>JALGBA010000099.1:725000-1325000 GCA_023970755.1 Azemiops feae
AGCATATTTTTATAATAGTGCACACTATTGTAGAATAGCATATAGTTTCTGAATGACATATTATTCAATTTATATAAGGTTTATTCTTTATAAAAACTGCCTAGAGTTAGTATTTTAAAGTATAACCAAAGTGTAGCCATGTTTAACTGAAGCATGAACTCTGTTACATACATAGCTTCTAGATGAAAAGTAGGCATTCTTATAGATAAACAAAGGAAGATATAAATCCTTTTTAATTGCAATTATCCAGTTTAGGTAGACAGGCTTACCTTGTAGATAAGCTACCTCCTGAGTTAGCAGGATATTACAAATCATGCCACAGACAAGGAAGGAGAGATAAGACAGAAAGAAAAGGGGCTTTTGATCTAATAATTGGAGGTTCTGGTTGCTAGGTGGTCGGAAATCATGTGACTAATCCAGACCTATCAACTGGGTTTGGAAAGGAAGGATGTGGCGTAATTCTACGGGACAGGTTATAAAAGTTTATGCTGAAACTGATTCAAGTGTGGTCTCTGGGATTTGCAATTACCAAGAGATCCACCAGCCTTTGCAAATGCTTCAATAAAACTTGTTTTGTTTTCCAACACCCTTGGAGTTGAATTTTTATTCGTCACATTATGATCGCCTTGAACTGTACCCAGAAACAAACTGACAACCACACCAAACCAAACTCTCATAGTACTGGTGCTATACAGTAGGAGAATATTGGTATGTTCCTGTTACTGCATTAGCAGCAGCATTTTGTACCAGCCAAAGTTTTGAGTAGTCTTCAAAGACAGTCATGAATTAGAATAATCCAGCTGTAAGCTTACAAGAGTATGCTGTCACTGCCTCCAGTTCCAGGTAGAGTCATAACAGGAACAAAACTTTTCACATAATGGCTCCAACGTGCCCAACAGTTTCTGCAAACTTGCTAATATTGGTGCAAAAAAGCTTTCTTGAGTTTGACATCCACAAGCTTATCTGAAGGTTACAGGGATATCATTTTGATGCCTGAAGTTCCCATGTCCTTAAAACCTTACAAATCCAATAAATGTTCAATTTAACTACCTTGTCAGCTATAAGATAAAAACTATTGAAATAACATAATATAAATAGAACTATGGTGATTCATAGTGTGTGACTGGCAATAGTCTAATGTTTGCTTCCATTTCTAGTTTAAGGCAGTGGAATGACAGATAGATTGTGCAGCTTTGTGTTTCATCTTAGGGGACATAATAAGTACTGGTATTCCTGATGGGATATTTGAATAATTGGAGTGGAAGCCAATTGCTATTACAAAAATCTTTTTAGTCAGCAACTTCAATTTTCTCTGAAGAGCTGGGAGTTCAGCTCCTTTGTCATCTTTTGCATTTTTTCAACATAGAGATTAAACTGTCAGTTTAATTTGTCTCCATGCATTTTATTAGTTTACAGATTAGGAATTAGTTATTTTTTCTTTTCAGTTTGACAATATGAAACCTCTGACTTTAGATGCAAAGCATTTTATAAAAACAAGGAATAGATGAGAGATATTTAAAAAATCCAACATTTTTTTCTTTGGATCAGAAATCTGAATCTACTGTGCTAAGGAAAAGAGGAACGTTTTTCCAAGCTCTCATGGAGGCTCTCTAATCTAATCTTCTGTTATAGAAACATTAAGTTTCAATGTTTAGCACAATTATTATGCATGCATATGGATCATAATTCATTTGTTGAAGTCCTGTTGACTAGAAATTATCAGAATTATGATTCAAAATACCAGGTGGAAGGGTGACATATGGTTTGTCATCACTGCATGAACGATCATTGTAATTCTCCTTTTGGGAGACAGCTAATTAATTAAAAAGTTTGAAGAAATGATAGATAGAGGTAAGAGTAATCTAGGGATTTGTTAAATGCAGCACAAATAAATTTTAATGGTAAATTCATTGCTCCTGATGTATGCTGATCTACAATATAGTTCGATTGCTTAAGAATGAAGCAACCACAATTAATCAATTCAGTCCTCTCAAAGTTGGGTTTTGTCTGTAGAGACTTTGGATTGCAAAACAAACAAACGAACAAGGAACCAGCTTCTTATTGAAAGCAATTCCTTTCCCTTGTGTATGTCAGGAGTTTTTTGTTTTTTTAAAAAAACACTTTATATATATTATTTTCTCAATCCCTTCATTCTGTTTTCAGGTAAGTTGTTATTTTGCCTTTACCTGATACCAGCCTGAAAATTGGTTGGAAGTAGATTTGTCTGTTTTCACTTTCCTTTTTCCCAGTCTCAAATAGTGCCATTATCTGACAAAAATAATAGAGTTGTTTTGCACATCTCAGCAGTAGCAGTCTCAAACTGGATTCTCAACTCAGAAGACGCAATTACAAATTGTCCATTATTCCAGAATATGCCAAATTACCCCTTGGGAAGTAAGTACCCCCAGTTTAAGAACCACTGCTTTAGAATCATAATTAGCTTGAATTAATTTCAGTGGTCCACCTTTAAGTAAATCTGGACACAACCCTATCTGCTTACTTTATTCTGAACATTGAAAATTTCAGTCTAATATTATTAATAATTGTAAATGGATTACATGCATTTTAAGACTCATTTTCTGCTTTCTCAAAAAGTCCCGATTCTCTTGTTCAATGGCTATTTTCCTATCTTTAGAAAATAGAACTTGCATATCACCAAGTCACCATGTAGTTCCTTGATTCAAGCTTACCATTTATAATTAAACTAAGGATTATGTAGATGGGAGAGAGAGAGAGAAAAAAAAAGATTCATAAAATGGATTAGAAACACTTATACATGCAGGTGGCATTTTATATCCAAGAAAATTAACGGCTAAGCATCACAAATGTCATGAAGTCTTTTGTTATTGTTTATATCACCGCTGTTATGATCCTTGCAAACAAAGAAAGCTACATTCAGTGCCTTTGTTGAACAAGGTTCTGAGGCAGGTCCTCCTGTGTGTCTAAGATAAAAAGTCTAAATGTTCTCTGAAATAAGGAACAGAAAACCATTCATCATGGAAGTTTCCTACACAGAAATGAATGTCAACTGCCAGTTGGCAGAACTGCTTCACTTGGATTTATAAAAGAACAAGTACTGACAAAAAAAATATTGAATGCTACCTTCTATCACCTTCCTGTTGTGTTGGGACCAATTCCCAAATTCCTAGCTAGCCTGGTTAGAGGCAAGTGCTAGGGGAAAGCAGCATGAAACCATTAATCCAGGTGTCTCCAAATTGGTTCCACTTAGATGTGATATATGTCAACGGTCATGATGGGACTTGTAGTCCAATATAGGAGGCAACTTAAGGAAGGCTAGATATTTGCCTCCATTTTCATGATAAATGTTCTATTATTTTCATGCAAAAGTACAGCAAGAAAAATTATAATAATAGACGTTGCATTAGCTTGTCAAGGAGGAGAAACAAAGTTGACCTTTGTTTTACATGTCTAATTTGTGATGGAATCAGTTTCAATTTCCACACATCTCAGCGTTCCCTGAGGTAGCATCCTTTTTGCAAAGCACCTAGAGCAAAAGTGCTGTGTCACAATACAAGTTAGGAGAGTGGAAAAATACTGCTATGAGGTAAAGAAAACAGGCATGTGTTCCTTTCACATCAGAGCAACAACGGTGAGTGACATGCTCTCTGGTCTAACACATTATATCCCCAATAACTACTTACTATACAACCACAATTATGACTTGCTTTTAGAACATGTCACAGAAAAATGAGGGCAGCTAGAATTCTTTGAAGGAGAAACAGCTCCAAGATTTAAACTAGCATGTTGAAACAAAACTCAAACACATATAGTTTGCCCCTGCCACTAAGCACTGTCTTCTCTAGTTGGTTGAGGTATATTCTATATTAAATATTAGAACTATTTTTACATTGTTATCTCTATATAAAATTATCATGTGTAACTTTTTATACAATCCAAGCTCTTTTCTTTCTTTTCTGATATTTCCTCTTTTTTTGATAACATATTTCAAGTGCATTTATGTCTTATTTACAACTGTGATAACAAATGACTTTGTTAAAAAACAGAAACATAGATGCTCAGGAAGTCAGGTTTTGCATCAATTCTCCTTATTTTGCACTTTTTATACTTATGTGCAGTGGTGGGATTCAGCCAGTTTGCACCGGTTCAGTAGAACCGGTAGCTAATTTTTTGTTGCCCAGGCCCAAAATGGATTTCCGGAAGCGGCATCCACACAGAGAATTGTGTGTTGTTCACATATTTGAATCCCACCACTGCTTACGCGGGGTTGCAGCATATAGATGCCCTTAATTCATACAGAGAGTGCATGATTAATTTTTTCTGTTTAATAAATAATGACTAAAACTATTACCTATTTTCTTTTTCATAATTATTGTTATTTTTTATTTTGAGTGTTCCTTTTCCTCCCTCTTCTTCTAAAATCTCATACATTTTGTACTTAACAGTCGAGTTATGTTAGTCATGTTTTTCAGTAACTTGTTAAAACTAATACAAAAATTGTACCCAGCACACCCACAACGTAAATCATTCTTGGGAAGAGGGTTAAAATTTTCTTTTCAAATCAGAGATACTGTACAATAATGGAAAAAGATATGAGAAACAGCCTATCTGTAAACAGCAACTGAGTTTCATCAGATCCAAGGAGAAAACAACCTACTTTGATAAATCAAAGCAATTTGTCAAGCTGGCTTGACAATTTGGCTGGCTTCCTTGGCTAAAAACAGCAATTATTTATCATTTAATGTCTCTGCTATTAGAGAGAAGAACACAGGAGCACTGTTTACATATGCATCTGTTTCTACCCAGGATGATGCCAAAATGATGAGACGTGCTGTGACATCATGATACAAGTTCTACTCTTCTGTAACTGTGTTACAACATTGCTTACAGGTATATAAGGAGAGAAGTCTGAACCATGATGCATGCTTTGTTGTTTGCCTTTCTTTACAAATGTTAGCTTCATTTAGTGGGCTAATAATTCTTCCTTTCTCTTCCTCGTGCGTCAATCCCTTTTGCCTATCCTCTTTATCCTTGTGATTTTCTTTTTCTGTTGTTGGAACAAGGGAGAGAAATGTCTGTGTGTCTGTTGGCTGTGAGTGGTTTGTGTTTGAGACAGAGAATGGATGTTATATGTAGATGGGGAATCAATTAATTTGATGAATTTATTCTATAGGAAATTAATTTTAATTATGACTTGTTAATTTAAATAACTGCTTTCTTCTGGCCCTTCTCTTAGAATATGGTTTCTGCAAGATTCTATTATTATAGCCAATATTGATAAAAGTAGTTTGAGCTTTTCTGTGGAGTGGATTTCCTGATCTGGTCTACCTGGCGGGACTGACATCAATCTTGCAAGTCTCTTTGCACTATCCCTCCACTCACTCTTGTACACCAGTGAATTAGAGAGATATTCACCTGAGTTGCTTTCAGATGTTATCTTATTGTCTGGACTTAAAAAATATTTTAGCCCCTCTTGTCTGGGTAATGCTTCCTGCATATCTCCATCAAGGTAATCTCCCTCATCCTCTCAAGTAAATGTCTTAAATTACAGGAAGAAAGATTCTAGCTGAATAGTAGGAAAACATCTTAACAATGAGAATAATTTGAGAGTAGATTTAGTCATCAGCCTAAGGATGTGATGGAGTCTCTTGTTGGATACATCCAAATGGAGGCTGGATAGCCATCTATCAGTAATTTATGATTTGACTGATTTGGTGAGTAGGAGACTGGGATCAATATTCTAAATGGCTTCTTCTAACTCTAGGTTTTTAGAAATATTGTAGCATTGAGGGTCCACTCTCACTTCTTTACTCCTCTCATTGCTTACTTCAAGATAGTAAATAACTAAGTGTGCCACTAGATTATCAAAATGATGATTCTGACATGAATAAACTAAACTAGATTATCAAAATACCATATAATGCATATAGCCTGAATTAGTCCAGTTCTAACTCCAAAAAAATGTAATAAAATTTCACTTGTTCCTACAAGACATGAACATCAACAGTGCCAGATATTGGAAAAAGAATGGAAGTACAGATGAAGCAACAAATTATGTAGCAATAATGGAAGTGTTAAATGCCACAATCCACAAGCAGTTGCAATTGGCAGCAGTACTTCCCTGCTGGAGTTTTATTTCACTTTGAAATAGAGTTAGCATGCAGGCAACAACAATAAAAAACATGCGTTGTGGTGCAAAAGGTTGCTGAAGGAATAAAGAAATGTATTCATCTTAATTTTTAGAGTAGCTTGGATATTTTAGAGTGACAGCTAAAATAAAGCAGTAAGCATAGTTTAAGTGCATAGGGGTAATGTGTAGCAACTAGCTATAGTCTGGAAATATATTATTAGGTTATCAGATTTCATGAAACAGATGCTGATAAATTAAATTGTGTATTTCTGTTACATTCATGTTGACTGTTCATTGCTGTTTGAGATTAGCTGAATGTTATTTAAATGATTATTGAATAGTACAGTTGACTGTTTGTTAATATTCAAAAAACCTCAGAAGCAATAAAAAAGAGAGAAGGTCTTCTGTTACACATTAGAAATATCAATTTCTGCTCCATAATCCAAATGAATTAAATTGGATGTGCTGTTTAGCGCATCTGAGTTAAAATAAATGGAAAAACAAATACAAGCAAAACTGTTGCTAGTATTTACTATTGTTCTTTCTACTAAGTAGAAGATGTAGATGATAATTTCCAACTGAAGATCTTTCAAAGAAGCATGCGATCATAGCAAGTGACTGTGTAATGCTGGGGTTTTGGTTTGAAGAGAAAAATAAAACTGAATAGTGAAACCCAGATTTTGAATATCAAGAAACCAGGCTGTGATGGCCTTTCCACTGATGTGTTATCTTCTGCCTTCTGTTAGTTAGTGCGTGAAGAGTGAGGATATCATTTTCTCCTTCACCTTAGCTAGCCAAATTTCCTTGGTGAATTCTGAGTGTCAGCATTTTATTTCTCTTCCTTCTCCCTTTGCAGGCTAGAGCTTGCATCATCTCAGTAAAGATATGTCACCCTACTCTATAAATTTTCTTCTTCTTTGTCGTTGGAAACTGCTGCTGGATGTTTCTCTTGGTGATAATTCAAATGCAAGATATACTGTATGTGATTATATAAAATGCTCTCGAAAAGAATGATGCATTTCTTTGTCCTTATGTGACCAATAAACTGATTCTCAGTTCTGCATTAAAAAAATAGAACTGTAAATTCAAGTATGTGTGTGTAAGAGAGAAGGGGGGGGGGATATATATCATTTTCAAATGAGAAGTCAATTTTCTGCAATTAGCCATAAATTCCTTCATGGCATTACACCCTAAAATGATTACTGCTCCAATGGTTAAACAATAGTAAACTTTTACATCTTACCTTTCTTTCCATTAGAAGAATAGCAGGAGAGTAAATTTTATCTGCAATGCCAAGTTGGGAGTAAGTTTGCTAGATGCAATAAACTAATGCAAACAACTTTTCAGAGGAGCTGGCCTTTGTTTTCTTTGCTCTTTGGTTTAGATCATGAATGTTCCTGAGCAGCTCATTGCTTTTACAAATTGACATGTCATTGTTATCAACAAGTAAATTTATCAGAGAGCCAAGTAGAAAAGTTCAGATCAATTTTGTTAATTAAAAAAAATCCCAGGGATTAGATCTGTGTTGATATTCATATAGCTGTTACAATTTATAAAAGCTAACATTGTAAAATATACATTAGCAGTTATTTTACTTAGGAAAATCAGCAGCATTTGGAGGTTTTTTTTTAGCTTGGATAAAGCCATTATGAAAGTATTTAAAGTATGGGATGGCCAGAGACTTTCCTTCCCAATGTTCATTTGGTTCACTCATTGAAGATAAAAGCAGAGAGATTCAAGATTGATAAAAGGAAGTCCTTTGCAAAATACACAGTTAAATTGTAAAATTCATTGCCCTTTCATGTGATAATAGCCACCAAATTAAATACTGAAGCTTTAAAAGAAGATTGGACAAATTTATGAAGTTTTGGGCAATGGTTATAAGTTTTAATTATCCTATTTATCTCCTGAATCACAGGCAGCATATTTTTAATACCAGTTGCAAGTGGAAATTGCAAGTGGTAACATTTTGTTTATATTTGTGAGCCACTTGTCTGAAATGGTGTAGGGCAGGGGTGTCAAACTGCCGGCCCGCGGGCCAGATGCGTCATGCCGAAACCGCGCCCACCCCATTGCCGGCAATGGGAAAAAAGTCACGACATGTCACGTGACGTTACGAGTTTGACACTCCTGGTGTAGGGTCTCCTGCTTGAGCAGGGGGCTGGACTAGAAGACCTCCAAGGTCCCTTCCAGCTCTATTCTGATTGATCGATTGGCATACCAGTTGCAAGGAAATTGCAAGTTGTAACATTTGTTTATATTTGTGAGCCTCTAGAATGCTTTTTGTGACACAGAATGGTAGCCTAGATAGGCCCTTGGCCTGATTCAACATGATTTTTCATACAATGCTGAAATGTTTGCCATACACTGAGGATCTCAATTGAAAAATTTCTTTCCATTTCATAACTGAAATTTAAATCAGTATTTTTGATATAATAGGAATAATATGAGTATTTCTTTAGTTTATAAGAGGTAAAAAACTTGATGAGTAATCTGACCATACACCAATGAAGTTATCTGATGCAGATATCTGACCTAAAGATATTTTAAGGTGGTGCAAACCCTTTGATATTAGGCGAAAAAGGTGATCCAGACTAACTGGAAATGGGAAATGGAAGCAGCTTCTGCAGTAGCTTTATGAACCCGAACCTGCATGTGCTTCAAATTTTCAAAAAGCTTCGTATATCCTCACATGCAACCCAAAGCCCCTCTTTTAAGGATTTGCATATTAACAAAAATGGCTTTTTCCAGTTGCAAATTATGATGCTGAAATGAAGAAAGCTTATGGATGAGATTAATAAATGGAATTTTGTGTGGAGTAATATAACATTCAGATTCCTATATTCAGATATTTCTTTATTTATGAGAATTTATGTGGCTGCCCAACTTACTCTCAGTGACTTAGGACGATTTACAAACACACACAAAAACAGTATAAAAAAGCAATAAAAAGCAATATACCCCCCCCCCCCGGGCAACAACAGTCAATCAAATAGGCTATTTGACAGCCACCATTCCACGCTGGGTTCCCCAAGCCCATTGGTCAGGGCCTTGCTAGAGAGTGTCAAAGTGGATAAGTCTTATCAAAATAGGTGTAATGTTCCATGGGGAGGGAGCCACCACGGAGAAGGCCCTTTGTTTGGGTCCCATTGGATGTATTTCCTAAGAGAGGGCACCCATAGGATTCCCTGCTCTGGTGGGTCAAGTAGGTGTGATGGTAAAAGACAGTCCTTCAAATATTTTAGACCAGGCTCTGACTACCTTTGAGCTTCAGTCAAAACCAATTAGATCCTGCAACCCTAAGAATTGCCACCTACACTTCAACTTGCTGAACTCTGGGGGCAGGCACTGGATATTACAAAGTCATGACAAAGGATGTATGGACATTTTGTACATTGTGTGTCACAGGCAAAGCAAGAATGTGGTGTGAATTTATTGTAGTAACCTATACAGAAAAGTAAGAAAAAAGAGATTGGCAAATGGTATGTTCATCTTCATTCCTCATTTCTTTGTGAAAGTTGAAGTTAAATAAATTTTAATTTCAGTAATATATACATGTATACTAAGACTAGCACTTTTCTTCTTGATATGAATATTTATATTTCCTTCTGTTTGAACATTGAAGCTTTGCCTAGAATGGGCCACTGGTTGGAACAGAGAAACACAAAGTTATTATTAAAGGTAATGATTCTGAAATATTTTCTCAACTTACATAGATCCGGTTACTTTGGAGCTTTCTGATTCACACTGTAACTTAATAATAATAATAATAATAATAATAATAATAATAATAATAAGTAATAATAATAATAATAATAATAATAATAATAATAATAATAATAATAATAATAATAATAATAAAAAGTTGGAAGGGACCTTGGAGTCATCAAGTCCAACCACCTGCTCAGGCAGGTAACCCTATACCATTTCGGACAAATGGCTGTCCAGTTTCTTCTTAAAAACTTCCAGTGTTGGAGCATTCACCGCTTCTGGAGGCAGGTTGTTCCACTGGTTAATTGTTCTAACTGTCAGGAAGTTTCTCCTTAGTTCTAGGTTGCTTCTCTCCTTGATTAGTTTCCATCCGTTGCTTCTTGTCCTGCCTTCAGGCGCTTTGGAAAATAGCTTGACTCCCTCTTCTCTGTGGCAGCCCCTGAGATATTGGAACACTGCTATCATGTCCCCTCTTGTCCTTCTCTTCATTAAACTAGACATACCCAATTCCATCAACCTTTCCTTATATGTCAACCTTTCCTTATATTAAGCAATAAGTAGAAATTAATCTCTTGAAGAAAAGCTTGAGGACATAAAAAGTGACTCTTTTTCAATTAAATAATAATACAATATTTCTGCAGACTATTTTGAATCATTTGAAAGTTAAGTTAGAAAACCATGCTGAATGCAAGAGTAGGTAATGAGATTTACATGCAGGGATTAAAATTAATCATTTTATCTACCTGCATATCTCCTTCTGGGCAGGAGCAAATGTTTAGTAGGGTTGTATGTGTTATGTCCTGGGGCTGCTGAATGACTCAGCAGGCTCAGGAGGCTGCAGAAGGCCCGGGCAATCCACGTGGTTGCCCGGGACCAGACAGGCTGTCTCCAGCTTTGTGCGCATGCGCAAGGCGGGAGATTAGCCTTGCATTGATTGGTTGATGTTGTCCCTTGCAAGGGGCTATAAAAGGCCATGGCGCCATTTTGTCTTCTGTTCTGTTCGTGATCACAATAAAGACTTGTGTTTGTTACTCCTGCCTCGCCTCGATGTCTCTTCGGCTGAAACAGAACATTGGCGACAAAGGTGGGATCCACTGCAAGAAGAAACAGGAGAAGCTAGGCTGACTTACCAAAGGAGGCCTGAAGCGCTGAGAAGTTCGGCATCCGGTGGAAGCGATTGCCTGCCAGTACGAAGATGCTGGAGGTGAACTTGGCTTCAAGGGACCCCTTCTCATTCCTTGCAGCGAGAGGCATCGAAGAGGTTACAGGCTGTAAAGATGTCAAAGCTGGGCCGTTTGTCAGATTTTGACACGTCTCACCCTGAGCGCTGGAGTTCTTACATGGCTCAGGTGGAGAATTACTTTAGAGTTAATAAGATCCAAGAAGACGGCCTCAAAGCTGCTACATTGCTGTGTGTCTGTGGGCAAGAGACTTTTGACATTGCAGAAAATCTTGTAGCCCCAGCACCATTGGAATCAATTGCATACACCGATTTGAAGAGGATGTTGCATGGGCATTTCGAACCCAAGCTATCAGTAATTGCTTGGAGGCATGCATTTGAGCAGAGAAATCAAAGGCCTGGTGAGTCAGCCGCAGACTTTGTTGCTGCCTTAAGACAAGCAGCTAGGCAGTGTGCTTTCATGGATCTGGAAGAGAGACTCCGGGATCGTTTGGTCTGCGGACTGCGAAGTCGTGAGCTACAAGAGAAACTTTTTGCAAAGGAAGATGTATTGTTCCAAGATGCTCTGAGAGAGATTGCAGCTGAAGAAGCAGCAGGCGGCGCTGTGAAGGCCCTGCGGCTCGCCAAGAACCCCCCAGCAGCGGTCTTAATCCATCAAGATGTTGCTCGAGAGGCATCCGAATCGGATCCGGAGGAAGAGGTGGACAGGCTTCAACAGGCCGAAGTGAGGAAGCCTCCAGGGCACAAAAAAAGAGCAGCAGCATCCCTTTGGTATTTCGGCTGTGGAGGACGCCACAAGCGAGCTGATTGCCGGTTTTGCTCCGCTACCTGCCGGGCATGTGGCAGGCAAGGCCACATCGCATCCGTCTGTTTGGGTCGCCAGAAGGAACAGTCGCCAGTAGAATTGCCTCTGAAAGATACCAAGGTCCCCAGCCAAAATAGGGTGGGCTTCTGCGCGTCCCGTAGGGGCATTTTCAAAACCGGGGTTCACAGGCCTCTAAAAAAGAAACTTTGCCTTGACGTGAAGTTGCAAGGGGTTCCCTTGTCAATGGAGCTGGACACCGGGTCCGCTCTATCAATCATCTCCTTAGATACCTTTAATAAGGTTTGCCACAGAAGTGGCCTTCGAGTCAAACTTAGGCCTTCAAATTTAATCCTCACTGACTTTCAAAATTCGAGGGTCAGCGTGAAGGGGGAGGCCACAGTCAGAGTGCAGCATAAGAGTTTCCAAGGACTGCTAGATGTGGTGGTAGTTGGGGGTGATCGCACGAGTCTTATACGACTTGATTGGTTTGAGGCCCTTGGGATCCAAGTGACTGGGCTGCACAATCTGCAAACGTCAGGCCTTGCAGATGTGTGCAAGGAGTTTGCGGATGTGTTCAGTGCAGGGCTTGGTTCGTACAAGGGGCCTCCCATTGCCTTACGTTTGGACCCAGCCATCACACCCATTAGAATCAAGCCCAGAAGGGTACCTTTTGCCTTGAAAAGCAAAATAGATACAGAGCTGGACAAGCTGATCCAGCAAGGAATTTTAGAGCCTGTGGACTCTAGTCCATGGGAAACCCCTATAGTCATGCCACTGAAAGCCAATGGAGAGGTCCGGATTTGTGCGGACTATAAATGTACACTTAATAGAGCATTGCAGCAGCATGCCTATCCGGTGCCAGTGGTGAGCCACATTTTGGCCTCCCTCAAGGGGGGCTGGATCTTTGCAAAGCTGGATTTGGCTCAGGCCTATCAACAGTTACCTGTTGATGAGGCAATGGCTGAGGCCCAAACAATTGTGACTACCGGGGAGCCTTTAAGGTAAAAAGGCTGCAGTTTGGGGTTAATGTAGCCCCTGGCATATTCCAAAGTGTGATGGAGCGAACGCTCCGTGGCATTCCGGGGGTCTGTCCCTATTTTGATGATGTCCTCATCGCTGGGGAGTCATCTGTGAACTTAGCTGAAAGGCTGAGAGCTGTTTTGCTGCGTTTCCGCCAAGCAGGGCTGAAGCTGAAGCAAAACAAGTATAAAATTGGAGTCACCTCCACTGAGTTCTTGGGATTCCATATTGATGCTGAAGGCATCCATCCTTCGGAATCCAAGCTTCAAGCGATTCAGCAGGCCCCAAGCCCCCAGTCGAAGAGTGAGCTTAAAGCCTTCCTGGGGCTGTTAAATTTTTACCATTCATTCCTTCCCCACAAGGCTGCAGTGGCTGAGCCGTTACACCAGCTCTTGGACAAACAGGCTCCATGGAAATGGATGGAGGTCCATGAAAGGAGTTTCACAGAGGTCAAGGCCTTGCTCTCTTCAAATGCGGTATTAGCCCATTTTAATGAGCAATTGCCTGTGTGCATAGCCTGTGATGCATCCCCTCATGGGGTTGGGGCTGTACCAAGCCATCTCAAGGCTGATGGGACACAAGTCCCTGTGGCCTATTACTCTAGGACTCTCTCATCTGCAGAGCGTAATTATGCACAGATTGATAGAGAAGCTTTGGCAATAGTGGCTGGAATAAAGAAATCCCACGATTTCTTGTATGGCCGCCATTTCACGGTTTACACAGACCATAAACCCCACACATTATATCTCCTAGAATGCTGAGATGGTCAATTTTCTTGTCAGCATATGACTACACCCTGGTTCACAAACCAGGTAAAGAAATGGGCCATGCAGATGGTCTCAGCAGATTACCTCTACAGCAGATAGAGGCAGATCCTGCTCCTGCTCTTCACATTCTTTCCATTGAGGAATTGCCTGAATCTCCCCTCAATGCTAGGGACGTGGCTGCAGAAACTGCCACTGATCACACGCTTACACGTGTGCTGACATGGGTGTTGTCAGGATGGCCTGACACGTGCCCGGGTGCAGAATTCCAAGGGTTCTGGCAAAGGAAGCACGAGCTTTCTACTTTCAAGGGGTGTCTCCTGTGGGGTAGCCGGGTAGTCATCCCGGCCTCAGTGAGGACTAGAGTCTTGCTCTCTCTGCATGAGGGACATCCGGGAATAGTCCGGATGAAGGCACTAGCACGTAGCCACCTCTGGTGGCCTGGGCTCGATAAAGAGATCGAGGCCCAGGTGCATGGGTGCCAAGTCTGCCAACAGTCAAGGCCAGAAATGTCCCAGGCCCCTGTACATAGGTGGGAGGAGACACATACACCATGGTCGAGGGTACACATTGACTACGCTGGGCCCTTTCAGGGGCAATTCTTCCTTCTCCTCGTGGACAGCCATTCCAAGTGGCTAGAGGTTATTCCTGTTTCCTCCACTACTACTGCCAGGACCATAAAGGTGCTGAGAGGCATCTTCGCGTCACATGGTCTTCCAGATGTCCTTGTCTCAGACAACGGACCCCAATTCACATCTTCTGAGTTTCAGGGTTTTCTTCAAGCCAACATGATCCGGCATGCCACATCTGCACCGTTTCATCCAGCTTCCAACGGTCAAGCTGAGCGTATGGTGCATACTACCAAAGATGCTTTAAAGAGAATCACTCACGGAAACTGGCATCATTCTTTGTCACTGCACTACACCTTGCACTGCCACTGGGAAAAGCCCAGCTGAACTCCGCTGGGGTCGCAGACTCATCACTAAGCTGGACAGGTTGCACCCTGACCGGGTGGCTTCACAAGTGTCACAACCACGGCCACCTAGGAGACTACAGGTGGGCGATACGGTCTGGGCAAGGAACTATGGACCTGGACATCTCTGGGTGACAGCAGTGGTATGCAAGGTTTCTGGGCCACTGTCATACGAAGTGGCCTTGGATGATGGTCGTGTGATCAGACGTCACATTGACCAAATGCGCTGGAGGTTGTCCAGCCACTCTTCCGCCCCTGGCTCTGCTCTGGGGGGGGGAGGACCACAATTACGATTGTGGACCACAGTCTCTCCGCCAACCTTCAAATGTTCCTGCACATGCCATGGAGGCGGCTCCTGACTCTGGCACAGGCACCGGGTCATTGGGACATGGCAGTCAATCAGTTCCTCAGGCCACTCCAGCTGCTGGTCTTGGGCTCGAAGGGCAGTGTTCCCAAGAGGGGTCCATTGTGGATTTGGGGAATTCCACCCCACCACTGGACTTGGGGAACTCCACCCCACCAAGGAACTCTGGTTTGGGTTTAGCGGATCCAGCCAGTCAGCAGTCTGGAAGGTTGCCTGGGTCTTGGGGGCATCAAAGTCCTGGCTTGCCTAGCCCAACAAGCAAGGTGGCACGCCAGGCACCAACGCTTGCTCCAAGAAGGTCAGAGAGGGCCAAAGGTCCACCCAAGCATCTAAAGGACTATGTGAGGTTCCTGTCAAGTATTAGGGAGGCTTACTAGTTCTCTAGAACTCTGGACACTCATAGAAGGGTGTTCTATTGATAACCTGAAACAATATGAGGTATAAGGGTCTGCCTGTGTGCAGGCATAATTGTGTTAGAATTAATAACATGATAATTGAACAAAAACATGTATATGTAGGTTGCTTTAAAACTATAAGTATTCACTTATTGTTTTATCCAAGGGGGGAGGGGTGTTATCTCCTGGGACTGCTGAATGACTCAGCAGGCTCAGGAGGCTGCAGAAGGCCTGGCCAATCCACGTGGTTGCCCAGGACCAGACAGGCTGTCTCCAGCCTTGTGCGCATGCGCAAGGTGGGAGACTAGCCTTGCATTGATTGGTTGATGCTGTCCCTTGCAAGGGGCTATAAAAGGCCATGGCGCCATTTTGTCTTCTGTTCTGTTCGTGATCTCAATAATGACTTGTGTTTGTTACTCCTGTCTCGCCTTGATGTCTCTTCAGCTGAAACAGAACAGTATGGACACTTATTTAAAATCAGGAATAGGATTGCCTTTATTTGTACTGTTAGTAATATTAGTAAATTCACTATTTTTAAGCCTAGAGAGAAACAATGAAAGAAGTTCTGCTTTTAATATAGAGTAGGGATCCCAGCAGAAATGTTAAAAAAATGTATTTGATTTTCATATATCTTACAAAAATATCAGAATGATATTTTAATTTTGAATCCTTTCTAAAACACCCTCCTCAATGTATAAACTTCCAGTAGCCACACAGAAGAGTCATTGGGACATTTTCATTTTCATCATACCCCTCTTGAATAGTGCAGACCCCATCAGTAAATAGGATCTAAGACAACTCACTGCAGCCGACTCTCCCTGGCTGATTCACTGTGGCCATCTTACCATGACCAACTCTCCACGGCCAACTCATCATGGGACAACTCACTATGGCCATCTTGCCATGGGACAACTTGCTGCAGGACAATTCAGCATGGGATAACTCAAGAGAGGGACAAGTGAATTGCAGTGGGCCTTGTCTTGCTTTAGATTTGAACTTTCTCAAGTTATAAGACCTTGAGGTGAGCTGCAATTATATGAGGGCAATTCGGAAATAAACCTCCGTTTGGTTATCAATGACAGACACTTGCAGATATAGAACTTTGATTATACACATTAGAAAACTACAACATTACATTACTTTTTGACATAATCACCATTCAAATAGAGGCACTTGTCATAATGTCTTACAAGGTTTGAAATTCCTTAGTAGTCGCCAAATCTGGGCTATGGGGGGGAGATCATAAACATCCCAACGGAACTGCTTCAAAAGCTCTTGGATGCATCTAGTGGTGTGCGGGCAAGCATTATCATGATCCAACACCACACCAGAACTGGTGCCATAGAAAATCCCACCAAATGTGAAGATGCCAAAGGAGTACTGCTAGTGAAACTCATGGAGCATGGTTCGACCATCAATTCAGAAGTCTACTGTGAAATGTTACAAACAAGCATCGGGGCATACTGACTTCTGGTGTGGTGTTGGTTCACGATAATTCTCGCCCACACACCGCTAGACGCACCCAAGAACCATTCTGCAGTAAACATTTCTGCTGAGAAATTTCTGCCTCATATTACAAAAGTTATCATTTTTTCTTGGTACATTGTGTGTGTTAAAATTTCAGCTCAGCTTCCAACTTCCTCATTTAAAGTTTTTTTTTTTTTTACTTTTTACCTCATATATCTAAAGAAACTTCAGGCTGTAATCCATTTAATTTAGAGAAAGGCCAGAAAACTGGTTTTCTGAGATTTTTCAATGCAGTATAATTTGTCATTTACTGTAACTAATCAGTTCAGTAAAGTACAAACTAAGCCTTTTTGGTATTATTTTTCAATGGAAAAGAAAGCGAAGATGCATTTTACAAGATATTATCCAGCAACCTAGTGCTAAAAAGCAAAAACAATCTACTTCTTCCACTTTTTATTATTATGGATTACAATTCTGAGCAAAATGTCAGAATACTCTGAACTGATCGTCTTTGAAGACTCTCAAGGTTCAATTAGGATTTAGAAGCCCACAGTAAACTTTGCAGATACTGTAAATATTGAAAAAAAGCTTTCTGATTTAGGCCTTATCCTAAACCAACCAGCTGTAATTTATTATGTGTCATACTGCTTGATTTGGGCATAGGAGAAGATTTCTACTATAATGCTAAATAAAGCTTCCTATAATTAATTCTTCACTTGCCTTGTCTTATGGGAAGACCATAAAACATTACTTCTGCCTCCTATTAAATAAACCTTTGCTTGATCTATCCCTTATGGTTTAGGAGCCAAATACTTCATGAGAGAGAAAGAGAGGAGACCGTGGACTGACTAAATAAGTAAACACTTGTATGTTATCATGTACTGTATGGAGAATGTTAAATAAATCATATCTCTATTTCTGATTCTGACATTTTGACTAGTATGATATTATTTGGGGGGGCTCAAGTGGAATAATCAATATAAAAGTTCTTCAACCTATATAAACTCTGGAATTCGTGGGTGGGATGATGCACAAACGTGGCTGATCTATTTACCAGAAAGAAGTGAAAGTCAATGTAACTTTTCTTCTTGACTCTTCCTGCTCTAGAATGATATAGTCTCGGAAATCCATACTGCTTTCACCTTATTGATTTTTTTAGTGGTGGGATTCAGCCGGTTCGCACCACTTCGGCAGAACCGGTTGCTAATTTTTTGTTGCCCAGGCCCAGAATGGACTTCCAGAAGTGGCATCTACACAGAGAACCGGTTGTTCAAATATTTGAATCCCACAACTGGATTTTTTTCATAAAATATTAAAACCCAGTTATTCTATCAGGCCTTGGGTTAGGATGGAGGTTGAGTCCCTTTGGTTTTTTAGTATTCCTTTGACTTTTTTGTGTCACGGGGTTCATTTTTCAGCTACTTGTATTCCCTTTTCTTTGTTATAGTGTGTGTTGTTTTTGTTTTTAATTCTCTTTTAATCTATAACTGCCCAGTGTAATTATGAATCTGGGTGGCCTCAAAACTGAAATATTGCATCACATTAGAGTAAAATTAAATCAATACATAAAATTAATACACAAAATTAAATAAAGCATATAATGATCAATCAACAGCAATTTCCAATTTAAATACAAACATAAGTCTCAGCCTTCTATCCTTCCAAGGTCGGTAAAATGAGAACCTAGATTATTTGGGGCAATATGCTGATTCTGTAAACTGCTTAGAGAGGGCTATAAAGCACATGAAGCTGTATATAAGTCTAAGTGCTATTGCTATATGTGTCCATATGAACCTATACCTCAAGATTTGTTATTGTTGGGTCAAAGTACAAATGTAAAAAACTACATGAGCAGCAATGTTCTAAAACTCTCTCAGTCTATTCTTCTAAGACCAGAAAGCCATCTAAAGTGTGATTGCTTTTAAAATATTTTTTCTGTAATGGCTCCATTTCACACAGAAAACAAGAAAGTTTTTTTTTTTAACGTTGATATTTTTACCATCTATGAAGTATCTGGCTGCACACATCTGTATTCTGTACAGTGATGGCCACATAGGGTACGCAAGGTATCATTAATGTCCTCCTATTTGGGGGGGTCAATTATGACAAAGGTAAAGAAAATATTTTCCTTCCTATCCTGAATATTCTAAAAGGGTGCGATTGTACGTTGGAATGTTTGCAAGAATAAGTTATTGCTTCATTTTTGCTGTAGTACTGCCTGTTCTATGATGTTACTGGCAGATCAAATCTTCTGCAGAAGTATGGAAGTATGACAGTGGGTATTTTTAAAACAAATAACCAAGCCAAAAAGTGGTATCTTTCAGGCTGGCCACTGAGATAGTATTTAAATTACAGGAAATGAGTCAAATGGAATTCACCTTGTTTTGACAGACTCATAGCTTACATACATGACTTTGGCAGAACACTAGACAGCAGCTTCATCTTTCATCTTATTTATTTGTTTGTTTGTTTGTTTATAGTTAGTTAGTTAGTTAGTTTATATGATGCCCATCTCACTATCAGGCCACTTTATAAATATATATATTGCTTTTGAAATAACAGGTGCCTAAGTCCTATGACCATATTTATTTGAGGACACAGTTTCCAAACTAGGAGATCAAACAATAATGAACATCTATAAATCACCTCTGACAGCATGCCACAGAATGTCTTGAATATCAAGCCACACCCAAGAATCTATACAGGCAACTTCAATAGCTATCATGTTAATTGGAAATATCATTTCACTGATGACTGTTGTCCAACTGGACTGCAGCAAATAAAGTTCCACTAATTTTTGACGCTAAAGACAACAGCCTATTTAAATTGGTGGCATGGAACTGCAAAACCAATTCAAACTTATGCTTCATCCTTGCTACAGACTGGAAATTTCCAATTTAAAACCAAGATGTTTTTCCACGGGATAACCTCATATGTTAAAGTATTATTCCTGATCAGGGACTAAGCTTGCATTGAGGGAGACCAGTACAGATATCCACTTGAAATAATAAAATAATGGTTAATTGTAATAAAGTTAATGTATAACTCAGTAGATAAAATTGTAAGAGTTACCAGCCAGCCTGGAAAGTTTTTCCTTGCAAAAGAATTAAACTTTATTAAAAAAAAAAAAATCTGCATACCCTAGTGTTAATTATTCACCTCACATTAACCCTTTCTGGACATATTACTATTTATTTAAATATTTTTCACAATAATGTATCACCCTGAGGAGGAGGAGGAGAAAAAGAAAGAACAGTGAGAAAAAGTTCAAGAAAAAGGAAGAAGTAATGACACTGTAAAACTCTAGAGAACTCAGCATTGGACAAAATGCATCAGGAATGTATTAGAGGATGCATAATGAAACTTTAATACTTCTAATAATCTTCTTCAAAGATAACAAAACTGATCTATTGCTTTTGCAGCCTCATATTCAGTTGCTATGATGATAGTTTCAACACAGTAAAACACAAGCTGAAGTAATGGGAGAAGAGTTTTATAGAGACACTGCATCATTTCTCTTACAATTAACATCAGTACAACTCTAATTTATAGCACTGTCAGATATAATGGCTAAGTATAAAGAAGATAGGCAGAGTGAAGCAATAGCCTTGGAGAATCTTTGCTGGGGAAATTGTGATTTCTGGTATTTCTGTCTCAGCACGGTATCATGCAAGATAGAATTTTAAGTGCCATATAACTTGTTGGTGACCAAGCTTACTAACTTCAAGTTTTTCTGGACAACCCTTATCCTATTGTCAGTATTAGAAGTGCTGACTTCCCATCTAACAGGGTTTTGTAGAGAGTCATTTTAGTCTGCAACCTTAAACACTCAAAGAGCCACTTGGACCCGTTTCCCAGAGAAAAGAAAACACTAGGAGCCACAAAACTTGCGCGCGCACGCACGCGCACACACAAGGGATGGGCAGCTTGATTAAAGAGTTTAATTAAAAAGAAATAGAGGCTGCTGTGCATGAGTTCTCTCTCTCTCTCTCTCTCTTTTCTCTTTCCTCTCCCTCTCTCTCTTTCTCTTTCCTCACCCTCTCTTTCTCTTTCCCTCTCTCTTTCTCTCTCTCTTTTCTCTCTCTCTCTCTTTCTCTCTCTTTCCTCTCCCCCCTCTCTCTTTCTCTTTCTCTTTCCTCTCTCTCTTTCCTCTCTCTCTCTTTCTCTTTCTCTTTCCTCTCTTTCTCTCTGTCTCCCTCTCCCTCTCTTTTTCTCTCTCTCTCTCCCTCTTTCTCTCTCTCCCTCTCTCTTTTTCTCCCTCTCCCTCTCTTTCTCTCTCTCTCTCCCTCTCTCTTTCTTTCTCTTTCCTCTCCCTCTCTCTTTCTCTCTCTCTCTCCCTCTTTCTCTCTCTTTCTCTCTCTCCCTTTCTCTCTCTCTCCCTCTCTCCGATCTTCTGCTCACCTGGCAAGCTGGCTTCAGGCTGTTCTCCAACAAACTGACACACATTATTGGGCTGGCTCTCTCCTGCCCTTTCTGCTTCCTGCTTCCTGCAGAGATGCAGCAAAGGGAGGCCACTCTCTTTTTTACAGAGAGAGAGAGAGAGAGAGAGAAGGCAAATGCAAGTGCCTCTCTCTGTCTCTCTCTGTCTCTCTGCAAATGGCAGAGGAGGCTGGGAGCCGCAGGAGAAGGCTCAAAGAGCCACATGCGGCTCAGGAGCTGCGGGTTGCCGACCCATGGTCTAGTGGTTATGGTACTAGGCTAGAAACCAGGAGACTGTGAGTTCTAGTCCCACCTTAGCAGTGGTGGGATTCAGCCGGTTCGCACTGTTCTGTTCGCAAGGCAGACATGAAGGCGAGGCAGTTGGTGCAAAAGATGTTCTTTATTGCAGACATTTACTGAACAGAAGCATGGAGATAGATTGAACAGAACAGGAACATAAGCAGGAATCAAGCTACTAACTACTAACTGGCCACACTGCCCATTCCCTCTTATATTCCCTTGCAAGGGAATGCTCAGCCAATTGATGCAGGCTATTCTCCCGCCTCGCGTATGCGCACGAGGCTGGAGACAGCCTGTCTGGGTCCCGGGCAGACATGTGGTCTGTCTGGGTCTTTGCAACATTCTGCAGACTTCCTGAACCTTGCTGAATGACTCAGCAAGGCCCAGTCTCTCTGCAGCCTTTCTGAGCCTTGCTGAATAACTTCAGCAAGGCCCAGTACATAACACCCCTCCCCCTTGGATTAAACAATACATAACACCTTGTTTAACACTATATACACAACACATAGCAGGCCGGATGGCCCGTCTTACAACAGCCTTTACTTACAACCCTTCCTCAGTTCCTGGGTACATCCACATCCTTTCACTTTTGACAATATTGACACCACTGAACATATTTGCCCGCATGTTTCTCTTTCACAATATGGACAGCTCAGGGACCTCACATGATCTTGTAACTGTTTGTAGGACCCTTACCCATTCCGCTGTGTGGAACCAGATTTGGTGTAATTAAAGTTGTAATGTTAGAGGTAGGTGTTGCAATAGGCATAGGTGCCTGGAGTGCCTGTTAGGTGTTACCATAGGCATAGGTGCCTGGAGTGCCTGCTTCCGTGTATGCAAACACCCCAGGGCTTTTCCCCAGACAACTCAGGGGTTCCCCCTGACAGCTGACTGGCTGGATCCGCTAGACCCCAAACCAGAGTTCCTTGGAGGGGTTGAGTTCCCCTAGTCCCTTGGCGGGGTGGATTTCCCCGGAATTCCCTGGGACTCCTCTTGGGAGCATTGTCCCTCGAGCCCAAGACCAGCAGCAGGATTACCCTGAGTGGCCCATGTACGGCCATTCGTCCCTAGCCAGGGACCTCTGCCCAACTTAGGAGCTGTCCATGGCAAGACCCCCCCATCTGGAGCTGTCCCTAACCAGGGACCTCTGCCAGAGTCAGGAGCCGCCTCCATGGCAAGACCCCCATCGGAGCAGTAGAAGATGCGCCCTCGTGGGGAGACTGTGATCCCCCCAATCATAATTGGGGTCCCCCTCCCCCCAAGAGTGGAGCCAGGGGAGGAACCGTGCCCTGGAAGCCTCCAGTGCAACTGGTCGATGTGGCATCGAAATGAGCCACAAGATGGAAAATGACTCAGCTTCCTCCCATTGAATGAACGCCCTATGAATAGAATGTGTCACAATCGCTTACACATCCTGAACATAGGAGCAAGAGGAGAGTGTACAAAATTTGCAGAAGTTCTTACCTGAGGATTCCATGCAGGGTTTAGCATCTGTAGCCTTAGCAATGGTTGGTACACAATATTACAGTCTCAGTTGGAATCATACATTTTGCAATATTGAACCCCTTGTTTTCCTCATGACTTCAATGATGAGACTCTTTACAATGACTAACACATGTACAGAATAGACATTCTCTTTGGTACAATAAGGAGATGGTTTTCCTTCACAGTAACATGATACATACAACCAAGTGTTAAGGTAACCCCTTTATTGATGAAACCACTTGGAGTCCCCAAGGTGCCTGCAGCCGTGACACCTGTGCAGCCACCCGGTCTGGGTGCAGCCTGTCCAGCTTCATAATGCATCTGCAACCCCAGCGGAATTCAGCTGGGCTCCTCCTGTAGCTGTGCAAGGTGTGGTGCGGTGTGCAATTAGAAAATCAGCTAACCTGTGATGCCAGGGTCCTTGAGTGATTCTCTTGCATGTGTCTTTGGTGGTGCGCACCATGCATTCAGCCTGACCGTTGGTGGCAGGATGAAAAGGAGCAGATGTGGCATGCCAGATCATGTTGGCTTGTAGGAATGCCTGAAACTCAGAAGAGGTAAATTGTGGACCATTGTCTGATACTAAAACATCAGGAAGGCCATGGGAAACGAAGATTCCTCTGAGCACCTGGATGGTCCTGGCAGTAGTAGTGGAGGACACAGGAACAACCTCTAGCCACTTGGAATGGCTATCCACAAGGAGGAGGAAGAATTGCCCCTGAAAGGGCCCAGCATAATCTATATGGACACGTGACCATGGAGTAAGTGTCTCCTCCCACCTATGTACTGGGGCCTGGGGCATTTCTGGCCGTGATTGCTGGCACACCTGACATCCCTGAACCTGGGCCTCGATGTCCTTATCGAGGCCAGGCCACCAAAGATGGCTGTGCACAAGCGCCTTCATCCTCACTATTCCTGGATGTCCCTCATGAAGAGAGAGCAAGACTCTAGTCCTCAATGAGGCCGGGATGACTACTCGGTTGCCCCACAGGATACACCCCTTGAATGTGGACAATTCGTGCTTCCTGCGCCAGAAACTCTGGAAAGCAGTACCAGGACACGTGTCAGGCCATCCTGACAACACACATGTCAGCACGTGTGCAAGCGTGTGATCAGTGGCAGTTTCTGCAGCCACATCCCTAGCATTGAGGGGAGATTCAGGTAAGTCCTGAATGGACAGAATATGCACAGCAGGGGCAGGGTCTGCCTCTATTTGTTTAAGAGGTAACCTACTCAGGCCAGCAGCGTGGCCCCTCTCAGTGCCTGGTTTGTGAACCAGGGTGTAATCATAAGCTGCTACCAAAAAACTTGACCATCTCAGCATCCTGGGTGAGATGATGTGTGGGGTTTGTTTGTTGGTTGCAAACAACCTCAGCAAAGAATTGTGGCCAGTATAGACCGTGGAATGGCGGCCATCGCATTCCTCACACTGAACTCTTAGCGTGGCCTCCCCCTGAACACTGACTCGTGAAACCTGAACGTCAGGGAGGAAAAGCTTGGAAGGCCTGAGCTGGACTCGTGAGCTATTCCTGGAACAACCTGTATTAAGGGTGTCAGCAGCAATAATAGGAAGAGCGGCCCCTACGTCCAGCTCCCTGGCCAGGGGAACTCCCTGCAACTCAACAACCATGCACAGTTGTTTCTTAAGGGGCCGGTGAGGGGCCAGTGAACCCCTGTCTTTAACACCCCTGTTTTGGCGGGGGACCTTGGTACCTTTCAGAGGCAACTCATTAGGGGGCTTGTGTATCTGGTGACCCAAGCAGGCGGATGCAATGTGGCCTTGCCTGCCACATGCCCGGCAACAGCAGAAGGAGAACGGCAGTTGGCTCTCCTGTGGCGACCCCCACAGCCGAAACACCGACAGGATGCAGGCGTCTGTCCTCTGTGCTCTTGCAGTCTTCTTGCCACCACTGGTTGAAGTCTGTCCTCGGATTCGTCTCCAGAGGCCTCTCGCACGACTTCTTAATGGACGGGGACTGCTGCTGGAGGGTTCTTGGTCGAGAAGTGTCGGACTCGACAAGACGGCCCAGCTTGGACTTCGCTGTGACTGATAGCCTCGTCCACGTCTCTCACCGCAAGGAAGGAGGAAGGAATGGGAAGGAGTCCCACGAAGCCAAGCCCACCTCCAGGGTTTGCGTACTGGCAGGAGGCTGCTTCTCCAGGACGCCGCGCTTCTCGGAGAAGGGGTCCCATGAAGTCAAAAGCCCACCTCCAGCGTATTCATACTGGCAGGTGGTTGCTTCTCCTGGACGCCGTACTTCTCGGAGAAGGGGTCTCACACAGCCGAGCCCGCTTCCAGCATCTTCGTACTGGCAAGCGGTGGCTTCTCCTCGATTCCTTCCGCTTCAAGGCGTGAGAAGGGATCCCTTGAAGCCGAGCTCGCCTCCAGCATCTTCATGCTGGCAGGCAGTCGCTTCCACCGGACGCCGAACTTCTCCGCTCGTCAGGCCTTTAGGTGAATAGGCCTACTTCTGTTTCTTCCGGATTCCAAACGGTGAATCCCACCCTCGTCGCCAGTGTTCTATTCACAAGGCAGACATGAAGGCGAGGCAGTTGGGGCAAAAGATGTTCTTTATTGCAGACATTTACTGAACAGAAGCATGGAGATAGATTGAACAGAACAGGAACATAAGCAGGAATCAAGCTACTGACTACTAAGTGGCCACACTGCCCACTCCCTCTTATATTCCCTTGCAAGGGAATGCTCAGCCAATCGATGCAGGCTATTCTCCCGCCTCGTGCATGTGCACGAGGCTGGAGACAGCCTGTCTGGGTCCCAGGCAGACATGTGGTCTGTCCGGGTCTTTGCAACATTCTGCAGACTTCCTGAGCCTTGCTGAATGACTCAGTAAGGCCCAGTCTCTCTGCAGCCTTTCTGAGCCTTGCTGAATAACTTCAGCAAGGCCCAGTACATAACATGCACCACTTTGGCAGAATCGGTAGCTAATTTTTTATTGCCCAGGCCCAGAATGGACTTCTGGAAGCAGCATCCACACAGAGAACCGGTTGTTCACATATTTGAATCTCACCACTGCACCTTAGGTATGAAAGTCAGCTGGGTGACTTTAGGTCATAACTCTCTCTCAGCCCAAGATGTCAGGCTTGGGCGATAAGCTGGTTGATCAATTCTTGTTGCAACCAATGAATCAATACCTGGTTGATCTGAAAAAAGCAAATCCTACACTTGAAGGAAAAAAGGCTAGGAGAAAAAAAAAACTAGCTGGGTTTTGTTCATGGAAATGAAAGCACCTTACAGAGCTACCATCCACTTTAGTAAATTTATTTATATATTTATTATGCCATCTCAAACACTAAGGCAACTTAATCTTCCCAATCCTATGGACTCTGGGTGATGTACAACATGAGAAAATAAAACTGAAAATATACTATAGCAAATAAAAATGAATACATTAAATATAAAATTCTATATTTAAAATGGCATCATCTAATCAGTCAGGGCCAAAGATATGATAGAAATGTATTGTTTTAATTTGTTTCTGAAATGCAAGGTGAATGAAGGTTTCATGTATATCCAGATGATATCATGGTTGATGGCATCAAATGCTACTAAAAGGACCAAGAGGGATGTGCTTCCCATATCAAAATCCCAATGAGAATAATCCACCAGAACTATCAATGTCATTTCTGCTCCATGACCAGACCTGATTCCTGACTGAAAAGGATTCAAATAATCCATTTCTTCTATTTCCATAAAACATAGATACATTACTATTTCTACAAATCTTGCTTTATTATTTTCAAAGTTATCAGCCATTCTATACTATTTCATTAATAACTGTGTTAACCTTCATATTCTATCGGTGTAAGACTAAGCAGGAATTTTTCCTTACTCTAAGACTCTACATAGCAATGCAATATTTTTCTGGAATCACTGGATATGTTCTGAGTATAAGAGAGAAATCTGAGTCTTAATATCTGCTATAATAGCTAGTTAGAGCCTTCCTTTGGGAAATATTTGAGGGTGTAGAAAGCATTCAGAGCTATGATTGTTTCCTAGCAAGAACATTAGCCTACATCTTATAATTAGGCTATTTACTTAATATTCACAAAATTTGTCAAGTGAATTGATCTCTTTGGGTCTTTCAAATGCATCATTTTCTGTATGTTAAATATATCACAGTGGTTTCTAAAGCTGCAATTTCTGACTAGTTCTTGAAAGAATAATTAAACAAGTCTTTTATAGTTTGGAAATGGTTCTTCTCAGTGGCACACAAGCAGTGCCATTCTATCTTTTCCCTACATGGCCACTTTCCCGATACTTTTAACCTTGATATTGTTTCCACAAACATACAGTACATGACAACACTTCAGAATCAGAAATAGGTTGTATTTTTTTTCAAGAGGCCTTGTATAGCATTCAGTGCAATGTTATTCTTATGCATTGATGTATATTTGATCATTCATATCTTAAATGGGCAGTCTTCATATATGTCTTAGCAAAACAGATTTGCAATCCGAGTCTCCTCAAACCAGAAGTTCTATTATTTAATAAATAAAAAGGTAAAGGATTGGCTATACACCAATGGCACACAGAATGCTGTTACCTTTCCACCGAAGTGATACCTATTTATCTACTTGTATTTGCGTGCTTTCAAACTACTAGGTGAGCAGGAGGTTATTATTTATTATTAATGAATAATAAATAACCAACCAAGCAGGCTCTCTTTACACGTTTTTTTCTGGTCAGTACAAAGCCATATATAAGCCACGTTTCCTCCACTTCCTCCATTACTGACTACAGGTAGTCTTCAACTTACAAGCATTCCTTTAGTGACTGTTCGAAGTTATACGCCACTGAAAAAAGTAACTTATGACCGGTTTTCACACTTACGACCTTTGCAGCATCCCTGCATCACATGATCAAAATTTGGATGCTTGGCAACTGGCACGTATTTATGATGGTTGCAATGTCCCAGGGTCATGTGATCATTTTTATGACTTTCTGACAAGCAAAGTCAATGGGGAAGCCAGCTTCGTTTGACAACTATATTATTAACTTATTGCAGTAATTCACCTAACAACTGTGGCAAGAAAGGTCGTAAAACGGGGCAAAACTCACTTAACAACTGTCTGG
Organism: Azemiops feae; assembly: GCA_023970755.1. Taxonomy (NCBI): domain Eukaryota; kingdom Metazoa; phylum Chordata; class Lepidosauria; order Squamata; family Viperidae; genus Azemiops; species Azemiops feae. Next base: position 753,088 of record JALGBA010000099.1, read on the forward strand.
CTTAGCAACAGAAATTTTGGGCTCAATTGTGATCATAAGTTGAGGAATACCTGTGTATCGCTATTTATACATGGAATCCAAATCCTATATGTGCCTATTCAGATATGAGGCCAACTGAGGTAATAGGATAGATGATTGCTTCTTTAAACAAATTAAAATAATTGAAGTAAAGCAGACAGGACTGTGTGCATTTGTAGCTGTGCAGGAGCTTCTGAGAGAAAAACAGAAATCCCTTCACCTCCATCATCCCCATTGGCTTGTACTGTACAAACAAACTATCATGAGTAAATATACAGTTTTGTTTTGTGGCTTATGCTATATAACAAAGACAACTAGGACCACTCATCAATCTCACTGCCCCTAGCCATCAGTCAAGAAAATAATAAACTATCAAGATCCTAGCTGCAAAAAGAATGGCCAGTCCTAAACTGCAGAGAGGATGCAATTGTCTAAGGTAAGTGGCATGGTGAGTGGGAGGCAGGAAAAACAGGACTCTTATTATGTGCAGACTGGAATGTTTTTTCAAGGTTTTATAGCAGAACTGCACTGAGAAACTTTTGTCACTTGGCTGGAATTAAAACAGAGGACCAAGATGATGGGTGAGCTGGATTTGATTAACACAAAACTTCATTGAGGGCAAGATTGGTTCTACCCTGTACTCAGATGGAAGATATACTGAGGATTTCTGTCCCACAAACCCACTGACACACCTTCTTTGTAGCTGCCTGCACACATTGGAAGACCTGGCCTTCTGAACAAAGGAATGCCTTTAAGGAAGAACCTTATAACTCCATTGAGACTCCAAGATGCTGATGCTGAAAGCTTGCCTTTACATGAAATTGGATGGAGATTTACAGGTAGTCCTCAACCTATGACAATAATTGAGCCCACAATTGTGGTTGTAAGTCATGACGGTCATAAAGTAGGTCATCACATGATCATGCCCAATTTTATTTCTGGTGGCCATTAAGCAAACACTGCAGTCATTAAGCCAACTGGTTTTTCACCTATATGGTATTTTTTGTGGAAACCAGAAGTAAATGCTGGTTTCTGGAAAAAACATCGTAAATCACGGTCACTTGATTGCAGGATGCTGCAAAGAGCCATAAATGCAGGCTGGTTTATAAGTGACCAAAATGTGGTGACGTGATCATGGGGAGGGGGCAGATGTCAGCACTTTGAATCCAGGTTGTAAGAAATTTTTTTAGGATCCATTATAACTTTGAATGGCCACTAAGCAATTGGTCATAAGTCAAAGAGGAACTGCATTGTGTTTTATTGTTCTCTCTAGAATTGCAAACCAAGTAAGTGGTACAATTAATCAATAAAATAAAATGTACATGAACCTATGGAACAAGAATCCCTGGAAATGATAACTCATACCCTCATCACCATATGCCTGGACTGCTGCAATATGCTCTGCCTTGCAAGGTAACTCAGAAACTGCATTTGATGTTTTTCAGTGATGGCTTGTGTTTCTTGGAAGTTTATACCATGGCCCTTCAAAGGCTTCCACCATACAGAATACAGAATAATGGGGTTGGAAGGGACCGTGGAGGTCTTCTAGTCCAATGCCCTGCTCAAGCAGGAGACCCTATACTATTTCGGACAAATGGCTGTCCAGTCTCTTCTTAAAAACTTCCAGTGTTGGAGCATTCACCGCTTCTGGAGGCAGGTTGTTCCACTGGTTAATTGTTCTAACTGTCAGGAAGTTTCTCCTTAGTTCTAGGTTGCTTCTCTCCTTGATTAGTTTCCATCCATTATTTCTGGTCTTGCCTTCTGGTGCTTTGGAAAATAGGTTGACCCCCTCTTTGTGGCAGCCCTCAAATATTGGAACACTGTTATCATTTTACCCCCTAGTATTTCTTTTCTCTAAACTAGCAATACCCAATTCCTTTAACTGTTCTTCATATGTCTTAGTCTCCAGGCTTAATCATCTTAGTTGCTCTTCTCTGTACTCTTTCCAAAGTATCAACATCTTTTTTTATAATGGATGCAGTATTCCAGGTGGTCTTTAATAAGGTTTTATAAAGCAGTACTACTATTTCTCATGATCTTGACTCTATCCCTCTGTTTATGCAACCAAGGATTGCATTAGCTTTTTTCACTGCTGCTGCACACTGGTGGCTCATATTTAAGTGGTTTTCTACTAGGACTCCAAGATTCCTCTCATAGTTACTGCTTTTGAGCCAGGTTCACCTAATCTGTATTTGTACATTTGTGTTTTTGTTTTGTTTTTTGCTTTTTCTACCTAAGTTCATTTTGTTGGATAAGGTCCAGTGGATCCATGATGACACTCTGGCAATTGGAACCTTTTCTGGCCAGCTTTGGAGAATGATGGGCTAGCACAGTTTGTGCTTTCATGGCTGTTGTGTTTTTATGAATTGTATGCCCATTTTGTTACAAGCTTTAATGATGTTAACTCTTAGGACTCTTTATTGGCCATCATAGGAAATAAAAGCAAAAAACTAAAAACAAAGACTTCAATAAATCAGCTGAACTCGTCAATTTCTTCCTGGAAAAATGTAGTCACCTAATTGACCTGATATAATTTTTGTTAAATTAAACACAATTTTCAGTCTATAAAAAGGTATGTTTAGATGCCAAAATTTGTATTGCATTAAAATTCATGTGTATAAACTCTTTCTTATTCCATGCCTGCCCATACTCTTCAACATCTAAATTATGGTGTTTTAAAAGCAATTTATGCATAATAGTGGTTTACTATTATTTTGTAAAATATCTGTTAAATCCTCTAAAGCTAGACGATGATGAAGCTTACTGGCCTGCCAGTCCTTGTACAGACATCAATATGTTTAAACTGAAGATTCAACCATACTTTTTAACAAAAGACACCAGTTTTGTAAATTCTACAATAATAAAAACTCATCTAATCATATTAATTCATCTAAGGAGGTGTTTCTCAACCTTGACAACTTTAAGATGTGTGGACGTCAACTATGTGGTAAAGTTCACATGTCTTAAAGTTGCCAAGGTTGAGAAACAATTATCTAAAACACCCATTCCACATTTCATCCAGGCCCTCCAACAAAAAGATTGCTTTGCTATTTTTACCTCAGGATTCCTGAAAATGCTAATTTAGCATGAACATAATGATGAAGCTATTATAATGTACTATTGCATGGCATGTCTCTCTAGCATTTATTACATTCATGGTGTAATTCCATATATTTCATTTCTTAAACAGGCCAAATATTTCTTAGTTTCTGAGTCCAAAGATGTTCAACCACATGCTGCCTTTTTGTTATAGTGATCTACAAATGAATCACCAACATTTAAACTTAGTGTGCAATAAGTATCGCTCCATACAATGAACGAATGAACGAATGAACGAATGAACGAATGAACGAATGAACGAATGAACGAATGAACGAATGAACGAATGAACGAATGAACGAATGAACGAATGAACGAATGAACGAACAAATGAATGAATGAATGAATGCTGATAAGAGAACTTTGGATTCTTAGACCACAGTCTACAATACCTACATGAGGGTCTTCTGACATGGGATGGGCAATATTTCACAATAACCAAGAAGAATGTCTTTGGAAGCCAACTGGCTCCCCTTATCCAAAGGACTTTGAACTTACAGTAAATTGGAGGAGGAGAGAGACAAGCTTTTAGAAATTAATCCCAAGCATAAATCTCAGGACAATCAACATAGTGCTATGAAAGAAGGGGTACTCAAAACAAAACAGGAGATGTAGAAAGTAAACACGGGGTCAGTCAAAAAGGACTCCAGATGCCTATACACTAACACGTAGAGTATGAACAAAAAACAGGGTGAACTTGAAGTCCTAGCACATGAAGGCAGAAACAACATTGTTGCTATTACTGAAAGTTGGTGGAATGAAACACATGACTGGAACATACAGCTCCAGAGATTTAAATTGTTCAAAAGAAACAGACCAAATAAAAGAGGAGGTGGATTTGCATTATATATAAGAGATAGCTACGCCTCTATAGAAATGCAAAAAGATAAAAACCTTCTTAAATGCATGTGGGTTAATATAAAAACAATGATATTCTCATAAGTGTATACTACAGACTACCAAACCAAACAATGGAAATAGATGAACTTTTTACTAATCAGTTAGCTAAAGTGTGCAGGAAACATATTGCAATAATAATGGGGAATTTAACTATCTTGACATCCACTGGGAGACAAACTCTACCTAGTGGGACATCAGACAGGTTCCTGATAAACCTAGGAGACAACTTTGTCTCCCAAAAGATAGAGAAAGGAACTAGAGGATCAGCTATACTGGACTTAATTCTTACTAACAGAAATGAAATGCTAGAAGGGATTAAAGTTGCAGAAACTCTGGGGGAGATTGATCATGTCACATTGGAATTCAGTACAATGCAGACACAAGCAATAGAAGAAAATCAAACTAGTGTCTTAGACTTTAAAAGAGTTGATGTCAACAAACTTGGGAAGAATTCCATGGATGAAAATCTTTTAGGGGAAATGAACTCAAGAAGCTAGGGGAACTCTGAAAAATGAGATTATAAAAGCCCAGTCCAGCACAATATCACTGAAAAAGAAAAATAAGAGATCCAAAAAGAAACCATCACGGTTGTATAAAGAACTCTCTGATAAAATGAAAGACAAGAAGGACAAGTACAAAAAATGGAAAGAGGGACACATAACTAAGGCAGAAAAAAGTCAAGGAAATGATTGATCCACTAATGGGAGAAGATGGCAAGGAAATGACAGGCAGAACAGGGAGAAAGCAGAACTGCTTAATTTATTCTTTGCATCTGTCATCATGCAAAAGGAAAAAATAGTCCAACCTCTGAGAAGCAGAACTGTAAAAGTCAGACTAAGAATACAAGCCAAAATAGGCAAGAAAATGGTAAGACAATACCTGTCCATCCTAGACAAGTTCAAATCACCAGGACCAGATGAATTACATCGCAGAGTTCCAACACAAAGTAAATTCAAGGGTTCAAAACAACAGTCACTGATAATTATTACCAATCTATGGGCAGAGTTGATTGGCATACAAGTGGCAGATTTTTTTTAACATTTAAGAAATAAAATTATCATCTAGTAAATAGCACAACTCAAATGTAAAGAAGAGAGGGGTGATCAACTGAATGTGGATACCCTTGTAGAGCTGGCACTAAATAAGAACCTGGGCCATGGTATCTGTGACACCTCCACCATAAAGACAATTAATTTATGGTTCAGTGTACAGAAAAATGGATTATGAATACAGGCATGGATCTGCATCACACCTCTGCAGGATGCACGGCCAATTTCATTTCCTTGTATGCCAGGATACAGCAGAGTAATAAAATATTTTTTAAGTAAATTACTTCTGGGTGCTGATTTACAAATAGTCTTACACTGCATTTAACTTTCCTAGAGATCTCTGTGCATATTATTACAGATATAACAAATCCCCTAATTTGTTGCAAATTTGCACATTTGTACACAGGGATAAAAGCTATATATAGTTAGATTTTAATTGTTGCCAAATTAAATAGCTTACTGCTTATATTTATGTTAAGTAGCTAAGTTAGCCTCAGTTCAATCAACTTTATGTGAAGTTTCAGGGAGAACATATTTTGTTGAGTTCTTTGGATGGTAATTACATGCAATAAATAAATAAAATCAAAGGTTAATCAAGCATAATCAATAATATAGCAAGGAACCTAAGTAGATGGCAATATATAAATGAGAAAACCACTGGAAAATATTAACTCAATATTCAGCATTGTGGCTGTAAACTAAAAGGTCCGTGGACTGTATATTATATTTGCTGGTTGTTATATCAGCAATGAAATGCTACATGCATTAGAGTTACACATGAACAAAGGGATATAGCTATACCTTTTTTTGGTAGAAGCCTTAATTTGTCTCATTCAATGAAGTTTGGTAGGTGACCATATATTTATTCAGCACAAATACATAATTTACCACTGTGGAATGTCTCCATACTTCAACCACATACTCTTAGCTAAATTGTGGCCAACTTTTCTCCAAACTTTGCCTCAAACAAATGATAAATCCATTTATCATTTATCAGAATCAATGTAAGCTGTAAATTGATTCAGTTAAAAGGGATCCATAAAAACATGTTTGAGTTTACATCCCCCTTTATTTCTGAAGCCAAAGTAGTTGGAATTCAAATAAAGAATCTCCAAGAAATGTTTTGATTTTTGTTAATTGCTTTTTTCCCTATTGTTATTCCATCCAATGTAGTATATTAGAGTAGGAAAAAAGAATTGGGTTAAAAATACCTCAGAATGCAAATAGAAAGCTGAATGTCTCTTAATACCATGAAATGGATATTGCCAACTCAAATTTTGTCTACTATGAAAGAGAACATAAAGGAACACCTAAAGCTGAGCAAAGGAGGCAACCAGGACTGCAGAGATTGTTGTTGCTAAGTAGTATGGTCATGACTACATTACTTGGCAATGGAAATTTTGCTCCTAATTGCTGTCATAAGTTGAGGACTACCAGTAAATGGTGAATTTACATTGTGATATCAAGATTCACACTTTTGCTTCTTGCCCACCCCCACCCCCCAGATATCATTGCTACATTAAACTGATAAATTGTGAAAACAGTGGACCACCACTCTGGAGTTATAACTGGCAGAAGAAATTCCATCAATAGCTCACATACTATTATGGAGGCCATCAAGAGTAAGTTAAAAAAATGTATTGGAGGATATTACACCTGTCTTGAAACATGGCATCAGTACAATCAAGAACATCAAAAGCACAAAAGTGCCACCCTCAAGCTTTACAAAGTTCCATATTACATATGTAAAATGGTAAAAACTGAACTAAACTAGATAAAAATGGATTTTTTTTTTCAAAAGTTGATTGAACCAACGGTACATCTATGGAAGCAATAGGTGAAAAGAATGGAATTGTCAGGAATATTACAAGCTGTCCAATCATCCACTGTTATTTAGATAACATCATTGCCACTTGAGAAAATGATGAGATGTATTTGCAAAATCTCAAGATAACTTTGCAGAGATTATGGATTACGTTCTTTGAGAGTAACACAGCAAAAGTGAGTTCTTTCAACCTAGTATTGCATATCACAGTTCAACCACGGATGCAAAAAAAAGTGTGCAGAGAAAATTCAATCAGCTGTGAATGTCCTGAGGTGAGAATATCTGTCACAGTAATGATCCTTCTTAGATATCATTAATTATATAACTTCCCCCCCCCAATTTAGCCATCATTGTGTATCAAACATTTTTGTCCAAGTGGGGAGGGCATAGCAGTGGATAGAAGAGTTGTTTATATTTGCTCTCACAGATGCAAAAAAAATAGTATCATTAGACTGGCAGTTGACCTACACTTACCTGTGAAATTGTCTTACAATACCTCAAAATACAGCATTGCTACAATTATGTCACATGTAATTAAGATGGTACTGCACATTAGATAAACTGTAATCATGTTCACTGCTGGTTGCACAGAAAAATAATGCACAAATAGATAGGGAAGTGCTGAGCTTGGTTTGAGGAGTGAAAAGTCTCAACCAGTACTTGTATGGAAAGGGTTTATTTTTATCACGTATCATCAACCATTCTACAAAAAGGATTCTGTTCACATCAGCTGCTTGAATAACAGTCTTGGCCTTTCTTTTTGGACAGCACACATGCAAAATAGGATTCAACATAATATATACTTATGTAAATGCAGACAGATTCTCTCATTTACCCTTAGAGAGAAAGAATTCTGAAAAATGTGCATTACATGTGGATTTTCTTGATATTTTTTTTCTCACAGAAACTCTTCCTATTGTGGCTGAGATGATTTCAAAGAGAAACTAAGAGACCCCACAACTATGTCATGCCTGCATTATGTCAAGCAATCCAGAATGATTCAAGCACAGAGCAAAAAAAATCTGTTTTATCAGTGCCACGATGTACTTACACATAATAGGAATGTATTATAAAGAAACTGAGTCATCATACCATCCAGAGTGAAAGCTTAAGTGTTGGAAGAATTAGCTGCTGGACATTTCAAAGTAATAAAGATGAAAGCTCATTCTTTTGTGGTAAGGAAGATTCAACAGTTCACAAAGATTGCAGTGAGTTGCTCAGGTTGCCAACTTCTCCAAAAGCTGTAGAAAATCATGTAAAATCATGTAAATCATCCATGGAAATGCCTTATGGGCAATGCATTTATAGGCATTACTTTTTTAGTCATAGAAATGCATGTTCAAAGTGGCCAGAGGTATTTTCAGATCAATGTATATGATTAAAGTTAATATTGCTAGATCTTGATTGTTGCTTAACTACTTTGAGCTGTCCTCTATACAGTATGTTGTAATACTTGCACATTCATTCATTAGCTGTTCTGGTAGTAAAGCAAGCAATAGAAGAACATATTGATAACTTTAATGTCCTTTGATCTGTAAAAAAAGTCCGTCAGTTATGATGCAACCATGTAGTTCATATTCATGGAATTGCTTTCCAGTGTTGGGCTGCAAAACTGGAAGATACATTGCAAATTAATAGTTGATTCAAATTCTGAACGAGTAGCACAATACTTTTCATGACTCATGCATGGTTCACATGCGGCCTCCTGACATTTTTTCTGCAGGCCTGGAATCCTTATGTCCTATTTCATTGGTTCATACCACTTGCATTTGGTAACAAACAGCAATACAATTTATTTAACCTTTTTTTAATCTAAGTGGTAAAATAGGCTAAATCTCCAATATACAGTAACTATCGTGCCTACTTTAATACTTCTCCCTTTTCCTCCAAAATAACCCTAAAAAGTCCCTGAAATTACCATGTCACCATTATGCACCATGCAGCTTCAACAACTTTTCCCAGTACATAAAATGCAGCCCTTGATCGCACATAATAATCAATTTCTGATTTAAAATGATTAGATCTGGGAGCTAGTACCTTCAATTATGATAGGAAAATGGCATGGATGGAAGACAGGAAAATAGTCATTTAGGAGAAGAGGAATAAAAGGATTTAATACTGGTATGTTTGACATCCATACTTATTTCACTATCTAAAGAGAGACACTGTAAGGCTTTTTCTCTGCAAAAAAAGGCAGAAGTTAGAAGCAGTTTTTTCACATTCAGCTCAAACATATTAATTTATTTTCAGAGATGACTTATGAGAAAGTAACAGTTCTGCAAGTTTGCACACATAGCATTAGTCAGCACCTTTTATTAGTGAATAGTTATGCAATTATTTTTTTAAAAAAAATGAGTACAAAATTCCACAATTTAAAAAAGAGAATCTGAATTATGTAGGGAAGATGTTTACATATGGTAGTGGGGAGACTGATAGCTGAACGAGAGTGTTAGTTACTGGTGTGTATGTATAACTATCATTTTAGCAGGTAAAGGCAGAAAGAAGCTGAGATCACTCCATGGCTAAGGAAGTACTGTGATTTCTTGCAATATTCTACTTGTAATATTCCGAATCACATAAAGACCCATGATTTTTCAGAGAGGGTTTCTTCCATTGTAGTCCTATAACAATGTGCTCATCGTCTAAATCTTGCTAGGGTGAGAATGCTAAAAATGAATTAGCTGTCTAGCACATCAAGTAAATAGTTGAATGAAGGATGAATCTGAAGTATATTGTTAATATAGTCTGGTTTGACAGATGGATTTCCTACACCCACTCTACTCTTCTCTCTTTCATTCTTTTCAGTTGCTGTGACACAATTTTTAGAGCTAGAGGTCACAACTTCTTTATGGTGTCCACCTGGGCCACTTTTCCAATTTTGCACCATTAGAATTTGTTCAATCTAAATTTCTAAGCTTAGATCTTTACATTCCAAAATGTGTCTCAAAAACCACCATGAGACTAGAAACAGGCCTCATGAAGCCACTTTCATGGCTACATTTCATGGCTTAACTATTTTCCCATTAACCATGAATGATGGTTTTCAGCCCACATGGAGATGATCAGGTCAAAAGAGTCATTAAACAGTGTGTAACAGACCCAGAGCCCCTAGGCAGGTTCTAAACCTTTCTTGCCAGTAAATCCAACAGGTACTCTGATTCTCCTATGGCATGCCTAATGTCAAAGAACCTAACCACCAGAGTCCCTCAGCTCTCCTTGAAGGCCAATCTGGGAAGATCCCCTCCCTGGAGAAACAATGCTTTTGTGACTCTGAACACAGAGAAACAACAGAGCATCTGCTTCTCCAGTGCCTGTATTAAAGAGATATTCTTATTAGCTTCATCTCACTCTTATTGCATAAATACCCAGGATATTTCAGGATAATTCTACATCTCCCTGCTGCTTTCAGATACTAATTCTGCTATAACATATAACATTGCCAGGTTTTGTGCAGCAGCACTGAACATCCATCAGATGATGACCTGTGCCACAAACTCTCCTTAATTATTATCCAGCTTGTCATACTAGAGTGCTCTATACCGGGAGAGATTTAGTTTGCCACATACTTATCTTATGCTTTCCTACAATGATCTAATGCTTCTGCCCCTCCTTTAAGATTGCTTTATATATATATTCTTTCTTTTTTAGCTTTTTTAATTATTATGTTTGGACACCAGTGTATTTTCTATGCTTTTTAACTGACTGTACCCCACCATCCTTATCCTGATCTTTGATTATAATAAAGATTTGATTAACGGATAGGATCCCAAGAAAAAATGAGAGGGGGTTGCAAGGTTTGGGGGGGGGGGAGACTTGAACAAGCATGGTAGGTTGCCACTAGAATTCTCTCCCAGTCTGCCCAGACAGATACTTGGCCAGACAAGGTGGGAGTGTCATCTAGAATTGCTCCTCAGGGTTTATAGGGATCCAGTGTCTGTTCTGCAGCTGCATCACTGTTAATGTTCACTCCTGGCCTTCCTGGATGGTCTGGTAACAGGACTGAGACTTTCTGCAGCTGTTATTGTGAGTGTGGACCAAGGTAGGCCTGGATTTCACAGGTTGGGCAAGCTCATTCTTCCAACCAAGGGGTATGTTTTTGAATTTTATTGTCTTCTTCTATTGTCTTCTTCTATAGCAGACATGGTCTTTGGCAGAGCTCTATCAATTGTTTGTTTTTTGGACTGAACATTTATTATTGAGAGTGTGCAATTTATTATTTCTGCAGTTTTAGTGAAATCATTAGTTTTATTGGAGACATGGATTTGTTTAATGGAATAACAGAATTGGGAGGGACCTTGGAGGTCTTCTAGTCCAATTCCCTGTTCAAGCAAGAAACCCTATAACATTTCATACAAATTGTTGTCCAACTCCCACATCCATGGTTGTCATGGATGTAAAGGTTGCAACACAACATAGTATGAGAATCTCGCCTTTAGAGCATCAGATATGTGGTGTTTCAAGTATTTTATTAATTTTAATGAGCTAAATCCAATGCATCTGAAGAATATGAATTTCTAAAACAATCTGTTATTATTTATAAAATTTGTAAGTAGACTGGTACTGTACTCTTAATGGAAGATGATGTTTCCAATTTTACCCTTTGTCAATAACCTCATTTTAATTGTATTACATTTATATTTTAATTATGAGAAATCTATTCTTAAAAATTGATGTTTCTTTCTGTCTTAGGACCTCAAAACCAGCAAACCCGTTCAGGGAAAAGAATAAAAGAAGGATATAACACGAGTGTCTAGTTGCTGAGAGATAATGGCTGCTATAGCAGGAAGAATCTTTAATAGTTTTTCTGTGACAGCACCCCCTAGAAGAGTACTATGAGTTACCAACCATCTTTTTCATTGCTAATGATATATAACAGTTGAAGATAAAAAGTAAGCAATTCTATTTAGTAATGGATGGCCTCTTATAAACAAAAGTTTAATGGGAAACAAATTATCCCCTGAACATCCAGGAGACAGGCCAACTTAAACTTGTTGGAGAATGTTTTTAATGCATTTCCCTGAATGTTTTCAATACTAGGTGAGAAGCAGCTCTAAGGAATCTCTCAGAATTGTAATGTCTCTGACTTGAGCCTTAAGACAGATCAGTACCTAATAAGTTCTCCCCGTACTATTGTCTTCCAGCTGGCCAATAACCAGGGGTGGTAGGATTTATACACAGTGTTTCTCAACTTCAACAACTTTAAGATGTATGGACTTCAAGTCCCAGAATTCCTCAGCCAGAAATTCTGAGAGTTGAAGTCCATGCATTGTAAAGTTTCTGGGGCTGAGAAACTCTGTTCTAATATATCTGCAAAGAAGAAAGGTCTTTAACAATTTAACAAAGATAGTTTTACTTAGTTGATAACAATAAGAACTATATTAGCTCAATATGAGATAGTAGATATTAAGGGAGAAAGAGAGGAAATATCTGATGTTGTAACTTGAGATTTGTGCTAAAGATTTATGTATGTTATTGAATTATTGATTACCCAGTCACCATGTTGCTTTTTAAATGTTTAATTGTAAAATTAGAAAACTAATAAAATATTATAAAAAAAAACAAGTTAACTTTGAACTCAGTTTGAAAGCTAACTCTGAGAATGCAAATAAAATGTTCAGGCAATTCTAATTATTTATATGTATCAGAAAGAAAGGCAGATATTTCAGACCAATGTATGCCATTGTGCAACCAAAAAAGAGCTACTGTATTTATAGTCTGAGCAGAATATGTAATATGGAAAACACACAGCTCTTTGCAAAAGGAAGACAAGATACATCAACAACACAAGCTTGCTAACTTTCTGCATGAGCACTCAGTCATCAAAACAGGTGATGGAACCTATACCTGAGATCCAGCATGCCTTCTCATAATAATAATTATTTTTAATAAATTTTGATTATTGAAAAATGTTTTTGGGAGGTGCTAAGTGGAATTCTGCAAAAGGGGGCCTTTTATGCCAGAATTGTCCTTTGAGTTATTTGCAGAAACTACATACCATAATTGGATGGAGCCAGGAAGAAGCCAAAATTGAATTACTGTAATAGAATTCAATTTTAATTTAAGTACAGCAATTATCAATAGATTTATTATTTCCCATGTTTTTAATCATAAGATAAAATAATTTCTCCACTGACAGTAAAATTACAATTGGGTGGCAATCTTTGGAAGGCCAAATCTTTTGGGGCTGCAGATTGTAGATTCCCATACATATAAAAGCAAGATTGATATAATTTGGAATGAAACATATCAATCAAGTTTAATTGAGGCTGTATGGAAAGATGCCATCAATGGAGGAGGTGCATTCAATGCAAAACAGAAAAGATGTGAAACTATACTGAGATTGTGAACTTAATTTGATACTACAATATAGTTTCTGTGACTGATATCTCCTGAGGAAAGGGAGTTCCAGCCTTGGAAAAATTTCAGATACGTTTCTTCTAAGGAACAAAAGGTGGAACAAAAGAGGCTGTAGTTCCAAGGGAGATTAAGTCACTCCAAACCCCTCCAGGCCATCACCATGCTCTTTGTTCTAAACAATTTTCCTCCCATTAATTATGGTGAGAATAGAACATTAAAAAAAGATTATAATTAGGTGCATAGCTGAATCCTTCCATGTTGTTGTTGTTGTTGTTAGTTGCGAAGTCGTGTCCGACCCATCGCGACCCCATGGACAACGTTCCTCCAGGCCTTCCTGTCCTCTACCATCTTCTGGAGTCCATCTAAGCTCACGCCTACTGCTTCAGTGACTCCATCCAGCCACCTCATTCTCTGTCGTCCCCTTCTTCTATTGCCCTCAATCTTTCCCAGCATTAGGCTCTTCTCCAGTGAGTCCTTCCTTCTCATTAGGTGGCCAAAGTACTTGAGTTTCAACTTCAGGATCTGGCCTTCTAAGGAGCAGTCAGGGTTGATCTCCTCTAGGACTGACCGGTTTGATCGCCTTGCAGTCCAAGGGACTCGCAGGAGTCTTCTCCAGCACCATAGTTCAAAGGCCTCAATTCTTTTGCGTTCAGCCTTTCTTATGGTCCAACTTTCACAGCCATACATTGCAACTGGGAAAACCATGGCCTTGACTATACGTACTTTTGTTGGCAGGGTGATGTCTCTGCTTTTTAGTATGCTGTCTAAATTTGCCATAGCTTTCCTCCCCAGGAGCAAGCGTCTTTTAATTTCTTGGCTGCAGTCCCCATCTGTGGTGATCTTAGAGCCCAGGAAGATAAAATCTGTCACTAGAATCCTTCCATAAGTATGGCATTTAAAGATCAATAAAGTTGTCTATTAGAATGCTAGCTGACAAACTTGAATGGTAGAATATATTAAACATTTTTCAAGGATATACAGATTTTACTTCAGATGATGTCTAAACCATTCTTACAAGAGCTTTTCCAAATCTGGTACTCTCCAAATATAAAAGACCCTTTCAAGATCAACTGGACTTCTGGTCACTTCATGGATTTAACAGTGCATCATTTTCATGGGCATAATACAGAAAAAAATTGCTACTATCTTCCTTTGTCACTTTCCTAGCATTCAGGTAAGTCCTCAAGATAAAATTGTAATGGAGCCTGTCCATTATGGTTGCATGTCAGGATGGCTGTTATGTGAAATAGCTTCACTTAATGACCCACATCCTCTGCTCTCCCTGGGTCACTAAGCAGAGCACTGGGTGCCTCAGGGGTGGGGAGGCCATAGGAAGCCTAGTGTAGGTTTAGAACCTCCTCTGTACCTCCCAAGTTGCTCCCACCCCTGAGACCTCTGTGCTCTCTCTCCACCCTTTGGGTCCCTGCAAGTGGGATGCGATGGGAGAGAGAAAGGCCTGCTGGGACCCGGTGGGAGAGCAAAAGGCCTGTGGAGCCCTGGGAGGAGATGGGGGGAGATAGTCAGGGAGCACTGGAGCATTCTTTGGTTAGTTGTAAGGACAAACAACTGTGGGGCTGTTGCAATGGCCATATTTTTCAGGACCTAGACATAAGTAGCTTTTGGGGGGTCATCCATAACTTCAAACAGCTGTTAACTAAGTGATCATAAGTTGAGGACATCCAATTCTGCTTTGCTTTAAGCTGGTCAGCTGCTGCCATTTATGAGGCACCCTCCAGATAGAATACAACAACTTCAATGATCCTATATTTTTACCACAGATAATACTGGAGTTAGAGGCTTCAAGCTGGAGGCTGAAGAAGGCTATTCAGCTATGTGCAATTATCTCACTGCACAGAAAGTGCAACCTCAAAGTTTAAGTCAGCGATTAGTTCTTCCACATACTGATTCAGTTTATTCAATAGTAGAAAGCAATTGCTCAAGTTGCTAAATGCAGAGATTAAAGATTAGGAAGGGGAAAATGTGATTAAAGGAACTTCCCTATAAGAATTCTTCACAAAAGAGATCTTGTTTTCACTAGCTTGCCATTGCCAACATTTAACCTTATTGTTGGAGATGCTTAAGCAACTTTTGGAAAATTTGTTCTATGGCGGAACTGAAGCCATTGCCAGTTAAGATTACCAAATAGAACAGAAGCAAATATTCTGAAATGACATTTAAAGAAGTATTTGGGGAAATATTTGGCAAAGAGCAACCAGAAACAAAATGGAACTAATGATCAGAAAATATAACACAAATAGCATTTTCCTGATATAATTAATTACTGTATAGCTGACTGACATTTTGCAGAGCTTATTCATTTTTATCTGTATTGTTCTGCCTTCTCCTCATAAATCTCCAGTCTATATTTGAAACACCTTTAAATCAGCTGCTATACTGATTTATAATTAGCTACACTGATGTTAAAGCAGAGTTTTGTTGTGGATATAATCTGATATGCTCCATCAATTATATGGTCAGAACCACAATCAATGTTCTTGAAATATGATTAGTCCATCTTTTATTGGGCACTTCAAAATAATAAGACCATGCCCCCTTTCCTCCTTCCCCCGCCCCCTGTGTCCTTTGCTCTCCTGGGTATTGTCTTCTATACCCATTCTAGTTTGGGTAATGTAGAGAAGTACAGAAATAGTGAAGAAGGAAACTTTTTTATGTAAGCATCAGTTTAGCCCAGATAGACAGAAGGGAGTGAGAAAATAACTCAAGATTGTCCTGTCTTGATTCTCTTTTGCATAAGAGAGGATAGAGGTTTTGGGGTTTTAAGATTTTGTTATTATATCCTGTAACAATAAAGTAGAATTCTGGTAGTTCATGTGCTATCTGTTTTTTGACCTGGTCTACCTCAAAGGGCTTATAGGCAGCCAAAAATGCTGGTTTTAAAAGCCAACTTTTCCCCTTCTTTTTGCCAACTATGTGATGTCAGGTGTTCTTCTAGTTTACTGTTTCAAAAGAGCATTAAATCCATTTTCAGTAGCCTGACTTAATTGGTCCATGGGGGGCATTGCACAGTGGAAAATGATTCCCTCGTTCTGAATTAGGTAACTCTCCCAGGCTAAAAAGAAAAAAAAAGGAGAAGGGTGGCAGCATCCCAAAGCAGAATATTGGTGCTTTAATATATATGCTTGTCCCACCAGATCTGTTGGGGAATTACACTTGATAGGTCCTGGGAGGTGAGCCTTCTCTGTTGTGGTGCCTGCATATGGAATCTTCTTCCCCAGAAAGTAAGGCTAGTTCCATCCCTTTCCTTATTCTACAAATCCCTCAAGACCCAGCTGTGCCATCAGGAACAGGGAATCGGGACAATCCTGTGATGGCTTCCTTACTATGGCTAGCATAATCCTTTTTGCGTTTTAGTTTTTAATAGTGTTTTAGAGTCTTTAACAATGACTATTTTATGTATGTATTGGTTTTTCTTTTTAATTCACTGTTGTACACTGCTTCAGAGTCATGCTTTTGGGCAGCAATATACATATATACATAAAAAAGTAAGAAAATAAACTGGTGCATTTTCCATTAATCTTCTGCAACAGGATTGCAGTAGCTGATCATCGCATATTCTGAGGTGCTACCACAAAATAGGCTTTATATTGTATACATCTTCTTTATTTCAATTTATAAATCTTTTTTTAATGTGAAAATTAAGCTTCATGGACAGTCAGTAAATAAATAAATAAGCACATATAAAAAGTTGCTTCTAATAAAGTTTAATTTGACATGGATTCTTTGCCAGTGTAATTGGATTGGAAACTCAGTGGGAAATGTTTAGGAAATATATGAACAATATTTTTTGATGCTTGTTCAATATGCTTACATTTCCGAATTGCAGACCTTCTAAGTCTCTACCTACCTGATTTTTAAGTTATCTGAGCTGCCCAATAGCATTTTCTTAGCATATCAAGCCATTTTTGATAACACTCATTGAGAGAATGCATTTAAATGTATATATTCTCAAGTAAAAAATTGGAAGAGGTGTAAAATTGCAAAATATATATGTGGACCATATTATAACTGGATAATTGCAGGATCTCCTTTCTCTGAGAGCCTTTATCTATCTCCTTAGGTCCAATAGAAGAGGAATGCTCCATGTCCTGTCTCTCATGAAATTTCATTGAGTGGGACCTAGAGAGAAGGCCTGATTTGTTGCAATAGCTGCCCTCTGGAATATCCTACCAGTGAAATCCAGCTATTACTAGCATTCCAAAAAGACTTTAAAACACGGTAGTGTTCCAGGCATGACAGTTGGAGGATTAAGGGAGCCCATGAGATGGATGTTACTGTAATGCTTGTAGTTGCTCTAGTGGCCATTCTGTGTACATTCAATGCAATTGGAATGGTGGTTTTTTTGGTTTGTTTTTGTTATTGGCTGCTCTTGCTCTTCATTTGTTTCTATGGAGTTTTAATTTTGTTAGCTACTCAGGTGGCTAACAAAACAAATAAATAAAATGAAAATTGTCAGGGACAAATTTTTGTCTGTTTCTCTTTTCCTACTTCCCTCTCCTGGTTGTGCCATAGTTTACTTAGGATGTTGTCCAAAAGGCAAGGTGTTTTTTTTTGTTTGTTTTTTTTAAAAACCCCATAACTTTAAAACTAAAATACAACTATGAATAAACTTGCTCTCTTTTTCAAGCTTTCCCAGTAGGAGGCTATTGAAACAAATGAAGTATTGCCAACTTTAAAGTGAGTACTGTAGGACTTTTCAGGAAAATTGTATGAACATTGTAGATCTTGTGGAATTAGCATTACCTTATACTAGTAGCTTCTTCCATATTAAAATACTGATGCAGAAAGAAAGAAGGCATGTGGTTAGTTAGAAACAAGCCCTTGTTTGTTTCTTCCTTTTCTTCCTTAAATAACATTGTGTGAGAACAAGGGAGGCTGATTCATATACCCAGTTGGAGCCTTTTTAACAACAGAATGTCTGGGCCAGAAAGTTCAGCATAAGGCCGTACTATACTTACTTCCTATTACATGTTATAGCCATGTAATGTTTTAGATTCTGCTTTTTTGTACCCATGACCCATGGAAACTGGAGTCTGTATGTAAATCTTACATAGTAAAATAATTCTTGGGAATATTTTTTGCAGATTGGTTTTATTGCCTTGAATAAAACGAAGATGTTCTGTTAATGATTTCAAATATTGAAACTAACTAGCAAGTCTTTTTATACTGTCATACCTGAACCCTATTGTCTTCTATGAAGCTCAAAATATGAGATTATACATGCTAAGATATGCCGTATACATTGACTTTCCTACGTTGAGCTGGTTCTTAGAAGGAAAGATTTGAAAATGAAATTCCAATTCCAACTTGAAACTATTGGTGTTTTATTTGTGCAGTCAAGTAGATAGAAACATTAATAAAAAATCTGGCTGACAGGATCTAATAACAGGTCTATTTTTTTCCCCATAGCTGCTATCCTGCAATAATTTCTTTTGGTTTGGCTAGCAGTTTGGTGTTCTTTAATTACTTCCTTCTAACAGTCAGTCTTAAGTTACTATGCTAGTATTTGTTTTTCTCTTTTTAAGTAATTTTAATAAAGCAGCACCTTAAACTATTTTTATTTTTAAATTTTGTTCTAATTTTTATTCTTTCCAGTCACCAAGACATTAACTATTTTGTAAGCCTGCACAAACTCCACACAATTTAAACAAATATGTTCTACTACCAATTTTGCTTTATACAAATTGTTCCTTTTATTGAATCACATCTGGCCTGGAAGAAATGAGTGAGAGCAAAATAAAAACTAACTTAAATTAATTTAGCATACATTTAGATTTAATTAAATTGAGTAGAGTTAATATGATTACTTTTATGAATCTGATAAATTTTAAGTGACACCAAGACTCATTCATGCTGTTCATATGCTGATTAAGGACAAAATATAACAAACATAGCAGTGGAATATTAAAAAACATAATGGGACATAAATATTGAAACAAGCAAAGTATAAAATGTAAAATCTGAAACAGAGGTTTGAAGCCCTGGAAACATTGCTTTATGATATTGCCTGATTTTTCTTAATTTTGTAGCTAATTTAATATGCCAGAATCTGCCTCCAAAGAATTGGAGCAAGATTCTGAGCTTAATTCAACCAGGAGATTAAAAGCAATATTGTAGCCTAATCTTAAAATCTGTTTCTTATATAATAAGATATTTCAATCTATGTGCTAATAATTCCTATGGCTCTTAGTTTCATTACACTTATTAGTATTATTTTTCTCTGCCCTCGATTGACTTTTTTAATGGTCCTTATGCACCCGTATACATAGTAATAGTTCACTCAGACTGATTTATGAGAGGTGTTAGAAATCTGACATTTTTAAAACAATAATCTGCTGTAAGTGTATTGCTTGCTTTGTTTGTGATCTCATCTCCATGTTAAGATTTAGTTCTCATCCAAGAAGCTTCTTCAGTTCATTCAGAACTGAAGAAGCTTCTTGGATGAGGACCAAAATGTCTTCAAGAAAAAATAAAGAAAGTCCAGTTGGGACAAGGTGATGAGATGTTTCTTTACTTTTATATAGCAGATTTTTATCTCATCTTTCTTCCAGTAGCTGAAAGTTATACACCTAGTACTCTCATATTCCATTTTTCTCTACATCAGTAAGCTGATGAGATATTTGGCCTGAGAGAATATGACAGTCTCCAATTAGCTTCCATAGGTAAGTTGGGGCTTCAGTCTTGGTTGTCCTAATCCAGCAACTTAGCCACTATATGCTTAAGTATCTCTCCACTCTGACTGTAGCATTTTTCTTGTCTCCCATTCAAGGTTGTGTCTTCAGAAAAGAAAAGCAAGTGATTCCTGTCTCTGGATATTGATGCAAGTATCTTATTTCGTGCCCTCACTACTTATCTATTTCTTTTCTGCTGCTATTTAGAGACACATTTTATGAAAAAGGTACCTGGCTTTAACAAAACTTTGAATAAAATAATTGTGGCTACTCTTGATTTATATAAATGACATTCCATAACACCTTGGGCTTGTCAAGATTGCAGGGATCATAATTTAATGGTATCCCTTGATGTTTATAGTTTATCTTTATCTTTATCTTTAATAAGACCATTTATCTGCCTTGTTTCTTTGATTTTTGTCTCTATGCCTCTTTCTGAGTGCTGATAGGTTTTAATTTCTTATCCTATTAGCATAACTCTATGAAAGAAGAATTATCTGGAGGCTGTTAGACATCATGTTTGCTCTGTTCCCCTATCTGCACTTACTTAAATTACAGTTGTGGAGTAACCAAAATATTGTACTCTGAATAGTGATTGTGATCTCATTTATGGACAAAGAAAAGGGGTTTGTTGGGTTAGGAGTTTTCACTGACATGTAAGCTATGTAATGTTCAGGATGGAGGTTTAGAAGAAATACTTTCCTGTGGTATGTAAGAATTCTCTTGATACATTATAGGATGCATGGGCACTATAGATTCTACTCTAATCGCTTGGATCTAGATATTTGAATATATTTATGGATAAAGGAATCTGAATTCCATGTTTGTGTTGACTCTCTATGGCTGGGCAATGTATTATAGCATATGATATATCAGAAAACTGAGCCAATGAACTATTATCTCAATGAGGAATTCTTGGTGCTCTCTGAGCTTGGTTATTTGCTTGCAGATGTTTCATTACCAAACTAGGCAACATCATTGATGTGAGTGAGTGTAGGATTTGCTGTCTGTTAATATATAGTAATTTATTGTGCCCATTTTGGTGGAGGTGTGGTTTTCTCCCTGGTGGCACCTTGGTTTGCCTCACTACCTACATTCAGTTTGATGAACAAAGATACCAACAAATCAGAAGAACACCCAAGGGATCACTACTCCCATGGGATCATAGCAGAGACTGTAATGCAGTACTTAATTGGGTAATGAAACATCTGCAGGCAAAGAACTATACTCAGAGAGCACCAAGAACTCCACAGTTCAACTCTGAGCTACAATACATTTTTTTTTGTATTATCCCTGTTCTTGCTCAAGATGAAATGTGATAAAGACAGTTTTCAGTGTTTCTTTTGGAACTATGGTAAACACTACCATGTCCACCTTGGACTCTTGGACTCTTCTCACCCTTCCATTGTCAAAGTGCTGTGGTATCTTGCCACTATCTTTGCATTTACTCTAAGCAGTATTACAGTGGACACTGTCATGAGGTAGTGTAAAATTATTTTCATGGATTTGAGAGATGAGGACAGTGGCTCAGCAGAAGAACATTCTGTATAAACATCCTTCCAGGCAAATTAAGCCACAAAGCCACATCTAATAAACTACAATTCCCAACAATCTCATTTTTAAACAACTCTGCAAATATGAGGACTAGGTATTTACTTCAAAAATATCTTCTTTTTAATTTTCACAAATATAACTCAAGAAGCACAAATGGCTGACATGCTGATTCCAAGCTAAAAGAATGACTAGTTTGTATGATTTCTCAAGTCTTTTATAGCCATGCAAGTATATTGTTCCAAGTCAGTAATTTTACTGAAGTGTAGGCTCTAGGTGAAAACCAAGGAAGCATTGTCTCCCACAGATTCTCTTTATTACACAATCATTTATTTTGTAGATAATGTCTTTTGTATTTTTAGAGGTGGAAGTTGCTAAGGCAACCAAAGTAGTTGAACATTATGTTTTGCTGAGAACAATATGTGTTTAAATGTTCAGGGATTTTTCCATTGTTCAGTGAAATAACAAGATTAAGCATACTAGAGGAGGCAATCTAGGCTGACCTTAAGAGAGAGGAAAAAAGAGGAAAGACAAACCTTCTCTATATGCTGACAGTCTCCCTGGCTATTGTCAAGGCAAATTCACAACTGATTTATGGAAGGTAATGCACAGGATAGAGAGAGCAAAATATATTTATTTTTATTGAAATATCAAGTAATACATTATTAGTAAACCTGGAGATTTGTTGTGCTACTGCAGAGGACAAGAATAGAACCAATAAGTGGAAATGATAGGAAAGTTGATGCCAACTTTGTAATGGCATAAGTTGTTGGACAATGGGATAGATTATATGCTGGCTGGGGAATTCTGGGAAGTTGACTCACCTTAAAGTTTCTGAGAATGAGAAACGCTGCCCTAGAAAATAACAAGGATGGATATATTAGAGCACAGTTTAAGTGGCCATTAAGCAAGGATGCTAGAATGGACAAAGTGTAATCTTGTTTGCCAAAGTTTTTTTGTTAGCATTTATCTGATTACTATAAAAGGCAGTATACCTATTTTGTTTATTCATACATCCATTTATAATTTTTAATTTATAAGGGGATTTTTGGATCTAGCCCCAGGCATTCCTCCTTTAGACCACCTATTTTTCTTGCATGCATCACACAAGATTAAATCTGCCCCTCAACCCCATATGTTGGTCACTCTACAGAATCACCCAAGCCAAGGCTATGTGCACATGTTTTTAAAAAGCAAGATGAATTAAATATGAAACCTCAGTTTGAATGTAAGAAGAAACTAATTTTGAAAAGTAGAAGAGAAAAAAAATACAGTCTCTTATTAGCTTTTCTTACTGTTTGTAATTCCATCTATGTAACTACTAGAAACAACTGTGGTTTTTGTATACATGTTTGTTTATAAGAAAATGAAACATGCCATCTGTCACTGTCACTGAATATCAACTGCTACTAGTGATGTTCTCCCCATTGACAGAAAAAGATATGAAAGAACATTGATTTGTATGCCCTGAAATATTCAGCTAAGTAGTTTAAAACATGCCTCTAGAAAGCACCGGGCAACTACCGTGTGCCAAAATGATGAAGAGATACTTTCCCTTATATACTGTAGAGATAATGGTTTGGATTATGGCAGTAGTGTATCAGTTGATTTTCCATGGCCTGCAAAAAGGTGTGTAGTCCAAAGTTTCTAGGAACCATGGGAAATATAGCTTGTAATATATCCAGCATCCCAATTTTGCTACATACTTTTATGGCTCCATTGAAGAATACTGGGAATTATAAAGATATTTCCCAGAATTCATTATTGACTTTGCATACTGCCAAACATATCTGGAATTCAATCTAATGTCCCAACAATATCTGGAATTTACTTATGTATGTATGTATGTTTTTATCTATTTATTTATTTATTTATTTATTTATTTATTTATTTATTTATTTATTTATTTATTTATTTATTTATTTATTTATTTATTTATTTATTTATTTATTTATTTATTTATTTATTTATTTATTTATTTAAATCTGTTTGCCATCCATCTCACTGCAAGGTGACTCGGGCAGCTTACATCAAAATAATACTATAACTATATTTACAAATGTATACAATCACAATAAAATTGCAATAAAATTCAGTTTAATCTGGAACCAGAGAGCTATAGCTTCTCATGAGTGATCTGCAGCCTGACTTCATGACATACTTAAAAGTAAAAGCATAATCCTACTAATAATATCAGGAACATTAGAAGAATTTTACCCCTATGGAGAGCACAGGATTTGGAGGGTGAGGGGATAATACACTTCTTTACTTTTGATTATTTTCTTTCCAGTGAAACTAATGGAGGAGAAATTATGTTTGATGATGCAAAGATAATGGTGTTGGACGATCAAAAGAGCTTTGGATTTTATTAAACTCTTGCCTTCCACAATATATCTATGACAGTTCCTCTAATCCACCCTCTTTTTGTTATTTCTGGTTTTTTGCTTCCAAAGCTTCAGTGCTAAAGGTCTCCAAAATTTCCTTTGAAGATAAAAGGAGAATCCAAGGTCAACCTTTTGGGAGACCACAGATTTGCAGCTTCAATGCAAATAAAGTGAATACATAGATTGAGGACATATCAATTTCCAAAGTACGCTTAAGTTACCCACATACCACCTTTATAAAGTTGAGTTACATTGATTATACTAAAGAAGTTCTTTTGTACAGAAATTATAATGTATATCCAGTGTCCACAACCTGAAGCAGAGGAACACATTCACTTCTCAAAAGGTATTGCTCCCAAACCTTCTCCAAAAGATGCCAGTAAATTGATTTTTAATAATAACAAAAGGGGGAAATACATGATATGTAATCATATTTTTTGCATTTAATTTAATTTAAATTATTAAATCACATTTAGTTTTTGCTTTTGTCCTGTTTATTTTTTCCTTTTAGTAGACTCCCTGGAATGCTATTCAAAGACTAAGCGTGGCTAAAGCCCAAGAAAAGTTGTGCCTTTTTGTTCTATCCTCTTGTGTCTGCATAATTATAAACTTTGGACATAATAACAGTGTCTCTTAAAAAGTAATATGCATTATTTATTTCAAAGTCTGGCAAACCATTCTGTTTCCTTTAAGCACCCTTCAGTTTGTTCTGCTGAAATGAGATTCTGAACCTGTTTTCAGTTGTTATCCTAGGGATGCCATTGACTTACAATTTTATATTTATGGCATTCCCCAAGAACAGTTTCTCTCCATGAGTGAAAATAAAAGACAAATAAACATGCATTGAGCTTTCAGCTAACCAAATTAACAATTTTTTTTTACCCGCTTGCTCCTATTTGACCTTTGAAATATGAAGAAAGCAGGCTAAAAATAAGGCAATAGCTGCAATTTATTTATGTCGTGGCAGGCAACGTTTACATGCCAGGATGAAAATACAGTAAAAATGTTGAATGCTTTCAGCTTTGCAACAGACGTTTGCTTTGTTATTTGCATCAGTCTCTGGATGTGAGATTCAGGACCAATAGAGAGAATGGAGAGATACTGTGTCGGCCAAAGAAAAAAGATTAACCAAATATTTAAAATCTCATTGGATGGTCTTGTCCAAAAAGTGCTCCTTTATATAATAATAATAATAAAGTTGGAAGGGACCTTGGAGGTCATCGAGTCCAACCCCCTGCTCAGGCAGGAAACCCTATACCATTTCAGACAAATGGCTGTCCAGTCTCTTCTTAAAAACTTCCAGTGTTGGAGCATTCACCGCTTCTGGAGGCAGGTTGTTCCACTGGTTAATTGTTCTAACTGTCAGGAAGTTTCTCCTCAGTTCCAGGTTGCTTCTTTCCTTGACTAGTTTCCATCCATTACTTCTTGTCCTGCCCTCAGGCGCCTTGGAGAATAGCTTGACTCCCTCTTCTTTGTGGCAAGCCCCTGAGATATTGGAATACTGCTATCATGTCACCCCTAGTCCTTCTTTTCATTAACTAGACATACCCAATTCCAGCAAACGTTCTTGATATGCTTTAGCCTCCAGTCCCCTAATCATCTTTGTTGCCCTTCTCTGCACTCTTTCTAGAGTCTCAACATCTTTTTACATCGTGGTGACCAAAACTGGATGCAGTATTCCAAGTGTGGCCTTACCAAGGCATTGTAAAGTGGTATTAATACTTCACGTGATCTTGATTCTATCCCTCTGTTAATGCAGCCCAGCACTGTGTTGGCTTTTTTGGCAGCTGCAGCACACTGCTGGCTCATATTTAAGTGATTGTCCACTAGGACTCCGAGATCCCTCTCACAGTTACTACTATTGAGCAAGGTACCCCCTATACTATACCTGTACATTTGGTTTTTCTTGCCTAAATGTAGAACCTTACTTTTTCACCATTGAATTTCATTTTGTTAGATAGCGCCCAATTCAAGTCTGTCCAGGTCCTCCTGTATCTTAAGCCTGTCTTCTGGAGTGTTGGCTATTCCTGCCAGCTTGGTGTCATCCGCAAATTTGATGAGTTCCCCATCTATCCCTCGTCCAAATCGTTGATGAAGATGTTGAAGAGCACTGGCCCCAGAACAGAGCCCTGGGGCACCCCACTGCACACTTCCCTCCATGTAGATGCGGTTCCATTGAGGACCACACGCTGAGTACGGCCGGTCAGCCAGCTACGAATCCATCTGGTGGTGATGCTGTCTAACCCACATTTTTCTATCTTATCAAGTAGTAGGTTGTGATCTACTTTATCAAATGCCTTACTGAAGTCCAAGTAAATTATATCCACAGCATTCCTCTGATCCACTAATTTTGTCACTTGGTCAAAGAATGCAATAAGGTTTGTCTGGCATGATCTGTTTTTGACAAACCCATGTTGGCTTTTAGTAGTGATTTTGTTTGCCTCTAGGTGTTCGCTGATTCGTTGTTTGATTATCTTTTCCAGAATCTTCCCAGGTATTGAGGTCAGGCTGATAGGTCTGTAATTTCCTGGGTCCATTTTTTTCCCTTTTTTGAAGATGGGAACTACATCAGCTCTTTTCCAGTCCTCCGGTAATTCCCCAGTGCTCCAGGATCTTTGAAAAATATAGTTCAATGGTTCTGAGATCACATCTGCCAGTTCCTTGAGAACCCTGGGGTGTAATCCATCTGGTCCTGGTGATTTGAACTCGTCTAGGCTGGACAGGTGCTCACTTACCGTTTTCTTGCCTATCTTTGATTCCAGAAGTGTAATAACTTGTTTTGTAGCTGCTTTTCAAACAAACAGCCTAAAGCTCAGCTGTCATAATGCTTTGTCAGAATTAAATTACAACAAAGGTCACAATCATTACCATGCCTTTTAAAAGAAGCGCAAACATTAGGGAGAAACTTTCATAGTGACAACCATGAGGATGGAGCCTAGAAATTCAGTGCAATCTACCAAACTACATTTAATATTCCCTAACCCTCTCTTAAAGGCAGAATAGGGGGAAAAAAGGACATATGTGAATAATAATTGGTCAAATCTTGCTTCAGTAGCAGCATATATGGACTCTTTTCTCCATATAATGGAGCAGAGCTTCTGTAACTTGAACAAGGAGTATTCCTGTTGGATGTGGCTGTTCCTTATGGTAAAGATTTGTGCAATGGTCCTCCTAGCTGCCATCTACACTTCAAGCAGAAGACTGGAAAGATTTTTTTTTTTTTAAATATATTTTATTAGATTTTATAGGGGTACAGGGATTACATTAAGGTGCTTAGGAACCACCATGGAGGTGGGTATATTAAACATCCAAAAAAAAAAAGGACAATCACAAATATATAACTCAAATCAAATCTTTTAAACTTCCCTCTCTAATTCCCTCATTTAATCTTACTTATTCAAATTAATAAATTCTATATAAGTTTCAAACGATCCTATCAAATATCAGTTACATTTCAATTCTAAAAATCCAAATCCTGTTTTTAAGCTTTACTAACTTACAATTACTATATTTCAATTAGCCTTAAATAGACATATTATTAACACTTCGGGTGCCCTTTTTTTTTTTTACATAATTATATCTGGTATATTGTTCTCGCAACAACATTCCCATATCTTCTTCATTGATACCATTTTTTTCTCTTATCACCCATCCCTCTTATTCTCCTTTTATTTCCAAGTAATTCTCTTAAAATAAAAATATCAGGCCAACAAATAAATTTCTATCTAATTTAAATATATATTCTATCAATGCCTCTATATCTATAAAAATCTTTTTAAACCAGTAGATAAAGTTTACTTCTCCAATACATATCATATCTAAAACAAAGTAATATTACAAAGGGTATCCTCTTAAAAATTTCACGTGTTCCATTAGTTGTTAAGTCAGTCAAGAAATCAAAGCCTTTTTAATCCCATTAAATAAGACTTTAAAATACATTTTTAAATCTAACTCTGGGCTTCTTTCTATGCCATAGTGGTTTCCATAGTAAGGTTCCTACATAATCAAACCACAATATTAAAAGGTCCATATTCTTTAACGCTTCAAATTGGTCAAAGTTCTCTTTCCTTTCTTCTAATAGCCTTTGGATGGTAAAAGCTGTTTTATTCCATGTTATATTTGCCAATTGTTTATCCACCTTTTCTCGATTTTCAATAAGTTGTATCTGAGTGTCAGTCTCTGTTGGTATTGATGCTTCAGACATCTCTGTTGAAGTTGTTGTATAGTCATCAGACTTCTCGATAGGTTGTGTTGGAAGTTGAATAAAATTAGTTTGTTTTGTGGTTTCCACGGTTTCTCTCAGTGTAGGGAAAAGGGATTGAAAATAGGAACTCACATCCTCTGCAGCTTCTAAAATTGTTTCCAATATAAGTTCATAGTCCAGTTGTGTATTAAGTTCCATATCGATAGTAATAAGGCTTTTTAATCTTTAATCTTTAAAGAAGGCTCTACTTCATAAGAATCAAGCAAGCATTCACCTTCAATTTTCAATAGGCCAGCTGCATCCGTTATCTTGTAGTTATCACCCTTTCAAGGTCATAGCCATTCCCAGCCATAAAGAAATATAATTGCAGTACCACTTTTCGACACAAGATGTCCTCAGCAAACCAAAAAATCTTTTTTTTTTTTTCCTTTCCAAATAATAGATTTTTTATTTTTCGTGTTGAAAAAGATAAAGAAAGGGCTCAAAATAATAAATGCGTAGTTGTAACAATAATAGTCAAAAATAAAATGTTTTCAGGTCCCCTCAGTATTCCAAAATTTAAATAGTCCATCAAAATTGACTGGTTTTTATTTATATATTTTAACGCTGTTTTTCCCCATTGCCCAAACGCTGCTTCCTCACGACAGGGAAATAGTTCAAAGAAAGCTTTTAACAGGAAAGTAGTTAGGGAAAAAAAAGGGGGTAGGAAAGGTCTCACCCGGATTCTCCACGGGGGTTCTTTTGCTTAGATGTTCTTCTGGCTTTCAGCTGGTGCGACGAAGTGATCGTCCATTTTATTGGGCGATCTTTTCCTCCGGCGGCCCTAAGGAGATAGCTCGAACTGGGGAGAGCCGCCGCTCTTCCCCAGTCGAGCAGGGGCCTCCTCTAATGGTGGTCGCCTCTACGGGGCGACTTTCGACCCGATTAAGGGTCTACCGGCGGAGGGAAAGCAGCCGGTGGGAGAGAGAGATCTCTCCGTACGACTGCTGGTGTCGCGATCCGGAACCGGAAGCCAAGACTGGAAAGATTTTTAATTGTGCACCAGGTCTGTCTGGGTGAGTCCTATTCGATTACTCGTGAAGATGGTAAGGCCTCACATGCTGATCTGGCTTTATCCATTCCATTTCAGTTTTGCATGTACTCAGTTAAAAGTTTATTCCATCAAATTACTGCATTTTAAAAAATAAAATGTGCATTTATTTATATATTAACCATTCCCTAACCTGTACATTGTATGCATATTGGTTCATAATTTATAAATTCTGTATAGTGTTTGTACATAGTCCTGATATACTATACAAAAAATGAAGCAGGTATATATCATATATATATACATGGATAGATCTGGAATTCTCACTGCAAATTTTCTAAATTTGCAGAATCTCTGCACTGTAATATTTTTACATTTATTTTAATGCATATAGTACAATATATATGTGTGTTTCCTGTTTTAGAGTGATATGAAATATGCTGCTGATTTTTTACCACTGTACCTTTAAAATTTAATAGTGTAATCACAATGAGTTCTAGAATTAAACAGAGAACTGTAAAAGATGCTGGGTCCATAGATTGTCACCTCACGTTAGTTGAAGAATTTTGGGACACATTATGAGCATTTTTGGGGATAATTTTAATAGGCTCCATTTTAAAAACAATTTCTTTCACAAGGGGACACCTAGTAAAAGCGTGACCCACCCATGATTTCTAGAATATGTTCTATATTTTAATTTGGAACTAAATTGTCACTATGTCAGTTGTTTTGTCAGTATTCTTGTGACGTTTTAACCCAAGTTGGTATGGCTGTTAATTGCCATCAAGGGGTAAGATTTTTCTTCATAGGTCAGGGATTGGCTTTCTTGGAACATTTAGCTTCTTGCCATTCATCTTTCTAATCCCTAAGAATGCCACTGGTCTTAGCTAAAGCTTGCCAATGTTTCTTCTACATCTTATTGGCCCAACTGTGGATTCTGCTGAACTTGCAGCTCTTTCCATAACACCTCCCAGATCAACATAATATTTGAA
The DNA here is from genome assembly GCA_023970755.1 of Azemiops feae. Taxonomy (NCBI): domain Eukaryota; kingdom Metazoa; phylum Chordata; class Lepidosauria; order Squamata; family Viperidae; genus Azemiops; species Azemiops feae. The sequence goes on from JALGBA010000099.1 coordinate 783,186, forward strand.
CACAATGACCTTGAACTGTTCTTTATGACCATTTGGGACAGGCTGCCAAAAATAGTCCTGTGCACCTGTTATCTTGTTTTCTGGCTGAAAATGAAATTGTGAAACGATGTCTAAACTTTAGAGAAAGAAAGTGCATTCAAAGCATTGTCAAGGAAAAAAGTGCATATCAAATTTTAGATCATGCATGGCAAGCAAAAAAAAAAAAGAGCAGAAGAGGATTAAACATACATTTACCTGTCAGATTCTGATTCTATATACTTTTCAGTTTTTGCCACATAAATCAAACAACTCTTGGTTTGATGAATATGTTATTAATCCTATCAAGGTCAAAAGCAAAAAAAAAACACCCCAAAACAAACAGTAACTGTTTCATTATGAAAAGGAGATAGCCGAACACTACAGTGATTTTTCAGTTAGAATGGAATTAAGCTTAGAGATCTTTGAAAAGGCCTTAAAAGTTATGTTCATGAGGGTTTCCTAACAAAAGAAAGCAAAGTAGAGCTTATTATTTACTGAACTGGTTGGAGCTTTTCCTCAATATCATCTTCTGCTGCTGATATTTGTGTAAGATAGAACAAAAGATGAGGCCGAATTAATTCTTCTGCTATTAATTCTTCTGCTTGGTCTTGAGTTCCAACATGGCACCAGAGTATGAGAGATGGAGGGTTCAACCTTTTGTCTTCATCCCTGGTCAAGTATGCAAAGCTCTACCTCAGGCTGTGTTTGTTCCAGGAGAAAAGTTTTACTTGAACCTACTGGAAACTCCAAATGCCACCACCAAAATCTTCAGTTGACATTCCTGGAAACTGCATATGACATCAAGTGATGGTACTGGAAGTTTAACTGATGTGCTAAAACCTGGGATAAATAAAATACATTCCTTTTCAGATATGTTCTGACTTTTCTGCTCCCTATATATTTCCAAGCTAGTTTCCTTCCCTATTTATTTGCTTACTGGTCTTGTACAAGTATGATCTTATCTGCATTATCTTATGATACAGCAAGATTCTGAAAGTTTTGATAATTCTTTGAGAATAAACATCATGTGGCAGGTTTCCCATATGACTCATATAAATTTAATTATGTGCTTTAAAGGTCATTTTGTTTATGGAAATAATTTGTGGTATGTTGAGAAGTATAAGTCCCCCTAATTAGTCAAATTTCCCAGCTGCTGTAGTGAACAAACTATTATACTGATGAATCACAAAAAATTGAGAACATAGAAAAATAGACGGTATATATAAGATACAGTAGCCCCCTTTTTTTTACTTTATCAGTATGCAGAAGTTTCAGCATGGTCAAAGAACAGGAATTCTGGGAACTATAGTCTCAGAATGATCCATTTATTGGTAGGTGTCTCTACCTTTTAAAATCACATTAACAGAACTAATCAGAGATGGGCAAAACTATTTGTTTTGGTAATAAACTATTCCTGAATAGTGGATCCAAATGATCTTGAGAAAATGGAACATTTTGGGGAAAGCCTGAACATTCTGTAATTGGAACACAAAATTAGCACTGAACTGTAGATAATTATTACTTCCAAGTGATCAGGGATTCATATCTTCAGAATTTTGTATAGTTTGCCAGGGTCGTTATTAAAAATGTGTATTAATAATTTCCCTCTCCAATCCTGTTAAATAATTCAGTTTAATGGGAACTTTTGAAGGAGCTTCAAAACTGCATCAAAAACTTGGAACATACAAGATTATGCACCTCTGGAATAAGGCATTAGAATGTCAAAATAATTCATTATACAATTTTGCGTATTTGTATTTTTTGTACTTTTTACATTCTATATAATGTTATATTGCTCATTTTATATTTCATTTTATATATATATCCTCCTTGCGTTATATATTCAAGATGGACAGTATTTAATATTTATTTGCTATGTATATGTAGGGATGTGGGTCTATATATATGTTGTACATAGTATGTTTAGGTGTGTGTCATGTATGTGTTTCACTTTGAGAGCGGGCAACTAAATTTCATTTTTGATGTGTGCCATTGTGCCCACAATATAAAAATGACAATAAAGGTTATCTTATCTTATCTTATCTTATAAGGTAGAGCTAAGATAAAGTGATTGCACAAAATCACCCAGTGAGCTTCATGATCAAATAGGAATTTGAACTTTGACTTCTTTGGTCAGTCCAATTCCTTAGCCATTACATCTTGCTGCCTCTCAGTAAATTGAGTAATCATTGTTATCCCTCATATTGTGGGCAAAGAGAATTGAAAGTGATTGGCTAGAAAGACACTTTCTATGGCTGTCTACATATTGCTGAAATACTTCCATCAGCTACCGTTGTTATGAGCAATGGTGAAGGATTCTGGAAGCTTTAGTTCAGCAACATCTGGAAAACTACAGGTTCCCCTACTTCTAATGACAAAATGCATATAATCCTCTTGCCCTGGTCTAATGGATAGTCCACTAGCCCACACCTGTATTTCATCATCCACTCACATTTGAGTCAGCCTAAGTACAACTTTAGATGTTCCGCTCTCAAAGTTCAATTTACCCTCATATCTCAGTTATAGATGCTACATGTTACCAGTGTAGGGCATGCTTATACTCAGGGGGAAGTGACCTGAAATACATTATATATCAGCAAACTTCTTGCTCCAATTTGTTCTGCTGGCTTCCAGTGGGACCATCTGGTCTTTAACTCGTTCTCCTGCCCCTGCAATCCTCTTTTGGATGTGAGGGAGACTAGAACACTCTCTGGGGGGGGGGGCAGTTAGGAAATATAATAATAATAATAATAATAATAATAATAATAATAATAATAATAATAATAATAATAATAATAATAATAATAATAATAATAATAATAATAATAATAATAATAATAATAATAATAATAATAATAATAATAATAATAATAATGTTGGAAGGAACCTTGGAGGTCATCTAGTCCAGGGGTAGGCAACCTTGGCTCTTTTGTGACTCGTGGACTTCAACTCCCAGAGTTCCTGAGCCAGCACAGCTGGGAGTTGAAGTCCACGAGTCATAAAAGAGCCAAGGTTGCCTACCCCTGATCTAGTCCAACCCCTGCTCAGGCAGGAAACCCTATACCATTTCGGACAAATGGCTGTCCAGTCTCTTCTTAAAAACTTCCAGTGTTGGAGCATTCAGCGCTTCTGGAGGCAGGTTGTTCCACTGGTTAATTGTTCTAACTGTCAGGAAGTTTCTCCTTAGTTCTAGGTTGCTTCTCTCCTTGATTAGTTTCCATCCGTTGCTTCTTGTCCTGCCTTCAGGCGCTTTGGAGAATAGCTTGACTCCCTCTTCTTCGTGGCAGCCCCTGAGAATATGAAATATAAATAAATAAAATATATAAATAAACTTCAGTTTCTGCATCCCTTTTAAAACAAATAGTTGAGTGGTCAATGTAGACATATGAAGCCATGAAATTGGCTTAAGGTGTGAAATTGAAAGTCTACTTTGAATGAATGCTGCTTGCAGAAGCTTTCTCCCTTTCCTCTCCTCTCCTCTCTTCTCCTGGCCTGCCCTGCCCTGCCCTGCCCTGCCCTGTCCAGGTTAGTTTACAGCTTCCACACAGCTTCCTTCAGCTTAATTCCTTTCTCAAAATCCAGCTTTTCAACATTTTTCCCAAAAAAATGTTACTAGCACAAATACAAGCATTAAAGAGTACAATATAGAAAGGATATAGAAGTATAAAGCTATAATATAAAAAGCAAAGTACAATGTGTGGGGCAGGCACATATGATCCATCATTGGGAATCCAGGCCTAAGAATGAGATTAAAATATGATAGACATTTATATTTTTACAATAAAATGTTTATGTGTGTGTGAAATAGCACAGGAAACAAATTTAATCATAAATACATAATGTACAAAAGCAGTTGCCAACCTCAGAAGAAAGTAAACACATACAGAAATGAAGAACAGAAACCGGACAGAGGAATTATTTTGCTAACTTGTTGTGGGCACCAGCATCCTCCTGATTTTACATGCTGCTAGACAGCATTTAAAATTATTTTATATCTCTTTTAATCTTTGATTGACTGAAGGCTGGGAGGCTATATAAATGTTTTAAATAAACAAATAAAAATTTTGCCACATTGTAGGTTATGATGGTAATCAACAACATTTTTCCAGTAGATGCACAAACCCAGAAGATGACTACAAAACTGCTAAAAATATTTTTGCCGATAGTCGGTAATCAAAAGGTCAATTTTTGGTGTTGTTTCAAGAATTTTCTTGGTTGACAATATAAGAAAAAAAAGGAAGAAAAGCAGTGCATGGAGCCACCAAAGCATTGTTCATACCAACTGGAAGAGAATTTTCACACGATGAAGGATATTTAGCAGGACTAGAATTTCAGCCAAGCGAACCACCAATAGCTGCCCTTAGAATACAGGTAATTGTTGACTTACAACCACAACTGAGCCCAAAATTTTTGTTGCTAAGTGAAACATTTGTTAAGTGAATTTTGCCCCATTTTACAACCTTTCGTGCAACAGTTGTTAAGTGAATCACTGCAGTTAATAACATGGTTGTTAAGTGATTCTGGCTTTCCCATTGACTTTGCTTGTAAGAAGGCCACGAAAGGTGATTGCATGAGCCCAGGATACTGTAACCGTCATAAATATGAGTCAGTTGCCAAGCATCCAGATTCTGATCATATGATTAGGGGGATACTGCAAAGGTCGTAAGTGTGAAAAACAGTCATAAGTCACTTTTTCCAGTGCCATTGTAACTTTGAACAGTCACTAAATGAACTGTTGTAAGTCAAGGACTACCTGTACTATGTGTTGTATGAATAGCAGCACAGAACAACCCCATTAAGGCTGCACTATAGGCAATTAATGCCCCAAGATTTAGGGTGTCATGATTTTTTGTTTGCTCCAGGACAAAAGAGGAGACGGGAATGCAGCCATGGGATCCATCAGCTTGGGGCAAAAAAGAAATTTAAAGTAGTGAGGACTTCCTGATTCATAACTCACTGGTTCATTAATTACTGCTTTTGCATCAACTCACACAATGTACCAGAACACATTAAGTTCTTACAGCAAATGTTGTGCCAGATCTCTGCTTCTACCTCAGTGTATATCGTCATAAAATATAGCAAGTAAGCTTAGGTAGAATATTAACTTCTTTAAAGACTTCCAACTCTATTTGTTTAAAAGCCTTTTTGCTATCACAATGGTCATGGTATACCACTGAATTAAAATATATTCAGTCATTCATTCTTAAAGATAAGGTTGTATGGACCTAGCTACTCACTTGTCAGTTTTACATGATAGGAATGAAGATATGAGCAAGAAAACAATATTGTAACAACTGCAATGTTACTGCTACTACTGGTAATACTATTAGTATAGCCCAAAACAGTTCTAAGAACATCACAAAAACCCTACTTGCTGAGACCTAAAGCACGTCTGTTTTAGAATAATTTGTTACACAATAACTATGTCACAGAGCATGGAGTTTCCACAATACCTAGCACTTTCATTATTTAAATCAGCATGATGGTTTAAGAAATATAGCCTAATCCTCTATGAATTGTTCAATCCCCCTTTAAAACCATCCACACTGGTGGCACCACAACAGCAGCTGATAGTGAATTCCATACTGCAATTTGCAACAGTTTTACATGTGCTATACCAAGAAAAGAAAGTGTACACTATCATATGCAACATTGTTCTAGTCAAGCATCTTTTCCTATACAACCATATGGTATTTGCCATCAGTTTACAGATATTAACTTGCACAACAAATGACCTGAATGGAGTATCCAGATGGGTAACTCAGGAGCTATATATATGCATCAGAAGTGCCCCATATGGCTCAGTACAGGTATCCATGCTGCTGCTTAAATACTACTGACATGGTTATGATAGAAAAATTGAGTCATCTTTAAGCATCTTCTTATTCATGCTTCTAAAATACAAATTGTAGAATAATGGATTGTGTCTCAGTTTCCCCCCTCTTTAACAAGCTTCCCTGCTGCATTAGGAAACAGCTTCAGCCCACACCGCATTTATGTTGGATCAGATTGGCCCCTTGGGACCAACTACCTCTCACAATGTAGAATTAATACAGAAAATGGTAGGAACTTTGCAAAAGGGGAATGTGATTTTTCCAAAGAGGTAATAACATAATTGTAAAATTGTTTTGCTTAAAACATTCTGACACAGAATACATAATAAATCCTTTTAACAATCAAATATAGAGTTTTGTACCCAGGAACTTAATGTTCTATAGAGAAGGTGGTATAGCCAGGAACACCAAACTGTTACTGCAAACAGTAGAAAGAGCTTTTGTTATGCTACCTGGAGGTGTATCTGAGGGTTGGGGGAGTAATAAATGTGTCTGGGCAAGATTTGACCCACAGTTCTCAAAAGATGGCCCAGGGCCTGGACAGCTAAGGTTGATCCCAAAAGCCTAAACAGAGTTGGACCTATTTAGTTCTCTATTGTGAGACAATCAGAAAATCCCAGTGGTATAGGCTAGACTGAAAAATCAAAAACATCTTGGAAAAAAGCAACGGGAACAACTTTGATACTGCTGCCAAGAAAACTGTAGCTAAGTCCATGATGTCACCAGATGTCTAATTCATCCACAAGAAGACTTCACTTCATTTATTCAAACTGTGCCAATCCATCCTCAACATTTTTGCTGCCTTTAACTAAATATATAAATGGAAAGAATTGCCAAGTGTTTGTCACTATCTGGAGCTACCTCCTTGCCATCTTGAATACTAGTAAACTGATTTTGCAAGATAGATAACAACTTTTCTGCCTGCCTAGTATGTTCCAGCAGAGCAGATGAGCTCCAGGTCTCTACCGTTAAATGTTGCCATCTTGTGGGACCTAGGAAGCATGCCTTCTCTGTTGCGGCCACTAGGATGATATGATGTCTCCTAGGGTTCTGGAAAGCTTTGAAAACCAAGCCTGAGTTGATATTTAATATTTGTTTAATGGCTCCTGTTTTTATTTTGTTGATTTCGTTGTTTATTAGAGCATTATTGGTCTGAGCTGTCTGTTTGATTTAATATTTTTAGCTGTTTTTATGTGGTTTTTTTGGTAGTTTTGCATTCTGCCCAGGGTCCACTGGAGTTGCATGGCCAATTAAATTAAGAACAATAACAATAACTTTTATCTGTGTTGAAAACTTTCCTGCCTGAATGGACATTTGATGCAGTGCTAAAAGTCATGGCCATGATCACACATGAGCCACATTTTCCATGTCTCTAGTGCAGTAACTGAAGTAGTGAACATGTTGGGCTGGCAGAAACCCAGAGAATCAAGTAAGCCAAAGTAGACCCAGGCAGCACTCCAGCTGAATGCTATGGAGTCAAATGTTAATGTGCTTTGAAATTTTAAGGTGGAACAAGAAAAAAGCTTCAGAAATTATTTGATCCAAGAAGCAAACAGTCTAGTCTTCCAATCGAGCACATAAGGGGGTAAACCTGTCTCTGTGCTAAGAACTAATGATCTATCCACTTCACATTTTGTAGTATTTGCTTTTTTTTATTTTGCACAAATGTATTCTACCAATTTTCTGAATTACTTGCATTTTTAAAAAGTAAGAGCATTCATAGGCTTTTTATATGTGCAACAATTTACACGTCAATCTACATGCCATGCTATTCGTTAACTGGGTTATCATATTTCTTCTTTTCCAAAATTTTAAGAAAACTTGAAATTTTTCAGTAGTGTTGTTCTCTTCCCAGGGTATATTACTATTGGGTAATAATAGTAATAGTAGTAATTATTATCATTTTATTTTATTATTATTTTAAGGAACACATTTTCCAATATACATTTAATGTGGTTTTCCATACCACTATTTTTGTGTATTATTTATCTTTAAAGAAAAACAAAAAAAATCAGAGTAGAAAAACAAAAGAATAGCTTATCCTAATTCATATACAGAATGTTTAACAGATTTCATGTTAAAATGAAAAAAGAATATTAATTTTGTCTCTGTTCTGTATCTAAATTACAGTACTTCCTGATTCTTAAGATTTTACAAATAGAAAATACGCTCATTGAAAAAAAATCATATAGAAAAGTAGCCTTTAAAAATGGGACAAAACAGTCTAGAAGTTTCAGCTTCATCATCAATTTTTCTATGTGCAGAGATTTATTTGTCTGTGCAACAATATTCTGTTAACTAATCATTAAGTGGTATGGCCTGGATATAATGTATATGTCTTCTTATTTAAACAATCTTTACAGTCCATTATCTCCATTGTTATTTATCTTAACTTTGCAAGTTTTAAACAGAAATATTAGACAAGATACAGAAATTAAAGGACTAGAAATAAAAGGTGAAACATAGAAATTGCAAGCATATGCAGATGATTTGGTATTTATTCTAGAAGAACCTTTGGAGACGATCCCTAAACTACTGGAGAAGATAGAACAGTATGGAGCAATAGCAGGAATGGAAATAAACAGAGAAAAAACTAAAGTAATAGTTAAAAATCTCTCAGATAAGCAAAAAAAAAAAACAAATGTCAGAAAAAATAGAACTACAAATAGTTAAAAAGGTTAAATACCTGGGAATATACTTAACAGCAAGATGTTCAACGATAAAAGAAGATAATTATACAAAATTATTGAATCAAATAAGACTGGACTTGGAAAAATGGAAAAATCTGCAACTATCGATATTAGGAAGAATTGCTACAGTGAAAATGAATATATTACCAAAAAGTTTGTTTCTATTCTAAACAATACCTATAAAACTTGAGAAAAAATTCTTTGAAGATTTAAATTCATTAATTTTGAAGTTCATTTGGCAAGGAAAGAAAGCTAGAATTAAGATGAAAATGTTACAAGAAGCCAAGGAAAATGGAGGTTTTGGTTTGCCAGAGTGGGTCTTATATTATCAAGCATCTGTATTAACATGGGTAAAAGAATGGATAACTGTTAGAAACAAAAGGTTTTTATATTTGGAGGGACATGATTTACAACTGAGTTAGCATGCTTTTTTATGGTATGGGAAAAATAAAATCCATAAGTACTTTCAAAACCACTATATAAGAAACGCATTACTACTAGCATGAGAAAAAATAAAATGTAAAATATACTTGAAAATTCCAGGATGGCTTTCAACAATTGAAGCATTTGTACATCCAAATTTAGTTAATTTTGAAAAAATTTGGACATACGAAGATATTCTAAATTCTGAAGGGAATTTAAAAACTAAACAAGAAATGGAAAATCAGGGTATAAATCTATCATGGTGGGCATACTTACAAATGCAAGTTAGATATGATAAAGATGTTAAACTGTATGGATTTTATAAGGAGCAAACCTTGTTTGATAAGATATTATTAACCTCTGATGAGAAATTAATTAAGAAAATCTATAATTTTCTATTGAATTTGAAAATGGAAAGCGAACAAGTCAAAGAAACAATGCTAATATGGGCAATTTTTTTTGGATATAATGTAGAATTAGAAAAATGGCAAAACTTCTGGGAAAGAAATTATAAATTGACAATGTCAACTCCTTATAAAGAAAACTTATATAAAATGTTTTATAGATGGCACTTGCCACCAGCAAGATTAGCAAAAATGTTTAAAAACATGTCAGATAGATGTTGGAAATGTAAACACAAGTCAGGTACTTATTACTATGTTTGGTGGACATGTGCCAAAGCAAAGAGTTATTGGAAAAAAATACATACGTGGCTAGAAAAGATGTTGGGAAAACATGTAGATTTTAAACCTGAACTTTTTTATTAGGTATAATGCCAGAAAAGACTGATAAACAAAGCATATATTTGATGTTAAATGTAATAACAGCGGCAAGAATTATATTCGCACATATTGGAAAAATGGAGAAATATCATCAGATGAAGAAATAATTTAAAAAATACTAGAATGTACTGAGATGGACAGACTAACTTTGAGGTTGAAAGAAAAAGAAGAAACAGAATATTATCAAATTTGGGACTTATTTTATCAATGGCTAGAGAAAAAAATAAAGGATTAGGAATTAAATCTGTATTAGGGAATGTAAAACTCAGACAACACATTTGTTGAACAAGTATTATTGAATGTATGAAAAAATCAATAAAAAACTTATTAAAAAAATCTTTTTTTTGAGAAGTTAATATTAACCTGAACTGCCACTCATTTGTTTTCAATTCAGATCAGAATTTTTTACAGCTGCCCATCTGCGCTCTTCTGCCACAGATGCCATGGCTCCGCTTGCCTGGCAGGGCAGGAGCGCACTCACGCACGGGGATGCACGTGGGGCTGCTGCCTCGCTTTCCGTGCCGTGCCGGGGCTGGAAAGGGTGCTGAGCCTCCATGCTGCTTCTTTCCCTGTGGACATCGGGAGCGCCCACCCTACCTATCCCGCATCCCAGGGCAGCTGCCACCGTCCCGCGCTCTCCAGCCCGTCACCGGCCAGCCGGATGTGCTGAGCTCGGGCCTCGGGCAGATGGAGGCCGGAGGGGAGTGATAGCCGTGGCTGCCCGGCTCCTCTGCCTGAGGATGCATGTGAGGAGAGGCGCCGCCCAGCTCAGTAAGCCGTGGTCCACCCGCAGAAGGAGGATGGAGGAGGAGGGCTGGCTGGGGACGGGTGCAGCACTGCCCATGGGGGGAATCTGACCAGCCCCAGCCTGGAAAGGGGGAGAGGCCGAGGGAGCCCGAAGGGAGGCAGGCATGGTGCTCGGGGGTAGCTGCTCTCCCCCCTTCCCCCGCGCTCCCGCAGAAGGGCTGGCTGGCTTCGGCGTCACCTGGGCAGGCCTGGGCATGCATCTGCCCAGCGGCGCTGGTGGGCCCAGCCTTCCTTCCTTCCTTCCTTCCTTCCTTCCTTCCTTCCTTCCTTCCTTCCTTCCTTCCTTCCTTCCTTCCTTCCTTCCTTCCTTCTCCCTCCCCTCCCCTCCCCTCCCCTCCCCTCCTTCCTTCCTCTCTCTCTCTCTCTCTCCCTTTCTCTAAAGTCCAAACTTACATGTCCTCCTTTCCCCGCTAGTCTTCTGCAAAGCGCAAATGGATGCCACGTCCTACTTGTCTTCTCCAAACACACGCCGACCATCGCTTCCAAAGGCCGTCTACTTGCTCACTCACTCTCTCGCTGCACTCCCGCCAAAACCTGCTTTTATAGGTTCCCCTCTCCCTGCCCAGCTCTCGCAGCTGTTCCCACAAGAGCACTGCTGGATTCGGTTTCCCTGCCCTCTCCAGTTCCCACTAGTCAGGCAAACGTGGAGAGGGGGAGGGGAGCGTCCCTCTGGCGCATGTGCCAACAAAAAGGACTCTCTGTGCCCAGTCTGACATGCGTGCCATAGGTTCGCCACCATGTCCATAGTGTATTTCTATGTACAGAACCATTTCTATACATGTAGCTGCCTCTATATCTTAGGATGTACATATACTATGAAAATGCAGGCTTTCTTGGTGGTATATAACCCATCATACTAGCTAAATTGGGGTAGGGGGAAGGGGCACATGCAAATAGTTATAAATTGGCATTTGGCTTCTGTCCTGATAGCATCATTGTTGAAAAGCAATTCTACCAATTCCATCTTTCAAAATGCACATTATATTCCCCAAAGCCAAATTAAGGATAAATTAGGAACAAGATGCATATTGTATTCTTTGTGATAACTGACTGAAAAAATGATTAGTGGTTTTATAAGAAAAGATTTTTGGGGAGAACTCTTTTCAGTATGATTGTTTCAGTACAATTGGTACAATTATGCAGCAGTCACATGATCGAGTTATTGTAATGCATGTTCATACATTATATAGCTACTGCTATATCTACAAATACAAATACGTAAGATATGCTAGTACATATGCCAAGTATATTCCAAAAGATTTTTCCCCCTCCTTTTAAACTAGCACAGGTGTTTCCATGGTTTCAAGCCATCTTTCATAGCAATTAATGCTGATAGAATTCTTACTTTTTCTCTTTTTATTTTCAATTCTTTAAGTTTTGTAAATAATAATATTAATAATTTTCAAGCATATTAAATAAACATCACTGCACTGAAATTTGCATTGAAATAATACAAAATATCATAATTCACAACATTACAATTAAAAAGATATGTGTCTCCAGTCTTAAGAACTATGTTAATTAATCTCAGGTTTCTTATTTCTCTAAAATAAGACATTCTGTAACTTGCTCATACATTTCTTTCATTATTGAAGTGGACTGAATAGTTTTTCTATATTTAAATTATATCAACTTGGTTTCTTTGAATATGGTAGACATCTTATAGGAGATCATAGTTAAGGTATTGTTTCTTTCTTCCATGGACCTGCCTATTCTTGAGACTTTATAGAAGTGTTAACCTCTGGCATAAAAAATAAGGAGTCCTTAAAAGTGTATGCTTTTTAATAAAATGTGTTAATTGGAAAAGATGTTACTAGACTTTTTCTAATTTTCTGTCTCTGACAGCATGTAAAATAAACCTGCTGTAGCTTGGTAATCATTTAATTAAGTATAGTATTCAGTAGAAATTGTGTGTTCACATAAAGTTTCTGTAAACATTTAAAAGGCTTGAAGTATGCAATTTCCCAGAACTTTTGCTATTTTTTAAAATTATTTTCTTTAAAGTCTTTGCTGATATTAAAGATTGAAAAAAAACCCGTAATATTGACTGTCCATGTGTACTTACATCTTAAAGTGATTTTAAAGTACATATATGGAAAAAATAATAATTTTGAACAGTACATCCACACTAATCATTCTGGAGAGACACCTTGAAGAGCCATATGGAGATTTTTCTTCCAATATTTTTTCATTAACATGTAGAAAATATGTACCTAATTGGTGTTTTGCATGATAAGGAGCTATAAATTAAGTCTCCTTCCACTGCAGTTGCAAAACCATTATCTTTGCTCACTCACCTCATTTGAGAGCCCATGAGTTCTAATATTTTAAAAAAAAGATAAAAGGAAGAATAATCTAAGCCTTACTATCTTGGACTTCATACTTTCCTTCATCACATTCATATTTCCTGTCTTTCTTCTTTGTTGCATTGAAGTCCAAGTGATCAGTTCCACTTATTAATGTAAACTTGCAGTGGGAATGAAGGGGAGGACTTGAATTTTGCAGTATAATGTTATAATCTGGAAGTCAGAGAATAAAAATGCTAGAATAGCAGAGAAAAGAATGATTGGGGAAGTCTCATTAGAGTCACGAATTTTAGGTGGCCTTAGGCAACATTTACATATATTTTCTCAAGTATATAAACATTAAATATTATTATTATTAAAATGTGATACTAAAAGCTAAAAGGAATTAGTATGTGAACTTTTGCAATAGATCACATTATCTCCCCAATAAACAAATTGTGGTGAATTTAGGAAAATGTTCTCTCCTCCCTCTTCCCATGTAACCACACAGTGGCATAGAGATACTAAGAGATCCAATAAGTCCATTTGGTCTTTGATTTTCTCCAAATGTTTGCATTAAAACCTTCTGAATTATATGAAACAGTAACTTGGGCTGGGTAGTGCTCAGCAAATGAGCTCCACAAAATCTCATTCTGATGACCAGCCTGACCATATAAATGTTTATCTTTGAACATCAGTCAAATCCTGACTTCTGTTTCCTCCCTATAAATCAATGGGAAATTATTAAAAATGATTGTTTCAGAATTATCCTACAGTATTTTTCCAGATTGTTATGATCATTCAGTCATGTCCTGTGATCTATGCTACTATAATAAAAGCTGAGATTTGGATAAAATATACAAAACATCACTTTGCAGGAGAATATGACATTATGGGTATAGAAATTCTATGAATGAGGGTTGATTTCTGAGAGATGCTTAAAATCCGATAAAATAATTATAATATAGGAACAAATTTATCAAAGCATGATGACGTTCACCCTGGATGTGAGACAAGAAAAGACGTTCTTTCCTCTGGGAAGACTTTGGTTCTTGCTGCTCCATTAGATGCATTCCCAGTGTCCTTCTTCAGAGCAACAAGGTGGCCATGGAGACTGGCTATGGTGCTGTTGCTTAGCTGCATTGGCAGCTAATAATTTTAAAATTTATCATAATTTAAAGCAATATTTGCCATGGTTGCAGATCAAATGTTGCTCGGTGCAGGATTTCAAATTAACACATTCTCGACAGATGGCTATACTTGTTGATACTTGAGAATAAGCAGTCCAGTAATATTTGATAGAAATCTCCACCAACTGAAAGGAATTTCCTCCATAAGTGGCCTCCTGTATATGGAATTGGAGCCTTTGGATTTCTCCCTCCAATGAATTAAATCATTCTTTATAGAGAGATTGTTTTAGCACACATTGGCAGATAAGCATAATATGAAACTGTCAATATAAAAAATAAATGAAGTGCATTTCCCCCTTGTACAGACAATGTATGAAACTAGAATATGACATGGAAAAATTTCTTCCACAGACATTCGGAACATCAAAAATGTGCTTTTGATTCATTGTCTTTACAGTGAACCAAAATTATTTTACTTCCCAGGCTGTAGATTTGTTTGTGTTTTCCTCATGTAATAACTTTAATGACTACTTGGAGAAGAAGAGTTGTTCAGATCAGATGGAACATGCATCAAGCGTTCTGGACATTCTTTCTGCTGAACATTTGGAAGGTGGAGACATGGATAGTGGGTGTTGTCCCATATATTGCCTTCAGCTATGTTTCTCAACCTTGAAGATTTAAGATATGTGGACTTCAGTTCCCAAAATTTCTCAGCCAGCAAAACCATGCTTTTAAAAAGCAACCTGATAAGTCTTCATTCAAAAAAGTGACACAAAATTTGGAAACATGTCATTTTCTTTTCATTTTGAATTCTACTACATAAATCTTTCCTTCTTTAGGCACAAGCAAACAATGGTGCTTACTGTAATTTTTGAAGGTTTTGTCAGACCCATATGAGAACTACAACCCAAAATGACAAACAATGTGGATCATAGAATTACCATACATACTTATATTTCTGTGACATTTTAAAGCTAAGGGATTTATTTAAATATGTGTGAAATAGATGCTTTAATTTCCATGACAGATGGACTTTTCATTTCTTAATATATCATATAAGTCAGTTCAGCACACACAAAAAACATGGTTAATATAGTTAAAATCATTCTGATAAAGTAGCAATTACAAATTTAAGTACCTCAGGGAGGAAAAGTAACATACCACAATAATATTTCTTATGAGATTTTATCTAGTCATTTACAGCCTTTGAGCACCATAGACAAAAAAAAACATAACCTATAAATATGACCCAGACTTCGTTTGAATTGGTATAGTAGAGTAAAAGAAAAAGAAGGGGGCAATGCTTTGATGTCCCCTTTGAGCTGGAGAGTGAGATCAAATAATATTTCTGCCCTCCCATCCATTAGTTTTCTACTCAACCAAATACAGAGTTCCACATATATATTCTTCAGTTGATGAGGAACATCTTGAAATCCTCCTGTGATCTACAAAGTGCATTTACCAACTGTACATGCAAATTAGCTGGACTTAGTCCATTATTCTTGTTTATTTATTTATTGTTTGCTTGTTTATTCTTTCCCACTAAATTGTTAGTATTCTTACAGAGCCCATGTGTCCAGCTTAATAGTTCATATAAACATAACAGAATCAGGGATTGTGTCAAAACAACTTTCATCACATCACAAAAAATTGCAACCTGACATTTCCCTGTGATTCCAAGAATTCCATCATTCCACTACTTACAGTAACTGAAATGGCTTCTTTCCTCTCCCACTTTAGCTACTGTACAAACATATGCTATTAATTTCCTTACATATGGGATTATAAATGATTTATAGTCCTAGGTTATCCCAGTCCTGATTATGCAAAGGATAGAGTGCTTATAAAATTCCACCTTAAAACTAATTAAATGTATCTGCAGTCAGTTCTTTTGCTCAGACATCTTATCTAAACAGTGACACATAGCATTTGGAGCTAGTTATTCCACATCTGGAATCCAAATGTTAGAGATGATTATAAAAAAATCAGCACAACCACGCCACTCAGGCGTTTAGCAGCCAGAAGCTCAAGTAACATGGACCTTGTTCTTCTCTGTATGTTGCTGCCACTATTCACAGTGGCATGGGGCCAATATGGGAACTTTTACCGTTCCTATGATGACTATGGGACTAATGATGACTGGGTTAATGTGTACCGGCAGGGTTTCAACTTCCAGTGCCCTCATGGGCAAGTGATTGTAGCGGTGAGGAGCATGTTCAGCAAGAAGGAAGGATCTGACAGATTGTGGAATTATGCCTGCATGCCCACCCCAGATACGCTTGGAGAGCCTACTGAATGTTGGTGGGAAGAGATCAACAGAGCTGGACTGCAATGGTAGGAAACTAAGTTTAAACTTAGACTCCTTGTCATGTGTGGTTAGGCTGATGCAATGTTTCAGATGATGGATGCAAAACTGCATGTTAACACCATAATAACTTGTTAAGTTAGTATCATCGATTTTGTGTACTATAGTGGTGATGCCACTATTCATTGCTACACATGAAGCAGTTGTAATATTTTCTTTATCTTATGAGGTAAATGGAGTACATTTATTGCATTAATTTCTAATTAAATAATTAATTGTTAATTGTTAGTTCCTTAATTTATTGAATTTATCCTAAAAGTTTGATCTGGGTAAAGTTTTTCATCTTTCTAAGAAATTATGTTAATGACAGAACGTTGAATTATTTTTGTTATTTTTTTTGTGGAGAGAAGAAAAAAAAATGCTTGTCACATAGTTATTCCCTTGTTTTGTTCCATTATTGGCTCCAGTCAAACAAATTTCTTGAAGCACCAGTAGTACTTGCGAAAGTTTTTAAAAAATAGCCAAATGAAAACATTATGGCAGAATAAAAATAAATCTATGTAAATATATATAAGCAATTATAGCTTTAATTATATCACAGTTAACTGTCTGCAACAATTATTGTTCTTCAGGCATTTTAAGGACTGGCCCATGACAAACCAAATTTCAAAACATGGGGATAGTGGTAGTACACAGATCTGGTTCATGTCTTGTTTTGACATCACAGGATAACAAATACTCAGTTATTTAGCTGACAGTTAATAAACTTCAGTCTTAGGTTTTAAGTATACAGATGCCAAGAAAATCTTATGAACAAAGATGTCTGCTTATTTAAACATGTATGTGTCACTATTAAATACCTCTATTATTCCCCAGTGTCATCATTTTTTCTTTATTTTTTAAAGACAAAAAGAAATTAAAATTTAAAAATGTATATATTTGCAAGGTTCAGATCCCAAGGACTTGGAATTCAATTCTATTATTAATGTGCAAAATATTTAAGAGAACACTGCAAGAATCATCTGTCTGTTGTAAAAAGAAGCTTTGAGTGAAAACTGCTGTTTTAGCATAATGGAATTATCTAATTATTTATATGTTTATTTGGTTAATATCCTGACTCTGTTTTGTATAATTCAAGCCAATGTATGCAATGCTCTCTCCTCCTATCTCCCCATCACAAGAATCCTGTGAGGTAGATTGGGCTGAGAAAGAGAGTGACTGGCCCAGAATCACCCAGATTACCTTGTGGTAAAGCTCAAGATTTCCTAATTTCTTGCCAAGCACTTAATCCATTTATCTGATATGGCATTTTAAATTTATATATTAGTAAAACACTCATTGTCATGACCTTTAACTGGGTGAAACATAGTCAACAGTCTTTGAAGCAAGGTACCTCAAATGGGCTACAGAATGTGTCCAAAATCTGGGATCCCTTACTCCCAAAGGAATGAAATTTGGGGAAGTTGTGGCTACCTTAGTGCTACTGAAGCAAATATATCCTTCCATTAGAGTAAATTTGACAGCGTACAGAGGGCTTCAAGGGAAAGGAGAATGTCCTTCCTAGACTCTTCCTTACCAGTACAATATGGGATACCAAGAACCGATGTGGGATACTCCTCTCAAGCTTTTCAGCCAACTGAAATACAATCCATAGCTTTAAGTGCTAACTATCTTGCATAGAGTGCTAGTGTGAAATAGGAACTGCAACAAAGAAAAAAAAACAGCTAGCCTCTACTATGGAAGTACGCAAAGAGGACAGCTCATGTTGTCTCTGCAACAGCATATTTTTTTACCTGTTTTATTTGGGGCGGGGGACAGAATTTAGAGGCTATTAAACCATTTTAGTCCTTAAGAATTCTTAGAAACATCAACATTTGGGCTTCTAATTAGACCCACTTTGGAAATACAAAGACCAGTGTGAACTTCTAGCAGATTGAAGTTTTCTATCTCTGTTTGACTTCTATAACAATCTGTCATTTATCATAGTAAAACCTGAAAATCTTATTATCACGCCAAGTATTTATCAGACCAAGGAAGTTCTAGTTCACTTTGGCAAAGAACACCATGCCTCATAGTCTTGTAGTCCATCTTTCCCACCTACCTCAGAATCCCAAAGTTAAGTCCCTTATTACATTATTGCCAGAATTACATAAGGAAGCTGCTCAGACATTTTTACATTTCTGATTATCAAAATGCTGAAATGCAAAATGCCGTAATAAGAAACAATCTCACCTTCGCTTAGCATTTTAGGTTAAATGAAGACATTACAGTATCTAAATACAAAATATTTTCATATCTTAACAATAGTATTTATGATTGCAGAAGATGCAGAAAATGCAGAAAAGAAATAGTAGAAAAAAGAGAAAGAAAAAATTCTTTTAGCCTTTTTTGTGTTTTTATGGTGTAATTATAATTATAATTCTTAATATGATTACTATAAAAACAATAGTATTTATGTTTGCACATGTCTTTGGGCTTTGTTTATTGAAACCTACATAGATTTGATGCCAAGGCTGCTGAGAAATGGGATTGACAGTTTCTTTGATGAAGGAAGATCTAGATGAGTGTTATTTAAAATGAAAAAAATACGAACAATTAAATATATGCAATAAATATTTACTTGTATCATCAGTGCTTTTTTTGTAAAAAAAAAAAAAAGGTGCCGGAACTCACACACGTCATACAACCCACTTTGCCTACCCTACAAGGTTCCATCCAAAAAAGGTGCTGGAACTCCGTTCTGGGCGTTCTATGAGAAAAAAAGCGCTGTGTATCATTATGGTTAGGAAACAAAGAGGTTTATTCCTCAACAGGGGATATTTTTGAACAATTCATCCTCACAAAAACCTTGTAAGCTAAGAAAGTGCCCAGGACTTCCAATGGTTAATAAGGGATTGATGATTTCAGAGGCCTGTTCTGTCTCCATTATATCATCCTTTTCCCTATGGTTGAGTCACAGCAGAGAAGTTTATTTTTGCCCTGCAAAACTGCTTAATTAGATAGGATAGTGGAACACAAGTATTTCTCTTGTGTCACCTTTAATTTTGTTTTTAAAAATCATAGAAACCTCAGAAACTGCCTTACTCTGAGCCAGATCTTTAATCCATCAATTCCAACATATCAGCCTTGAAAGGCAACAGTTGTTTAGGATTTCAGGCCGGGATTCTTCCTGACTTCTTGGCAATTTCAAGGACTGAAGCTGGAGCTTTCAGAATAGAAAGTCTATGTTCTACAGTCCCTTCCTCATTACTGGAGATAATCAGAGGGAAATAATAATAAAAAAAAACATTGGATTTTGTGATAGGACATTTTCTTCTTGGTGGGAATTTCCATCTTACCTTGGCTTCTCCGCCTCTTCCACATGGCAAAATTAGCTACCACAGCACTATAATATCTTCACAATGATTTTCTTAAATCAATGTGGTTTTAAAGATGGCTTTACTGCTTATCTTCAAAGCAGTCCTGGTTGTTTTCCTTTCTGTTAAGGAGGAAAAAAGTAGGACAAGAACAATAAACCAGGGTGGCAAATGTTGATTTCTGCACTCCTTATTGCCTAATGGTGAGGAATGCTGATTGATTCCTGCTGAGTTCTCTACATCTGAAAGATAGTTGTGGTGAGAATAACCCCAAGCCATTTCAAAATGATTCCAAGGGATTGGAGAGTGAAAATAGGGGTTTTACGTGCCCAGAGAACATGCAGATATGTATCTGTATCTATTTTTCTTCTTCCAAATCAAGCAGTGCAGAGGATGAAGCCAAGATTTTCATGCATTGGATTTTTTTAAAAATGAAAGAAGAAGATGGTTTGGCTTCTATTCCTCAAAAAACAAAAGAGGCTATAGCTTTTCAGGAAAGAAAAATGGCAATATGAGGAAATGTTTCACATGGTTAGACGTTTGACTTAGTAGACTTATTAAAAATGAAATGGAGGAAGGGAGCAGGAAGAATCTCTTTATACTGGCTTTAGGGTGGCCACTTCCATTTTCTCAAAACAAAAAGAAATGCATATAGTAATTTGTAGCTCAAATGTAATTTAAAAACAAACAAATGCTATAATTTAAATAGAAAGAAACCTATCTGATGGATAACTTCAATAGCTTCACAATTTTATCTCCTTTCTTATGTTTCTTTAAGAGAAAAAGTTATTTATGAAAATCTGGTCATTAGTAATTCTCATCAGGATGCTGGTCAGTTGTCACTGGCTTCTAATAATCTGCAAGTCGGGGCTTCTAATTATGATTTTTATTTTTCTAATGTTTATGTGTTTTAAAAAGTGAGTTTTTTCCTCTCCCCTCCCCAGGTATCAAACATGTTCAAATAATGGCCTAGTGGCAGGATTCCAGAGCCAATATTTTCCATCTGTGCTTGATCGAGAGTGGCAGTTTTATTGTTGCCGCTACAGCCGGAGATGTCCATATTCATGTTGGTGAGTTCACAAAACTGAACTGTCTATCCATATTAAGGCAGTATCTTTATTATTACAATTCAAGATCAGAAAATAGCTCTGGAAAATGATTGTCCAAGTCATTACATCTTCAGCAGATAAAATGGCAAAAACACAAAAGGAGGGAGAAATTGGCAGAGATGGACAATTCCACAGAATGTACTGAAATCAATACATTATTTTTTACTATTTTGCCATTGATATGATTACTATGAAACCAACCAAAGAAGAGATAAACTTGATTTATTATATTTGATGAAATATTAACTTACTTGAACTGTTTGGAAACAATGAGCTGTAAATATAATTTATGTGTATATAGTAAATTACCAAGTCAAAAATTATTAATAATCTTATAGCTGGATTTTATATTTCTTGTGTTTTTATCTTGCTATTAATCCTTGGAGAATCTTTTTATTAGCTGAGCACTTGAATGTTGCAGAGAAAAATCTACACTTATCTTTCCTATAAGACAGAAAAATAAAATATTTGTAAAAGGCATCTGTTGAAGCTACCTTTTCCTAGAGCAGTGGTGGTGAACCTATGGCACGGGTGCCAGAGGCGGCACTCAGAGCCCTCTCTGTGGGCACGCGCGCCATCGCCCCAGTCCTAGGCCTTCAGCTGGGTTTTATAAAACCTTTTCACTTTAGGCCTCCGCCGCCGTGTGCAAAAAAAAAAAAAAGGTTCAATCAGTCAATTTCAACTTCTCGCGGGGAAAAAAAAGATCTTGCAAAGTTGGAATTGATTGATTGAACTTTTTAGTCCCACCCAGTCTGCCGTTACCACCGCAGCCACGCCCAGCCAATGGGCCATGCCCAGCCAATGGGCCACACCCAGCCAATGGGCCACACCCACCCGGCACTCAACAATGCATAAGTGGGTTTTGGGTTGCAGTTTGGGCACTCAGCCTCTAAAAGGTTCGCCATCACTGTCCTAGAGTAAGGACAAGGTGATGAGGACCCAGATTGTTGGGGGCAATATGCTGACTCTGTAAACTGCTTAGAGAGGGCTGTAAAGCACTGTGAAGTGGTATATAAGTCTAAGAGCTATTGCTATTGTTATTGCTATCTAGTCCTTCCAAACCAATCCGTCTGTTTATGCAGATATTCTTAATAGCCTATTTGGATTTAAAGGACAATATTTTAAAACCTGTACCAATATGAATTGGATTTTTATAAGCAAAGATGAATGACAGATCTTATAATTTTACACAAATAATTTGTGGAACCCAGAAATTTAATCTCTCTTTCTGATCATAAAATACATTTATCCATTTTATTGTAAAGGTGATTGAGATCATTCATTATTACAAAAATCTCTTTTGAACTCCTTTATTTCATTGTCTGTTAAAGATCATTCTAGTCATCCCAGGTAAATAAAAGTATTTATTTGCTACTACATTACTTTTGATGTTAGGGGGAGAGGTTGCTCCTTTGTAGGTAGATATGTCTACTCAGAAATAAGTTCCAATGAATTGAGGAGAGAGTATTGTATAATAATTATACATAGACAACTCTGCCAATTAGCCACTGCTAATTTCTGAAACCTACAACAAATCACTCAACATCACAAATTCGCAGATTGTTAATGCAGCTGCACTAAAGAGAATCTATGATCCAAATTTTATCTGTCCTGTTAAGAGGAACATTGACAAATGTGTCTTTAAACTAACTGAACAAAAGCCATTCAAGTTACTTAGACAAACAGAAGTATTTATTCAGTTACACTGTTAAAAACTGGAGTTTCCTCCCCCCAGCCAGTCTTTTAAAGACACTAAATGCAGTAAAACAGCTTTTGGTACTTAATTGTTTCAGCCATTCAGGAGCTGGGGTAAAACATTTCTTTCTCACTGTGTGAAACAAGCAATAATGTAGGAACTCAGGAAAGAAAAATACTGATTACAAATATGTTTCAACCATACTCCAAACCAACAGCATTCTGCATATTTCATAAATGTTATAAGCATTGCATTGCTGTGACATTTCTGCAACAATAGCTGTAGCATAGATTAGGAAGCCACACCTGACAAATGCAAGAAAGTTTATTGTGTGTGCGTTTTATGCTTTTAATTTGGAAGAAGCATACTTTTCCGAAAAGTAAGTGTGTTTAGGAAGATTTGCCCACAGAAAGGAAAGAGATGGGCAATCACTTTCCTGGCATGGAAAATTAGGAAATTGCAGCAGCAGGTGAATTGCCCAATGGGGGCGATGATTGCTGGCAATCCAAACTGAACACCTGGCAACCATACTAAAGCATCCCAATCTGGACAGAATGTTCTTACAGAAACTTAGAATCCATCTGGTATTATCACAGGACTGGAGCAGTTAAGACAGCAATGAAGAAGTGCCCTTAAATCATACATGAAGTGTCAATGGTAAACTCAGGCAGTAGTTAATGTTCATGAAGCTGTAGCGCATATGAATTTGAATAAAAATAAGCCTAGAGCTGGAAGATCAAGGAATGTTGAAACAAACTAAACCTCTGAACATTCTTCAAGGGTCAGCTGATATATCCTATCTTCATTTAAGGTAACAATTGTGCATTATGAAAAGTAGTTTGTTAATATTATTGCTGAAGCCTGTCATAAAGATCTGTGCTTAATATGAAACAGGTGTTTGAGTTCTTTGGTGCTAATCACATTTTAAACACCGTATAGCTCCTTTTAGAAGACCTGTGCCAGGATGCATATTCAGGACTATCTAGCTCAGTGATGCTAAACCTTTTTGGGCTCAGTGTGTCAAAAATGCATAAAATGCCTAACCTGATTCTGCTGGTGTGTCACGCCACCTTCTTCCTTCCCCAGACACAAGAGAAACAATATGTAACATACATAATTGGAAATATTTTTCAATTTGTCTTTGTCCCTCAGAAAAAAAATGCCTATCGGAGGCAGCTCTAGGTTGCGTGAGGCCTGAAAACTCTGGAGAATTCTCTTGCGTGGTCTTGCATCTTCTAAAATGAGTGGGAAAGCACACCTTGTTCTCAGGTGATTTTTGGAGGCTCCAGAGGCCTCATGGGAGCACACCCCATTCTTTTGCAGCCTCTGCAACCTCAGAAAACCCCAGAAAACTAAGCAAGAATGGGACATGGTGGCATGTCACCAAATATGACATGGTATGTCACCTGTAATATGTGTGTCCTCAGTTTGCCATCATCTATCTAGCAGCTGCTTTTCTGGAAATTTTCAATAATGATATATTTTACCATAAATCCTTGTAAATCTAAGTGAGTTTATTATATCCATTACATAACTGAATTGTTCACCAAGTAATTTCTGGATCGAGTCAAGATGTGGCCAAAAAGCCCCCAAGGGCTGCATTGTACTCATTTACACTATCATTTTGTAAAAAAAAAAAAAATGCGTTGCAGTGATGTAGTAGTCTGTACATAGATTATGAATTTCTTACTCAACTCTTATTCAGCCCATTGTTTATTGAGAAAATATGAGGAAATTTTATGCACAATATTCTTTGGCTTGGTAGAACTGCCTTGTGGGCATTGTGTTTATTCTTTTATCGTAATTGATATTAGCTTTACATTTTATTATTACTAGCTTTTCTGAGGACTATTTGTAATTTTTAAAAAAACAGAAATTCCATCAATAGTTACTCCTGAAAATCTTGCTATTACTATATAGCTTGACACTTAATTCTCAGAAACAAAATGGGCAGATTTTGAAAGAAAGCAGGAGGACCTGCTGAAAAGTGATACTAATTGTCACTACATTTTTACCTTTGTTTCTGTTCCTCTCAAGTTCAGCTTCAAAGTTCCTTCAGGCAAATTATTGTGTCAGTTGCAGATTCAGATTCCCATCTCTTCTTTGTTAGAAGGGTGTAAAAACTTAGTTCAGGATTGCACTTAGTGTGTCAGTGGATGCAATTTGAAATAATGGCCTATGTCAAATGGTGGGAAGGTAAAAATGGGTTCACAAGCTGTATTCCCTCTGTCACATGCCTGAGTCTGCCTTGACAAAGAACAAGCCACTACAAAGCAGCATTTGTGCTGCACAGAACTCTGCTATATGGAGACCCTTCAATTGACTATCTGGAGACCTGGATAAGGTGAAGGGAACAGTGTGCAATTTTAATCAAATAAGAAACAAATGTTTGCCCAGATTTCATTGCTCCCATATGCATTGCATAGGCAAGCTGAAAATACCTGACATAGTATAATCAGTCTGAATTGTAAATAGTTCCAGAATTTCAGAATTCATTGTTTGGTGCTTTTAAAAATCATTTTTCCCCCAGAAATGCTATTCTGTTATAATACTTAGACAATACATTGAATATTCTTTTGAAAAACAAGGAAAAAAGCAGAAGAAAAAACAGTAATTAAATCACATATGCTGGGTTTATGAAAAAGTAAACTTACCCTACAAAGTTGGTGCCTATATGCTTAATTATGGAGAAATATAGAGCAATTTTATTCTCTGTAATTGTTAGGGAGGCATGGACAGATAGACGCCACTGCCCTGTGCTAACAAAATGAAATTTCACATTCTTCATTTCTGTTGGTTAACACTTTGGGCAATATACCATAATGTACAATTTTTTCCTATGTCATCTTATTGAACAGTATAAAGATATGCAACTCTCTGGGGTGATTGGTATATGGTGGAATTTTGTGTATTTTTTACAACAGATATGCCATGGGAACTGTGACTGGCCAAAAATTGACCACTAATCTGCAGGCAAACTGGTAATGTTATACCCTGCTGACTCCTCTAACTTATAAGTATTTTCAGTGGTGGAATTCAAATACCTAAACAACTGGTTCTCTTATTTGATGCAGGCCTGGGCCTCCGAGGCCTAGAACGGACTTCCGGAAGTGGCATCCACGCACTTCCAGTGGGCCATTCTAGGCCTGGGAGGCCGCATCCGAGACTTAGAATGGAGTTCTGGAAGTCACATCCACACACTTCCAGTAGGCCGTTCTAGCCTGGGAGGTTCTCTGAATGCAGCAAAATTTAGCTACCGGTTCTGCTGAACTGGTGCGAACCGGCTGAATCCCACCACTGAGTATTTTGCTATAACTCCTCTACCCCTTATTTTTTTACTTCTCAACAAGTAAACACATTACATGACTGCATAAAATGTAAGGAGCAGGGGTGGCACAGTGGTTAGAATGCAGTATTGCAGGCTGACTCTGCTCACTGCCAGGAATTTGATCCTGACCGATTCAAGGTTGATTCAGCCTTCCGTCCTTCGGTAAAGGTCGGTAAAATGAGGACCCAGATTGTTGGGGGCAATATTTTGACTCTGTGAACTGCTTAGAGAGTGCTGTAAAGCACTATGAAGTGGTATATAAGTCTAAGTGTTATTGACTGTGCTATTGCTATCTACCCACAGTTATCATTTTCTAAGAATGTAGATGAAGCAGTCCCCAAAATGAAGATATGTTAAAAAATGATACAATGTGGATATTTCCAATTTCATTATTTTTAACTAAAAAAATTAAAGTCAGATAATATAAACATCCTGGTAGGCATCATGTTGTCTATTCATGAAATAGAAGAATGAAACTGACCTACTGCAGAAAAGAGTTTTTATTATATCTCCCCATCACATCTTTGGATAATAGTAACCTCTCCCAGATGGAAATTCAATTTCATTATTGAATAAACTGAACACCATTCTACCACTCAGAACAAATCAAGCTGTGACTATATGCTTACCATTTTGTTTAGTCCCAGTTTTCTGTACTACAGTCTTTAGCTTTCCTTCTGATGGAGAAACTGAGGGGATGTACTGAGGCAT
The DNA here is from genome assembly GCA_023970755.1 of Azemiops feae. Taxonomy (NCBI): domain Eukaryota; kingdom Metazoa; phylum Chordata; class Lepidosauria; order Squamata; family Viperidae; genus Azemiops; species Azemiops feae. Next base: position 809,660 of record JALGBA010000099.1, read on the forward strand.
TCATTCCTCTCTAGAAGCACTGATTGGCTGATAGTTCTCTGTCCTCCACTATTGTTTCTGAAAAGCAAATGTTGATTAACTCTCAGTTTTTCCTGTAGTATCCAAGCATGCTAATAAATGTGGAAATAGATAATCTATACAATCCCAATTGTATTTTAATTGTTAAATCAGAAACATATTGATCACCTTGAATGCCATAGGAATAGGAATCAAGAATTACTAAACATTTGAGTATTTAACTACCATTAGTAAACCCATGTCAATTTTGGTCTATAAATCTAGCCTCTGATTCTCCCTATTCCTTTGAATTTCAAATCATGCTTGATTTGGATTAGGTACTCCTGGTCATTCTGAAGTCATCAGCCTTTCTGGAACAGAATCTACAATACTTTGCTCTCGACTTGCATACATTTCTGACCTATTTGGATTAAAAGCCAATTTCTCTGAAAACAACTGCATCTGGCCCAACTCATTCCAAGGTCTGACTCATATACAGTATAAGGGGAAAAGGACAAGCCTATAAGTGGATTGACAGATGAATTTTGTCCATGATCAAGATGGACATTGTATTTATATGTTGACTTTGGATAGTATAGTATATATATTGTTGCATTCACCAAAGACTTAAAACTCCTTATTCTTGTTTTAATGCAAAACTCATTCCTTTGGCTAGCTATGACTAGTGACCTTAAAATACCACTTTAAAGATCACATTTTATGATTAAAGATCACATTTTTACATTCTGGAGAGAAGTTCCCTGAGAATGGGAGCACGGGTTTGAAAGCTTGGAAGATTAAACCTCTGGTCCCAGTGACTAAATTGGATCCTATCACATTTTAAGACACATAATAGAAAATTAAACTGATAAAACTCATAGTTTTTTTTTCTGTCTCCATTCCCAGATGCATAGGAATTGGTATCAATAGATGAAGAACGGATTCCTAGGATCTACTGACTTATCTTTGGGGAAGCATTATTTCATGCTTTTAAAAAGTATTAATATTCTGACCAAGGATAGTCACATTCTGTAATTAAAACTTTTAAAATAAGATTGAAACTTCTTTGAAAAAAGAAAGAAAGAACACTCTACTCCTACTTGCTGAAGATTACTTACAGTAATTGTTTTTCAGGTCTTCTGAGATTTATCAAACATGTGTTCAACAATCTGAATTGAGTCTCCAGTATCAATGGGTTTTGCAATGGGCTATTATTCCTGTACAAACTGCAGAAATGATTGTTGTTTTCTTTTTCCTGATTGATAAGGATGACATCAGAACATCCAGAGCACTATGGAGAAGATATGGACATGATGTTGTACGCCTATGATCATTATATCCGCGGAGCAACTACAACTTTCTCTGGTGTAGAAAGGTCAGGTTCAAAAATGCTGTTGAAAGCTGAATCTTTCCCTTAACACTAAGCAATGGATGATTGGACCATGAAACATTAAAAAAAAACAACCCAAAGATGAAATAATTGCCTAAGTGTGGTGGGAGCAATGGATATAATGGAAAGCATGATGACTTTTCTGAGAGGCAGAAGGACAATTGACCTTTAACAGTTAACAATTAGCTAACAGCCAGACAGATATCAACCTTTTTTTACTCCCCAATATTATCTTAATAGACCTCCCTCCAATAATGGCAATTCCAAAACAAATACCTTAAGTGCAGAAAGAGCTTAGCCCTAGACATTAATAGGAAAAGGAGATTTTATTATATATTAAATCCTGATATTGATATTGTAGAGTAATTCAAGTTATCAATTTCAATATTTTTAGAATATAGAATTATAGTTCTGTACTTATTTGTCTGAAGTTGTTTTGGCACTTTTTACAGAATTAAAGGAAGATTCTTTAAAAACTGAAGCAATTTCAAGTAATAGTTAGAAGCTGTAAAACCAAAAGAAACTGCAACTGAATTCCTAATATTGTGCTGTAAACGTTTAGAGAGGATAACCTTGTTTATTTAGTGAATTAACATTATAATAAAAGAATCAATATATGATGGGGCCAGTTCTTGACCATACTTTACAACTGAGAGCAAAAGGAAGCAATACCAATCAAATTGTACATTTGCTTTCAGAGTAGTTTGAACATTCTTGAGATAAAAAGCAATTCAAATCAATGGATAATCAATACTGTTATAAAACTTTCTTTTGGGGGGGTGTCTTCAAATGATGATTAGCACCTGGTAACTGCCTGAATAAGTCCCTGAAGTTGTGTTGGAAAAATTTTCTGAAATGGCTTGCCATTGCCTCTTTCCTGGGGCTGAGAGAAAGTGACTGGTCCAAAGTCAACTAGCTGATTCTGTGCCTAAAGTGGGATTGATATTCATACTTTCCCAGGTTATAGCCTGGTGGTTTTAACCATTGCACCAAACTGCCCCCACTTAATAATTACATCTGAGCTGAAAGAATATAGCTATAAAATATGCTCATTTTTAATAATGGAAAATGTATTTCTCCCTCTTTTTCAATGCAACATATTTTGCTTTAGTTTGATTACAAGCAGCATTGCTCCTGGATGAAATTGCATTTGGAAAAATTCTATGAAGTTATCATTAATAGCCATTTTAAATCAAATTTCCAATTTTGTTTAGGCTCAAGGCCCAAGTATTTCAAAATCATGCTAGAGACCTTGCTAGTTGTTTTTCTTTTGCTGGAAAAACCATAATTCACAAAAAAATCTACTGTAAATAAATTTAATTCATAAGCTTAATATGTTTGGTATTGTCTTCTTATTTACAGTGTATTAAACCTTATTTTTTATTTCTCTTCATTTGCAGAGATCGTCAGTGGAAATTTATTGTCTGCAGGATGACAAATTTTGATTGTCAATTTCAAAATGCTTAGAAATTCTGAATATATGCTACACTTTGGAGTTTGGGTAGGAAATATAATAAAAGGGTGAAAGGGAAAAAAAGATAGGAGAGTCAAATCAGTAATAAACGGATCAACCTCTTACAGAGGTTTGACTCTTGTATTCAAAAAAGGCTGGTAAGTACAATATTGAGTTATTTCTTTACTTTCTGCAGGGGGAATTCATAGAGCTCTTAATTAGAGAATAGAATTTGCCTCCATTCTCACAAACTCTGCAGAGCCTGCGCACATAATACTTGAATTTCCATTGCTTTCCAGTCCATTACCTGCCTGGTCAGTTGCACCTGCAGAATTAATGTTAATTTGGGAGTATGCATGGCCAGTCTCTCTTCCCATAATAGTAGAACTTTTACCCTTATATTGGTGTCAATTCTCACATATGTCACTATTATGACCTGGGCATATGAGTAGCTGCTGGGCAGAGGGCAATCTTTGAGAAAACTGCAGATCATTTTCCTGATTTTTTAAAATGGTTAGATGCTTACTTATTTAAACTTGGATAAAGTTACTTCCTTTGTTATTTAGCTACTCTGAACAAATACAGCTTGGTTTTGCATAGCAACTTTATATCCACTGCATCCACTTACTTACAAAAGAGCAAAAGCTCCCTAACTTAAGCTTTCTTCATATCTGTTCACACTGCTGAGATTAACAAAAAAAAAACACCTTTGCAAACCATATCATTATTATATTATATCCATGATAATAGCAAGGTTGGTTGGTAGCAGTCACTTTTAAAGATTGTTCACCTACATTTTTAATTGTTTGACTGTTTACACTTCAAGTGAAATAGATTAAAATACATTCTGAGGACCATAATATCTCCATGTTGAATGGTATCAGATTATTTTTGTTAACTGTTATATATCTGTGTTGCTTCTCTTGTAATTAGAGACCATAATAAATTCTAGAATACTGAAGCCCCATGAAAAAGAGCAATGGCAATTGTGTAACTCTGTACAAAAACTGATTATATTCCAGTGGCTTTTGCTTTGTAGCTCAAATGTGAATATAATTTTGTTGAACATTGTTTAAGGCTTAACTATGAAGGCAGTCACTGAGGGAGTTACTCAAGAATCAAATATAAACAAATGCTGTGCAATTTATTCTAAATACCTGTATCTATTATTCAAGTATATTATGAATTATTTACAATTAAATGAATAAAATAAATAAAATTATATGGCAATTCAGTAGCTTTTAAACAGTTTTCAACAATTGTTTGTGCATTTAATAATTGCGAACAAATTAGCTGTAGAGATTCTGTTACTAATTGCTTAATATAAATTAACAAAGTTCTATTATATTCAAAAACAATAGATACAAATTATTGTTTATGGATTTGGTCTCACTCATTATGAAAGTATTAAAATTGTAATCAGCATGCCTTTGAGAAGGATTAGGAAAATTTTAAAATATGAATAAATTGTACAAAATGCAGTTGAAGTGAATTCCATCTATTCAAGAAAGAATTAAAGTGAAATACCTTGTATCTAGCAAGAATAGAAATTCAGGAAAGGGCATATTTTGTATTGTTAATGGATCAACCCATCCATTAATTAATGCAGCCTAGAGAGCATACTCCCATTAACACTTAAACACTATGCTTCAGTTTTCATCTGAAAACAAGAGAAAGAAAACTTTCCTAATTGGGATCTGGTTCCCTTCCTGCAAATCTTTGCATTTCAGAAGGCAGCTTTAGTAATGTCTCTCCTGAGGAATCAAGATTAACTTGGCTGAACCAGTAAAACTCCAGAATTTCCTCTGAAGTGGAATCTTTTGTGAGGAACGTGATATTGTAAATCACAAGAACAATTTCTTGGAAGTAAGCAGAAGAGTGAATATTAATGGTGTATTAATTATGTGCAGGAATGGGTGACCTATATGGAAAGAGTTTATGATCTTTGCAATATTGTATATTGCACAGATGCGTGCACACACACACACACACACACACACACACACACACACACACCTTGATTTAAGATATACTTATGAAACAAGAAAGGATACTGTCTTGAGCCAAGTTTCTCTACAATAGTGCTATGATCTAATCTTATCAGAATTGTCCTTAACTGGAAAATGCTAGGAATGTTCAGAAAGCCTTCTAGTATTTCTCTACAAAAGCTGCAATTCTGGAATCTGCCAGAGAATTTACCACTAAGAAAAATATTTCCTAGGCCATGTTTCTCTGAAAGAACAGAATACTCATATATTGTATATTTACAGAAATAATAGCTTTATTATCATTTCCTGGAAAGGTATCTCACATATGAGCTTAATTTTGGCTTCTGTAATCATTGCTATGCAAGAAGTTAGATAAGACTTTTTCTGATTGTCTGGAATTTTTTTGACTAGAAATGGCAGAGGTTGAGCTTGGGAATTTCTCAACATAAAACATATTCAATAGAGATGCAGGTCCTACTAATTTTTCTTAGGATTTTTTCAATCCATCTTGAAACTGTGTGGGTGCAAACATTTAATACTGGTGGGTGAAAGAGAGAGTGATTCAGAACTCATTTGCATCTAAATATGGCATATATATCCCTAGCAACGTGTGTTTTTTTTTTGCTGGTTCTTCATGATGTTGACTTCATCTGATCACCATCTCTTAAATGAATCAGTCTTAAAATCATCCTTAGCTGAAATAGTATCAGCTGTATTACTGTGACACAGGTTTCACCACGGATATATTCTGACACTTTTAAGCAACCATTTTGTAAGTGATTCACTGAGTGGTGTGGTGACCTAGTGGTGAAGACACATGGCTCCCACTCAGAAGGTTGAGAGTTCAATCCTAGGTAGTAGCAGATGTTTCTCTCCTAGGTGCAAAGAAAAAAATCTGCTGCAAATTCTGTTTGGCAGCAGGAAGACATCCAGCCTGTAAATGCTCAGCTCCATCCAGTTGCCCCGACTCTACCCTGAATTAAGGAGTTACAAGGTCTTAAAAGGGAATTTGTAGATGATTCCTAAAGGGGTATAATAATAAGCTTGATATCTATTGGACATTTCAAGACCTCATTCCTCTACTCTGTATGCATTTTCTTCTGTCATTCTGAAGATTAGATTGGAAGAATAGAGCTGGAAGGGACCTTGGAGGTCTTCTAGTCCAGCCCCCCACTTAAGCAGGAGAACCTATACCATCTTAGACAAGTGGCTGTCTAGCCTCTTCTTAAAAATCTCCAGTGATGGAGCACCCATGATTTCTGGAGGCAAGCTGTTCCACTGGTTAATTGTCCTCATTGTCAGGAAGTTTATCCTTAATTCTAGGTTGCTTCTCTCTTTGTTCAGTTTCCAATCATTGTTTTTTGCCCTGCCCTCTGTTGCTTTGGTGAATAATGTGACCCCCTCTTCTTTGTGGCAGCCCCTCAAATACTGGAATACTGCTATCATGTTGCCCCTGTTTCTTCTTTTCTTTAGACTAGCCAAACCCAAGTCCTGTAGCCGTTCTTCGTATGTTTTAGTCTCCAGGCCTTTGATCATCTTAGTTGCTCTTCTCTGAATTTTTTCCAAACTCTCAACATCTTTTTTGTGATATGGTGACCAAAATTGGCTGCAGTATTCCAGTTGTGGTCTTACTAGGGTTTTATAAAGCAGTACTAATACTTAGCGTGATCTTGATTCTATGCCTCTGTTTATACAACCCAGGATTGTATTTGCTTTTTTGGCTGCTGCTGCACACTGCTGGCTCATGGTTAAGTGATCATCCACTAGGACTCCAAGGTCCCTCTCACAGTTACTGTTTTTAAGCCAGGTCTCGCCCAGTCTGTACTTGTACGTTTGATTTTTCCTGCCTAAATGTAAAACTTTGCTTTTCTCCACATTGAAACTTATTTTGTTGGATAGGGCCCATTGTTCAGGTTTGTCAAGATCTTTTTGGATTCTGAGTTTGTCTTCTGGGGTGTTGACTACTCCTGCCAGTTTGGTGTCATCTGCAAATTTGATGAGTTCCCCTTCAATTCCCTTGTCTAAGTCATTTATGAAGATATTGAAGAGTACTGGGCCTAAGACAGAACCTTGTGGTACCCCACTGCTTATTTCTCTCCATGTGGATGTAGTGCTGTTGAGGACTATTCATTGAAGTGCAGCTCCCCTGTACCTATTATATCTCTGAAGTTATTCCTGGTTTGGTACACCTTGAACAGCAGCTGGTCTGCAATGGTAAAAGGGAGTGGGATGCACAGTTTTCTACTGTTTCATGGTGCAACCTTCCCTGCCAGCTGTCAGATATGTTCAGACTGCTTTTGAACAAGGTTTTAGTACTCTTCTGAAATAGTACTAAACTTTGCTCCAAAAAGAAGTTGACTATCAGTTGACATCAGCTGATAGCCAGATTCCCTTTGCATGAATCTGTGCAAAACATTTGAGAAAAAAACAGAGGGCATTCTAGTGGAGAGTTAAACTAATTAGTCTTGGCTTAGGTCAAAATTCCTCCCCAAGCTTCAAATCCAATCTACATTAACAAGAATGATTGGCATAGGCTTTCCTCCTGGTTATGTTTGATGGAAGGGATGGGAAATACACCAATCCTTGGTGCTGACATTTCCTGTAAATTATAATCAAGGACAATTGCATTTGTTGTCATTGTGTCTATGAGAGGATAGGGATGACTAGTGAAAGACACAAGTTTTATGCTGGTATAGCTTTTTACCAATTCCATGTGTATACAATTAGTCCTCAACATATGACTGAAATCAAGCCTGAATTATGGTCACAAGTCATTGCAGTTGTAAGTCAAGACATCATGATTTCTCAACATTTTTGCAGCGGTCATTAAGAGAACACAGTGATCATTAGATGAACCAATTTTCCCCAAAGGGCATTTTTTGCCAGAAATCAGAAGCAAACACCTGAAACCAGCAAAAAAAATGTTGCAAATTGTGGTCATGTGAATATCAAGATCCTGCATATGGCCATAAAGGTGAGCTGATTGTCAAGTGCCCAAAATATGATCTTGTGACTGTAGGGGGCAATCCTCATAACTTGGGAAATAGTCATAAGTAGTTTTGGGGAATCCAAATTTCAAATGGTAGCAAAATGACAAGTCATAAGTCAAACACTACCTGTATTACTTTAACTCAGCTGAAGGAAGAGCTAAGAAAAACAAGAGAGACGGAGGAGTGTTTTAAAGAAAAGATGTGATTCACTGATCCAGTATGTGCTAAGCTTTGACAAATGTAAGCTTGAATAAATCATTGCTTTTGTGCCTATTTATAGGCAATGTACTTTCTTTCATTTTAATGCACATAGATTACCTCCCCCTGCAGAGTTTAAAACTGGAAATTGAAGCCCAATGGAAATTACTTTTACAATGTCCATAGCTGTTTACTAAGAAGCTCCCTACTGTGATCTGCCATAAATATTAGATACTCTTGATGCTTCTGCAAAGAGCTATAATGTAATTTTTATTGATGGCATTCTACTGAAAATGGTTATGCTGTAACAAGAGAAGATAGTTTAAATGATGTCAAAGGAAGACAAAAAGTGCTCTTCAATCATGTATGGGGGTGTACTTCTTATTTTCTGAGTGTCTCCATTAAAAAAGATGTTCTTCATTATGCTTTATTTTTAATAGGGTTTTGTCCTTTAAAAGTATTAGACAGCCACCCCTACCCCAGTTTGATGTCATCTAAAAATTTAATGAACAGCAATTCAATACTATCCTCTAGATCAGTGGTGGCGAAACTTTTAGAGACCGAGTGCCCAAACTGCAACCCAAAACCCACTTATGTATCGCTGGGTGCCGGGCAGGCGTGGCCCACTGGGTGGTCATGGCAGACTGGGTGGGCGTGGCCAGCTCGTTGTTGCTCCTGGGGAGGGATGCCTGTGGGAGCCGAGCAGGGTTGGGGGAGATCCAGGGGGTCTCTGGTGGGTGGGGCAGTGGGCAGGAGGGTGTCTTGATCAGCTGATGGCTTGGAGGGGAAGGGGCAGCTACACCCCCTCCCAAATGCTGCTGTCTCATGAAAGCAGGATGAAAACTCCAAAAAGCAACAAGGAAAAAAAGTTAAAACAGAAGAGTGTCTCACAATGGTTTTCTTCCCTGGGGGAGATGGGGGAGCATGGGGGGAGGCTCCTGAGCCCCACAGCTTTTCCGAGGGGGAAGGAGGAGAGTGGGGAGGGGTTGTGTTGGGATCAGGGCTCCTCGTGCCTTCCGCTGCCCGCCTGCGGTCTTCTGCCGCTGATGCCGTGGCTCCGCTTGCCTGGCAGGGCAGGGGCGCACTTGCACATGGGGATGCACATGGGGCTGCTGCCTCGCTTTCAATGCCATGCTGTGCCTGGGGTGGACTGGGCATGGAGCCTCCACGCTGCTTCTTCCCCTGCAGACATTGGGAGCGCCCACCCCACCTACCCTCATCCCGGGGCAGCTGCCGCTGTCCCACGCTCTCCAGCCCATTGCCGGCCAGAGGGGCATGCCGAGCTCGGGCCTCAGGCAGATGGAGGCCGGAGCGGAGCGAGAGCCATGGCTGCCCAGCTCCTCCGCCAGAGGACGCATGCGGGAAGAGGCACTGCCCGGCTCGGTAAGCCGCGGTCCACCCGCAGGAGGAGGATGGAGGAGGAGGGCTGGCCAGGGATGGGCGCAGCGCTGCCCACGGGGCAGCCCCAGCCTGGAGGGGGGGAGAGGCCGAGGGAGCCCGAAGGGAGGTAGGCATGGTGCTTGGGGGTAGCCGCTCTCCCCCCTAGCCCCGCGCTCTCACAGAAGGGCTGGCTGGCTTCGGCGTCACCTGGGCAGGCCTGGTCATGCAACTGTCCAGCGGCCCTGGGCAGTTCCACCTTATTCTCATTTTTTTATTTATCCTGCCTTTATTAATTTTATATTATATATTTCTAATACTTCTTCCTCCTCCTATGTTCAACAGACCAACAGCTTCCATGATAACTTTATTTCAGAATGTCTCAAACACCAGCAGTTACAGTTTGCATTTTCTTAATTCAACCAAAGCCAATTACTCTGCACCCAATTATGGAAACTTTCCTAGCTTAATATGTCTCCAGTGTGCAAGACTGCAGTCAAGTGAGAAACGGCACTTCTTAGAAAATCCAGACGCTGTGATAAAAGGCTGCTTGCAGATAACAAGCTGGAAAAGGATCAGAGAGATTGGTGAGATAAGTGACTGATATTTGAAGACATCTTATCTGAACTTTGTCGTCTTTTACTTCCACCGATGGCTGGAAATAGCTCATGATGAGCCTCTTCTCCCTAGAGAGATTGTAGGCAGACCCAGAACTGCCTGGCAGTTGAAAGGACATGGTGACATGCAAATTAGTTTTTTAAAAATAGCTGGATGAGTGGATCAGGATTCCTTTGTAGCCAGGGAGATATACAGTAGGAGACAGAAAGATATGACTGAGCCTAAACTGATATGCCTACTCTTATATAACATATGTAATAAGTCATTCTCCTGTTAATATGAATATAAATGAGAATCAGGGTTCCACTGAATGGTCCACAATTAATTTAAATTAATGGCATGCAATTTCTTTTCAATTTTGTTTATCTAATGTAAATTGACATAATGGTATATCTAATGTAAATAGGTATAAAATTGCCTTCTCTAGAAGACGAGGTCTATTGACCTTTGATTACTACAAACTTTAAGCAATGAGTTGTAGAAAAAATGGGCTAAATTTTAGTTCTAACACCCAGCTATCTCTTAAACTGCAATCTTATATCCTCAGAAGAAATATTTATGATGTTATGGCCAAATGCTTCTTAAAGATTCATTCCCACATTCTTCTAGTCTTCTAACATGACAATGCCTTACAAACTAATTTTTTTTAAAAAAAAACAGCTCTCATGATTTTGCTTCCATCTTACCTTCAGCCTGCCTTCAAAGTTGGCCTAAAATCATACTTATTTGTTCTGTAATTGCATTTTTTGTCTTCTCCTGACACAATCTCGAGCAATCTCTAATTTTTTATGATAGCGATAGCAATGACACCATCAAGAACTGTGATCTGCCCTGCTCATACTTGAGCACTTGAGGCTGCTACAGGTACACCTCAACCACTGGGCACTATTGTCCATGGCTATTTTAGTTTGATTTGCAAGCAAAACTAACCAGGGATCTGCCTAGTTACAACGTCACCTACATTTAAAAAGTGCTAATTAGGCATTATGTGGACTTAGCAGTCTTGTGGAACAAGAGCAGATTTGTCTTTAAAATTTTTTTGGAGCTTTGTTGATTGAACCTGAAAAAAAGATCAGGATTCTGCCAGTGGGTTCTTAATACTTCTGTCTTCTATAAATTTTCATCTGCTTCTGTTCATAAAGAGATTCATAGAGTTGTACACTTAATTTTATAACTTTGGGAAGTAGCACATTTTGATTAGCTAACACCATTTTGCAAGAATAGTTGGGGGTGGCGGAAGCTACCAGTAGTGGCCATTCACTGCCAGTCTTGCATTCCCCATGTAGCACTTAGTGATTTGGCATCTACGAAAGTGGCCTGAAATTCTTTTGTGTGTTTCCCTTCTTTCATCTTGGACTTTTCCTGCATATGGTTCTACTGATTTTCAAGATCAGGATTCCAATGATAATATCCCAGCTCATAGTTCAGTGGATCATGTGACAGAATAAGAGGGAACTCTGTCAATATGCCTGTGAGTTTATTCAAGCATCAACCACCCTCCACCCACCTTACACAGCTATATCGCTCTACCCCATAGACCTGTGAGCTGGGATGTTTTTTAAATCCTTTTTAGACCTATGGGATGGAAGGTGACTACATCTTCTATCTCAAGCACACACTTGAAGTACCCCAATCCTGCCTCATGATATATAATTGGTAATTACTTTTCCAACTAGCAGATAACATAGGATGGAAGGGGAAAGGAAATTGACAAATATATCAGTTGCTGCCCCAAAATCATCCCATATGTTGTGTAGTGGAGCTGAGATGAGGTGAGAATGGGGCCAGCTGAGAGGTTTTGCGGGAGCCCTGCTGATCCGGCAGGGAAATGAGGAGCTCCAGTAGCTGCTGTGGGTCTGGCGGCTCCGAGGAGGAAAGAAAAGGGAGGAGGAAGCCGACGGGAGGGGGGAGAGAAAGAGACTGGAGGGAGGGTTTTTTTGGCGGGAGATCGGGCGGAGCCAGCTGAAGAAAAGGAGAGAGAGCTTAGCTTAATGGAGCCTGCCGTCCAGAGCTAGCTGAGCGAAGAAATAGAGAGAGAGTAAGAAGGCCAGACAAAGAGAGGGAGAGAGGGTAGGTTGGGGAGTTTTATTTCTTCTCCCTTGTTGGAGCCAGCTGGGTGAAGGGAAAGCCAGGAAAGAGTTTGACTGGGTTGAGGGTATGTCTTTTAGTGGGAAGTAGAGGGGTTTTTATAGGATCTGCTGGAGGAGGCAAAAAGGGGATAAGGAAGAGAAAGGGGGGGATTACATATAGTAAGGGCAGAGAAAGACGAGGAGAGTGGATAAAGGAGGACCCCTGTGAGCTCCAGAGAGGGACTGATTACCATCATTTTAGGCAAGTTGCTGCCACCAGAGACTGATTACCATCATTCTAGGCAAGTCGTTGTTACTAAAGACTGACTAACATCGTCTTAGGCAAGTTGCTGTCACCAGAGACTGATTACCATTGGCTTAGGCAAGTTGTTGTCACCAGAGACTGATTGCCATTGGCTTAGGCAAGTTACCGTCACCAGAGACTGACTACCATCGCCCTAAGCAAGTTGCTGTTACCAGAGACTGACTAACATTGTCATAGGCAAGTTGCTACTATCAGAGAATGGCTAAGCAGGTTGCTGTTACTAGGGGCCGACTACTACTGTTGTACGCCAGCTGCTGCTACCAGGACTTGACTACCATCATCTCCTGTAAGTCTTACTGCCTGAGGTCAACTATCATCATCCCACGTGTGTTATCGTCAAAAGAGATCGACCATCACCGCCCTATATGCGTGGCTGCCAACCGTGACTGAACATCACTGTGCTACGTGCCCTGTCAGGCAAAGGTGCCAACGTGAGAGACCCCTTGGATCGGCAGCCAGCCGAAGAGGAGGCCAGGAGGGCCCGGACTTTAGTGGTCCCTTCAGGGGTGGTGCTACAGTTGTCTAATAATTGTTAACTGCTCATAGATAGCTTTAAGGCTCTACTTTTATTTCCTGTGTTAATGGTTTCTTTGTCAGTAAGTCAAACAGATTTGATGTCTCTTTGGTCAGAGGATAAAAAAGTAACCTTCATTCTCAACTTTCCAGGAAACTCAATGGTCTCAGTGATGGTAATAACTGAAAGAGATTGAGAGGCCATACTTAAGTATTATTTCATCCATCCAGTATTGTTGGCTTTCTCTTTAGTCAAACATCATGAAATTATTATTTTTTTCAAATTGCAGTTAATGACAGCAAACATGAAACAGAATTTATCACAATGCTTGCTTCTATCAAGATAGAGAAAAGGTTTTCATTTGCATTTTTCACCAATAAGTCCTAGATATATTTGGTTTGGGACCTCCTCCAGTTCAGCATTTGAAATGTTGAAATTTGAGATAAGTCTGCCAAGGAGTCACTGTAGTAAGATTCTCAACTGGCTGAAAAAAAGTGAGTACCTGGCACTAGGAGGCCTTTGGCAGAACATCAGCTGGATCTCAGGAGAAGACTTGATTGCAAAGACCTGGCCCTCAGCTCTCTGTTGGCTGTAAGTAAACAACAAACCTATTTCTAATATGGGTTATATCAATGGGAGGTTCCAGCTGGCCTGTTTTAAATAACTTCAGTTCTTTTTATTCTTTGAGGAATCTGATTTAAAAACTGAAGACATATACAATAGCAATAAAAATCGCGCTTAGACTTCATAGTGCTTTACAGCCCTCTCTAAGTGGTTTACAGAGTCAGCATATTGCCCCCAACAATCTGGGTCCTCATTTTACCAACCTCAGAAGGATGGAATCTGAGTTAACCTTGAGCCAGTGAGACTCTAACTGCTGGCAGTTGGCAGAATTAGCCTGCAATACTGCATTCTAACCACTGCACCACCATGGCTCTTGTCAATACAGATAAAGGAAAATGTACAAATAAAGGAAAATGTTTGTAGCTCAGGGTTGAAATGAATGGTCCTTGGTGGTCTCTGAGTTTGATTGCTTGATGATGTTGCCTAATTTGAGTAATTTGCAAGAAAACAACCAAGCTCAGAGACCACCAACGACACATCAAACAAAAGTAGTTCCAGTCACTGCACTGAATCAAATTTCCAGCTCTATATTTAAAGCAATTAATTCTGTTCTATAGAATAATTCTGTTAAAAGGTTATTAAGCCATTCTGAAGCTAAGTTTAACATATATTCGCTGTAATTCCTTATATCCTAATTGTGCTTCATTGAGGATACTGTATGTATGTGTTAACTTGTTTGCTTTAGCAGCTTACACAGTTCTCTCAGGAACATCTAGGCAGACATTTCCTAGCCGACAATTGCCCATATAAGATGAGCCTTCTTCATTTCAATCATGTTCTTAGTTATACTTTTGAAATCTGTGTGCAGAAATTTTAATATGAAAGAAAAAGTATTATAACACCTATTCTGATCAGCTAGCTTCCCTTCCTTTCATTTGAATTCTTTACTCAAAGCTTGCATTATGGGAGAAGTATATTTATCAATTTCCATTCCATTCCTTTCAGTTTTTCATTATGCAACTGGACAGGTTTGTGTTTTCTTGGTTGCCAAATTGTGAATATATCAAGTTTGGTTGATCAATTTTTTTAAAAGAACGTACTAAAAGGTCTATGTAGTTTGGTGCACATTTCCTGAAATATATGCTTTATTCTTGGCCTTTCTATTTAACATATTTTTTCACACTTTACCACACAAGAATTCATATATTATTTTCATAAAGACATACACGTTTGCATAGCCTTTTCTTTAATAAACTTATTTTATTTGGCAAACCATTCCAAAATTCTGGAAAGTGTACATTTTGAAAGATGATTAAATTTCACTTTGTATCAGTTAACAATGCAAAATTAGAAAAGTTTGCATTGCAATATTGGTCAAACACATTCCAGACAGCTGAATCTTTGCTCTGAAAATCCAATTAGATTAGTACTGGCATTGACAGGACCCAACAGTTGGGCTAGAGATTTAAACCCAAGCCAATTGGATTCCATTGCTGTGTAGCATTGTGGAAGATCTCCTTAAATACTTTATGTATTCTTAGACACTGAATAGCTACTGGAATGTACCAGAATGTGTTGCTGCCAAGGTTCCATTAATGTTCAAGCAAGGCATTTATCTGAACTTGTGAAGAATGAAAGTATCTAAGGTATAAATGATAATTTCACATATTGTTGAATCACAATTCCCAGCATACTTTTTCACTTGCCATTGAGGAATATCTGTAGATTTCCTTAACACCCACTGCTTGATTTTGTTTTATCTGTCTTTCATCTTGCCACATAACCGCTATATAATACTAAACTGTCATCATTTTGACTTTTAACTGAGCAAAATAGTGCATCGTAGGGCAACTATTTTTGAACCAAGGTAGCTCAAATGAGCTAACTTACAGAATGTATCCAGAATCCAGGTCCAATGACTACTGAGAGGATGAAATTTGGGGAAGCTGTAGCTGCTTTAATTCTTCTGGCTGCTGCTCTAGTTACATAATCTTCATTTTCAATGCTTTTTGCCAGTCTTGCAATCCCGCACTTCCTACCTCACCCACCAGCCACTCCTCTCCTTGCTGGGAAAGGAATGGAAGGTGTAAATGCCATAAATACATTCTCCAATCTAATTATTGGGTTGGATATCATTATATACACCCACATATCAATAAACCCCAAAACAAATAATCAAAAGTCCATTGCAACAATGCAGACATCAAGACGGGCCTAAATACAAAAGTTTTTATTCAGAAAATAAAACAAAATAAAATAAATCAATACAGATAAAACAAGGTATATTTCTCCAGGAAATATATTCGTCTATTAGCCTTGTAAGCCTTACTAGTAAATCATGCATCAAGATCTTTAATGTCAGTCTTAAGGCCCAGACAAGTTCAGATAACTTGTTTGTTAGGTAAATTGATAATAAACTATTTTGAATTTTGAAGTTCAGACCTAGCCCTTTCAGTGAGGCTGGAAATGAATAGCAAACAATTCATCTAATATGCTATTAGTATTAATACAATAGTAGTGTATTGTGACCCAAATACATAGTAATCAGCTGCTTTTCTTATAGCAGTCTCTGCTTCTGAATCATCTTTAAAGGGATGATTACCTCTCCAATTCTTTCCATAAGTGTAAGGCATGGTGAAGATTGGTTCTCTTCAGAGTACAGTGTTAAATATTCAGGCACCCCCTGTACTCTACATGGAATTATTGCTTCCCTGGGACTTGTTGGTTAATTGGTGGAAACTAAACAAGGATACAAGCAACCTAGACCTAAGGAGAAATTTTCTGGCAGTAAGAACAATCAATCAGTGGAACGATTTGCCCCAGAAGTTGTGGGTGCTCCAACACTGGAGGTTTTTAAAGAAGAGATTGGACAACCATTTGTCTGAAATGGTATACAATCTCCTGCTTGAACAGAAGGTTGGACTAGAAGACCTCCAAGATCCTTTCCAACTCTGTTATTCTGTTGTATCCATTACAAGAACAATTATTGTTGTTGTTGTTGTTGTTGTTATTTTGCATTAGTGGGTGATACTAGATAAGCCTGTCCTGCATGTTACATTGATACACTGTAGTCTCATAAATAAAACCAGAAGGGCATCAGTCTGGGAGCTGAGAGAATACTGGGAATAAATGACTATGACTAATTGGTTAAATAGCACTTTGACACATAATTACACAGCTGAGAAAAACTAAATGCAGATATAAAGGATGCTTATTGAGAGGTTTCTAGAAAAATGTACAGTTCCCATAATTTTCACCATTACCCATGTACACATTAAATCAGAGTCAAAACTAGTTGCTCTCATTTTCCTCTACTTTTTCATTTTCAGTGCATGGGTCAAGTACAGAAACCAGAATAAATTAAAGGCATTTTAATTAAATTCAATAGATAGGAAATTATATTGGAGGATTCCATTTCAAGATTTCACCCTTCCTGTCAATCTAGAGGGTAATTTTATATTAAAATGAAATGCATGAAGAAAAGAAAGTTATAGAAAATACTTCCCTTAATTGCCAGTTGTCAAATCCTAACCAGGTTTATTCTTAAATCTGGATTCCTGTCTTTGGGCTAAACCAAAAAAGCATCTTGTGGCACCTTAAAGACTTGCTGATTTCTTATCATATAAACTTCGATTACTCAGAGGACAGTTCATCAGTTTAGGCTTAATCAGACCAATTCATCAATTAATTCATAACCAGAATATCAATTGCATCATGATATCATGGTGGAACCTCCATTCTTTCACACTTGTGTCACACATATGTAGGTAAGGGGCTGAATTTGCCTTGTATTATTATGATGGACATTTTTTCATTTATCTCATATTGCCCAACTCCTCAGACAACTGTGTTCATTAGATGCATGGGGTATGCAATAGAGGTATAAATAGGAATATAAAATAGAGCATTCTCTACACACATCTGTTGCTGAAAGAGATGAAGATAGCTTAGGGAAGTGAAGATAGCGAAAATGCTCAAGAGTGACCATTAAACTGAAGGAGTTACTAACAGACAATGCCTGGTGAACTAATGTCTGTTAGACTGACAAGAGTCAAAGCAAAATGAATGCCTCAACATCAGTGGGGAGACCCATTCAAGTCTATCCCCAGTTGTGGAAGATTATCGGGTGACTTGGGACCTGACTTATTTCAAAGAGTTCTTGTGAGGAAAATGGGAGGAGAAAACACAAAGTATGCAACCTTGATCTCCCATTGACATATAGTAAATTATTTGTTGGAACCAGTATGACCCTGTGTTTAATTTCAATGGGATATCATAGTTTGAGAAATTTTGAATTTAAATTCAGTCTTTTGTCAAGCAATTTAAATAAATGCAGGTGCCTTGTATGTCTTGGTTGTAAATGATAGTTTTTGTGGTGGGTTTTGCTAGAAATCTGTAGCAAGTAAGCCTGTGTGGTGATCCATTGGTTGCCTATATCAGGTTTACATGCTTTAACATTGTGCAAATACATGGCATGATTATTACATACCAACTTCCAAATTTTACTACTAAATCCATCATTATTAATATTCTTGTTAGTATTATCAATGTTCAGTTTCACAGCAAGCTCTAAGCAAACAAGCTAAGTGTCACAAATTCTGTTTTCTCTTTGAACCAAACTTCTCAGCTTTGGCTGAAGAAATGAAGACAATTTACCAAACAAATATTGTACCACTGGCTGTGATTGTCTACTCCTCTACATCCCTCCACCCCAGACATATTAGGCAAAGTTAGGCAGTGACTATCAAAGGAGAAAATGTTATAGCTAAGGAAAATGTAAGTATATGTTGGAAGCCAGAGTTCTCTATATTTGCTCTATATGCAGGCTGTTGTTCTCAGGAGCAATGGAACATGCATTCCTCTCTCTAGTTTTGGAGTAAAATTCACCCCTCACCTTTCATTTGGTCACCTTTCATTTGCGGGATGCAAGAAGTGCCATTTTGTGTTAGGGTGGTACGGTTCTTGAAATGATTTGGGACCTGCATTTTCTTTCCAAAGAAAATAGAAGAATCCCTTTCAGTAAAGCAAAGCCTTAGAAGAAGAAATCTGGATACTGTGCTACAAATAAGAAAAATGTAGAGTTTTTTTTTCTCTTCTTTTCTTTTTGTGCTATAAACAAATATTTGGAAAGATTCTTGATGACTGTCTTGCTGAATTAGTGGGTGTTTCAGTTTCTTTTGTACAAATGGGAGAGAGCAGAGGCAGATGTCAGACTGTTTATAAGATATCTATGCTACAACAATGTGATATGACACTCAACAGCTGTTCTACTGGCCACTTTCTCATTTTTACACTCTTAAAGTAGGGAAAGAACAGATGGCTGAAGAAGAAATCCAAGATCTCTGTCTTTTTTCTCCAACATGTTTTTATTAAGTTTATCATAGTGCATATATATAAAAAAAAAAAATTTTCCTTCAGCAATATTACTTTTTAATCCAAAATTCCAACATTTTTTATGCTTAACTTTAGTGGAATGTGGGTTTAGTTCACATAGAATGGATCATAGAACAAACCAATCCAGAATTATCATTCGAGGCAAAAATGACCAGCCTCAAATTGTTAAATTTCAGTCACATTATGTGAAGATCCAACTCCTTTGAGAAATCCATCATGCTGAGAAGGAAAGAGAAGTCCAGCAACAAGGCAGCCATACAAATGGATAAAAGAAGGAAGGTGAGTAATGCCCATGTATACACTATTGGAAAGACCTGAAGGGCCAGGCTGGAGAGAAATCATCTCAGAGATTGTTTATCTGTGTGATTGTTAAAAAAAAATTTTTAAACAAGTTTTATTAATTTTTCAATTTTACATTCAAATATTTAGAAAGCAGCATGGTGATTGGGAAATTAATAATCCAATAACAAAGCCTTTCATACATATCTCAGGTTACATCATTAAAGGTTGCCTCTCTGTTTCCCTTAATTATTATATCACATTCAAGTTAATACATTTCTAAATATAACTCAATCAATCAATACATTTGTCAATATAATTTTACGTATAGGTATCTAGATCCTGTTTTAAAATTTTAGCTAATTTCAATTACCATATTGCAATTTAGCCTTTAATATCCATAATATTTAGACTTCGAGTAACCGAAATTTTCCTAATTTCATTACCGAATCGTATCGAAAATACAGATATTATTCAATTAATTACATTCTTACTTTATTCCACAAATATATTCTATGTCTCATCCTAGTATCTCATTATGTACTAATAAACTATCTTTTATTGTCACAAACCAACTTCCATATTACATTTCAAAACTATAATCTAATGGTTAATTTTCATTTCCCTTATATCTCTAAATCATAGATATTAAGTCAATCAATATTTAAAAATCCCCTTAGCCCATTAAGTGAAATGTTAAACTCTTCCATTATCAATCAGCAAAAAGAAAGAGGAAGAGAAGAAAAAACACATTTTTAAATCTAACTCTAGCTTTCTTTTTGTGCCAACCAGGCTTCCATATCATTGCCTTTAAATCCTCAAATCTGTCTGCCTTCATTCCTACATGTGTTGTTTGAATCAAGGGAGAGCGTCCAGATGTTAACTTTTCAAAGAAACTGGCCCCTTTGTAATCATTAGATTGTTGCGCTAATAACTCAAATCTCCATGTTTGATTTAAAATGTTTATCATCAGTTCAGTCTGGTCGTCTTCTTCTTCCAGTTTCAGCTGGCTAAAATAAGAGGTCATGTCCGGTGTTGTAGTTATAGTTTGGTTTTCTGGTTTGTCTAAAGTCTCAATGTGTTGTGTTTGGTGATCTTTAGCATCCTCCATCTTAGTATTGCTTTCTTCAGTTTCTGCTGGTTGTTGAATTGCAAGTTCTTTAATTGAAATCAAGATTTGACTGTCAAAGTTCTCAGTAAGTTGTACTTGTTGTATAGAATCCTCTTTGATATTGATTTGTTCCTCTTCTGTTGTTTTTTGAGTTGTAAGTTCATCAGTTGGAATGTGAGCTTCAATTTGTGGTTTTGGGGTGGCATCTTTACCTTTCGCTCTAGAATTGATTAGCTCAGTGGCCTCAAGGATTTTTTCCAGTATAAGTTTGTAGTTAAGTTGTGGGTAGAGTTCCTCCATTTCTATGGTGATTAGAAATAGTTCTTTAGTGGAGGCTATGTTTAATAACAGTCAGTACATGTCCACCTCCACTATTCCTAGAGGTTGTTTTCACAGCTGTTTCAAATTGTTATCTTTTTTAGATAGTAAGGAGGACAAATCTGGTAAATAGGCAGGCCCCTGCTGTACCATACTTCATCACAAGATGTCACCGATAGCATATAAATTCTTTTTCAGTTAAGCTTTTATCAAATTAAAAAGGAAGATTTTGTTTTCCAACTTAATAGATAGATAAGATAAAATCCCTGTAACAATAGGAACTTTTTGGGACCCCAAATGTCCATGAAATACAAGTCCAGTTATTTAATTGTTTAGGTTAGTTGTTCTTTTCTTTTCTTTTCTTTTCTTTTCTTTTCTTTTCTTTTCTTTTCTTTTCTTTTCTTTTCAAAGCTTAAATTTCCCAAAGTAGGCAGAAGCCGCTATGTTAAAAGCGGGGGAAAAATTTCAGGAGGTTTTCACAGGAAGGTAATTGGGATAGAGGAAAGGAAAGGTAGGGTCTCACCCTAATCCTCTGTGGTGCTTTCGTTGTGCTTGGTGGTAATTTTGGCTTTCAGCAGGCACGGCTTAGTGATCGGCCAAAGGAGCTGCCTCGGATCAAACGGAAGGGCTGCTGCCCTTCCATGATCTATCGAGGGTCCTCCTCACAGTCATCACCCCTCCAGGGCGACTTACGACCCTTTTCCCCGACCCTTACGACCCTTTTCCCCGACGAAGGGAAACCGGGTGGCGGAGAGAACGCTCTCCCCGCACGTCCGCCAGCGCCGCGATCCGGAACCGGAAGCCTGTGTGATTGTTAAAATTTGATACCAACTTAATTGCACATAAGCATTCAAAAAATACTCCCTCGTGCATAAACATAATTTTATATTTTTAAATTTTATTTTAGCCCTAAGAAACTCCTCACTGAAAGTGTCTCAGTGGGCTGTCATTATTAATTTAATAATAAATATATATCGATCTCCTCTGTACAGAAATTCTGAAAGATTTCTTCTTTTCTAATATATAAAAATATGATTGTGGAATGCAGTGACAGGTAAGACTAACACAAATGGCTCAAACCTTCTTAGCACATAGTCTCCTGAATGTATTTTTAGTTAGTTAGCTGGTTAGTTTACTTTGGAGGCCACCTAATTTTATGATGATTCTAAGCTGTTTACAAATAAAAGGGGGCGGGGGAGAAACACATTCAAAAGAGAAGACAGCCAACCAGAAGAATAAACACCCAGTTTTAAACCAGACTAAACAAAGCTAAACTAAAAGGGAATTTTGTTTATTATATGATTAATTCTTTGAGCAGGTAACAGGTCTGTGTTATCTGCTCAGCATGTATTTGGAATTTCCTGACATGAACCTGGTCTCAGCACAAGTGCTTCTCATCTGTAAATATTTTCAGAAAGTTGTTTTTTTTGGGAGGGGTGACATAAGCTGACCTGTAGCTGGTGGCTTGGCTGTTCTTCGGATTTATCTACTCTGTATGTAAATCGATGTAATATACTTTTAAGCAGAATTTGTATATGATTTGTGTGGTTCTACATTAGAACGAGATACTACATAGAGCAATAGCCCCGTAATCCTTAATACATGTCTAGAAAAGAGACTTTTAGCTGTCTAATACCACACCTGCCATCTTGCATGTATTCATATGCATATTGAATAAAGTCTTCTTTGGGTCAGAAGGTTACTATTCCAAAGATCCTATCTTTGGAAAGCATTCTATCTAATGCATTATTAAGAAGAAATATGGAACTGGATACTTGGCAATATATTTGAAAATGTCAGTGATAACTTCAAAATTCAGTCACTGTTGTGTTTTTAAAAACCAGACATAAAATCCACTAGTAAAACAAAAGAAGAACCGAATTGGAAGAATTTATTTCTGCTACTCAGTGTTTTGACTGAAGTATAGCATTAAATTTTGAGGTGAGTACAATAGCTTAGTGTTTTCCCAACAACGAAAAAGAAAGAATTACATCAACAAAAAAATAAAATTAATACCCAAATACTTTTTCTATTTATAAATGATTTCATATACCTTTTCTCTTTTTCCTTTTCTTCTTCCTCTTTCTTGTGTTCCCTTTTTTCCTCCTTTCCCCCAACTTATTTAGCAGCTATTCAAATAGCTATTGTTATGCATTCAGTATTGGAAATAACATTTGTTTAAGGTCTCTTTTTCCAGCTAGCCAGCCAAAATCTATCTCATAAAAATCTCTCACCAACGAGGGTTTCAAAACATGAAATCCAATCAAGGAGTATTCAAAGAGCAGGAGATATCTCTACTTTGTCCAATGGTATTAGTTACTATATACATCCAAGTTTTGTTTCAGTTGGTTGGCTTCCCATAAATCACAACAGTTTCACAAGAGTCAATCATGACTACAAATTTCCATTCATCTTGGAAGACAGGTACTCTCTGTACTTGAATTACAATTAGAACTGCAATGCAGATATCAGTTATTGGCTGAACGCAATATTTTGTTTAATTTTGTTTCCTGTTTTATTCATTCAACTGCTAAGAAAAAATTCTCACTGAGCATACCTTCATTGATTTATTGCATAACTGCTATTGCCTGTTGGCATTAGGGATAATGTTGTGAGATACTTTGAGGGAGACAATTACAGTATTTAATAATGGTAGGTAACATTCTAAGCTAATAAGCAAAGTAACTCATTTTACAATGAATACATTTATAAATGCATATTTAGTGAGAAAATATATTCAAAATAGGATAAATGAAGAAAAAACTATGTTTTGAATTTTCTATTTAATTTTGAATAGTTTTGAAATGTAAAGTTTAAAATTAAGTAAAATGAAATGGTTTTATAAAATAACCCATCAACTGATCATTTCAGTCATAGATGGTTCAAAGCTTGGCTACTAAACTAATACATAAAGAAACTTTAGAACAGTAAAGAAAATATAACTATCGTATGATTTTTGAAATGGGCATAGTAGTTCCTTTATTATTGCAGATTGCAGGATTTCAAATTACTAATTACTGAATTAGTCATATCTTCTTTTTGACACATATTCACTGTTTTAGTGCTCTCACTGACCACACATCCTTCAAAATAGCATCTGATTTGTTGCGTTCCTCCTTTTCTACTCTGGTGAGCTTCTTCCAAGTAAAATTATGTTTGGCAGACACAGTGGACTGATTTTTAGCTCTGCCAGCAGGTAGCAGTTGTGCCAGAAAAGGAAAAGACACTGCCTCAAATAAAAAAAAAAAGGGGGGGGGAGTGCCGGCAAGGAAATGGTGAAAGAAGAATAGTAAAGGAAACTCCCGCAATAGAAAGCAAAGGAGATAGCATCCCTTTTGTCTGAGAAAAAAAGTTTCTAAATATTACATAAAATGATGAAGAAGAAATCCTTTCTCCCTGATAGTACTTCTGTTTTCACTTTTGCAGGTGAGCCGTGGAAAGAAGGAAGGAAGGAAGGAAGGAAGGAAGGAAGGAAGGAAGGAAGGAAGGAAGGAAGGAAGGAAGGAAGGAAGGAAGGAAGGAAGGAAGGAAGGAAGGAAGGAAGGAAGGAAGTTTGGTCTAGTGGTAAGGCTCCAGACTAGAACCCAAGAGAGTGTAAATTCTAGTCCCACCTTAGGTATAAAAGCTGGCTAGGTGGCAGTCATATCCTCTCTGAACCTTAGGCATCTCACAGGGCTCTTGATGTGGGGATACTGGAAAAGGAGGGAGTTTTGGGTATGCTTGCTGCCTTGAGTTATTTAAAAGAAAATGAAGTTGGAAAATAAATAAATAAATACTTAGAGTTTCATTATCAATATCACTCCAGTCATTGCCTGCCTTTAGAAGTAGTTTACCTCAGAACTGTTTCTTCCAGTTCCTCATGATTCTTTTTCTCTGCATTTTCCTGAACCCATGTAACCTCAGTCCCCCAGTACTGACATCAACACTATTCCCTTCAGGCAGTTTCCACTGAAAATGTTGGGCTCCATTCCATGCTCACATTCTTCTTGTCCCCTTCCACCCTTGGACAATCATCTCCCTGTTCTTTCACCTTGCTAGAAATCAGAAAAGTTGAGGGAGTCTCGTTTTCATTCAGTGTGACCTATAAAGATTTTGGCACCTTTGTGATTATGAGAAACAACAGCTGCAAAATCCAAAACATGGGAGTGGATATATGTGTTGTCCTTGATCCAGAAGGACTTTTCAGATTTCCTGTCCCAGAGGCACCAGCTTCCAAGTGGAATAAAAATCACAGGAAACTGAAAGGTCATGAAGGTTGTATAGGGTTTCTTTTAAAATATCAAAGAGGTTCACATTGAAGCAAAACAACTTTATAAAAAGGATGAGCTCATTAGCCTTCTCCTCTGGCATCTAAACAACTGATTTATATGTCCTGAAACAGTTACTTTGGTATCAACTAATAACATATTGAAAATTCAGACAGTATGGAACAGGATCCTGCTGCATCATCCATTCCACATGTTAATATGCGTTCCTTCAGATCTTGAGCTGGCAAAAGTATCCTGACATAAAATTTTCTACTTTAATTGTTGTTCCCTATTATGCCTCACTAAGGAAGACAATTGGACCTTGTAGATTTGATGGAGGAGGAAGTAAAGAAAATGATTGGTAGATTCCTTACCTTTATTTCCCCTCCCATAAAACATCACTGGCTGGCAGAAAAACATTCACCAATCACTCTCCTTAATGTAGGAAGGAAGTGAGTTTTGACAGATAGCTAGACTTGGGAGTTTAGACCATCTGTCAAAACTGCCTCTGGTTTTTATATCTTTTGTGTAGCTGCCCTCGAAGGAAATCAGCTAATAGTGAGGCTCCTTTTGAACATGTCCTAATAGTGCTATTCTAGAATGGTTTATTGTTTCAAGAACCTATGTTTAAAGTAGCCCTTAAAACTATGGGGCAGGTAGAGGGGTGTGTCAGAGACAAAAGTAAAATAGGAAGGATCTCTCCCACATTATATACCAAACATATCCCATGCCTGCTAGTTCTTTTTGGGTTAATTGACAAGCATTGGTAGGTCATCTGCATATACCACCTCTTCCACTTCTGTCAAGTGTTGCATGAACACATTGTCCCAGAACAGAAATAATACAAGAGTTACTTACTATCTTTCAAATAACCTTAGGCGCAGTCCATGAAAATCAGTCATGGACTCCCCCTTTCCTCTAGCATGCATAGGAATCAGATTGTTTCATCTCCACTCAGATAAAGTAGCCTTAATAATATTATGATTGAGGAAAACTTAGTCAACCACACGTCAGTTAGATGGCTCAAGAAAAAATTATTGTACAGAGGACTCCTGGTCTCTTTCTATTTGCTCAGCATGAGTCTGGTAAATGAAAGGATAAATGTGGTATCCTCATTTCAACATACACACTTCTGTATAGTAGAGAAAAGATGCTTGAGCTTCACAAAAAAAGACTTTCAGAACAGCTTAAATGTGTACACATAAGGACCCCCTTATATGACACTTCCTACATGGACAGATCTTTCCAGAGAAGCCAGTTATCTAGTCTTTCCTGCAGGCTACTCCAAAATAATTATGAACATCTGTGTTGTTTAGCAAAATACATTTGACCATGATGTTCAAATACCAAAAATGATTTATGTGCTTACTAAATGCTTTCAGCTATGTTCACCTACATCTTAATGATACCTTCTCTACTACCAGATATTGGTAGATGTGGGAATTTGTGACATGGTGATTGGAGATTGGGTTTGGTGTTGTGGAGATCATTGGATATAATCATGCTTCCTGTCATATCAAAGGAGCAAGTGGACTGAATTTGGGATGGGCTAATTTAAATATTATTTTTAGGACTTCATAAAAAGAATTTAAATGAGACCAGCCTAAATCAGGTCAGTGGCTGATCTTACTGCTCCAAACCTAAAATAACAATTGATTACAATGCAGTTTAAATCAATCTTGAAATGCAATGGATGTGAATGTACACAAGAGAATCCCACAATGAAAATGTCTTAAAATGTACAACTGCATTAATGAGGATGACTCAAAACTAAGATTTTACATACATTTCATCCAAACTTTCATAGTTTTTGAATTCTAGTCTAGCTACCTACCTTAGTATAAATAATTCCATTTGAATTATTCTAATAAAAAAGAGTTACACACCTTTAGAACAACATTAAAGGGGAATTTTCTAGCTGATCTAATTTGGTTGCTTTATGGAATTGCTAGAGTAGGACATCAGCCAGGTGACAGCATGGCTAACCTTTTGTAATAAGAGCTAGATCTTATAGTATCGGATGGAAATCCCAGGGTTGTAGATTTGATTGGGGGGAAAAAATCCGAGAAGGCAGTAAGGGCAACCTATTTCCATAATATCACTATAACAAAATTACATGTTTGTGTACATGGAATAATTTGAACAATAGGCATTATGTAGGGTTTGGCCCCAAAAGACATTGAACTTCATTAAATTAGGCAGGGGCATGTTTGTCCTGAGACAAATCCCATGATCTCCACAATACCAATCCACAATAACTGTCCACACCACTGTTTTGTGGACTTATTGCAGTTTCCAGATGTTCTTCAAGGACAACCTCCTGCAGACTACATTGCAGTAATCCATTAGGAGGTGACTAGAGTATGAATGAGTAATGCCTTCCAATCCAGAAAAAGGTTATTAAGTGCACAAGACTAAGTTGTGCAAGGCCCTGGCCACAGCTGCCTCTTGTTCCTCAAACAAGAAATGTGAATCCTGGAAGACCTCCAAATTGTGTACCAGTTGTTTGGAGTAAGGCAAACTCATCTCAGACCTCCAGACCCTTGTTCCTTAGGAGGGACCATTCTGCTTAGGCGATTATGTGCAGATGGAATAAGGGCAGATAAATACTGGTGTTTTACTGACCTTACTGCTCCAAGGTCTACCTTAGTAATAGCTCTAGCTATTCTAGAAATTCTTGGCTCATGTAAAGTTTCCAAGATGGCCTTTGGAGCTGATCTGGAAAACATTGCTGAAACATAGCTAATAAGTCAATTTTCTGAATCTGGAGTTTATGCAACTCATTGAAGAACACAGTGAGTTATGTATCATGCTATCATCTCTTAGTTAAAGCTCCAAAAGGAAATTCATGAACAAACTGGGAGCTATTAATAAATATACAGTTCAAGAAAGAACAGAGATCATTCAGTTAGGAGGTGACATAATGAATATAGATATAAGACCCTGGAGCACAACAGGCTTGATATCAATATTGTCATCTAATTAAATATAGTCTTGCCAACGGCTGGGGAAACATGCAAATATTTTAGCTAGAGATGGAAATGACATGAAGTGATTATATAGCATAGGAAATGAACTCTGAGCTTTCATGATATACAGTATGTAAATTGCAAGTATGTTAAGGTTACTCTGATTATATATTTAGTAAACAACCAACAAACCAATCTTAGAACCCTTATAATGGAACTTCTGTTATTAATTCAAATTTGATCTACGTTTTAGTGATTGCGCGGAAAGTCCTGGATCTGGAGGCAAAACCAGATCGCCAATGGGGATGCAACTGATCACTATTCTTCTGTGCCTACACCAGCTAATGTTACCTAAAAAGGCTGATGCCATAAGCAATTTGTTAATCTGCTGCAATATTTCTTGAGTTTTTCCTGCAACAGGTTAATATAGCTATCCATTTCAAAACAAGTATCTAGATAATTATACAAACAATACATTGCCATTGAATTTACACATCCTATTATAGTTTATGGGTGGTTATAGTTGCCAAGTGGTGTAGAAATGCTGATTGTGATCATACAAGATTGCACATTTTGTGCATCTTTTGCTATACCTATTCAGAGAGATATAGCAAGAAAGACACAAAGCTGCCCAGAATCACTTGGTTGAGTTGGACAACTATAGAAATTGACTGATTGACTGACTGACTGACTGATTGAAATCACTGACAGCCGCATGTCACTTATAACCAAGGTCACAGCCACCCCTAATTAGGCCTTAACTCAGTAGCTGTAGAGTACGGGTGTCAAACTCGCCACGTCACGTGATGTGTCACGACGTATCGCAATTCTTTTTGCATTGCCGGCAATGGGGTGGGTGCGGCTTTGGTATGATGAAACCGGCCCATGGACCGGCAGTTTGACACCCTTGCTGTAGAGGGAAGTCTCAGTCAAACATCTGTTATTTTGCAAGTTGTCAGCAGTGTTGATGTACGTGGAAGGAAGATCATGTACAGTTTAGTACTTCAACTTCATCAGGGGGCACCATCCATCTAGTCTCAGAAACTGAGCATGGTTGAATCTAGTTAGCATTGGCTGGATGGTCACCAGAAAATAAAGAGGTGGTGGACTAGACATCCTTGAAAAAGGTAGAGGCAAACCATATTGCTGTCACAAAGTCTGTATGGGCATGGGCATGAAGACATCAAGAGCTGAATGCAACTTGAAGCAGCTAGTAGATTTTCTTTGAACAATGTTGAGTCTTATTTTTAATGTGGAAAATATAACTGAACAATTATTCCAGAAAGCTGGATTAAGGTACTAGGTTAGAAACTGGGAAATCATAAGTTCAAGTCATTTGTTAGGCATGAAGCCCATTGGATGGCTTTGGGCCAATCACTTTCTTTCAGTCCTAGGAAGGAGATAAGGGCAAACCACTTCCAAAAATCTTACCAAGAAAACGGCAAGCTACCCAAGTTGTCACTGGGAGTCAACATTGACTTGAAACCCCCTGCCCCCACACACAAATATAAAATACATTCTGAGGCTGCTATGATTAGCTTTCTCCAGCATTGTATAATTTTACCTGGCTGATAAGCACTTTTACTGTAAAAAAAATAGCCAAAGTATTTTATCTTATTTTAAAAGCTATTGTTCATTTGTAAATGCTGCACAGGTTTGTTAAGCTTGAATTGGTACAAGAATCACATCTGATACTGCTGAAGAACATTATGTTCTTTTATCTGTAATTTATGTATACTTACAGTTCTACATGCACAAATACTTTTGAAGAACTTTCTGTAATTTTAAAAAATAGACTACTTTCACTGTGATTGTAGTCTCATTCACATACCACTGTGCACCATAATTTATCATGAAAAAGTAAGCTTTGGATTAGTATACTCCATCGCCTATGATGGTGTCAGAAAAAAGTTGGAAGGTTTGTCCCAGTTTTAAAAGACACAAACTGTAAATAATTTATTGAAATGAAACAAAATTAGATTGAAAAAAGATGAAAAAGAGCCATTCTACAAGTTTACTTTTTTTTTGTTTCCTCTTCCCTTTGAATGCTTCCCATTTCAGCTGTTTGTGCTAAGAAATTCAACTGCTTTCAGTACAGTATAAGAATTTTATAGCATAAGAGACATATTTGTCTTCATTTTTTTTTAAAAAAATCATTCCATTTTTGCAGGACTACTGTCTTTTTATATTCTAAAGGAACTTTTTTTTAAAAAAAATAAACTGCTCTGAGAAACTATCTACTGTGAGATTGAGGCACAACTGCTTTAAATAAATACATACATGAATAGTGAGGGAGATGACTTCTTTGTTAACCTTAAGCACAGTATTGGGTCTAAATATATATGAATTGTGGTTATTGGAAACTGGAAGACAACACAGAATTTACCTATATCAAAAGTGGAATGGGGAGGAAAGCACAAAAACCAAAGGTTTAACTACAGTTTATTGTTTACAGTTTTCTAATTTTTCATTACAATATTTCAGGTTCTTCACTTCTAGGGAGAATAGAAATCTCAAGACAGCTTTTTGCAATTCTTTTGAAAGAAACGAGAACTGAAGATTTATATATGCATTGTGATATATGTTTTCAGATGCACAATTTGAGCAGAGGGGAAAGTAAGTACCAGTACTAATTTTTAAAGCAGCATCAGCATTGCTCAAAAGCATGGCCTTTGGAGGCTTCTCTACAGCTCTATCTTGCCAACCAGATGCAAAACTGAGAATTTAGCCTTCACTGACTACAGTCAGACTGCCAAAGTATTTATCTATACATCCCACATAATCAAGTAAGAAATATGTTCAGTGCTATAAACCTAAACTATCAATCAATATTAATAAATCTAATCATCAATAAGCAATATATATATATATTTTTAAAGATCTTTGACAATTAGAAAATGAGAAAAAAAGTCCATCTTACATGATGGTAGGAAAAATCCAGAAGTATATTGTGCAATTATTTGGCTAGTTGTAATGGTGAGTGAGGAAGACTTTGAGCAACAGGGTGAAGAGATGCTGCCTAGGGAACGATCAGATAAGAAAGATGCAGCCTGCAGTTACATAATGAGTGAAAAAAGAGGCTCAGAAAGGATCCTCCCTAACAGCTCAGGCTGTAAACAAAATGGCAGGAGATTTGTACTTTCTGACTTCCAAGATTCTGTTAATGTAGCTTTACAATAAAGTAGAATGAGCTCATCTGATCTGTTTTGTATCAGGAATACCTGAGAAGGGTGACACTAGTGTACTGAAAAGCTTAATATATAGAAACCCAGGTTGAGAGTTGTCCTGGAGGCATAAAAGAAGCTAAGAGACATTTGGTGTTACATTGGTCTACAGAAAATTGTTTTCACTTAAGAATGTCATTTGTTCACAGGAAATGAAAAAAGAGGATATATAATCATTAGAATTAAATATCCATATTTATAAATAGACTAGAATAAAATAAAATAGGCAATGCAGTTACTACCTCACCCTATTTATATTATTTCATTTCATTTTTTTTAAACAGAAGACAACATGGCAAATTCTTCCTTCGGAGGTGATTTCAATTAATAACAATATAAACTCCCAATCGGAAGCACTTAGGCCAATTCAAAAACTGGGAAGTGCTGATTTCTTATACCATATGGATCAAAGGGGACACATACAGTATCGTATCCTCCTTTCATTTTTGTAGCTAGTGAGCCGATTGTTTATAAAATTCCCTCCTAATATAGAAAGGGGAACTTTCTTCATCTTGCATGCTTTTGGTTACAGAAAGGTCCTGGGCTATTTTGATCTATTGCAGACATGCCAGGAAATGCAAGGCTATTGGCAGCCTCTTAAGCATTTGGGAACAAGCATCTTCTGGAGAGCCTTCAGTGCTGGTAATGTTGGCACTGAACAATCACCTTGACATCTCAACAATGTGTTTATTGGTTCGATACAGTTCTTAAAGCCTTTTTATGAATGCAGTCTTTCCAAGGTGTCCTTAATACAGTTCTATGTCTATATAGAAAAATCACACAATCATTATTTTAATAATAATCATTTAGCAAAATGAGAATGCATATTTAAATATTTGAAGTTGAAAGGAACTCTTCTCCAGATAAAAGGAAACCCCACTAGAAAATAGCAATAGATATGGCTAACTATACATCTCCTTATAAAAAATTCTGTAATTGAAAAGCCATTACTCTCCATCTTAATAGAGCATGGCTCTGCAAAATGTTAGGTTAATTTTTCCTAGTTAGATTTCAGTTGATTACCTGATAAACTTATAAAAGGGAGCAATCAGTGACAACTGATTTCTCCTGTTGAATAAAGAAGTACTCTAAAAGTTGATCCTTTGGGAACTGTGTACAGCCTCCATCCAATATCAAACAAATCTTTCTGTCCAGTTAATAGATTTCCCACCCACAATATTTCTATTTGGTCTAAAAAAACTTCAGTTTATTTTTCTTCATTGATCCACAAAAATTTGAAATCACTTCCTACCACCTTTTATAGATTATATAGTTCCGTAGGAATTGGTACCTAATAAACAAAATTAAGGCACTGCATCATCATGGAAATACTCCAGCCTATATCTATGCAGCATGCTATTAAATAAGAGAAAATTACAAATCAAAGGATGAATTTACAACAGTAGGAACAATAATAACAGGGCAAACTGTCTGTGGAGATTCAAACATAGCAATCTTGTGATTCCATATGTTGCAGGAATATCTGAAAAGCTCAGGAGGATTTTTAACCAAGACAACATATATGTACACTTTAAACCCAAGAATACACTAAGGCAGAAGCTTGTCCATCCCAAAGATAAAACACCAGACAAAAACTGAGCAATGATATATATGCAATACAATACAGTGAGACACTGAACTATACATTGGTGAAACAAAACAACCACTTCACAAACTCATGGCACAACTTAGGAGATCAAACCCATCAGGACAAGATTCAGATGTCCATCTGCATTTGAAAGACACATTTTGTGTCTTGAAGACACATTTTGGATAGAGAGGATCATTGGTTTGAAAGAGGTGTAAAAGAGGCCATTTATGTTAACATTGAACAGCCCTCTCTCAACAGAGGGGGAGGGATAAGACATCACCTATCTCCAGTCTACCATGCAGCTCTTGCAGCAGTGCCAAGAAGATTTCACAACCAACTGCACCCTGAGGGTAAAGATAGACCCCCCAAGAACTCTCACAGAGAGTGCTAATGGACCAGATGACTGCAAAGAAATACAATCCTTCCATTCCCCCACCACCACCATCGGGTCAGAACCTATCCTCCATCCTTCAGCCCTATCACA
The DNA here is from genome assembly GCA_023970755.1 of Azemiops feae. NCBI lineage: Eukaryota > Metazoa > Chordata > Lepidosauria > Squamata > Viperidae > Azemiops > Azemiops feae. The sequence goes on from JALGBA010000099.1 coordinate 842,760, forward strand.
ACTGATGAAGTTTCTTGGATGAGAAACAAAATGTTTTGTTCTTCTTCCTCAAGGAAAAAAAAGTTCAGTTGCCTTTTGAAAAAGCACTTGTGAAACAACAGTGCAAACTATTATACTATGTAATAACATCTGATCAGGCTTGGCTATTAGAGTTGTTAAATGTGAGTGGAACTTGTTTGCTTGTTTGCTTGCTTGCTTTTGCCATAGTATATTTTCATATTTTTCTATATGGAAAATCTAAGCTATTATCTGATCGCTAATTTCTTCTTGTTATAAAGCTTGGTTTATAGGCAAATAATAATCCACAGCATTATTCTCAGTACTATGGTAAACAATATTTAATAATTCTGAGTTATCTTAAAGAATAGCTTTTCCCAGAATTATCCACTCTGATATTTCTTAAGTTCACAGCTTTAAGATGTGTAGACTACAGCTCTTAGAAGGCAGCCTCTTAAAGCTGCTGAGAAACACTAGTCTATTTGAATTTAGGACCTCTTTCTTTTAGGCACTTACCTAGCCATTTTAGCTTCCATTGTACACCTTTGCCAGTCCTTTACTGCAGAATTTGAGAAGTCCTTTTTACCTAGTGCTGCATCAATATTATTGCCATTTTGCATTACAAAAGGATCGAGTCCAGTCTTCCCTGAATCAAAACCTTTATTTCTTGCCTGAAATAGTAACTCTGGCCTTACATTACATCATTGGTTGTTTGGATCCTCTTCCACCTGGTCTTTTTTCTGATCCTTCAACTTTAAAAATACATGTTGGAGAACAGTTATTCCTTGGCATGACAGCTGCTCAAGTTAGTCACTATGTGCTGCACTCATATTACAAGAGTTTAAAATGTACAGCTGAAGGAGGAAAATAATACTGATGTAAACTTGCTTAACCTCACTATTATTATTTCTTCCCTATATTTTTTTATTTCTTCATTGGGAATCTGGAGGACCATCTGTAAATAATGTAAATGATTAATGTAAAATATTGTAATGTAATGTAAAATATTTACATCCAGGAATCAAGAGCAGCTTACAACAATTAAAGCTGCAAACTAAAGAATTTCTATGCTCAAGTCACTAGATTAGGTAGAATTAAAAATACTGTGAATAAATACCTAAATCAAACCTGATATTCTTAACATCTATTTTATAGATTTGGGGCAGGCTGCAAGAGAAAGTGCCAACCTTTCTATAAATCTTGGGCATCAGGTAGATTGGTAATATCAGCTTCTTATCAACTGCTGAATAACAGGTATCATGAATCACCTTGACCCAGAGTCACTTTATAGCCGAGATGGGTGGCATAAAAATTAAATAAATAATTAGATGATAGATAGACAGACAGACAGACAGATCACACAAGCATTTCCAAAGATTTTGTTTTAGGATTCCATGCAAGCGTGTTCAAATGTCAACTCTATTCCTTAAATATTTCTATAATTCTGTTGGTGTTGCAGTCAGGTGATTCTAAGAATAGGGGAGTATTTATTGGGCTCTTTAGGCTGGTAAGGACCTCTGGGCACTGTCCTCCAGGCCATCCTGCTTTGGCCCATGGGATAATTAAATACAATGCAGCTGGGCTCTTCCCCAGTAGTATCCAGGTTTCCAAGCCAATTTCAGTTCAAAGGCCAGATCAATCCAATCTAATCACAGCTGAACATCAATGGTGGTGGTAGGAACAGCATACTGAAACAGGAGAGAAGAGTCGGCTATCTTTCATTTGCTTCAATCACAACTCTCCTTGCACGTATCGCCTGATGTAGGGGCTACTTTTGAAAATATTTTATTATCCCAAAAGAGACAATCAGCCAATAAACCCTTTGAACTCACCTGTGCAAAACCAGAGCATTTCTCAATCCCCTCACATCTTATGAAGACTTATTGGGAATGTTCTTTCACTGGCTGAAAATACCCTATTTAGTAGAAGAGGGGAAAAGCAAAACTAGAGAAATCCAGCAATCTCAGGTCTCAACATAACTTTGTACAGCATAAAAGAACACCACCATTTGCCAGCATTGTGCCTTTGGCAGGATAGGAATCATTAACTGGGGCAGCAATGCTTTCCTGCCGTCTCAAGAAATTACAGAAAGTGTTGTAAGGAAGAGCCCTGAGAAAAAACAAAACTGATAGGATAATTCATTCCTACCTTGTACAATTTTCCACTTCTAGTTGATTAAGTTCAGAGTAATTGCACTCCTTGTTTTGCTTAGAGCTAGTCCTTTGCACTTTGGATTTTTAAGAATGTTATGTGGCCTGAAACTAGGAAAATCCTTCACAGCTTCCATTTCTGCCACCTTTCACTCAAGAGATTTTAATTTTGGGATGGCACAACTCTGCGTATGCCTTTGACTATGAGGGTAAAAGTTTCCCCAATTTTACTTTTCTCTATATTTTGGGATATATATGCAGGTAGATCCAGAAATACTTTTCTTACAGGAAAATCTAGTAAGCCAAGTCCTGACTATAAGATGTTTTCAAACATACAAAGAAAGAATGCTGCTCTGACCAGCATTGCCTTGGCCTGGCCATACCTTTCCAGCATGAAACTGGACACAGTTTTTATTTTCCTGGTGCTGGTTGAGCATAGACCTGGTTTCTAATCCACTCATTATTTACTATTTCCTGATCATTTGCCTTTGCACCCCTCACCAGGTAGTAGTCTGTTTGATTGTAGCTTGAGGCTCAATCCTAGTTACATGGCTCATTTAAGTTAGCAGCCAAGCAAGTTGTCTTCTATATGTGGAATAGAACTGAAGATTTTTTTTTCTTAGTTGTTTGAAAGACTATTGTCTTAAACTAGCCGTGAAAACCCATTCATGGCCTTCATTTGAAACATTAATTTGGCCTAAGCAGCAAGGCACATGGTTTGCACTAAAGGACCTTGTATTCAGAGAATAGAAATGGAAAATCCCTTTGCTTTTATCTTGAATAGCGGCTGTCTCTGTCTGCAGTGGCAAATATTAGCAGAACCCAGTCCTTGCTAGAGTGATATAATGTCCTTATGGCATAACAGTATATTGTCCTGATTCCTTTTTTCCCCCTCTGTGCAAGGAGTTTTATGACTAACAGTCTTGTCTGCCTTGAGATCCGATGACTACTTTGAGAGCATAGTTTGGTGGATAAAATGGCAGCATGCCTATTCTATCCTCCTTCCTAAACTACAGGTATCTCCTTTGTGTCTGTGTTTTCTGGATGAAAATATTTACCAACCAACAACCAAGGCTGTGGAGGTCACATCACTATACTTCCAAAAGGGGAAAGAAATCTTTGCAAAGTCTGTATATCATATAACTGTGCTGGGATTATAGTGGCTTAAGGAGGAAGGACTGGATGACTGGTGGTATAGTGAACAGTAGGGAGTGTTTGCATAAATCATGGTTTGGGACCAACAGGGCCAGCATCATGGAGGCAGCAAATAAATGCTGTAACTAACTAACTAACTAACTAACTAAGAAAGGGTCTGTATCAATAAAAGACTGCTTCAAAGGGTGTGAAAGGATAGGATGAGAGCAAAGTAATATGAGAAAAAGAAACTGTGTTTATACCAAGAGGAAAAGTAGAAATAAAAAGCACTTTCATCTCTGCATTTTTTTTTACTTAAGTGAAAATGTAAGTCAGCATCAAGCTGGTGATGACTCATGGCTTGTTCTTTCCCCTTTCTGGTAAAAGATGGGCGTAGAGGAAGGTCAGTCTGAGGACCAGAACTGAAAGGCAAGCTGCTCAATGCTGTGATGAGGAATTTCTCTGCTTCTTAGCTTCTCTCTGTGTCAACACTCAGATCGTGAACTGTTCAGATGAAAGCAGTTTGTGTAATAACCACAGGAGGGAGGTAACTGAGACTTCTTTCCCTCCACCCACTTCTTCCTGCCACAGCAGCTACTAATAGTTGTTGCAGTCAAACTGTTCTGTGCAAATAAAGAAATGTAATATACATCAGATGGTATTCTGTTAGTTGCCCAGGGTAGAAAATCTCCTGGGACAAGAATAGCTGGTTTCATCACAAATTGGTTGATATTTCTGCTCAGGGCACTTTGTCTTTTCTTGATCTCTGGGTCCCTGCCTTAAAAAGAAAGCTGTGCAGCAACTTGAAAACCTTAACTATCATACAGGAGAAGTTCCAAATGGTCTGTCAATGTGATTAGCTAGAGGAGAAATGGAGAAAACAGCACACTGGAGGAAGATTTATGATTAGCTGTGGGCATTAGGAATGGGAGCTTTGCCTTTCAGGGACTTCTCATTAAATGGGATCTATCCAATCAGTGCAACTAATAAGTGGAGGGCCTAGAATAATATCATGATGTGGACAAAATGTTGCATCCCTGCCAAACACCCATATCTTATCTCCCCCTTAAGATCCAGTTTAGATTTTTGGTATGGTTTATTGATCTGAAAATCATTCACACATTCACTTTATAAATGTGGGCTGACATATCATTTGATATCCTTCAAAATGACTCCCTGTGTAAATCCTACATTTTTTTCCTGTCCAATTATATTCACTTTTTTTCTTCTTGTCCCATGCTTTTTTAAAGAAACATTTTAACCTGTTTCCTCATTGCCTTGCAGCTTTGTAAAATATTTTAGGGATCACTTTTGACCAGAAATGAAGTAAAAATGTTTTAGTGTATTGTGATCCAAGTGGTTAGTTTCATTACTACTGTCCTTTGTTAATGTAACATCCATGGAAAGTACATGATATCCTTATTTTTTTAGTTATTTTACTCCCAATATAGCAGCTTATTTGTCTGTCTCAGAAGAAAGCAAGAGGCACCAGGCAGAATCTTTTGCAGGGTTTACTTAGAGAATTGGTGGTGCCTTGTACACAATGCAGTCACCTACTTATGCAAAGTGGGTGACTAAAATGGGTGCCCATAGTGCCAGTGAAGTGTTTCTGATTGGGAGTAATATTTATAACCCACTTCATAAAGAGCAGAAAGTCTGCCAGAAGGCAGATGAATGAGTGGAAAATCTGAGGCAAGGACTGGAAGTTCTTCAAGAGAAAGTCCAATCAAGTGGTTAGGAGGGAGAGTAGGAGTTACAACTCATATCTGCAATAGTTTCCTCAGTACCTGTCTCTCATTTTAAAGACCATTTGCACAATGATAATGTGTGGCTGTGTGGAAATTATAATATTCAGGGGAGACTGGTCTTGTAAGAGTATACAAGGTTACAACCATAATGAGGTACATATGAATGCTAATTTTTCATGCATATATAAAAAGTCAGCCCAGAAGAAGTTAATAACAACAACAACAACAATGCACCTGCCACATAACACTCCAGACTTAACAATTGTCGATAAGAAAGAAAAAAAGTTTGGATAGTGCCTGGAGACAGCAAAATAGAAGAGAAAGAATTGGAGAAGATAACAAAATACGAAGACCTACAAATACATAGAAATAGAATGACTGTGGCAAAGGCAAGCAAGGGTAGTACCAATAGTAATAGGCACCTTGGGTGCAATCCCAAAACAACTGGAGCACTACTTGAACACCGTTGGCATTGACAAATTCGCCACCAGTCAATTGCAAAAGGCGGCCTTACTGGGAACAGTTTCCATCCTGCGATGATATCTGTAACACCATCAAACATCCACATCTGCCTATCCCAAGTCCTTGCTCAGGACTCGATAGATAGACAAAAATGCCAAACCCAGTCTGAACATCTGGCTGACTGTGCGAATAATAATAATAATAATAATAATAATAATAATAATAATAATAATAATAATAATAATAATAATAATAATAATAATAATAATAACAACAACAACAACAACAACAACAACAATAATAATACCCATTGTCATCGGGGCACTGGGAACTATGTCCAAAAACTTCGCACAATAAATCAAGAAACTGCAGCTTCCTGCAATAACTCCAGCAATGTTACAAAAAACTGCCCTACTCGGAACATCTTATATTTTAACGAGGTACCTGGTTGACACCTAGGATGCTGGTAGCAACTGGTGTCAACCATCAGCGCCAGCCAATTTGAATGTTCAGTTGACTGAGGTTCATGTTTAATGAATAAAAGATAATAATAATAATAATAATAATAATAATAATAATAATAATAATAATAATAATAATAATAATAATAATAATAATAATAATAATAATAATAACAACAATAACAACAACAACAACAACAACTATTTTTTCTTACGTGTTTTCTGATCATTCTAAAGTAGAAATGCCTTGGCTGAACTAAGCCTGGGACTAAGAAGATAAGGACAAGGAAATCCATAACCCCCCAGAGACACTGGGGTGCCCCAGGGCTCTGTTCTTGGCCCAGTGCTCTTCAACATCTTCATCAATGATTTGGATGAGGGGATAGATGGGGAACTCATCAAATTTGCAAACAACACCAAGCTGGCAGGAATAGCCAACACTCCAGAAGATAGGCTTAAGATACAGAAGGATCTTGACAGACTTGAACATTGGGCGCTATCTAACAAAATGAAATGCAATGATAAGGTTCTACATTTAGGCAAGAAAAACCAAATGCACAGGTATAGTATAGGTGGTACATTGCTCAATAGTAGTAACTGTGAGAGGGATCTCAGAGTCCTAGTGGACAATCACTTAAATATGAGCCAGCAGTGTGCTGCAGCTGCCAAAAAAGCCAACACGGTGCTAAGCTGCATTAACAGAGGGATAGAATCAAGATCATGTGAAGTGTTAATACCACTTTACAATGCCTTGGTAAGACCACACTTGGAATACTGCATCCAGTTTTGGTTACCACGATGTAAAAAAGATGTTGAGAATCTAGAAAGAGTACAGAGAACAAAGATGATTAGGGGACTGGAGGCTAAAACATATAAGGAATGGTTGCTGGAATTGGGTATGTCTAGTTTAATGAAGAGAAGGACTAGGGGTGACATGATAGCAGTGTTCCAATATCTCAGGGGTTACCACAAGGAAGAGGGAGTCAAGCTATTCTCCAAAGCACCTGAAAGCAAGACAAGAAGCAATGGATGGAAACTAATCAAAGAGAGAAGCAACTTAGAACTAAGGAGAAATTTCCTGACAGTCAGAACAATTAATCAGTAGAACAACCTGCCTCCAGAAGTTGTGAATGCTCCAACACTGGAAGTTTTTAAGAAGAGACTGGACAGCCATTTGTCTGAAATGATATAAGGTTTCCTGCCTGAGCACGGGGTTGGACTAGATGACCTCCAAGATCCCTTCCAACTTTATTACTATTATTAGTATTAGTATTAGTATTAGTAGTATTAGTAGTATTAGTATTGCAACTGTTGGCAGTAATAGATTATACTTCAGAACTCATTCAAGTAACAGAAAATTCATTAGAAAAATTAATGAGTTGCTCACAATAGCAAACATTTGGTTTTGTCCAAAGTTTGCTTGTTGTTGCATATAGCCATCTGAGCAACCATCCAAATATTTTAGTTTATGCCCAGGGATGTATTTCCTGCTCAAAAAAAAAACAATAAGAAACAGCTTTAAGAGCTGTCAAATGTATAGAAATGTCAGAGACTAATTGGATTCCTTATAAATGTAAGCTCTTGTCTCATGGAGTCTGCTAAGATATAATATATATAATAAGATATAATAATATCTAAATAATATTATAAATAAATAATAAATAATAAGATATAAATAATATCTAAAATGATTCTGGGCAGCTTTTAAAAGCCAATGGTGCTATATTAAAAAGGAGCATACAACATTACATAAAACACAACAGATTTATGAAATACCATGAATCCCAGCATCACACACACACACCCCAACTAAAAGGGTGGGAAGTACTTTTTCAAAGGGTAGGTGCAGCAACAGAGAAAGCCCATTTCCTTGCAGATTTAAAATGTAATAAAAAAGGTGATAATTGTATTAGAATTTCCAGGTAGATTCTTTGGGCCCGAGCAGAATCATGGCAGAATGAATACACTTCTGATAATCAATAATTTTCTTCCTTATTTGCCTCTATTGCTCTGTTCTCCTCTTTCTTTCTCTGACTGCTAGAAACAGCAGTGAAGTATAGCTCCTTCACAGCATTCTTTGGATTATTGCTTCCTTATTTATCTATATTTTCCAAGGGAGAATAACACTTCATACATCAGAGAAAATCTATGCATGTGTGAACTACAATAAATCTTTTAGTCTTTAATGTGCCACCCAATTATGTAAACTTTGCGGAAACAGATTATTTCAGTTGTCCCTTTTAATTTCTAAGAGCGTCACTGTTAAAATAAATACATAAATAGAAGATACCTCCCACATTACTGATAGTGCCACCCACGTTTGAAGCTTAGCCTGCAGTCTAGTGACCATTGCAGCTTCAACACAGCAAATACTTTTTATGCTAATGCTGATGTAATGTTGCAAGCAGATGAATCCTGACAGCTTAGATTGAAGAGTGAATATACTGTATGCTTTAAAAGCCTATGTTTTCCTTTGCCTTTTGTACATTTTGTCTGTCTTTGATAGGCTTATGAGCACCATGATATCTGCTTAGGTTAAGTTAATTAAGTTGGAATTTTAATTTTTTTTTATTTGTGTTAGTTATTGCATTTAATCTTATCTATCTCTACCTGTTACTGCTCCTTGTGCCTTTTGGGGGGAGGGGAGAGGGGAAGGGAGAGGGGGAGCTGGGGGCAGAGCTGGAGGAGAGGAGGGCAGTGAAGTGAAAGGGAGAGGAGAGGGATAGGGATGGGGAGTTGGAGGAGAGGAGAGGAGAAGAGAGGAATTTGTAACTTTGTGATTATTATTTAAAGAGCCTTTGAAATTATCTAAAATAATAACAACAACAACAACTCCAAGAATGATTGATGCAAGTGATAGTACTGCTAGTAGTACTGGTCTATGCTGCACTGGACAGACCACACTTGGAATATGGTGTCCAGTTCTAATACAGTATAAATAGGATGCTGAGGAACTAGAAAGAATGCAGAGATAGTAAGGGGCTTGGAGACTAAATCCTATAAAGGGCAATTTAAGGAATCTGGTAAGTTTAACTTAAAGAAGGGACACCATTACACAAAGGGATGTCACAGGAAAGGGAATAGATTTATTCTCCCTAGATCAGGGTGTCAAACTGCCAGCCCACAAGCCGGACAGGTCACCAGGAAACCGCGCCCACCCCATTGCCGGCAATGGGGGAAAAGCTCCGATACGTCGCGCAACGCCACGTGACGTCACGAGTCTGGCATGTCTGCCCTAGATTATTCTTACCTACAGGGTAAGATAAGAATCAATGTAGAAGGTTTACAGTAAGAGTTACAAATTTGAACAAAAGATGAATTTCATGACTATGAGACTATTAAGCAGTCACAGCCTGCCCCCCCTTAAGTTGTGGATGCTCCATCACTGGAGGTTTTCAGGAAAAGACATAATTTGAGCAGCTATTTGTCCAGAATGGCTGAAGAATTCCTGTATTGGGCAGTGCATTGAAATAGAAGATCTCCAAGATCCCTGCCAACTCTATAATTCTATCTTGAGGCTGTTTGTTCAAATATCTGAAACATCTACTTTTAAGAACTGTACATGCATTCCAGTTATTCAAATAATTACATGTAAGAATATCAAGAGCAGAAACTGTGGTGTGATTCCTTGTTAAATATTAGTGGGAAGTTGGCCCATGCCACAGTAATAATCAGCAACTTGACTTTTGCATAATAATAGGTAATGATAAAATAGAGGCCAGACATAGAAAAAAGAGGGTGAAGTTGTTCATGCAATAAGCAGGACAGCATGGTGCACAAGGACATGAAGCCAATCTCCCCAGGCATACTTCACTGGGTTCAGAGAGTGACGTGCTGAATCTCTGGCACCCTGACAGCCTGTCATATACCCTGTGAAGTTGGGAATCTCCTCCATCTCAGGAAGAAATTTGATTGAATCAAGCTCATGTGGTGAAACAATATAATTTAGGCCCAGCATATCCTCTCATTATCATATATGCTTGCATTGGTTTCGGGCACAAGGGTACCTTCCTAATAGTACTTTGAGATCTGACCCCTGAAGCAGAGTTTAATTGAGTTTTGTGCTGAACGTAGACTTTTGGAGTTCTAAATATAGAAAGGAACTCTTCTGCAGATGTTATATTTAGCTCTGCTACATCAGCAGAGGAGATAATGTAAAGTGCCATAGAGCAGTAACAGCATTGTATTGTTATTGGCCATAGGAACAAATTAACAGTAGGGACCTCGTCCTAGAGATGCTGATCCAAATTTAGAGTAACAACAACTGTCTAGTGTAATTCTATTCAATAGATTGATTCAGAAAGCAATTCAGTGGAAATTAAACTGTATTATATTATATTGACTGAAAATCTGATGGTTTATAGAAAACAAGTTTCATAAGATTTGTAAAAGGTATGTTTGCAAATGTCTTGTCTGCATACATATGTCTAGACTTTAAAAGGAACACAATGAACAAGAACCACCCAGTTTCCCTTCATTAGTTAAGTTTTGCTCCTATGCATATGAACTGACAATTATCTCTGTACTGATTTACACTAGCTGGGAGATGTTACTGGATTGCCACAGGAATATGTCACACTGTCATTAGATCAGTTAGTTCACACAATGCACATACAGAAGAACCACCTGTGTGAAGCAATGAGTGAACAATTATGTTTTTTCAGTTGCTGAAATCATAGAAATTTTATTAGTCATGTCGACAATGTAGACATCAAATTGTGAAGATTCCAGTTCATTAGTCTGGCAGAGATGGTCAGTGAATGGCTTGACAATTATGTAATGTTGGTATACATATGCTTGAGCAATAGTATCCAACTACTTTTGCTAAACCCTAGATCAGAGTTTCTCAATCTTGGAAACTTTAAAATGTGTAGATTTCAACTTTCAGAATATTGACTGGGGAATTCTGGGAGTTGAAGTCCACACATCTTAAAGTTGCTAAGGTTGAAAAACTCTGATCTAGATAGTTCCCCACAGAAAGTTCTTTTTTGAGCCATGGGCTGTTTCATATTTTCATTCATGACTGCAGTGAAAATTATTAACAGAGTTGGAGAGATATCTAATATAGTAAAAGTCTGAAATTCAAAATTATCTTGACAGGCTGGAAACCTGGAACCAAAAAAAAAAAAAAAAAGACATCCAAATTTACGTCTTTTAATAATAACAGAATAGATGTTAAACTACACTATCTACTACAAAATTTTACAGCTTTAAAAACAGTGGTAGTGTATTAAGACCACATTTCCCCCTGCCAGTCTTTCTTTTTTACTTACTTATCTCTATAGTACAGTACACACTGTCCACCCTGTTTCTTCAGCCCTCTTTGAATCTCAGATATTCATTTCAAATCAAGGTGGGTTCAGGCAGACTTAGTTTTTATAATCATGTTCATTATTTTTACAAAGAAGCAAGAATATTGTGTTTTATTTACTTTAGTGTATGAAATAAACCCATGAGGGAATTATATATATATATCAAATTCCCTCAAATAAAGTAGCTCAAATATATATCAATGCACCATGGTACTTTTAATATGTTCTGGGCACAACCAGAGTTCCCTGTTGTCCTTGCTAAGGAAGTGACTATATGCCCTCTGGTGGTCATAGCAATCACTTTCCTCCCGAATTTTAATTGAAGCATGCTTGATCACCTTTGGAAAAATATTAGCATTGCTCGTTTGTCAAATATGGTTCTCAGTGCTTCTAAACTACAGAAAATAGAACTCCATAATGCTGAAGAGTTCTGGCTTCTTAGAGCCCTTTGTGTTTCCCGTGATATGAATAGATGCTCAGGGCTCTTTCTTTTTAGCTAGGTCAGCTGCTTACCTTTATCAATTTTATCAGTGAAATCCCAGCAACATGGTAAATATACTTCAGGGTAAAATTGGCAGCAGTGTATGTGATTACCTTTAAATGGATCATCAAACAAAGGATACCAAACTGTCTCCAGAAGCATTAATTGGCAAAGGAATTTGTGGGTTGAAATCAAGGACATTTTCAGTCTTTTGTAAGACTCAGAAAAATGCAAAGTTCAGTTACTGCAGTGAAGCATCACTAATGTGCTCAAGAGCTTATGTATTAATTACACATATATGTGTACGCACACACAAAAGATCAAGCAAAGTACATGTGCTAGTTATGAGTAAGAAAACCAGTTCTGAATCATCAATGTTTAGCTTCTTGTATAATAGTTTTATATAAGAAGCTTCTCGCACTCCTGTGGTAATGGAATATCCAGTTCTTAAGTGGCAAAGGTTAATCTTTAATTTTTAAAAGGAGAGACTTTCAGGTTCAAGCATTCCTGAAACGTGACATTTATCCTAGAATCCCTGCCCTTGATTTCAGAAAAATATAGGTCAAAATAGCATGTTTAGAATGGGCGGGAAATCCAACATGCTTTTTTCACATTTGGGCATTTAGCCACCATGGTTATCTCTCTTTTTACTGTTTTTTTTCTCCTACTCTTTCCCTCACTGCTTCATCTTAGTCAATTATCAGGGAACATATAATAAGTCAGATGATACCACAATGTCAAATAACCAATCAGATTTCTTTACTGGTATTATTTTCAATCTGCTTCTAGTCTGAATGTGTGAGAAAACACTACAATTATCAAGGGTTAGATTTCAGTACAAGTTACTGTGGAGCAATGGAGAAGAAGAGGATTATATTTTGGCCAACATAATGGGTACAAGATATTGGTATGATCCACTGAAGCTTTACTTATGTTCTTGTAAAATTCCTGATTCAGCAGAGTTAGCCTTCTAACTATAGTGTTTTACCCAGAAAGGTAAAGATTAACCTACAATGTTAATCCTTTCACATAGAGTGAAAATCATAGGTATAACATAAAAATATAAAAATATATACAATTGACAAACATTCCAAATAAAATTTCATATTAATCTATACAAAATTGTCTTAACTGACTTAATTTGATATTTTACAGTTCACAAATTAGACCTAAACACATTCTTCCTGGGTTAAAAAGAATCCATATATTCAAGTGAATATATTCCTTATATGAAATTGGTCTCTAGGAATCAGATGGGATGGCTGCTACTATACCAACTTCTCTGCTTTAGAGCAGCCTCCTTACTTGCTGGAAGCCATATCTGTGTTGGCAGTGGAGTTTGCCATACTAATAGTATTGGGGAACTTTAATCAATCTCCATTGAATGCATTAATCTGACTCACAACTGTAGTTACACTTCGGACTTGATTTTTATTTTAGAACCATGGAAATATGACCTGGAATTGGGGGATATTATCATCAATCCCCTGCAACAGTCAGAGCACTCTCTTTTAGCCCTTAAGTTCTCTGCAGCTATTCCTTGCCACAGAGAAGAAAGGGATGTTTGATTGTTCTTCTTCCTGACTCTGTTGGGTTTCATAGGGATCTTGGGATTTTTTCCTGAGGCTTTGATTCTTGGCTCTAGGCACCACTAAGAGTGAGGGGGCAGCCATTGCCTTTGACTGAAGTGTACCTATGCTGACTAGCTCTGTCCATAGATACCAGGCAGCTGCCTGATTTTCTGAAGAACTCTTAGAGATGAAGTGACAGAAAAGACACCCAGAGCATCAATAATAAAATAATTTATAAAAGTAATAAATTAAAGATAATAAAAGTGGTAAGATGCAGCTACTTCTGCACTCTAATTGTCTTCACAGAAAGCCATCCATTGACCTTGTTTATCCAGCCTGTCCTGAGGAAAGAAGACAAGTTCATTGAGAAGACCTCTCTAGGCATCTGTCAATTAAAGTTGTTCCCCCGAGAGTGTAGGTCCTTTAGAAGAGACTGGGAAGCAATCTAGTGTAGTTAACTGGAGAGAATTTAAACCCATTTGCCCCAAGGAAGTAGATAGGATCCTCAGTCCTATGATTATTTTCACCTGTGTTTAGAGCCATGTCTCTCCTTGTAAGTTAAGAACTCTCAGGAGATGGCAAGTAATTGGATCCAGGTAGTGCTATATGCATGTTTGAAAAATAGAGTGGTCCTTGTAGTTCTTTAAAGGCAATAGTTTCCATACCCCTCAAAAAGCCACCTCTAGAAAAACGAGTTAGAGAGAAAGGAACGTGATATGTAACTTTGAATATATATTAGCAAGAAGAAGACCATCGAGTGATTAATTAACATATTGTTTATGATAATTAACTACTACTCATTGTTTTTTTAAATACATGAACCCAGACATTATGCTGTTTGCTAAATATTGAGAATGTTATTTTTTTTTAAAAAAACCCAACCCTAACCCAAATCCCAACCCCAATCCGGACCCCATCTTATTCCTAAACCTATAAAAACTAATAAAATATAAAAAGCCACCTCTGGATGCAATTGTACTGGACATTTTTTTGTTGTTCTCAAACCTTGCCTTTAACGAAAAGGTTGTTGAGAAAGTGATTGGTTTACAGCTCCAGAGGACCCTGGAAAAATGGATCATGGGCATCTCCTTCAATCAGATTTCAGATTGGGACATAGTACTGAGATGGCATTGATCATACAGGTAAATGACTTTTGGCAGGACTAAGATCGGAGTATTGTATCTGTTCTAGCTCTCCTTGATCTCTCAGTGGTTTTCCATATAATCAGTTCATGCTGTGCTTTTGGAACAGTTTCAGGTCACTGGGGGGGGGGTACAATTTTACAATGGTTCTGTTGATGGGAGTGAATTACTATATTTTTACTTCAGCATCTACATGAAGCCACTTAGTTAGATCATTCTTCACACAGGGTCAGATATGAACAATACACTGATGATATCCATAGAAAGAGATAAATGTACATAGGCCAAGCAAATGTTGCAATCAAGGTTCTTTCCCAATGTCTGGAACCTGTGTAGTCTGAACAGAAAGAACCAACTTTGGCTCAATCCAAGCAAGACCAAGTGACTGTGAGTTTTAAGGTTTCTGCATTCAGGATAGCCCCCCCCCTCTTTCTGAATGAGGTTGCACTCCCCGAAATAGGACTTGTGCAAAATTTAGAGATCCTCTTGGATACTTACTTCTGAGTTGAAGAGCAGACTGTAGCCATGATCAGAAACAAACTTTTCACAAACCCATCTTGTGTACCAACTGTCCTGTTCTTAGATCAGGAAATTCTGTTCGATGTTACTAAGTTATGTCCTGGTCACATTCCCCTTTCTATGACAAAACTATGTACATAAGGCTGCCCTTGAAAAGCACCCAGAAGTTGCAATTGGCCCAGAATGTGGTGACTGTATGTAGTTATAGATGCACCTTGATATGCCTATGTAACACCAGTGTTGTAGAAGCTGCAATGACTCTCTATAGACGTCTAGTGCAATTCAAGGTACTGATTACTGGTTATTTGCAGGATTGCCTATCTCTATCCCAGATTAAGTAGAAAGGCATACCTTGAGTCCCTTTCCCCCTGCCCCAGGCACTGAAAAAATATTCTTTTCTGGGACTCTTGTTTGGAGCATAAGACAAACATCCAGAATGAAAGGGTTTTTTAAAATCATTTCATGAAGTATAGTATGGTTGGCCTCAGTTATTCTGTTATCCTTTTCTTTTGTTATTCTGTTTTTTAGTTTGTCTGAGACTAGAAATACGTAAAATGTTGCCGTCTTTCAATGCCTTCTTTGCTATTCCTGGTATTTATTTTTCAAAAGAACAGATCTGAAAATGGTACCAGGCTATGCTGTCCCATCCCATATTGATGAGAAATAACTGCTTCTTTTCTGTTTCACTAATTTCCAAGCTCACTTCATACAGATGATAGAGTATGCAAGACCTCTAAGGCATTCATTTTAAAAAAAGTCCCTTCCAGGAGGCAAAAGTCTCTGACATTTTACTTGTATGAACTCAAATCTCCTTCCTCAGAAGAAAGAACTTGACAAAGGTCAACTAAACTGGTTCCATGTTGGCTCAAACTGGCTTGCATTGCACAGTTAACAAGGCATGTGCTTTTCCAGAGAACTTAAAAGATTTCAGGGCAGCATTAAAAACAGATGAGTATCAAGTCAGAGTTGCTGCATACCAACTGATGAATGTTTAGCTACTTGGAAATGTTTCATTGAGAGAATTACTCTCTCTACTCTTGGCAAAGTTAATGGATGGTACTTTTAAAGTGGAGATGCTCCCCTGAAACAAATCCAGGTCCTAGTGCCCTTATTCTCATAGCCCATCTGATGATTGTTCCCAAAGCATAACTCTTAATGGGACAGAGTGGCTAAAATTATTAAATCAAGTTTACCTTTTGTTATAGCCTCATCTTCTTTCCCATTCCCTCCAGTCAAAAAGATATTTTTTTTGTTTTGTTCTTGCAATAAATTGGTGCATTTTCATTTAAAAGAGAGATGCCACATTTAGTTATGATTTATCTCAAAGAGGTGTCTTGCTATTTTTGTTTTTGTCTTACTACAGATAGTCCTCAACTTACAACAGTTTGTTTAGTGACCATTCAAAGTTACACCAGCACTGAAAAAAGTAACTTATGACCCTTTTTTCACCCTTATGACCATTGCAGCATCCTATGGCCACATGATCAAAATTCAGATGCTTGGCAACTGACTCATATTTATGAGTATCCTGGGGTCACATGATCACCTTTTGTTACCTTCTGACAAGCACCGTCAATGCGGAAGCCAGATTCACTTCACAACCATGAAACTAACTTAAGAAATGCAGTGATTCACTTCGCAACTGTGGCAAGAAAGGTTGTAAAATGGGGCAAGACTCAATTAACAAATGTTTCATTTAGTAACAGAAATTTGGGGTCAATTGTGGTCATACGTTGAGGACTATCAGTACTATTTTATACATGTACTGACCTGTATAAAAGGAGCTCATTCAGAGAGCTGCTTTGCATCATCTTCATCTTCTTCTGACTGTTGCCAGTGATGAAAGAAGCCAGCACAGGAAAGGGAGCAATGCCTCTGCTTCATTTTGCTTTTCAAAAGAATGGGATCAGATACTCCCCACATATTACAGTGTAGCCCACATGCATGAATCCCGGCTGCACATACAGTAGTGGCCAAAATTGTGGGAACCTTTTGGGAAAAGTGTACAGTATAAATGCCACCTTTGGTTAAGTTTCCACCAATTTTTCTTCTAATTTCTTTATAACTGTAGCCTTGTTCACTTAATAATACTATTTTACATCGCTTTCTGGGCAACCAGTCAACTCTTTGCACCATTACTTTAATTTTATTACGTTTTACAAGCTCACTAAATGAAAGAACACAAAAAAAACCCCAACCAACTTGATAGTGATCACATAACACACTGACAAATGTCCTCCTCTCAGCTTCAATACATGACATCAACAACTGAATCCTACTGTAATCTGATTGGCTCATTGCCAAAAACAAGATGACACCTGATTGGCTCTCTAAACACTCATGCTCATTGGCTACAATCAGATGAAGGAAAGCTACCTGATATCAACCTAAGCAAGTTGTGCTTCCTTTTTCTGGTTATTTGGCTATAACTTTTCATAGAATACAGTACAGATAATTGAACAAACTTTGTTGCATTACATTCTTGATTAAATTATCTTTCCATTGATATATAATTTTATGGTACTACTCAAAAACAAAAGTGGTGTTATTAGCCATCAAACTTCAAAAATACACTTTTCCCAAAAGGTTTCCACAATTTTGGCCACTACTGTAAATCCCTTACAAAACAGCCAAGTGCTTACACTTGAGAAACAGAACCATGTTTCAATGGCAGGGAGTGAATTCTGTCTAGTATTGTGGGAACTTGCAGAGAACAGGCTCAATCCAGTTTGAGGCACCTGTGGGGAAGAACCTTTGGTAAGCTGACTGAATTATAGGGAATAATATTATTTCTTTGCTTATTGGAAGAGTGGTTAGTATGACGTAGGATGGATGATGGGAAGTGCACTTTTGGAAATAATCAAAACTGCTTTTCATTCCATCTTTTAGTTTCCTGATAATAAACTTTAAGTAATTGAAAACTGAGCTTAAGTAAAATGAAGCCAGAATTGGGGGGGGGGGGGAGATATAATTTATTTGAGTCTAAAGGATTTTTTATTGGAGATCTTCCCATGAATTCTACTCACTGTTAGAAGGTATAAGGTATAAAATATATAGTTCCAAATGCCTATAAAATAGTAGGTTTATTTAAAGGTATGATAAAAGCATGATAAAAGTACACTAACCTTAGATGTTGTAAAATTAAGAATTAAATGAAAACATATTCATGTGACTATTTCACATTGATATACAATATGCATAGTTCTTCAATGAATCAAGATTTAAATATCTTTAAATATCCTCAATACATTATGTCTATTGAATTCTGTGATATTTATTTTAATAGCAAATTGGACAATGGATAACTAAGTTAACATTAAATATTAAATCATTAATGCAATACACAAAGGAATAACAATCCTAGTTTAAATGCCAACTGATAAGTAAGTTAACATTAAACATTGAGGGACTGAAAAAAAATACATCATCAGAAAAGAATGGCAGCAACAGGCAATGAACCATACATTGTGGTAAACAGTAAGATAATTTGTTTGGATCTAGCTTATTGTAAGATGGCTTATTCAACAAACCATGGTTAAAACAAACTATACATTAATGTAGTATTATCCATCTATGAAGTGTTCCTAGCAATTTTGTTCAAAGGAATACACATATCTGTATACATACTTATTTTTAAACTTTTTGTTGATACTGTTTTCTTCCATTTAGTTTATAAACAGTAGGCAATGCCTGAGTCTTTTTTCTCTCTGCAGCTTTCATAATACCAAACTTATTTTGATAATTGGAATGCTAGGGGGGGGAAAGCAGTGATTTACTGATAGACTATTCAACATGCTGATATGCATAGATATTATCTCTGAAAGAAGTTTTGCAATGGACACATTCACTAAGAAAGACTCACATCATTCTCCAAGTGTGACATTCTCATTATTTCCAGAGCTTCTTCCCATTCTGTCAAAAATGGGTATTCCTTCATACCATTGCTTTCTAATTGTGGGAAGCTCTCAAATGATCTAGCAGAGAAAGCTAGAAAGCTACACAGAATAATGCTTCTGCTAAATGAATCTGCTGGAAGAATCAAAATTCTATCAAGAATCCAATCTGGAAGAAATTCTGAAAATAGTGATAGATTTGGTTTGCATAATAAATATAAACCACACACATCTAAAGTAATTAAGCCCAAGGCCAGCACCAAAAAGTCAAAAATCAATCAGCTCTGAGTGTAGCAGTGAATTTATTCCAGTGAAATTTTAATGGTTTTGAACTTTTATTTCCTGTAAGTAATTTCAGACATTATATAGTTGTTCTGTTGGTCAGGTTTCCAGATCTACGTATGTTTTTGTGGTTTCCTGTTTTAGGCCTCTTGTCCAATTTTCTGATGACCTTATTTACCCAGGGAGCATCAGGTGGCACACAGATCTTGATTCTTTTTCTAGTAATTAAGCTACAAGAAGATAAAAATCAAGTCAAAAGCAAGCTTCCATAAATTAAACAGTTTTTACAGTTAATGCTGAATGCTGAAATATAAAGAAAGTTGAAGTAATATTCTAAGGTCTCTACCAGCACTAGATTGTGATGGAAAATAATCTTATTGGAAGCCAATAAGATAACCAATAAGTTCTGATTTTAGCCTCTGCTGTTGATCATAGATTCATCATTCAGTGACTGAGATATTAAATAATAGATATGAACCAACTACTGTATTAAATGGAATTGACAGATTTAACAGTATTTCACATTCACTCAAACATTTGTTAAATCAATTTACATATTTGTTTTGGGTACTTCATGCCCCTGTTCTATTGTGGTGCATTTGCTAACATCCTTAAAATCTTGTGTGATAATAAATTTATTCATCTTTAAAATGCCACAAAATGGTACCTTGGTTTTACTGCAAAAATCTAGCAAATTAGAAGAATCAAGACTTCAAATATTATTAATCTTATCAGATTTGTTGACTGAAATCAAAAGAAAAGATTGACACAGTGTAAAAGAATTGCTATTATTATTATTCCAACTTTTTGTCACTGAAACCTAGTTTGCTTGTCACATCTGCCACATCATTTCCAAATTATGACTAGTTACAAACATTCCAACAACCTGAATTGGACTGATAAACATTACAATTCAGTGCATAATTTCACAGCTGTTTTACTACACATGAGATTAAAACAGCAATCCTGATTTTGTAATAACTATCAGGGATTTGAATAATGGCTGAATTATTGTTCTGTATGAACCTGAAATGAGGCTACCAACTTCTGTGCATTTTCTTGGCTCTTACATTGACTAGACCAGGGGTTGGCTCCCAGAATTCTGGGAGTTGAAGTCCCCGAGTCATAAAAGAGCCAAGGTTGCCTACCCCTGGACTAGACCGATGATTATTATTATTATTATTATTATTATTATTATTATTATTATTATTATTATTATTATTATTATTATTATTATTATTATTATTATTATTATTATTATTATCATCATCATCATCATCATCATCATCATCATCATCATCATCATCATCATCATCATCATCATCATCTAGCTTCGCTTAGTAAAGTTCCTAAAAGTAGTAAGCAGTGAAAAAGCACTTGGATTAGACCAAGAGGTTTGTAGAGCATGCCTGGGTAAACCTGTCAGCCCTAAATTCAATATGTGGTACCAGATACAGATTAAAGGGTGCATAAGCAAAGATATAGGTACACTGTATAAGTATACTGTACAGTATATATGTGGTTGTCTACACAGAATTTAACTGGCTGGATTAAATATTATCAGAATGCAGCTGGCAAGTACTGAAGAACATAGCAGCTAACCTAGCTTTATCCAGCTATTCTGAGCTTTAATTCTCACAAACTTCAGTGAGCATAGCCTGTGATTAGAGATGATAGCAATTGTAATTTAAAATGTACCTGTGCTAGAGACAAATAAAAAAACCTTTAATATTCACTGTCAGCTCTTAAGTTATTAGAAGCATTTGGCTAGTCTGTTGTAGAAATACTTTATAAAGCTGTACTAAAATAATCTGAACAACTTTAGTAGCACCTTTTCTGCTACTAGACACACATTTTGTTAAAAAGAATAAACTTGTGTAAGTTGCAGCTCACTTCATCAAAAGCATAGAGTGGCATCTGATAATAGGAATTAAAACTCACAAACTGATGCTTTTTAATCTGAAAATATGCTACAAACTCCTCCTGATTTTTGGTACCCTAGACAAATAGGGCTTTCTCTTACCAAGGTGTACAAATTCTTTGGACGTATATAGTGTATTCTAAATGACTTGGGGAACTACAATTTTTATTTTGTGTTGCAAATAAGAGAGGATATATAGGCAATAATATGTGTTTTTGCTTATTTTTCTCCCTCCAATCACCAGACAATCAATTTTGGGGATTAAATGACTCTTCTGTCTATTAATACCTACACAACTGTACTCATATGTGTTTTGCTATCTCTTTCCATTTTTGCTGGTGGAACATTCTTTTCCAGGCCTACGACTGGAGATTAGATACTCACATTACAACTTTTTTTGGATGGTGATGTATTTCATAATCAGCAAGTTTTTTAATTCCTATTTCTTTTGTATGTAGGTCTACACAGGAGCTATGTGGCAGAGCTTGAGTCCCTAGGGTTCCTAAAAAAATAACACACAAAAAAATTGTTGAAAGTCTTTTGTTGTTGTTAAATTTTCAAATCTTACATATGTACCACCTAATTCCTGAAAGTCTTTCCATTCTTTAATTTCCTTTGCAATAAATCATAGTAATTAATGACATGGATTATGGCATCTTTGCTCAAGGTTGCATATCTGCAACACAAATGTCACATTATATATATTCTCATTTTTTTCAATCCTGTCTGTTTACTTAGGTGCCCATACTCCTCCTCCAGGTATCAAGATTATACCTGAACAGCATCTCAGACATACATACATATATACATACATAAATACATACATGTGTGTGTGTGTGTAGTTTTATATATATATAACTAATATCCAGAGGGATTAACTGCCTACTATTACAGCTCTAAAGGCTGTCTCTTTTCTTAGTAATCATACCTTAGCAACATAGGAACATTTGTTTTTCTAAAAAAAATAATGCTCATTAACTGCAATTTCCACCAATTACTGTAGATAATCAATATCATTTGGCATTATTTTGCAGAATGTTCTTTCCAATTCTCCAACAATGCAGGGACACATACTTCAATTTATTTAAAGAATAAGCACAGTGAGACTATATCCCACACAGTAAGTAGATCCCCATATCTATTGGAAAAAGTAAACCATATCCAAGGTACTGAATCAGAACTAGTGACCGCACAATTGTGAAACTAAAATTCAAGCTTTTTCAATATAGGAATCATTAAATTTAAAGCATCCATTATAATTTACCTAAGGAATGCTTCAAAAATGTTTAAGTCAGATTTGAGACCTAATAAAAATGGAAATACTTTATCCACAGTCTGTAAATATCATTGTAAAAGGATCTTGTAAGGATCAAAAAGACATTCATCTAATTCATAAGGGATTTTTTTCCTTATGAATTAGAAAAATTACTCATGGTATTTCATGAACATTGGGCCTGAATTCCAAGATGTCTTTATTTAATGGAAGGAAGAAAAAGAAGCTTTAGACATAAAGATGGTTGCCTATTCAGTTGTCTAATTTGGTATCCATTTGCAACCAAGAAATCAAGGATCTGCTTGCAGAATGGGTTACCAAATCTACATGGCTCTCTATGCATTCAAGGAGTTGTGAACACATATGAAAATTGGCATTACAACGTTCTACCAGAGCATGCAGCTTTAATAGCAAGCTGATAGTCATGAAGAGAGAGAGAGAGAGAGAGACCTTTATTGTCATTTTTTTACTGTGGGCACAATGGCACAGATTAAAAATGAAATTTAGTTGCTTGCTCTCAAAGTGAACACATACATAACACACATTTAAACATACTATATACAACATATGTATAGACCTACAGACCTACATTTTATACTTTGCATACTTTAAAGGGGTTGCACAGCTAATTATGAGAACTATTTGGAGAACTTCCAGGAGATCATGCCATCTTAAGAGACATTAAAGACTTAAAAGGCACAACAGAATCAACTCTTTTATACAATAAAACATCCATAAAAAAAATTATATCTTCAACTGACAGAAAATGGATCAGAAAGAAATTAAGACCTCATTGAAGCTGATTTTACTCCTGGAAGAGCATGTAGTATGATTATTATCCCAGCTAGGAATAGCAATTCAGATGCTACTCTTGAATTGAAAAAGAAGGAAAAACCAAAACATACCTTTGATAATATGGACCTTAAAGTTTTCCAGAAAAGAAATAGCTAGAATGACTGTCAAGTAAAATCTCATGGTTGATCTTTTTCTTAGAACGAAGGGAAGATGAATATTTCAAGGCTCATTTCAACACACTTATGTACTCCCTGGACATTCCGGAACAAGAGGTGTAATGGTAAGATGAGAGATGGAAAGTCTTTTCAAAAAGCCCACCTATTCATATCTTAAGATAGAAGGGGGGAAAAAACCCTCTTCTGTTCTAGCCCCCAATCTTGAGCTTTTTCCTGCCACAATGTGGTTACCTCTGCAAGAATGTCACTGTTGGTTTTATTCTAAGTCTAAAAGAAAGTTTTCTTCTGTCCACAGTGGAAACCAATAGTATGACTATGGTTTTATCACTAAGTTGTGGATTTACAGTATACTGCATAAATCAAGAAATCAAACTGCTAGATCAGAAGAAGACCTGAGTATAGTAATCTAAATTTGCTATCCATTTAGAGAGACATAAAACAGGCGTTATTTTTTCAGGAACCTTCAGTGAATAAAATATTACCAATATGAAATTAAAATATATGTGTGTATGTGTATCTCTATGTATGGTTATATCTTCAAAATATCATATGCTGAACTATTGATAAACTATATTTCTTCAACAAATTCCTACATATGATACCAGTTGATATAGAGAATAAGGAGAATTTGGAGGTACATGCTTATCCATAAGGCTTTGTAGGTAGCCTAAATAATCTTTCAAACTTATTTTGTATATTGAATGGCATAACATCATGGATAATGTTTGAATTGCTTGAAGGAAGGACAATATGGGCACCCAGTATATCATTAAAAATATTACTTGTTGGAATAATTAACCCAGTATATTACTTTCTGTAGGGTTAACTAATCTAAAATACATGGCATGAGAATAAAAAAAAGGAAGAAGGAAAGAGAAAAACACCAAAACCAGCAGTTTCTTTTTAGTTATGACCCTTATATAACAAGGAACCAACTTAATAATAATTATAGAGAAGATGATTCTTAAATCCAGTTCCTCCCTTCTATAACCAGACCCCAAACACAAATACTAAATAGTTTGGGAGACACCTCACCATGTAAGCTACACTGAAATATGAGACAACTCCTACATATTTATCTATTTTCAGAAATACAATGGACCAGCTGAAGGCACCTGCAATGAAATAGGAGAGGAGGCAAAGCATTTGTTCTCAGAAATGACATAGTGAAAATGACCAACCCTAAAATCCGATAGAAATGGCAGAAATAGCTTATTTTTTTTCTGGCTCCTAGCATGATAGCATTTTAAAGAACTGCCCTAGGAACCATTTCTGTCACCTTATATATCATAAATGTATTGCTGGGATTTCAACTTGGCTGGGAAAGGGAGAAGGAAAAAAAAACATGGATATTGGAGGCAACCTCTCTGCAAATTCCTTCAGTCCTTTGGGAAATATACAAATATTCTGTTGGATCTTGTTGGCTAGGCAGATACAAATGAAGGTAGACAGTGCCATAAATAAGCTATAAATAGGCCTTTATAGGTGATAACTAGCCCCTTAAATTGTATCCTGAAGCCTATAGAAATCCACTGCAGTTTACATGTATTTTTTTTCTAGAATATTAGTTTTATTCATTTATAACATAAAATGTGAAAATACAAAAGCAAATAGTAGGGGACAACATTAGGTATTGAGGTCAGGCTGATAGGTCTGTAATTTCCTGGGTCCATTTTTTCCCCTTTTTTGAAGATGGGAACTACATCAGCTCTTTTCCAGTCCTCCGGTAATTCCCCAGTGCTCCAGGATCTTTGAAAAATATAGTTCAATGGTTCTGAGATCACATCTGCCAGTTCCTTGAGAACCCTGGGGTGTAATCCATCTGGTCCTGGTGATTTGAACTCGTCTAGGCTGAACAGGTGCTCACTTACCATTTTCTTGCCTATCTTAACTGTTTCTATTCTGTTTTTTATGGCACTATTTTTGATAGGTTGGTCTGTTTTTTCCCTTTGTGTAAAGACAGATGCAAAAAACGAGTTAAATAGTTCTGCTTTCTCCCTGTTGCTTGTCACCTTCTTGCCACTTTCACCCACTAATGGACCAATCATTTCCTTCACTTTTTTCTTGTTTTTTACATGTTGAAAGAAGCTTTTTTTTGTTATTTTTGACTTTGGTCGCAAGCCTTAGTTCATTATGAGCCTTAGCTTTCCTCACTTCATCTTTGCAGGCTCGGGCTATTTGCTGATATTCTGTCTTAGTTATGTGCCCCTCTTTCCACTTTCTATACTTGTCCCTTTTATCTTTCAATTTATCAGAGAGTTCTTTATGCAGCCATGCTGGTTTCTTTTGAGAGCTGTAATTTTTCCTCTTTGTTGGTATTGTGCTAGACTGGGCTTTTATTATCTCACTTTTCAAAATTTCCCAAGCTTCTTGAGTTGTTTTCCCCTTGAGGATTCTCATCCATGGAATCCTTCCCAAACCCTCTCTAAGTTTATTGAAATTAGCTCTCTTAAAGTCCAAGACTCTAGTTTGACTGTGTTCTATTGCTTGTGCTTCCATAATGTTGAATTCCAATATTGCATGATCACTTCCTCCCAAGGTTCCTGTGGCTTCAACACCTTCTATCATTTCATCCCTGTTAGTGAGAATTAGATCCAAAATGGCTAATCCCCTAGTTCCCTTCTCTACTTTTTGGGAGACAAAGTTGTCTGCTAGGTTTGCAAGGAATCTGTTTGATCTTCCACTTGGTGCAGAGTTTGTCTCCCAGTTGATGTCAGGGTAGTTAAAGTCCCCCATTACTATTGTGATGTGCTTCCTACATACCTTAGTTAGCTGACTAGCAAAAAGTTCATCTATTTCCTCTGTTTGGTTGGGTGGCCTGTAGTATACACCTATGGCAATGTCATTTCCCCCCCCCCTTTTATATTGACCCAAATGCATTCAAGACAGTTTTCATCATTGTTGTGCTCTAGTTCTGTAGAGATGTAGTTATTTCTTACATATAGAGCAACTCCACCTCCTCTTTTATTTGGTCTGTTTCTTTTAAATAATTTAAATCCCTCTAGCCTTGTGTTCCATTTGTGGGTTTCATCCCACCATGTTTCCGTAATGGCAACAATATCATATCTGCCCTCATTAGCCTGAATTTCTAATTCACCCTGTTTGCTGTTCATACTCTGTGCATTGGTATATAGACATTTGAGTCTATAAGTGCTAGCTTCATTTTGTAAGTGATTAATGAGAGAAAAAGTAAATGAGAGAGGCATAGAGAAAAGAAAACAACATGATCAGAAGTACATTTTGCAAGGGATTAATTCTTTGGGCAATTTTTAGTTCACTATATAATCTTCTCTACTTAAGGAACAACTTAATTTAATTTTCAGGTAAGGTCTTGGAATGCGTTTCCTCTGTTTCCACACCATAGCATTGTAGCCTTCTTTATTTTTCTTGGCAAAGACTCAAGAACTATTCATCTTAATGCAGCCATTATCCTTTTCCTTACCATGCTTATTTATTTTATTCATCTCCTGGTGTGTTGTGAAAGGCAGTGGCAGAGGTTTTTTACTTTTTTTTGTTTATTAGTAGACAGTCCAGTTAAAATTATACATGAAATCACAAAAACATTTACATAAAGCAAACCAATATCTACGAGAGTAGGGAAATTTGACAAAGCAATCCAAATTTTACAAATTGTTCTGCATTTCCAAGTAATATGCTGCACCTAACCTGAAATGTGTTATAAAATGAACTTCAACACATTCTAACCACACTGTGCTATGATACACCTTGCATTTCCCCCAGGGTTCGATATGCTGGGCATTTAACACCCACATCCTGCCTGACCAGAGATATGTGTGTTAAATTAAGAGCAAGCAATTTTTTCTTAGATGACGTTGCTCAGAATAGGAAATTGCATTGCAGAGAGGAAGGGGTTTTTTTTTTCTTTCAGTGGGCTTTTTTTCACCTGCACTGTCTGTATAGTAAGGAAAACATGATGTTTCTTCTGCAGAGAATCACTCCCCCAGAGTGGCCAACACACACCCACGTTCTTGCAATATTTCATTTTGAAAGCTTTCCAATGGTCAATTTCGAATCTGATTTTTTTAATAATCTTGCCTTGCTCTATCACTTTGGGAAGTGTATCACTGCAGGGTTTTTTTTTCTTTAGGACTGAGAAACTATCTAACAAAACAATCTCTGTTTAACTGGATGTAGCATGCCAGCAAAACAGCTTTTCAATATATTTAAAAGAACTACCTTTTTGACCATGAAGCAAAAAAAAAAAGTCTATCCAAAATCCACTATGGTTGTCTTATTAGGCGAACTGGAGTTTTCTAATAGTTGAAAGCTTTCAGGTTCCTTATTAAGCAATTATTATTAATAGGATTAAACGCCAAAAAAAGGTGGGGTCAGCAGAGGCTGATCTTAAAGCCAAATATGAACCAATTTGAATTCTTAGTTGAGATTGTCCATATATGGAAACTGAGGCTTATTAAGTATAATATGTCTGGAAGAAGGAATATGGAAACTGAATGATTTCATTTTTAAGAGTATAAATTCCATCTGTTAAAATCAAAATTATTTCTATTCTATTTATGTTTTTTTCATCTAAAGCAGCCTGGCTGGCTAGGGAATTTTGGGAGTTGAAGTCCACACATTAAAATTGACAGGTTTGAGAAACACTGATCTAAGGGCTTATCTGCATTGCCCAAATTACCAATTGTCAGTGTAGGCCACCAACCATTTTTTTAAGAGCCATAACAGAGGTCACCTGTTTTTGCTCCAGTCACTGCCAATGCAACCTCTAGTTCCTACTCCACTTGCAAAGTAATATTTTCATATTTGGCTGATGACTTTCATTGGTTCAAGATTAACCGCAGCAGTTCATTGGTTGATGCACATAGTTCCAGCAACACCATCTCTATGGTGAACATAGTCACCAACATCCAATTTGTCTCTTGACATTTAATCTGTATATTACTATTTGTGGAATTTTCTTTTATTTTCTTTTTTAAGACCTTCATATATCCATCATTTCAACAATGAATTGGTTCCACAATTAAAAACTAAATTTTAAAGAAGGTATCACTTCTCCTCCTAGCTTTCCCTGTGGATATTGTGTTCCTCAAAGAACCCTTTATTTGTTTCATATTTTAATTCTCCCAACAGCATTAAAATTGTTTTTCTTCCTGCTTTAATGAAGAATATTCAGATCCATTTTGTTCTCAGCAGCCAGGAAATTTTTAATACATTTTTTCTTCTTCTTCTGCTTCCTGGATTGCTCAAGTAACCAACAACTTTGTGAGATCATCAGAAAGTGCTGATGAAGAGAAAGATTCCTGGAGAAAGACTCTGCAAATAAACAAGCCATAAATCTGATATTGCATTTCTCAGATAAGCAATTGAAGTTGCCTGGTTAACAAAAAACATATCTAGAGAAGCCATATGGAGTTGACTGAAGAACAGTTGTTGGCAGGTCTTTCTTCCCCTTACAGTTCCGGATACATACTGTATACACCTCCAATTTGTCATATGTCTTTTCAGAAAAAGGAACAATTGTGCAATGTTAAATGTGGCTCAATCCATCTGTGCCAAACTCTGGATATCCTGTGATTAAAAAAAACAGTGTATAGATCTGGTAGGATTAGTTTTTCTCTATAATCAGACTATTGTTTCTGAAATCACATTCAGATACTGGTTTAGTTAGATTTTTCTCTATAGCTGGGCTGTTGCTTCTGAATTCACACACTGCTTTGCTTACTGCAATTTTAATTAAAAGTAATTAAACTATGTTTTAGAAAATTAAAAGATACTCAAATCTGAAGTGTGTGTGTATACTTTGCATACTATTCCTTGTTTTACTGCTTTATGCCTCTGGAGTAAAAACCCATATAATTCTTCATACTTTTTTTAGCCATGCCCTCTCTCTTGCTAAAACCAGAGCAGAACTAACAAGCTTTTCTTTTCTTTCAAATACTTCTTCCATGTCACAAAACAAGCTTAGGCAAGTGGTGAAGATATAATAATAACAACAAAAACAACAATGTTGGAAGGGACCTTGGAGGTCATCTAGTCCAACCCCCTGCTCAGGCAGGAAACCCTATATCATTTCAGACAAATGGCTGTCCAATCTCTTCTTAAAAACTTCCAGTGTTGGAGCATTCACAGCTTCTGGAGGCAGGTTATTCCACTGATTAATTGTTTTAACTGTCAGAAATTTCTCCTTAGTTCTAGGTTGCTTCTCTCTTTGATTAGTTTCCATCCATTTCTTCTTGTCTTGCCTTCAGGTGCTTTGGAGAATAGCTTGACTTCCTCTTCTTTGTGGTAACCCCTGAGATATTGGAACACTGCTATAATGTCACCCCTAGTCCTTCTCTTCATTAAACTAGACATACCCAATTCCAGCAACCGTTCCTTATATGTTTTAGCCTCCAGTCGTCTAATCATCTTTGTTGCTCTTCTCTGTACTCTTTCTAGAGTCTCAACATCTTTTTTACATCGTGGTGACCAAAACTGGATGCAGTATTCCAAGTATGGCCTTACCAAGGTATTGTAAAGTGGTATTAACACTTCACGTGATCTTGATTCTATCCCTCTGTTAATGCAGCCTAGCACTGTGTTGGCTTTTTTGGCAGCTACAGCACACTGCTGGCTCATATTTAAGTGATTGTCCACTAGGACTCTGAGTCCCTCTCACAGTTACTACTATTGAGCAAGGTACCACCTATATATACCTGTGCATTTGGTTTTTCTTGCCTAAATGTAGAACCTTACTTTTTTCACCATTGAATTTCATTTTGTTAGATAGCGCCCAATGTTCAAGTCTGTCAAGATCCTTCTGTATCTTAAGCCTATCTTCTGGAGTGTTGGCTATTCCTGCCAGCTTGGTGTCATCTGCAAATGTGATGAGTTCCCCATTTATCCCCTCATCCAAATCATTGATGAAGATGTTGAAGAGCACTGGAACCAGAAAAGAGCCCTGGGGCACCCTACTACACACTTCCCTCCATGTAGATGCAGTTCCATTGAGGACCACACGCTGAGTACTGCCGGTCAGCCAGCTACAAATCTATCTGGTGGTGATGCTGTCTAACCCACATTTTTCTATCTTATCAAGTAGTAGGTTGTGATCTACTTTATCAAATGCCTTACTGAAGTCCAAGTAATCCAAGTAGTTCTATTAAGAAAAAGAGTCGAAAGTTCTACCTGGTGCTTACTTGTTCTTGGGTGGGACTGAAGTAGCCATTAGCATCCTTTAAGTTTGCAATTGATCAAAAACATAATTTGTTCACCAGAATATATAAACAGGCAAAGTCCATGCATGAAGTATTAATAGTTTTATTAATACAAACTCAGGATAAAGTATAATTCATATTTTTAAAAAGCACAATGTATAAATGCAGAATGTACCAACCAAGACTTTCAGGTACAGACATATGCACACAAAGGAGTTCTTACACACATACACATATATTACTGTTATGCTATATATCTACCTTTTCTTCAGATAATAGCAACTGTAAGCCTGAGCAGTTAGATTGAATGCTGGATAATGATTTCTTAAAAGATAAGTGTGTGGCTAGATTAGGAAATGTACAAACAGGAAAGATTGAATATTGCTAGGGTAATTATTAATTTCACACATACAAACTGAAGCAAAGCTTTAAACTTTGTTCAAGGCTTGATTATATTGTATTCCTGATAATGGTAAAGGGGAAATTTGGTGGCATTTTGATTGATCAGCATACTTTCTTTTGTGTACTAGGTGAAGACTCAGTGTGTCATACATGTCTTCAGTGTCCATTCTACAGAGTATTAGGACCAGTCTCAGAAAAATTAATACTTTGTGGAGAGTTAGCATATAAAGCCAGATTGAGTTAAATAGGTAATCATATGCTTCTTTATAAAAATATAATATCACACATATATCTTTTGATATATATATATATATATTTGTAGTACCTTTACAAAAAAAAATACTCTGCCAGTTTGTCCCTATTAATGATTAATTCATGTCAGAGTTCACACCTTTAGAAGAAGCTTTATACTCAAGAATGTATACTCTTCCTTATGTCTCTCTTTTCACAGTAAAGTACAGAATCAGTTTGTTAGAATAACAGATAAAGCCTTGGCACAACTCATATTTCAAAACTATGTTTCTTTTCAAGGATAAATAGATATCCTATGGATAGATCCTGTTTTACATTCTAATCATCCCAGAAATATTCTTTAATATTTCATTTTTAATATCATATTTTCTTGTCTGAATATTTGTTTGGCTTTGATTTTCCAAGAACAGACACTAATCAGATTGCATGATTAATCCTAACTCCTGGAAAACAATATAGAAGTATGGTACCTAATAAAGTTGCTGAGGTACAGGTGGGGCTCAGTTATTCCCTACATCAGCCTTCATCAAGCTGGTATCCTCTAAATATGTTGGGCTTTAGCCTCTATAATTCATCACTGAATCTACAGAAATCCACTTGTGAGAAAGGGAAGAAGCAGCAGACATTGAGATGCCATCTCCACTCTTACTACTGTATTTAAATAAAAGAAAGAATGAAAATCAAAGACTTCAAATCTTATGATAAAACAAGTCAGCAACTTTAAATAAAAGATGGGGGAAACAAGGATAGTACTAAAACAGTATTATATTAATTATTTCATATCACATGCAGGCAGATTCAAAATAAGTCTGCTGCTCATTTTGGGCTGGATATAATGTGGCTACATCTTGTGGGAAGAATCCAGAGAAAGAAATATTTTGGGGAATATTAAAAACGCAGAATATATTTCCCCAAAGGAATAATGGAGAAGATCTTAAAAAAAAAAGACAGAAACCAGCCTCCAGAAATCAGCCCCAGCCAGAGGCCAGCTTTTAGAAATGCAGATGTAATAATCCATTCAGGAAGGTTGGAGACAGGAAGCTATTAGGAAGACAAAGACACCTAAATCTACATACTCCCACCCAAATTCTAAGGACAGGAGACATAATAGGATTAACCCACCAATACCAAAAGGGCACACTCAGACTTAGGTCAAAGTACATGACACAGGAAATACAAAGCCTGAAACAGGAACAGGAAATAACCTCAAAAACCCCAGAAGATATAAAACCCACCACTCCCAGCTACATGTGGTCAGTTTTTCCAGAGCCATCTTTCTATCTGGCTCTCCTCTTCAATAAACTGCAACCTTCTTTCTAAAGCAGTCTCCATTTTGATTATTCCCAGCTTGGACTGGACCCTGATGAAGATTTTTCTTTCAACAATCTTGATCTGAGAATAAGGAAATAATGGTCATTTGGGTGACTTGGATATTTTGATAAAAACAGTGCAGTAAGTTTAGTTCACATGTCCCTATAATATTCACAGTAAAGTTGCACCTGACCCTCACTGATGCAGTTGTTCCTTATGTGGAATTAGCCCTCCAGTAAGGAAATGGAAAATTAAAGTGGGCTCAAGGAAAGGCTATACAATAGTTGGGCAATTTTAAAATAATGGGATTGTTAACAGGTTCCATTGCTATAATTCTGTGATATTTTAGACTATTAAAAACTAAAACTCAGATTGCTTTTCCAGTTTTATCTGTAACTCATTATTCTTGAGTTTCTCTAATTTGTTTGTATTGCCTTGATAATAAGAAATTGTGATAAAAATCCATATGATAGTTATTGGTACATTGAGCTTTCTTTCAGAACAATATTTATCAAGAATTATTAAAGGGACCAAGTCCACTGGGGAAAAATAGTTTAGCTTTAACTAGACGCTAAACTCACCATTTAAGTTTTAGTCTCTCCAGGCAGCCTAGACTCCATATACAAAGCTGCATTCCGCACCTACATAGGGACTGAAACATAACTTTTACACACTTGAACTGATTCCAACAAAGTATAGTTGGACTGTGGGCCTGAGTCAATAAAATAGTAAGGGTGTGAACAATTTGATGGTAGCAGGAAAAAAAATCCACCATTTAAAAAGAACCTTAGGTTGTGTAGCAATTCTCTGCATTAACAACACAGTAAATTCAACCTGAGCCTTAGTAAACATGCATTTTAAATATGCATTTTAAACACTTTAAATATGCATAGGTATTTTAAACATAGTAACCGTTTGGTGCTATTAGCTTGAATCTGCCAACTTCTTAATCTAAATGTTTTGGCAAATACAGTTATTTTTGTTTTTTGCTGATCAGTTTTATGAAGCTTATCAAAGCAATTTTGAGCAAGGGCCTTCAGTGTTGTAAGACCAGTTTGACATCAGAAAATATTATAGGTAGTCCTTGACTTACAACTATTTGTTTAACAACAGTTCCAATTAACAATGGCGTTGGAAAGGGTGCTTTATGACCTGCGAAGCACTTCCGACATCTCAACTTTCCCCCCTGTCATCATGTGATTGGGGTGCTTGGCAACCTGTTTGCACAGATGACTGGTTATTAATTGCTCCACAATTATTTGATTGCCATTTGCAATGTTCTCTGGAGGCTTTCCCAAAAAGTCAATGGGGAAACTGTCAGGAAAAATTGCAAATTGCTGCAACCTGCTGAGAGTGCACTCCCTCTTGTCTCTGGAAGCTGGCTGAAAGAGCTCCCTGTCAAAAGTTCCATGCAAGTAGGCACGAAGGGTTTCAGTTGAAATCCTTTGGCATAGAGCTCTTTCAGCCAGCCCCAAACAGAGGGAGTTGAAATTCAAGCAGAATGTCATCATGTGATCTGCTGTCCCTGAGCAGAGAGGCAACACTATAAGAGTGACACTAGGTGCCTCAGAGGGTATATGATGGGAAAGATTCAGTTAATTCTCTTGCAGAAATTTCTAATTATCTGAAACTGCATACTAGTGCATAGCACAATTCTTAGTGTGTATTGTAGTTCTATTTTAGTCAATGTGGGTTTGCAAGAAAGTTAGAAAACAATTCATAATATAATGATGAAAAAGTCCAAAAAGGTTAGTTTACCTAATTATGAAATGTTTACAAATGCATTTGTCTATGGATTTTTTTAAAATAATAAACACATTGATAAGATAGCAAATTAGGAGCTAATATAATCCACTGAATAATTCTGAAATGGCATAAAGAAGTTTAAGGAAAAAAATTACTATCTCCCAAATCTGTGCTATGAATGTCCGATGAAGGGAACGTAACCAGCCTATGTGTTCAACAGCAAAATTTGCTTTTCACATATTTTAGGTTAAGGCTGTTTATTTTTATCTTGGGAGAACAGCCATCAACTGTTCTCCCATAGTAACTGAATTGACCAAAGATCCAAGCTATGAAAATTGATTTTCAGCTAAAGATCACAAACTGCCCCAGCCATTAGGGACAAAATTGACTCTAATTTTTAAAATCAAAAGTCCAGTTTTATTTCTGAGAGTGCTGTGCTGCTATAATGAGAAGTTGTTCTCTGCTCAAGAAAATTTGAACAAGGATTTTTGAGATGAGTAGAATAGGACAAAAAAATAAAAAATAAAATCAGGAATTGTGCTGAGAATAATCTAATCCATCTTCCAAAGCTGGAATCCCAGTACATTTGTTTATTTAATTTAATCATTCTTTCTTAACTTCCTTCTTTATACAGTAATTAAACACTGGTCATAATCACTGAAATACAAATACAGCAACCATAAAACAATCCATAAGTACATTAGTTAGAAGGAATCAGGAAATTAAATTCAACAAGGAAGCTATAGTACTCATGGGGAACACAGAGGATTGTGGACCAGATACAATACGAAGCACACATTTTATCAACATGTAATATGGTATCTGACAATGTTTTTTTTAAAATATTCAGCAATAACTTTCAGGTACTGTTTCCCACAATCATGACTTCCAAGTAAACCTAACCATACCTCTTTTTCATAACATTTTTTTTGGGGGGGGGGCATATGGATGTTTTTGGAGAACACAACAATTCTGATGAAGAGACAGGCTTTTTTTCTCTTTAATTTGCTAATCCTAACTAGAACTAGTTTTGTGTTCCTATATTTCCCTTTCTAGCTTTCTCAGTCACTTGTAGTTTGCTAATCTCTGCTACTGTGCTTATTTTCTTGCACATCTGAATTTAATAAGCACTTACTATAAATATAGAACAGCTGACAACATAACAATCAGTTGATCCATATATGGGAAGAAGGAAGGAAGGAAGGAAGGAAGGAAGGAAGGAAGGAAGGAAGGAAGGAA
This sequence comes from Azemiops feae, assembly GCA_023970755.1. NCBI lineage: Eukaryota > Metazoa > Chordata > Lepidosauria > Squamata > Viperidae > Azemiops > Azemiops feae. The sequence continues at coordinate 878,202 of JALGBA010000099.1, forward strand.
GGAAGGAAGGAAGGAGTTTTGAAAAAGATATAAGGGGCCAAAATTTCATTTGCCAGGAACTGCTTTATAGAATTAGCACTGACAGATTTTTAAAAATCTTCTATGAGGGGAGAAGATAATCTGATCAGATTAAGGAATATGCTTGCTTATCACATAATTTTATCAAAAACATTGCTCAGTCCATTCCCTTTAACATGTTAATAAATGAACTTTTTTTTTTTTTCCATAACAAGTTTTATTAGTTTTTGTTTGTTTTACAGCCAAGTGCTTATAACACATCGTGGAGATAGGGCACTCCATAGAACACAACAAAAAATACAGTCATACATATACAATTTAAACTACTACTTTAAAAGTTCCCTCTTATGGTATACAATTCGAGCATTCCTAAAATATAAATTGTTTCTCACCTCTATCTATTATTCCAATTTCAATTTATGCTTCTCAATCAAATTATATCTCTTATTCTATTTCACATACATATTATGTAAATAAACATAAATTTATATATTTTAAAACTATTGCATTAGACATAGTAATATAATAACATTATAATAATAATAATAGGACAATAATTATTTCTATCATAAACAAGTAATATAACTATTATATCTTAATATTTCTCAACTATATTCTATTTCATATATTCTATCCAATATTTTCATAGATCAGTCCACGTCCCTAAAAGATTCCTCAATTGTTTCAATTTAATCCATTTAATACCTCACTAATTACCATTCAATTCTTATAGATAAAAATATCAATAATATTTCACCAGTCTCAATCTCAATCTAACTCCTTTAATTATAAATTTTCCAATTTTTCTTATTGCCATTCCAAATCATAATCAAATCCATAATTTAAATCTAATGTTGACTCATACCAAAGTAACCTTAAAAATCTCAAAAATATTAGTTCCATCAACGTCCAGAAGCCCTTTTTACCCATCAAATAAAATTTTAACTCTTATTTTTAAATCTAATTCTAGCTTTCTTTTGTGCCAGGTAGGTTTCCACAACAGGGCCTCTAAATCCTCCCATCTTAGTAACTGGCTAAAGGCCTTTTCCCACCATTGAGTCCAATCATATTCTTTTTCCCTTTTATCCAGTGTTGTCTGTACTGTCATGTTGTCAACATTTTTTGTGCCTCGTATTTGGAAGTCCAATCCTGTTGCTTTTAAAGTTGTAAATGTTTTAGTTGAGTTCTGCCTTTGATCATCAAAGAAATCCATCATGTAGGATGTGTCCTCTTCCTCTTCAATAAATTCAGTAGATTCAATAGATTGTAAATGTATTCCATCCATCTCATTAAGTTGTAGATCTGATTGTGTATCATAGTCAATCAAAGGGTGAGCTTCAATTTTTAATTCTGAGTCCTCCTTGAAACTAAGCGATCTAATATATTCTTTAAGTTCCAGTCTCGTTTCCAAGATTTTTTCTAATATAAGTCCATAATTAATCTGTGAGTAGGCCATCTTCTTTTTTTTTTTTTTAAAGAAATTCAGCTTAAAGAATAGATTGCAGCGTTATAAAATATAAAATGCAGACAGAGATATATTTCCAAAGAAACATAGAGAAAAAAAAACCAATAGTCAAGTCCAGCACAGAGATAAAAACTGGCAGTCAGTTGTTATGTTGTAATCCAGTCTGGGCATCACGCCAAAATCAGGAAGTGGGAGGTCAAATGGAGCAAGTTACATTGTATCAGTCAAAGTTTCTGGGCTTCATGCCAAGTCCCAGGATGCATTGTATCCAAAAGAATCTACATAAGTCCGCCCAGAGAGCAAAAAGTTTTTTAGGCAGTACTGTTCAGGAGGGGGGGGGAGAAAAAAAGAACATTCCACCCCCTCCCTAAGGATTTTCAAATTATCACATAATTTTATCAAAAACATTGCTCAGTCCATTCCCTTTAACATGTTAATAAATGAACTTTTAATTAACAACAACAACAACAACAACAACAACAACAACAACAACAACAACAACAACAACAACAACAATAATAATAATAATAATAATAATAATAATAATAATAATAATAATAATAATAATAATAATAATAATAATAATAATAATAATAATAATAATATTGGAAGGGACATTGGAGGTCATCTAGTCCAACTCCCTGCTCAGCAGGAAACCCTATACTATTTCAGACAAATGGCTGTCCAGTCTCTTCTTAAAAACTTCCGGTGTTGGAGCATTCATAGCTTCTGGAGGCAGGTTGTTCCACTGATTAATTGTTCGAACTCAGGGGTGTCAAACTCGCAACATCACATGATATGTCACTATATATCGTGACTTTTTCCCCATTGCTGGAGCTGGGGTGGGCGTGATTTCGGCATGACGCATCTGGCCTGCGGGCCGGCAGTTTGACACCCCTGTTCTAACTGTCAGGAAATTTCTCCTTAGTTCTAGGTTGCTTCTCTCTTTGGTTAGTTTCCATCCGTTGCTTTGTGTCCTGCCTTCAGGTGCTTTGGAGAATAGCTTGACTCCCTCTTCTATGTGGCAGCCCCTGGATATTATGTTAATACTATATTAATGTATGATAATGATGATGGTGATAATTTATAATTCACTGTTGGTCCTACCCAGTATTTTAATTTTTCTCTTCTCTAACAAAAATTATCACTTCAATCCAAACTTGATATAAAGAAAGTATCTCTTGAGGCAAGGTCTGTCCTTAGATACCAAATCAGTATGCATTTGTCAATGGAAATAATGGTTGACATGGAGACCATTGAGAAAAATAACAGAGAGAGAAACAACCAAATAATGGAAAGATATATTGTAGATAGAGATTAGGAGAAAGTGACCAGTAGTTCAAGCTAGTATTCAAAAAATAACTAACAAATTCTTATTCAGATAAGAAAATGAGGGGCTTTGAAAATGGATTTATTTTTATTACAGCAACTGACAGTCATCAACCCAGGAAAAGTATCATACATATAAAAATTGCACAGTACTTGAAGAACTCATAGAAGGAAAGATTTCATTACTGAGTTCCTCTATCTTATTGTGAAATTTAACAGATGACCAGATTGATCTAAATTAAATGCTCATGCTTACATATTTCAATATATGGTTAAACTATAACAATAATAGCATACATATGTTATGAAACTTGGTGACAATGGTATGTCAGATCTGAAGCCTCAGGTGTTAGATTGGTGCAGAAGAATTCCCTTTATCCTGCACAATCTTCTATCAATTGTGCCTTTCATCCTTATCCCTATGATATGTCAATATTATCTTTTGAGCATGTTGTGGTACTTAAACAGATGTGAGCTCTGCTTAAAGAGCTGAACTTTGATCTGATTGTCAAAATGCTTCTTGCAACAATCTATATACATATGCTGCATATGCATCACTCGATTCCTTTTTGGGATAAGGAATATTAAGTAAAGTAAGAAATCACAAGGAGAAGAAATTAAAGGCTTAACATAAGAGAAAAGGAAATATGCTTCACTCTCTGCATCACTTCTTTCTGTTGTCTGCGGACCATTGATGTTTCCATCATAACCATGTATTCAATTCACACTCATTCATTATCCACCTGCCCACCTGCATCCATCCATCCATCACCCTATTTTGCCAAGGAATGGTCATGGTCATTCCAGAATATGTTTCCCACTTCTGTAATACAATTCACACCTATTGTGCTAATTTGTTTGCTTTGTGTCTATTTATCTGCTATCTGATTGTAATCCATGCAGTGGTTCAATATCACACCAACCCATGAGTTGTTTAACAAAGCATCAAGCTTGATTTGGAGACTTATTGTTTTCTTACTGAACAATATTTCTTCTTACAGTATATCCAGTTCCTTCTATTGCTTACTACTTCTTAATCTTTTCTTGAGTATTGCATAGCACTGTATGCACCAAAATGGAATGGCACAGTGGATCTGTATGTACTGAATAACCAGTTTGCTGGACAGACACAACTGAGCTATACAATTATTTTTTTCAAAAAAAAAGAGATGAGTTTATACAACATAAAAAGCTTAAATCTAACAAATTATATTGTGAAAATGTTATCTGAATACAGAGTAAATCTAATTATTTTCTTTTCCCTTTAGCAAAGAAATTGTTTTTCTACTAGTCCTATAAACAATTCTTTTACTAATAAAGGAGAACATTTGATGGTCAGGGTTGAAACGAGGGGTCCTTGGTGCTCTCTGAGCTTAGCTGTTTTCTCACAAGATGTTTCATTACCCAAACTAGGTAACATGATTGGCACTGATGATGTTACCTAGTTTGGGTAATGAAATGTCTGCAAGAAAACAACCAAGCTCAGAGAGTACCAAGGACCCCACAATTCTTTTAAATCATTACATTTAAGCACTAAATAATGCAGTACAATCATCTGGTAACATGAATGAGCCAAATGTACTCAGAGGAGGTTTTTCACCATCAGATATTTACCATGAGTAGCAGCATTAAGAGGTTGTGCAGCTTGTGCTGCTGTGACTGCAGTTCGCTCTGTCTCTGCCTCCTTTTCTTCTTTTTAAAGCCACATTTGAAGACTTCAGGCAAAACATTCTAGGCCTTTAACAGCACTTTAGCGCTTCAGTTGTATGCTAGGACACTTAGCAACTGCAAACTGTTTCAAAAACAAACTGGTTAAGTGATAGGTGCTGATCATGTGAATTTTAAACAGCCATAAGAGCATGCTAAATCAAGATTTAGCTTCTACAAAAAAGAAAGAAAATGTGATTACAACACTGGGTGCATAATGTTTAATTTATTACAAAAACATAGGTGGCTTTCCTAAATCATTAAAAAGAAAAAGAAGAGAGAGAGAGAGAGAGAGAGAAACATTGTAGTTGTAATTTTTTTGTACTCCCCAGCCCCACTCAGGCTCAGGATCTGGCTTTTGCAAGAAATCCATTGAACTGTTCCCAATTTCTCTACATGTTTTTTCTTTAAATAAATTTGGTGTTAATGTGATGCCTCCATCCAGATGGAGGGTTCTATTGGATTAATTTCTAGCTCCCTCTCTGAGAAATCCAATAAAATAAAAGTTATCTCATCACTGTGAACAACAAACAAATGTACAGTTTTACAGCCTAACAGCAGAAAAAGAAAAACTTTCTGTACTGAAATAGAATGAAGCAGGGAAAAAACCCTATTAGAAATATTTAGTTTCCAAAGCTGGGGACTGTGTTGCACAATTAGCCTTTAGCTTCTTTCTTGCATGCACACACATTTCCAAAATAACCCTAAGCATCTAGAGGATCTTGCTGTTTTCATCATTCAGCCCCCATTGCCTCTCCCTCTACCATAAATGCCACTAAAATTAACCTTCTGTCCCAGGGTTGCCTTTGAAAGCTGTTTCTGCTGCAGATTTTCAGTCTTACAAGCACAGTGCATGTCAAATAAGCTGCACACTTTTGAGTCAACAGTCCAAAATCCTCTTTTCTCTGTGGTCTGTCTTGTCCAGTCTGTTTTATTGTTCTGTGCTCTTCCTCTTAACTCTTCTGGCCATAATCTCTTTCTTCTCTGAGTAATCTGCAAGGGAAAATTCTGCTTTCATGTGCCCCTACCTTGCTTTTTTTTCTCTTTTGCAGTGGAGAGGCCATCCCTGCTGGGTAGATTTGCTGTAAGGAAACACCCTCCGCTTTCTCCCTTCTTTGCTTACTTGATTTATCTACCTTAATAAAGATTCAAGAGACCATTATGTAAACCGCCAGCTAAAAGTTACCAGTGAAAAACCCCATCATTACACAGATATTCTGACTATCCTTTTATTTTGGCTGTGTCTAAGATAATTATGGCTGGCAATCTTAATTAATTTTTAGAGCCTTTATTGGATTGTAATTCTCATACATGGAAAACGTTACTAGATTGAAGGTGGAGTTTAATCCATCCAAGGTCCCCTCTGTGAGGGAAATAGATGGTTTCTAAATATGATAAATAAATTAAAATTTTGGTGGACCAATGGTGATCTTTAGATATTTTGCTATGAAAACATGCAGATATTGTAGTTATTCACTTAATAATGGTAATTGGGACTGGAACCGGAAAAGTCTCAGGTTATCATCGATGAGCGAATTAACCAAGGACCTCACATGATTGTGACTTTCCCTTTCTGTTGGCTTCCCCATTGACTTTGCTTGTGGGAAGCTGGCAGAGAAGGTGGCAATTCACAACATATGACCATGGGACTGAAATCCAAGCTGGTGGACAGTCATAAGTACACTTGTTCAGAGCCATCACAAGTTGGAATGATCACTGAACAAGTGGTTGTTAAATAAGGACCACTTGTACTTTTTTCAGTTCTATATTAAGTTGTTCCTGATTGTATAATTTTTTGATATCTTGCTTCTTAGTTGATTAGATTAATACATGTAATATCAGTCTGATAGCCATATTAGATCGCACCCCAGAAACACTATCAATTACTAGAAGAAATTGATATCCATATTTTCCAGATGGCATATAAAAATAATTTTTTTTTATTAATGGGTTCACTTTTTATAAAACAAATGCAAAAGTCTGAAGTTTTTTTTACAACCATTCTGTAAATGTATAGTTCTTTGGATCGTATTTTTGCTCATACTTTGTAAAAAATAAAAGAACTGAAGAATATCTGTGGGAAAAATTAATTAACTTTAGAAAGCATCTGCAAGACAGCCTACATCAGAGGTATGTCATTATATAATTCACCACCAGAATTATGCAGTGTTTTTATGAGTACTAATCAGGAATTCAATTCCCTTTGGGAGCAAGATATGACATACTTGTCAGTTTGTCTTGTCTAAAACTGTTGTAGCAATAGCATTTTACTGGTAAGAATGCCCAAGGTAAAATATTAAATAGTTTAACTCAATAAATTATTTAAAAATATTCTCAACTGTAAAATAATAAGTCAAACAGAACACAGGAAGAAATTAATTGTTAAATATAACACAGTTCTTTCTAATATTATGGACAATCTGTCTATTAATAAACATGATTAAATTTATAAAAATTGGAAAAGATTCCACTTTGGATGGATATCATGTTGAATTGAATAAAAATGTATTCAGCTCTTTGTCCCAATGTGATAGGATCAATAATCTTTTTTTAAAAAGTTTTTCTGACCTCTTTCTTTGAGACATTTATTTTGAAGGCTGATGAAGATCCTTCTGACTGTGCAAACTATTGTTTCATTTTCTTGTTAAACTGACATAAAAACATTGAAGGCAACCCTGATGGTATCCTTGGTTGTCCTCCTTGTAAAATATTGTTCAATTAAAGGTCAATAAGTATGTACTAATACAGATTACTAACTGATATTCTGGACACATTCAGAAAAAATGAAATCGGTGTAGTGGTTTCATTTAACATGTTTTTGAAATTGTGCATTGGAAATTTCTGAAATTCCCTGGGTAGATTCCTCAGTTAAATTGATACTTCCTCAACTATAGTTTTTACAAATTGAATTATTTCTTTACTTTTTAAAAAGTCTCATGGAACTCATCAAGGATGTCCCTTATCTTTTTTAGTACTGAAACCAATGACCTATTTTATTAGATCAATCTAGAATATTTTGGCTATAAACATGACTGAACAGTTTAATATAAACTGTTACTATATACTGATAATATATTAAATGTCATTGATTGCTATATATTTTCTGTATCTAAACACTGATATCGTGCAGTGTTTTTATAATTACCAGTTTACTCAGTTATCTAAAATAAGTCCCCTAAAGGTCTCACAGGCTTAAATGTTTCTAAGGACATTTATAATAATTAATAATTGGGATTTTAATTGCTTGAATTCTTTAAAATATTTCTTCATTTGTGGCTATAAATATATCAAAGATTTTATCCCAAATGAAATTGATTTAAGTGAGTTTACATGGAAAGATGATTATAGTAAACATCATTATTACTTCACAATTGATGTATATACTTAGATATATTTTACGTTAATAATTAAGTTATTTCAAGCAGATTGATAATATGTTAAAAGATTGTTTTATTGGAAGGAAAAATCTCCTACAATTTCTTTATATAAATGATTGTTATCATATGATGATGCAAGCTTCAACCTTCCTCTTTCTGTTTTAGCAATTTTGATTTCCAACTGCTTTTCTTTGGATATATTCAATATTTTAACTGTTATTGATGCTGACATTATTTACTACAGCTTGTAATTTCTGTCAGCAGCAAGGACACTGCCTTTTTTTTTCCAGAATAAGCAACTGAGAGGAAGCAAAATTCTGAAGAATGACAGCCACTTCATCATTGCTATGCAGAAATGTATCAAGGAAGGGACACAACATATATACCTACCATAAAAATGTAGACATTAACAGAGTCAGGATGACCAGTCTTGCTGGTCAAGTTTACTTCTGTAACCCGAATCCCAACCTCTGGGAATCCAAAAACCCTATGACCAACATGCTTCAAACATTTAATTCTCCAGGAAAATCAGACACCAATATGGGAAGGAATATATTGGAACATATTATCAAACAATTCCTGTTCCAGGAGAAGATAAGAATATATGTGCCAAAGTAAAGCCAAAAAAGTTAAATCCGAGACTGTTCTGTTCTTCTAAAGAAGACATCGAGACGAGGCTGGTTCACAACAAGGATCTCTTTATTGAAGCACATTCACAGAACAGAAGCAAGAACAAAATGGCCACTGGCCTTTTATATCCCCTTGCAAGGGAATGCACATCCAATCATTGCAGACCATTCTCCTGCCTTGTGCATGAATGACTCAGTAAGGCCCAGGACATAACACCCCTCCCCCCTTGGATTAAACAATAACTAAGCATATACCTTACACACAAACAATATCATAGCATGCCTTTTGGCAAATTAGACCTTCAACCTTTGCCCTCGCAACCCATTACCTTCAGGTCCCTGCTATACACACGGACCTTCACATTTTGACAATATTAACATTGCAGCACTACAAGTGTTATCCTCAGATGGCGAGGACTAGTAAACCTCCTGTATAGTAAACAGGGACCTTACATAGTCCTTTAAATGCTTAGGAGGACCCTTAACCCGCTCTGATCTCCGTGGAGCCAGATTAGGTGCAGATGTAGTTGTAGGTGTAGAGGTAGGTGTTGAATTAGACATAGGTGCCTGGAGTGCCTGCTTCCGGGTTGCGCAAAACAAACCAGGACTTTGTCGCCCAGAAGACTCAGGGATTCCCCCTGACTGCTGACTGGCTGGATCCACCAAACCCAAACCAGAGTTCCTTGGTGGGGTTGAGTTCCCCGAGTCCATTGGTGGAGTGCAGTTCCCCAAAATTCCATTGTACTCCTCTTGGGAGCACTGTCCCTCGAGCCCAAGACCAGCAGCAGGAGTACCCTGAGTAGCCAATTTATGGCCATTTGCCCCTAGCCAGGGACCTCTGCCAGAGTCAGGAGCCACATCCATGGCAAGACCCCCGGAGTCTATGCCAGAGTCAGAAGCCACCTCCATGGCAAGACCCCCACCTGGAAAATGTGGAGGAACATTTGGATAAGCGCCCTCGTGGAGAGACTGTCGTCCACAATCGTAATTGGGGTCCCCCTCCCCCCTGAGAGCAGAGCCAGGAGCAGACACTTGGCCAGGAAGCCTCCAGCGCAATTGGTCAATGTGACGTCTAAGCATACGACCATCCTCCAAGGCCATGTCGTAGGACAGTGGCCCAGAGACCTTGCATACCACAGCAGTTACCCAGAGATGTCCATGCCCATAGTTTCTGGCCCATACCGGATCACCCACTTGGAGTCTCCTAGGTGCCCATGGCTGTGACACCTGTGAAGCCACCCGGTTTGGGTGCAACCTGTCCAGTTTCGTGATGAGTCTGCGACCCCAGTGTAGTTCAGCTGGGCTCTTTCCTGTAGCTGTGCATGGTGTGGTGCAGTGTGCAAGGAGAAAATCGGCTAACCTGTGATGCCAGGGTCCTCGAGTGATTCTCTTTAATGCCTCCTTGGTGGTACGCACCATGCGTTCAGCCTGACCATTGGTGGCAGGGTGAAACGGAGCAGACGTAGCATGCCGGATCATGTTGGCTTGAAGAAAAGCCTGAAACTCAGAAGAGGTAAATTGGGGACCATTGTCTGAGACAAGGACATCAGGAAGACCATGGGAAGCGAAAATTCATCTTAGCACCTGGATGGTCCTGGCAGTAGTAGTGGACGATACAGGAACAACCTCTAGCCACTTGGAATGGCTGTCCACAAGGAGAAGAAAGAATTGCCCCTGAAAGAGCCCAGCATAGTCAATGTGTACGCATGACCATGGAGTGTGTGTCTCCTCCCACCTATGTACAGGGGCCTGGGGCATCTCAGGCCGTGACTGTTGGCACACTTGGCACCCCTGAACCTGGGCCTCGATGTCCTTATCGAGCCCAGGCCACCAAAGATGGCTACGCACAAGCGCCTTCATCCTCACAATTCCCGGATGTCCCTCATGCAGAGAGAGCAAGACTCTAGTCCTCAATGAGGCCGGGATGACTACCCTGCTACCCCACAGGATACACCCTTTGAAAGTGGAAAACTCATGTTTCCTACGCCAGAAACTTTGGAATTCTGTACCAGGAGACGTGTCAGGCCATCCTGACAACACCCATGTCAGCACACGTGTAAGTGTGTGATCAGTGGCAGTTTCAGTAGCTACATCCCTAGCATTGAGGGGAGATTCAGGCAATTCTTGAATGGAGAGAATGTGTACAGCAGGAGCAGGATCTGCCTCTATTTGCTTCAGAGGTAACCTACTAAGGCCATCAGCGTGGCCCATCTCTGTCCCTGGTTTGTGAACCAGGGTGTAGTCATAAGCTGACAAGAAAATTGACCATCTCAGCATTCTGGGGGAGATGATGTGTGGGGTTTGTTTGTTTGTTGTAAACAAACCCAGCAAGGGCTTGTGGTCAGTGTAGACCGTGAAATGGCGGCCATACAAGAAATCATGAAATTTCTTGATGCCTGATACTATTGCCAAGGCTTCTCTGTCAATCTGCGCATAATTACGCTCTGCAGATGAGAGAGTTCTGCAATAATAGGCCACAGGGACCTGAGTCCCATCAGCCTTGAGATGACTCAACACTGCTCCTACCCCATAAGGGGAGGCATCACATGCGATGCACACAGGCAATTGCTCATTGAAATGCGCCAGTACTGCATTGGAAGATAGCAAGGCCTTGACTTCTTTGAAAGCCCTTTCATGGACGTTCATCCATTTCCATGGAGTCTGCTTGTCCAAGAGCTGGTGTAATGGCTCAGCCACTGCAGCCTTGTGGGGGAGAAATGAATGATAGAAATTTAGCAGGCCCAGAAAAGCCTGGAGTTCAGCTTTTGACTGGGGGCTTGGGGCCAGTTGAATGGCCTGAAACTTAGACTCTGCAGGGTGGATGCCTTCAGCATCAATACGAAAGCCTAGAAATTTGGTGGATGTTACACCAATCTTACATTTGTCTTGCTGTAACTTCAGCCCAGCTTGGCGGAAACGCAGCAAGAAAACTCTCAGCCTTTCAGCCAAGTTCCCAGATGACTCTCCTGCAATGAGGACGTCATCGAAATAGGGGCAGACCCCAGGAATACCACGGAGTGTTCGCTCCATCACCCCTTGGAAAATGCCAGGGGCTACATTGACCCCAAACTGCAGCCTTTTTACCTTAAAAGCCCCTCTGTGAGTAACTATAGTTTGGGCCTCAGCTATTGCCTCATCAACAGGTAACTGTTGGTAGGCCTGAGCTAAATCAAGCTTAGCAAAGACTTTCCCCCCCTTCAGTGAGGCCATAATGTGGCTCACCACAGGCACTGGATATGCAAGCTGCTGCAAGGCTTTGTTTAGTGTGCATTTATAGTCCGTACAAATTCGGACTTCACCATTGGCTTTTAATGGTGTTACTATGGGGGTTTCCCATGGACTAGAATCCACAGGTTCTAGAATGCCTTGTTGGAGCAGTTTGTCCAACTCAGCATCTATTTTACTTTTGAGGGCAAAAGGCACCCTCCTTGGCTTAACCCTGATGGGTGTGATGGCTGGATCTAACCTTAAAGCAATAGGAGGCCCCTTGTATGAGCCAAGCTCTCAGCAAACTCCTTACAGACTCCTGCAAGGCTGGCAGTTTGTAGATGGTTAAGACCAGTCACTTGGATCCCAAGTGCCTCGAACCAATCGAGTCCGATAAGACTCGTGCGATCACCCCCAACTACCACCACATCTAACAACCCATCAAATTCCTTACGCTGTACTTTAAGCGTGGCCTCCCCCTTCACACTGACTCGTGAATTCTGGAAGTCAGTGAGGATGAGATTGGAGGGCCTGAGTTTGACTCGTGAGCCACTCCTGGAACAAACCTTTTTTAAAGTGTCAGCAGAAATAATAGAAAGAGTGGACCCTGTGTCAAGCTCCATGACCAGGGGAACTCCCTGCAACTTTACATCAATGCAAAACTTTTTCTTAAGGGGCTGGTGAACCCCAGTTTTGAATACCCCCCTACGGGACACGCAGAAACCCACCCTGTGTTGGCTGGGGACCTTGGTACCTTTCACAGGCAACTCTTCGGGGGACCTGTTTTTCTGGTGACCCAAGCAGGCTGATGCGATGTGGCCTTGCCTGCCACATGCCCGGCAAACAGCAGAACGAAAACAGTAGTCGGCTCTCCTGTGGCGACCCCCACAACTGAAACACCGAAGGAATGCAGGCGTCTTTCCTCTGCACTCTTGCAGTCTTCTCTCCGCCGACTGTTGAAGTCTGCCCACTTCTTCTTCCTCAGATTCTTCTTCGGATGCCTCTCGCACGACTTCCTGATGGACGGGAACTGCTGCTGGAGGGTTCTTGGTCGACCGCAAAGCCTTCACCGTGCCACCGGCTGCTTCTTCAGCTGCAATTTCTCTCAGGGCATCTTGGAAGGAAACATTAGCTCTAGCAAATAACTTTTGTTGCATCTCACGGCTTCACAATCTGCAAACGAGCTGATCTCGGAGCCTCTCTTCCAAGTCTCGGAACTCACGTGGCCTAGCAGCCTGCCTCAGAGCCGCGATGAAATCCGCAGCTGATTCTCCCGGCCGCTGATCCTGCTGTTCGAATTGGTGCCTCCAAGCTATTATGGAAAGCTTGGGCTCAAAATGCTCGCGCAGCATTTTCTTCAAATCTGGATAGGCGATCAACTCCAGTGGTGCTGGGGCTACAAGGTTCTCAGCAATGTCAAAAGTCTCTTGCCCGCAGACACACAGCAAGGTAGCAGCTTTCAATCCGTCTTCTTGGACCTTGTTCACCCTGAAGTAATTCTCGACGCGAGCTGCGTAAGAGCTCCATCATTCTGGGTGCAAAGTATCGAACTCGACAAGACGGCCCAGTTTGGACATCGTTGTGACCGATAGCGTCTTTGACGTGTCTCGCCACAAGGAAGGAGAAGGGGTCCCACGAAGCCAAGCCCACCTCCAGCGTCTTCGTACTGGCAGGCGGTTGCTTCTCCTAGACGCCGCGCTTCTCTTCAGTTCAGGCCTTCAGGTGAGTTGGCCCTATCTTCTTCTTCTTTGGCTTCCTTTGTGGCAAATTCCACCCTCGTCGCCAATGTTCTGTTCTTCTAAAGAAGACATCGAGACGAGGCTGGTTCACAACAAGGATCTCTTTATTGAAGCACATTCACAGAACAGAAGCAAGAACAAAATGGCCACTGGCCTTTTATATCCCCTTGCAAGGGGATGCACATCCAATCATTGCAGGCCGTTCTGCCACCTTGCGCATGCACGCAAGGCCAGAGACAGCCTGTCTGGGTCCCGGGCAGACACGTGGTCTGTCCGGGTCTCTGCAGCCTTCCTGCAGCCTTCCTGCAGCCTTCCTGAGCCTTGCTGAATGACTCAGCAAGGCCCAGGACATAACAGAGACGTTCTTGGAAAAGTAGGAGATGACTTTTTGGTATCCCTCTGTCTCTCACTTTTAACCTTTATGTCCTGAGATTGGCTGCAGAATGAGTCAGAAAAATTATGCAGTAACTGATGGTACCATATGATTTCCCCCCCCCCGTTCTTACTGTAGTTATCCTTCTAGCAAGCTGAGGACACAACACATTCTAATTCCCATTTTATGCATGGGGCACATAAAATGAAATGGAGTTACGTTTTATGGAGATATGATTAAAAAATCAGTTTGTGCAAGGACAGCAGTGTACAAATGTCTTGTTTCATTAATTTTCAACCTTGATTTTGAAAATGAAAAGCAACATTTATATGGTCTTGGGAAAATTAAATGCAGTGGGAAGAACCACTAGGAAATAAATGGGGAGATCTGCAGACAGGAAGATATAGTAGCTAAATATTTCCCTGTGTATAAACTACCCATACTGAATATCCTTCAGACTATCACTATATGGCAGGAGCTAGCTTTTTGGAATATTTTAAATTTCTAGGATTGGGGCTTGATATATGGGGCTTTTCCCCACTTGCATCTATCCATAGTATGAACGTACCTTGTGAACCACATTTATCCTTCATGTCCTCATAATGTTGCCCTCATTGGTCCCTGAGCTGGCCTTTTCCACAGAACTTCAGGTTTTACTTAGCTGCTCTGGTGTCACCAGCTATTTTATTGATAGTGTGCCAGGTCACCCTTAGGGACTGGGAGCAACCTAGCATTTATTGTGCACTTTAAGCTGGGGTGTGCTATGAAGCAGAAGAAAGAGACCTTGTGTAATTCTTCCAAATCCTTGTTGAGACTGTAAGCTATTCAGACTGAGCCAGATTTCCTGGATGAAGATTAGTTCATAGATTTGGTGAAAGCCTTTTTTTCTCTTTGCCTGCCATTTCAGTGACTCAGGCCACAAACAGGGAGAAGTAGCAGTGAAGAGGGAACAATTCTTACAAATGTTTAAACCTTCAGGTTTAGCAGTCTTTCAAAACCCTCTCAGCAGTGGTGTGATTGATGGGTGGTTTTCCTGCTGGTTGGTGATTTTGAAAAGCTATTAGGAAGATAGATTTCCCTGCAAGGCAAATAAGGAATGAAGCTCGACAGTTGAGTTTGGGAATGCAAGAGCAACTATCTATGCCAATTTAATTTTTCTGCTGGCTCACAGATGAGAGGGGAGCACTGAGCCATGCAAAAAGCTAACAGTGTTAACCATAAATAGAAATTCTGTGGCATTATTTCCCACTACTGATTTTAATTCAATCTGATAAAAATAATTTGCTTTTAAATTAGAACAAAATTTTAGAGAAATTTTTATGGATGGAATAAAATGTTCTGGTACTTATTTAGAAGGCAATTAGAGGTATTTGAAATCTATATCTAAATGTTAAAGCTGTTCTCTTAAGTTGCAGTGGTTGCAGTCACATTGTGTGAAAGAAGTACAGTGGAGCTCAGGTTAGGTTTTTTTTTTCTAAATACCCATTAGAGGAAAAATGAAGCAAGGGAAAACATGCATGGTTCAGATAAAGAAAAGATGAACTATTTATTGGCATTTTAAGAACTATAATTAATGAGATGACACCACACAAAGAAAATTTAGCTATTTCTAGAATTTTTTCTGAAGTTGACCATTTTTATGCTGCTGGAGGTTAAATTGCAAACCAGGCAGTAGCTACTTCTAAATTACTCCTTGAAATCCTCCTCTACCTTTACCCCAAGGAAGTTGAAATGCATCAGGCCAACAAGATTTGCAAGAGGAAAAGTAACAAAAATAGTAGAGAAAGCAATAAGACAATGATTTGCCTTGTGGAACTGCCCTTTCTTTGGAAGGGCTTATAGAATGCTGGAATCTTTTTTAATTTCTGAATTGTGTTGTAGACAACCCATGCACTACTGTAAATACATCAAAATTCAGGCTTGGGTTGAAGATAGTGCATCTGGCTCTCCTTGCTCTCTCAGTAGCCTTTGGTTAGGGTCATCCTCTTGCTGGCATTGCCCCACCTAAGATCAGGAGAGAGGTAGCAGCAGACTCTGAGAAAACTAAGCAAGAGAATGATCCTCAACATCCTCTGAATGGACATATGCCACAAGCCCGCTGACTCAGATCTAGGAACAACTTTATGGCAAGAACAAACATTATTGAGGGTACACAAGAATTAAAAGATGGAGGAAGGAGACCATCAAGCAAGGAATAACATTAAAGGAGGATCTGGCAGATAACAATATGTGTGAATGTGGAGAGAAGCAAAGCTCAGCCCATCTGCTGGCATGTCAGCTACTACCAGAAACATGTATTGATAATGACTTATTTTTGGCCAACAACAAAGCCAAGAAGATGATTTCACTCTGGCAGAGAAGGAGAAGGAGAAGAAGAAAATGAAGCAGCAGCCTTTGGCACCCCAACCTCAAAATACCAAAAAAAAAAAAAAAAAAACCAGAACAAAAATTGCTTTCTGAATAATTTATCATTCTGAATCATCCTGAACCTGTTCGTGCTGTTCAACATTTTTGTGAGTGCTATAACAAGATTGTTTCAAGAAACTGCATTTTGGTTATCCAAACATCTTGTGTATTGGATATTTTGTTTTTTGTTTTTTTTCTGCTCTTCTAAGATTCTTAAAGTTATTGGTATTAATTTGTTTTTGTTGAAATCTGAAGCTTAACCAAAGGTATTTCCTGATGTAGCAACTATGTGTTGCTCAGAATTGTCAAGAATAGCCTCCTCACTTATCTGTTTCCAAGAAGCAACACCTGACAAATACTAAGAATTATTTTTACAGCAACTCAGATGCTAAGAAATAGTGGTGACTGAGAAAAAAGTCAGAAAAAAGTGCAAAATATAAGATTTACAGGCATACTGTGCCAAATGTTTTGAAACCTAATTTTATTCCTTTGCTATCTTATTTAAGATAATATTTTTCAATTTGGTGCTCTTCATATGAATTGGGTTATAGCATACCCACATCTTAGTCAGAATAGTGTTAAGTAATGAAAGCATCTATAATCTTTAAGTGGGAAAGTATCTTTAACCATGGTTCTAATCCTCCAACATGTTTTATCATAATTATTATAAACAAACTCTAAGTAAATGAGTTTGAAACATTAGAACATTAGTAGTTAACTGATACTTCTTTGAGATTACAAGTCAGACATAACAATTCTTGATTCATTGACCTTTAGTTCTACTCAAATTTATTCTCTCTATGAAAAATCTCATTCTGTGATTTAAACCTTGCTGTTTCTATAATTTTTATGATCCTGATTATAATGACTGTACTACAGAACATCAATTGGGAAGTTGTGGTGTATCTGGGTATCTTCATAACGCGTGGACTGCAATTTCCAAAGTTTACAAGGCAGCATGATTAATGCTAAGAATTCTGGAAGCTGAAGTTCCACATTTTGCAGTGCCATAGTTGGGAATGCTTCCTAACTCAGAATGGAAGGCAATTTTCTGTTAATTTTCAGCAACTGGGGTTCCAGACCCCTTATGTCCTTAGGCTTTAAAGTTGCCCTTGGCATAGTGGGAGGTGTACAATAAATTAATTCATAATTTGGAGAGATAATCATAGCAATTCAGATTGATGGAATAATCAAATCTTTACCAGCTTTCTGAAAACTAGATGTGACAGGGCCATTTCAACGTTGATTTGGATGGGGCAACAGTGAGGGATAGAAGAATTTTATGAGACCAAACCATTTAATTATTTCAGTTAAAATTAGTTTTAAGACTAACTTCAAATAGTAAAAAGACAAGTAACAGTCTCTTTGATTCACATACTCATATTCCAATAAAAGAAACATTGGTAGCAAAGAAGTATCATCAAGGTCCCAAGTAAGCAAGCAAATATTTTCAGATTAACAGATTTTTCACCAAAGCAATACAAGCAGCACTGTACAAAAAGATGAAGCAAGCAGGAACCTTTAAAGTGGAATATAGAAGTCATCTTTTGAATTTTTTTTCCTGCAAAAAAAGGAACATTGATATAAATGATATACATCTTCCTTCCTCCTTCCTTCCCTCCCTCCCTTCCTCCCCCCCTCCCTCCCTCCCTCCCTCCCTCCCTCCCTCCTTCCTTCCTTCCTTCCTTCCTTCCTTCCTTCCTATTCATTGAAAATTCATTGAAAAAAAGGTCTGCTGAGGATCTTGAATAAACTGTCCAAGCACTCCGAATTTGTTGGCGATGTCCATTTTGCTCTCCAAGTTCATGGTGACCTAACCCTAACCCTAAATGGAATTTTCCTCCAATGGGATTTTCCCATGTATTTCACCAGGAAACATAGATAGGGCAGCCAGAAAAGTCCTTACCCTCCTAACGATACCCAAGCACTCCGAATTTGTTGGCGATGTAGATTTTACTCTCCGAATTCATGGTGACCTAACCCTAACCCTAAGTGGAATTTCCCTCCAATGGGATTTTCATATGTATTTTACCAGGAAACGTAGATAGGGCAGCCTAGAAAAGTCAGTGCCCTCCTAACTATACCCAAGCACTCCGAATTTGTTGCTGATGTAGATTTTGCTCTCCGAGTTCATGGTGACCTAACACTAACTGAAAGTGGAATTTTTCTCCAATGAGATTTTCCCATGTATTTTACCAGGAAACATAGATAGGGCAGGCTAGAAAAGTCAGTGCCCTCCTAAACATACCCAAGCACTCCGATTTTTTTGGCAATGTCCATTTTGCTTTATGAGTTCATGGTGACCTAACCCTAACCCTAAGTGGAATTTTCCTCCAATGGGATTTTCCCATGTATTTTACCAGGAAAGATAGATAGGGCAGCCTAGAAAAGTCAGTGCCTTCCTAACCATACCCATGCACTCCGAATTTGTTGGCAATGTCCATTATGCTCTATGAGTTCTATCATGATACCTTACAGAGATCTGTTCTCCTTTCCTGAGCTAAATCCTGAACTTATTGTTATATGCTCATTTAATATAGTGAGAATTCTACAATGTCCATCCTCATGATTTATGTAACTTCTAAAAATTTGTTTTAAGCATATACATCCTGTACGAATCAGAGACCTCCTCAAGCAAAGAAAATACCCAAAATTTGGATTGACAGGCTTTGGATTTCCAAACTCTGACCCAATAGGACCAACTACGTCTGGTAATAGCAGATTTCTATTTTTAATAAAACACTCATATAGCTTCAAATAATTTTATTTGGTACATTTTTATTGATCAAAACTTATTTTTATTCTTTCTCTTTTTCTGTTACTTACTTTCCAAATTATTTTTCTGAGATGGAAAGGTTTACTTGTAAATTTAATACAAACAAATGAGAACAGTCATAAGAATTTTTCTTCCTAATTATTTTATGCTTTTCAGTGTGATAAGCCAGTTGATAAGGTGTTTGGGTGACATTGTCTGCTAAGGAAAAACTAAAAGGTCACAGCAAAGGACATCTTCAAATGTCAAGTTCAAAGAGATATTTTTACACTGACAGGGTCAGGAATTCAATGTGTACTCTATGAAAAGAAACTTTTTACACCAATGTATACTGTTGTTTAAAAAAAAACTGCAATGCTGAGAATACGTTGACTTTTTCATGGTTAGGACCCTTCATGATGTTACATTATATTTATATGTTGTGTTTGTGAAGCTGGGGTTTGTGCCTGTTTCTTAATAAGGCCATTGTTCGTTGCTTATCCTATAGCATAAAGGATTAAGCTAATCATTATCTAACCTTAAGCCAATTGTTTTTCAAGGTTATTGTGAGGGAAGGTAGAAAGCATGAAATTGACAATTACAGTCTGACAATAATATGTACAAAAACCATAAAAATAAATAAAAACATTTGGAGGACAAATGTATAAAGAGCAGCATTATATAATATGATTAACATGGATTCTACATTATGAGCTTTTATGTTTGCAATTCCACAAATCTAGAAATCAACCTTAGCTGCCCATTCCTCAAGTCCTTGGAAAAAGATTTAACATTCCTAGATCTATATTCAAAGGGGTTGGTTTGATAGGTGGCTCAGCTCCCTTATTTAAAGAACCCATCTACACAAGCTCGGACCCTGCTTCACCACACATTAAACAAAACAATTATATTTATTTTTCCAAGTTTTAGATAATTTCATTGAAAGGGAAACAAAGGCAGGAGAACCCACCAATTGCTTTCCTGACTTGCCAGCACTATCGGTGGCCTTATTCCTGAAGGACTCAGTCATCAGATAGCAAATGATATGCCAGCATCCTTTTCTGTCAGCCTTACTGCACTCTGATACAGCCATTTAAGTGTGTCCATAAAGACCTTTCACAAGATGACTGAGTGCTGCATAGTTACAAAGATGGTTGTCTTGTCAAGTCTTGGTAAGGCTTCCAGAAATGTCATCAACTCCCCCCACCATACACATATTGTCTCTAAAAAGCCTTTTCTGAGCTGCTGTCCTCCAGATGGATTAGATATCAACTGCTACACCCTAACAATAATGTGTGTGTGTGTTTAATAAAGTACATGTCAAGGTTCCAATCAACAGAGACAAATAAAGCAGGACTCCGAGGCTTGCAAATTCCTCAAAGAACATATTTATTGATACAGAGTATCGGTACTTCAAAAGTGAAACCAAGTCTGAAAAGATGTATAACAATTCCCCAATACAAAGTTAAGAAATCCCACCCCTAAAGGTATGCAAGCAACTATGTTTCCCCACTCAGCTTGTTGGCAGGCTTTTCATGAAACACCCAGCCTGCAGTCTCAGGAGCAGCCAATGACCTTGGTTCCTATGAGAGAAAGTCCGAGACAGAAAGTCTGTTTTGTCTAGCGCAACACCTGGCAAACCCCTTCCCTCTATACTATGTGGCAACTAGGAATGAGAAGGAAAAAAATGGCTGCAACCTTGCTCATTCTAAAGTTGACAGTACATTTTCAGCCAGTAGTAACCACAGTTTTCTTCAGCCCTAGCTAGTTCTTGGCTGTATCTCTCTAGTTGAGGTGAGCATATAAATGCCAACTGGCAAATGCTGAAATCTATGTAGATCAGGTCCAGACTTGTGACCCTAACAGTTCAAGAAAGGAACGCTTTTAATCTAATGACAAAAAAGGAACAAAGTTAATGAGGCATGCCTTACTTTGAAACCCAGCTCCTCTGCTCATATTTTGTTTTAGGAGGGGCAAATAATTCCTGTGAAATAATTGCTGGATCAATTTGCTTGAGAAAAAGTAGTGAAACATATCAGAGGTTTCTTGAAAGGACATTACTATGCTGAACCAACATATGAAGAAAAAGAGAAAGAGAAATCATATTTAGTTTTCTTCCAAGATGGAAATCTGGGCCAAATGTATGTGTGTGGGGGTTACCTAAGCTTTTATCAATCTCTGTTACAGCATCTGAATGGTCAGTGCTTGCTCAGGGTTTAGAGGCTTTAAAGGTCTGGATGGGGAGAAGCTGGCTGTGATGAGACCTAGCAAGATGGAATGGATGTGGTTCTTGGATTCCCAGACACCTTTGGTGTGTAGGTCGGATATCCTTCTTGACTTGTGATTCCTGCTGGAAGAGCACATGGTAGACACACAATCCATTTTGTGTGTCAGTTGCACCCATTTTGGATCAGGAGGCCTTTCTCATGGTCCTTCATGCTTTAGTCACCGTCTTTCAATGCACTCTACATGGATCTACCCTGAAGCTACAACTGGTCAGAATTCAGCAGCACATGTAATTCTGCATGGTCCATTATTCATTCAATTACAACACTGCTACGTGAGCTGCACTGAGTCCCAGTTGCTTTCTGGATAGGTGTTGGTTATTAAAGCCCTGTGTGGCATATGGCCAAGTTATTTGCAGGACTGGCTCCCTGTGAGGCTATCTGCCTGTCCCACTAGGTCAGATAAGATGGGCAGATTCTTGGTCCCCTCTCTTAAATGCTGTCATTTAGTGGGACCTTGGTCTATCAGCCCTTTAGAATAGCCGCCTACCTGAGATTTGAGGAAACACCTTGAAGATTTGGTGCTCCCCCTCCCAAATGTTGGACTAAGAAGGGAGTTGAATCAGGAGGCTACATTCTGCTTAGTCTGGCACCTGGTGGAAAGAATTGTTTTGTTTTTATGCTTGTTTTTACTTCTTGTTGTGAGCTGCCTAGGATCATTATATGAGATAGATGGCTATATAAGTTTGATCAATCAATCTCTTTTACCTTTAACTTGACAGTTTTCTAAGGATGGGAGCATGTTTTCAAAAATAGTTATTTTATCTATATTTCATTTCCATCCTACATTTGGGCAAATTATAATTAAAATTGAAAGCTATGAATCATGCACAGACTTCTAGACTTGTTGTGGAAACATGCCAAGGCCACTAAAAACTGACTTCATTGTTCAAATTATACTTCGAAAAAGTGGGACATAAATATGTTAGTGCATGAATCTCTCTTTAAATGTTTTCCATGTGACTGTAGTAGCATAAATAAATTAATGAAAAAGAAGCTACAACCTTCACAAAACATGTTCTGTAGCTTTGTTTTCAATATTCCACATTTTGTTTTATGTTTAGTTATATCTTTTCTCTTTCTGTTGCTTACTATTCTCTCCGGCACAGATAGATAGGTGTTACAAATCACCATATAATTATAGTATTGTTATTTGCTATAATTACAATGTTCCTGATTTATTAATGTAATAAATATATTATCATTTGATTCACTAACAGATTCAAAAATAATTAATGGGTAGCTTTATTACTAGCTTGGAAATAATATTTCATTGTGTTTAAAAATAACTCTAGAAAATGGAGAAACAAACAAAATTATACCTGACTAATCTACTTTGTTCTTTTAGTTCAGGAAGTTGCAACTTTCCCTTTTAAGTCAGAAAGTCCTGCTTTCTGATTTATGGGAAAGCAGCCATGTTAAATTGGTTTCATGGTTTGCTTTGCTACACTATTATTTGCAGGAGCTGAATCCAGGCACCTGGATCTTTGTGAGTGATGCACTTGGAACTATTCTTCAAAATGAGAGTAAGAGTCATAAGAAAGAGCCACCAAGATAAACTGAAATGTGATGCAACTAAAATGGACTTAAATTTAAAAACTATACATCTACAATAGGATCACTCCCCCTTTCAAATCATAATTCTCTTTTGTTACATGAATAATTAGAATTTAGTGATAACCTTTGAAGAGGCTTAGGCAGTATGCCAGAGCTCTGGGTGCTACAGCTTTTTTGAGAGTATAATCTTCTAATTTGGAACAGTTGATTTGTCAACATTTTGTGAAAGAAACCATACTTTTAAATGAAAGAATCTGAGGGATACCAACAATCTACAGTGTTTATGGCACCTGCTGAGAAAGTTCAGAACCAGAAAGAACAAGTTCACTTAATGTGAATGGAATGGCACTGTAATAATGCATTCATTAAAAACTACAGATGACTGATAAATGGAGGTCACGTTTGCAATAGGATGATCACCTGAACAGCAATTTTGAGATAAGCAATAAAAATATTTTTATACAATCACTAAAATAGTTGAGCATCAGATGAGCCATTGGGCAAATATCCATTCTAAGAGACAGTTTTTCTGGTTGATTAATTAGAGCTCATTATCAAGTTTAAAATTTCCAGAATGCTATTATGTTTAGCCTGAAACAAAAAACATTCCCAATAATAAGCATCTGAATCAATCTACTATTGACTATTGATTAATAAGAGGGGGAGAATATTTGATTAGACAATTGGCTTGCCCAAAGGCTCTGAAACACAACCTATATTACAAATACTTTTGTATCATTTGGTAATTGATTCAGAATACTAGCATTTCGTTCTATATCCATAAATGCTGATACAGGTTAACCATAATTTGAAAAACATTACAAAACTAGAACAAGATCCCCTATCCTTTGTAACATGTAATTATTTAAAGTAGATCAAATATTTTAGTTGATTTACATAAGATCTGATTTAACTTTTGGAATAAATATATAAAGTTGGTATGGTTTGTCATTTAAATGGTGTACTTTTAAAAATGAATCATTATACTTATATTCTTGTACAATATCTAAGGACTTTTATATTTAATTAACAATTCAATAAATATAATCAAAAGTAATGAATATATGTAGTTTTCTTATTTGGATTATAATGGGATTGGTTAGCTATTATTACTGTGGTAAAGCAGGTTCTTGGAATGCAGTTAAAGATTAAAAATGTTAATGTTTTGTTAACTTCTCTCTCTCAAATCTGGAATCTTTCAATCTTGATGAAATTGGTCAATTCTTAAACTTCAAATAAGCTTTATTAATGAAGATACAACACTGAACAATACGAATTTGTTTGATTAGCTGGGTTTAGTTTATTCTTTACAAATTGAATCCTAATGATGAAATTGAAAATTATACCATTTTAAAATATCCATCCAATCTTCCATCTACTTATCCAGATGCACGTCAGGATTTATAGACTACCCACAAGTCCTATGACTTCCACATAGACACTAATAATAAGCGCAGCTCCCACAAGATAGGTGTTATGCTACTGAAATAGCTCTCACTGCCAACATGTCTGTTGCCTCATTCCGCACCAACTTCCAGATCCTTCTCAGAGACATCACATTATAGTAGTGGAATCTCGCCATGATAAGGGTGTGAGTCACTGTCTGGCCTGCTGTTTCAAAAAAGGGCTGGAAATGGCTTAGAAGTCAAAGCTAGTCCAAGACTTTCTTGGCCATAGCCTCCACCTTCACCATTTTAATAAACAACAGATCTGCTTGTGCAAGATCCAAAGTGCTTTTGAATCATGTTCAAAATGCAAACAGTCCTATTATTTGCACTTGTGGAGAACATTTACAACTGTGAAATGGAAATCTGATTATCTATAGAAACAATGCTTCCAACTGTTACTTCTTGGACAATATAAAGAATTAAGTCTGATTTTGAAGATCAGTGTCACAGATATTTTTGGTACTTGGGCGTGTGTGTGTGTGTGTGTGATTTCTTAAGATTTGATGAAAAACATAATACAAAACATTTCTTGAGAATTTTTTTCTTTATTATTCAGGCAAAATCTACTTTTGGCCTAAGCAACACTCCTTATAAAAATTGTTTACAGCTGGATAAGCTTAGCTCTGACTCTCCCATTTTCTCCTGCCTGTTTCCGTATTAACAGGAAGGAAAGCATTGTTTGAGATTTAAAATACAGTGTAAATGAAACTCTTTCACTCTAAATGAACATTATGTTCTTTAATAGAATTAATATACATTCTTGACACATTGGTTTAATATGTATGTATATGCCCCACTGTTCTAAAGACTCTGTCTGTAATGTACTGAGCTGTGTTGGACAGCAGGTGCAGGGCGGGAGCCAGGCGAGGCTAGCGACCACGTGGTTGCTACGGACCCTGGATGTCTGGCAGCCCGGGCAGGCTTGCTACTTTAGTGTGGGAGAAACCCTGTGCTATGATTGGTTAAGATTACCAAGAGCTCCCTTGTATAAAAGGGCGGAGCCAGTTTCATTTTCTGTTCTGTTCTGTGTCTGTCTCCAATGAATAAACCTTGTTGTTGTTTAATCTCATCTCTTCGATGTCTACCAATCTAAAGACAGAACAGTTGGCGACGAAGGTGGGATTCTGCTGCCACCGTGACAAAGGGCCCGAATCACTGTGAAGGAGGGCCAGATCATGCTGAGGGGCGGCGTTCCTATTTTGGATCACTCACCCGCCAGTACGCAAACGCTGGGGGAGAGTGCTGTGAGGAACTGCCCGGGAAACCCTCTAACTGAGTGGCAGCATGTGGTAGAGGAGAGACAATAGAATGGCAAAACTGGGCCGGCTCGCAGAATTCAACGTTGCTCACCTGGAGCGTTGGAGCTCGTACATCGCCCAGGCTGAGAATTATTTCCGTGTGAACAGGATCACAGAAGACAAGCTGAAGGCCGCCACGCTGCTCTGTGTGTGTGGCCAAGCCGTCTTCGACATCACAGAAAACCTCGTGTCCCCAGTGCCATTGGAGACCATGACATACGGTGAGCTAAAAAAGATGCTCAAGGAGCACTTTGAGCCGAAGTTGTCAGTCATTGCATGGCGGCACACTTTTGAGCAGCGGGACCAGCGTCCAGGAGAGTCCATCACAGAATTCATCGCCGCCCTCAGACAGGCAGCAAGGCCGTGTGAATTCAAGGACTTAGAGGAACGGTTACGAGACCGTTTGGTTTGTGGACTATGGAGCAGAGATCTTCAGCAGAAGATCTTCACGAAGGAGACTGTCTCGTTCCAAGACACGTTGCGAGAGGTCACTGCAGAAGAAGTAGCCGGCGGAGCTGTAAGGGCCTTGCGGCTCTCAAAGAACCCTCAGCCACCACAAACCGTCCACCACGAGGATGTCGAACCGGAGGAAGAGGCCGAGTCGGACCAGGAAGTTGACCTGGTGCGACAACCACCAGCGAAAGGACTTCCTAGGCTTCTTGAGAAGGCAGATCCCTTCCCTAGGTGCATGGGGTGCGGGGAACGGCACAAACGAGCCGACTGCCGGTTCCGAACAGCCCATTGCTGAGCATGTGGCAAGCAAGGCTACATCGCTGCTGTTTGTTTGGGCCGTGGAAAAGAACTTTCCAAGAAAGAGTTGCCTCGGAAAGGTACCGGAGTACCCAGCCACAACAGGGTGGGGTTCTGTGCCAACAGGCGTGTCATCCATAGAACCGGGGGACATAGGCCCTTAAAGAAAAAGCTGCAATTCAAAGTCAGGTTGCAAGGGGTTCCATTGAGGATGGAACTGGACACAGGGTCTGCTCTGTCCATCATTTCCCAGAGCACTCTTAACAGAATTTGTGGCCGAAGCGGCCAACGGGTGAAACTGAGGCCATCGAACTTAATATTGACCGATTTTCAGAATTCCCCGGTCAGAGTTAAGGGGGAGGCCACTCTAAGGGTGCAATTCCGGAAATTCATGGGAATGCTGAACATCGTCGTGGTCGAGGGAAACAGGACAAGCCTAATAGGGCTTGATTGGTTCGAGGCCCTGGGAATTCAGGTAACGGGGCTGAACAGTTTACAAACGGCCAGCCTGGACCAAGTCTGCAAGGAATTTGCAGACGTGTTCAGTACTGAACTGGGGAAATATAAGGGCCCCCCAATTGCCTTGAAGATAGATCCTTCTGTCGCACCAATTAGGATCAAGCCCCGTCAGGTGCCGTTTGCTCTCAAGCACAAAATTAATGCAGAATTGGATAAACTTGTGCAGCAGGGCATCTTAGAGCCTGTGGATACCAGTCCATGGGAAACCCCCATAGTGATGCCACTTAAGGCCAACGGAGAAGTCAGAATCTGTGCTGACTATAAGTGCACGCTGAATAAAGCTCTGCAGCAACACTCCTATCCCGTGCCAGTAGTCAGCCATATTCTGGCATCTCTACAAGGGGGTTGCATTTTTGCAAAACTTGATTTGGCCCAGGCCTACCAAAGCTGCCGGTGGATGACGCCACGGCAGAGGCACAAACCATTGTGACCCATTGGGGGGCTTTCAAGGTGCGGAGGCTACAGTTTGGCATTAACATAGCGCCAGGTATTTTCCAGAGTGTCATGGAGCGAATGCTCAGAGACCTTCCGGGTGTATGCCCGTACTTCGATGATGTTCTCATTGCAGGGGAATCAGTGAAAAATTTAGCTGAGAGGCTCAGGGCCGTGTTGTTGCGGTTTCACAAAGCGGGCCTGAAACTCAGGAAAGACAAGTGTAAGATTGGGGTCACATCCACAGAGTTTCTGGGGTTTCGCATAGACGCGGAAGGCATACACCCTGCTCAGTCCAAGCTGGAAGCAATCCAGCAGGCGCCCAGTCCCAAAACAAAAGCAGAACTTCAAGCGTTCTTGGGACTGTTAAATTTCTATCGTGCCTTTCTTTCCCACAAGGCAGCCGTGGCGGAGCTGTTACACCGGCTCCTAGACAAACAGGCTATATGGGCATGGACACATGTCCACGAGAAGAGTTTTGC
The DNA here is from genome assembly GCA_023970755.1 of Azemiops feae. NCBI lineage: Eukaryota > Metazoa > Chordata > Lepidosauria > Squamata > Viperidae > Azemiops > Azemiops feae. The sequence continues at coordinate 905,975 of JALGBA010000099.1, forward strand.
TGCAGTTAAAGCATTACTTTCCTCAAATGCAGTGTTGGCTCATTTTAATGAGCGACTTCCTGTTACCATAGCATGCGACACTTCCCTTTACGGGATCGGAGCTGTTTTAAGTCACCTTAAAACAGATGGGACTCAGGTCCCGATAGCATATTATTCCAGAACCCTGTCTGCCGTGGAGCATAATTACGCGCAGATAGATCGAGAAGCATTGGCAATCATAGCGGGCATCAAGAAGTTCCATGACTTCTTGTATGGTCGCCGTTTCACGGTCTTCACAGACCACAAGCCACTTCTGGTGTTGTTCACAACGGACAACCAGACACCCCACATAATCTCTCCTAGAATGTTGAGATGGTCAATATTTCTCTCTGCGTATAATTTTTGCATGATTCACAAGCCGGGCAAAGAGATGGGCCATGCAGACGGCCTCAGTAGATTGCCTTAAGAAACATAGAGCCTGATCCTGCACCAGCAAACCACAAATCGGCACGCAGAGCTGGACCAGCAGGCTAGCTTGCAGGCACCGATCCCGACCGTTTTAAAGGGGTCCCCAAGTCCTGGTCTGCCGAGCCTGGTGAGCAAGCTTGCAGACCAGGCAACCGCAGCACTTCCACGGAGATCGGAGCGGGTCCGAGGGCCTCCACAGTTTTTACGGGACTACGTGAGGGTTCTGTCGGCACTAGCATAGAATTCAGAGTTCGTGCTAGCCGAGCATTCAGGCGTGCTCAAAAGTACAACATTGCTTTTGTTCAAACGGGCATTGCCTTGCATTTTTTCAAAAACTTTAATGAACAAACGCCACATCCTAAGAGGTCCCAGGCTGGGGCCAAGATTAGTGGGAGTGAATGGATAGCCTCCGCCCCGGGGCGGCTTTACTAAAGCAAACAAAAAAAAGGGTGCATTATGCTTCTAACCAAGGGGGAGGGGTGTAATGTACTGAGTTGTGTTGGACAGCAGGTGCAGGGCGGGAGCCAGGCGAGGCTAGCGACCACGTGGAGCCTGGATGTCTGGCAGCCCGGGCAGGCTTGCTACTTTAGCGCGGGAGAAACCCCATGCTATGATTGGTTAAGATTACCAAGAGCTCCCTTGTATAAAAGGGCGGAGCCAGTTTCATTTTCTGTTCTGTTCTGTGTCTGTCTCCAATGAATAAACCTTGTTGTTATTTAATCTCGTCTCTTCGATGTCTACCAATCTAAAGACAGAACACTGTCTATTTGGAGTTATGGAAAAGGCTAAAGATATTGGCCCATAATCTTCTTTTCTCAGGCTGGTCTCAGTTCAATTTCTTACTTGTAAAATTTGGTTTCTGTCATCTTCATAGAATCCTTTGTGCCAAGTATATTCTGTCCCACACTGGTTCCCACTTTTCTTTAGTGTGCATCTATGTATTGTGCCCTACTACGATCCAATTTCAGGGTTCTCTAGAACTAATATTCTTGATGTGTATCAAATTTGCTCAGATATCTCAGATCACTGTCAGCACTGCTTTTACCAAAAGAGTCTTTGACAAAATCCAGGCAAGATAGACAGCACTGCAGATTTGGAGACCTTCCTTCCTTCCTTCCTTCCTTCCTTCCTTCCTTCCTTCCTTCCTTCCTTCCTTCCTTCCTTCCTTCCTTCCTTCCTTCCTTCCTCAGTCAAATGATTCTGGGCACTTAGAATTCTAAAATTATAAAACAGTTTAAAAAACATTAAAGCAATAAAAACATCCACAAAATAAATAAGTACAAATAGCAGCCTTGATTATTAATCAACTAACAGTAAAGACAAGCAACAGAGCCCTTAACACATTCCAAGCCCTAGGCCTGGATAAATAGCCAAGTTTTTACAGCTTTGCAAAAAGTCCAAAGGGTTTGGCTATTTTAATCTCCGAGGAGAGAATATTCCATAAGGCAGGGGCTACAGCAGAAAAAAACCCATCTTTTTTTTTTGTAATATATTTTATTGATTTTTAAAAAACATAAATCACAATAATTGGTGAACAGTGTATTGTCTGGGTTACATTTGTAAAACAATGATTAACAATTGATTTCTATAATCCATAATCCACATAATGGTTTTAGTTGATTTCCTCTTTTCCCAAAATATCCTCTTTTGCCAACATTGAGTTAATACAATTCTTATTGTTTTGATAGATAACAATTAAATATATAATTTTTCCCAATATTCCTAAAAATAATAATCACATCAATATAATATTTCTTTTCTATCCAATCATTCTGTTGCCTTATCATAGATCCTGTTACAGTCCTTATTTTAATTTGTTTCTCCCACCAAATTCTAGGCATTTTTACTGATTAAGATTTTCTCAAAAATTAATTACATTTAAAAATTTAACTCTATTTTTCCATATGAACCATCTCACAGTTTTACATTTCTTAAGGAATAGATAAAACAATGAAAAAAAGAAAGGAGAGAAAGAGTAAAATAACATAAAAAATAACATACTACTTAAAATATATATCCCTCCTAAGCTAATATATATTTATTTCCTGAATTTCTTATTCTTTTTAACCATAATTAAAAATATGTTTAATCTTTAAATATTCCATTTAATACATCTAGTCCTTTAACTCTTATTCAAAAAATTTTATCCATTATAATTTTCTTAAATTCAGTCACATTTAAGTATCTAAAACATTTCCTTTATCTAAGTCATTTCAACTTTTTTATATTACTCATATCAAGAAAGAGAACAAAAAAGGGGAAAAAACATACTATATTATTTAGGGAATTCATCCCTCTTGGAATGACATATATGTTCCAAAACTTTTCTATTTCTTTAACCATATTCAAACAAATGTTTCTTTTTTAAGTATTCTCTCTGGTAAGTCCCATTATCTATTTTCTTGGTTTCCACTTTAGTCATTTTCCTTTGCCCAGTATCTTTCTTAATCAATATATTTTGCTGAATCAAAAAGTTTTTCTGTATGTTCGTAAATGTTGCTGTAGATATAAAAAGTAAATCAGCTGAAGTGTCTTTGTATGGGGCTTCTGCCTTTCCACGTTTGTTGAAAATCTTTTTCTTTTTCTTTCTCTCCACTTCTCTTATCATTTCCTTTCTCTCTGATGTTCCTGACATCTCTACAGTCCATTTTATCCAATCTGTTTTCTTGTCCTCAGATTTATTTTGTAGTCTTAAGGGATAAGTTGTTTTTTCCAATACTTGTGAATTTTTTTCAACTAGGATTAAATCATGTTTCCTTGTTTTGTTAAGTTCCATCTTTAAGTCTCTATTCTCAATTCTATATCCATTTATCTGTTTTATCTGCTCCTTCTCTGTTGTTGTTTTCTGGGAATTTTTTTGTTGTAGAGTTACTGTAACTTAGAAATAGATTGATTTATATTTTCAAAGTTATTTTGGATTTTTTTGTGGTTTAAAGTCATTGTTGTTTGAATTAGTTGCAGTATACTATATATCTCCTCCTGTGAAGTATTTATGTTTTCTTGATATGTTCTTTCTACATGTCTCTGATCCATGATGGCCAAAAATTTGAGTTTTTCTCTTTCTTTTCTCTGCAAATAGCTTTAGAGTCCCAATTAAATAGATATTTGTAATCCAAATAGTTAAAAAAAAATCTGAAATTTATAATTATCTCTTTGTCTACAGCCCAGATTATTGTCTTTTTTTGTCACAGCTGTTTTTTGTTGTTAAAACTTTGAAGGTCACAAACACAGATTAGCTTTTCCCAGGTTTTGCCAAGTCTTATATTAAAGTCATAGCTGTCATAGTCTTCATCTACCACTAGGTGTCAGCAACTATTTGTTTTTCAATTTCCAAAATAAACAATTATCTTTAAAATGAGAGTCTTAACATTCAAACAATTTTAGATTTATCCAGATTTAAGTTTTAAATTTCAGGTTTTATATTTATTTCACTTCCATATATTTTGATCTGCCATAAAAAGATTAATTCGCTACTTCCGTTAGTATAAGGGTGGGGCGGAAATCCCCCTCCTTCCCTTTCGGAGGTATTTTGCTTCTTGGGGATCTTTTCCAGGAAATTAAATGTAGAATAGAAAAGAGAAGTTTGAATTCCTCACCCAGTTTCAAGCACAATGTTCACAGTTGTGCTGGTTAGTGCTTTGGGACTTCGGTTGCTAGTAGCTTGGGCTGGTCAATGCAATACGACCAGCCTTTCTCCTGTCGGGTTAGAAGGCTTTCCCCAGGTTGAATGGAACGGCCACCACCATTCCAGAATTGCTGGAGCACCCTTCTTTCTTCGTCGCCTCTCAGGGGTGACTTAGACCCATTTAGGGTCCCCAGGCAGGGTGAAATTAGCCGTGGGGGTGTGGAGAATCTGCAAGCCTGCGACCGGTCACTACCACGCAAAACTGGAAGTCTCCCAAAAAAACAAAAACAAAAAAAACCGCATCTTCTAATTCCCACCAATTGACACTCTTTAGCTGACAGGATCTGCAACAGGCTCAATCTGTTGGATTGGATTGGATGGGTAGAAACTCTTGGAAAAATACAGTCTCTCAGGTAATCTGGTCCCAAGCCATGTGGGACTTTAAAGATAACAACCAATATCTTGAATTGTATCCAGAAACACACTGGCAGCTAGTGCAACTCACAAAGTAGTGGTGTTATATATGCCATAGCTGGCACCATTTATTAGTCATACAGCTACATTCTGCATCAATTGAAATTTCTGAATGCTTTTCAAGGGCAGCACCATGTAGAGAATATTATAATAATCTAAGTGGGAAGTTACAAGGGCATGGGTATCAGTGAGCAGGGCCTCCTGGTCTAGGAATGGGCATAGCTTGTCCACTACCCAAAGGTATTCAAAGGCTGTCCTAGTCACAGTTGCTAGTTGCTCTTCAAGCAGGAGTGTGACTTGGGTGCCCCTAGACTCACCGCTTAGCCACTGGGTCTGTCTGGGATAGTGCCACTTTATCCAGAGCTAGAGATGGAACAACCTTCTTTTCGAAAGGTCCAAATACCAACAGCCATTCCATCTTGCTAGAATTGAGTCAGAACATGCTTTACCCCATCCAAACCTGAACAGCCTCCAGAAACTAGTATAGGATGTCCACAGCATCAGTCAAGAGACTTGGAATTCAGATATAAAGCTGGGTGACATCCACATAGTGATTATATCTCACTCCAAACTGATAGGTCACCTTATCCAGTAGCTTCATGTAGATGTTAAATAGGAGAGAAAGTGAAATGAGCCCTGAGGCAAACCACAAACTAAGGGCCACAGCCTAGATCTCTCTCTACCTATCAACACTGGCTGAAACCAACCCTGGACAAAGAGAAGCAGCACTGGCCCAGAAGGATAGCACGATTGATGGTTTTGAATGCCACTGAGAGATCAAGAAGAGCTAGGAGAGATGTAATATTTCCACCCTGGTTTCACCAGAGGTCATCCATGAGTATGACCAATGATATCTCAATCGCAAACCCTGGCCTGAACCCTGGCCTGAACCCTGAATGGGGTCTTTAGTTTTGGATAGGGTTGCTCTTCCCTAAACAGGACTGATGTTTGTTTGTTTATATTTCATATTTCTTAACTACCTATCTCCCTCGGTACATCTTATATACCAGTTATGCAGCCTTCTTGGATTGCAAGGCCCTTGCTGTCTTTTATGCCTTGGTCCTTGGCACACATTCTACATAGAATTCCCCTTGAAGATGTCCAAAATGATCCAGTCGATCCAGAATGTAGCAGTGCAGACAGTTATAGTTGCACCAAGATACTCCCATGTTATACTACTATTTTGCAAGCTGCAGTGGATTTTTATAGCTTCAGTATGCAATTCAAGGTATTGGTTATCACCCATAAAGCTCTTCATGTCATATGGCCTATGTCCAATTGTTTCTGCTCATTCCACAAGATTTGATAAAGTGGGCATATTTTCCTCCATGAAACAATGTCATCTCATGGGACCCAAGAGATTTGTTATCCCCAACCCTTGGAATAGTATCCTGAATAGTATTTGGATGGCTCCAATCCTGCTGGCTTTCCATAAGGCCTTAAAAACCTGTTTTTTCCCATTTACATTGGACTGGGATATTGGACATTGGGTAAACAATTTTGGAATTAGGATATGTTGAGGCTTGGCCTTAGTTATGTGTTTTTTCAGACTATGTTTGTGTAATCTTTTATGTGTATTGGCTATATGGTTCTGTGTTTATAAATTCCATAAATAAATAAAACAAACCTCCAATAGCCAGATTTATTTTAGACTCCTAGCCATCATACCTTCTATATTAAAGATATCACCAGAACTCCTTATATATATTTTGAAGTAATTCTTTAATTGAATTATAAGATGAAAGTAATACATTGTTGTTGTTAGTTGCGAAGTCGTGTCCGACCCATTGCGACCCCATGGACAACGTTCCTCCAGGCCTTCCTGTCCTCTACCATCTTCTGGAGTCCATTTAAGCTCACGCCTACTGCTTCAGTGACTCCATCCAGCCACTTCATTCTCTGTTGTCCTCTTCTTCTATTGCCCTCAATCTTTCCCAGCATTAGGCTCTTCTCCATTGAGTCCTTCCTTCTCATTAGGTGGCCAAAGTACTTGAGTTTCAACTTCAGGATCTGGCCTTCTAAAGAGCAGTCAGGGTTGATCTCCTCTAGGACTGACCGGTTTGATCGCCTTGCAGTCCAAGGGACTCGCAGGAGTCTTCTCCAGCACCATAGTTCAAAGGCCTCAATTCTTTTGCACAAGTAATACATTATAAACAGAATATTTGTAGCTCAGGGTTTAATTGTGGGATCCTTGGTGCTCTCTGAGCTCAGTTATCCTCTTGCAGATGTTTCATTACCAAACTAGATAACATCATCTGTGCTACTAAGGTGTATGTCTTGAAATATTTGAGTTCTGATTTTCTTCTTCTTTATATTCCAACCAGTTTGCAGTATTTATAAACAGACCTCCTTAGAAACCCTATTGTGATTGTATCTGCCTTGCTGGATGATGCATTGTGTACATGGAAAAAAAGTCTTCTAAATTTGGTTAAGTTTCTCTTTTGGATATATGCTGTTAGTTTTGCCATTCTCCAAGTTTAAATTCCAGTCAGATATCATCAGCATTGTATCTTTTCTACAATATTGGGAAAAGATTATTTTCACAGCCATGAACATCTAGCTCAATAAATTATGATGTTTCTTGCACATGAGATCTATAAAGAAAAAGTAAAGACCTGGGTTATTGCAGCCCGATGCTGTATTTGCAGATATGTTCACAGAAAAAAAAGTAAATGGAAGCTAAGATATTTGACAGGGTTCTGGAAGGAAGCTTAGAAAATGTGATGGAGAACATTATCACTTCTGCTGTTTCCCATCTGGTGTCTCCTAATCTGACATTTTTTGAGCACTACAAACAGTAGGGCAAGCATTTTATGAATAAGGATGCTTATTTATGGCAATATTTTACCCTGCAACTTTATTTTACTTTTTAAATGTATTGGCTTAAAATTTTTGCCTGTCATTCATCTTTTGAAAGCTTACCAGTAAAATACCTTCTGAGGGTATTTTGGTCTAAACAGAAAGAAATAATCATGACTCTAGTTGCAGATATATGAATTCATATCATCAGTAAAAGCCTAAATCATGGTAAATTTTTATATGTGATATAAATATCTGATGTTATTGTAATTTTGTAATTTTTCTATACATTTTTAATAATCCAAACTATTTTAAATAAGGATTTTAACACAGCTTTTCACATAATAGTTTAGTTGAGAAATAGCAAGAAATCATTACTTTCCTTCTTGAAAACAGGTGTTAGGTTAGTTAGTTGCTCTTTACTTCTGGTTTCTTTTATGCCTTACAGAAGAGAAGCATTTTAATAGTTCTTAGTGATGTCCCCATTTCCTCATATTACTTGAGAATAATCCAGGAACCAAACCAACAGATTCTGGCTATGCCCAATATGTTCTGGCCTTGCTCTCTGGTTTAACTGTAGTTTAATTAAATAACAGTCATCGTTAGCAATTTGTAAAATCACCCAGGCATTGCTATGATTATACAAAGCTGTCTGTATTCATGGTTTATTGCCTCAGCAATGGATGCTATAAATTGTTAGCTTGGATAGGCTAAAATCTTCTGAACTCTTGAATGTAAGCATGAAAGATGAAAAATGGAGAGAGAAAGTGCTTTAGTTTGAAACTTGCTACAGTTTATAAAAGGAAATTGTGGTTTCCACTTAGGCACTCTGTTAAACTAGCTTTTTTTAAAAGAACACTTAAATTAAATAGTAGCTTCACATTATCTCAACTTTATGCCATGTTGCTCCTCCTTTGTTTTTCTTTATCTTCTTCTTCAGCTACCCTAAACCTAATATCTCCATCTACTGTTTTTTTTCACTATTTCTTCTGGTAAGAAAAAGAGAGCTATGGATGAGTTGTGTACATATGCAAAAGAATAGTTTTTGTGTGCCTACCTAGTTGGGCTATTAATTGAAATTAATCATTATTAACCATAATCATTTCCCTGCTGAAATTCAAGTAGGATTATCAGTCCTTGAACACAGAAATATGTGTGCGTGGCTTATATTGGACCTGATATGCTATATAATGAAGAATAATACAATTAACATGTATTTGTTATACACTGAGAGAGGTAGACAAATAGTTTTTCCTCTCTGCAGATACATATGAGAACATTTTTATTAGAATTATCAATATGCTTTTAAAATAACCTTTTTTCTTTTCATACTGAGCTTCTTCCTGAGTGAGTTGATAAATTAACGATATGCCAAAGAACCTGGAAGTCATATGGCAAAGATTCATTAGAAATGAAGGAATAGTTTGTTCTGTTTAGTGCATCTGCAAAACATTTCTTCAGTCATATCACATATAGATGGAGTTTAGCTGGCTCCACTACTGCTCAATATTTTATCACTATTTTGTTCATGGTTTGTCATTTATTATTCAGTGTTACGTCATACTCTCATGGGCTGCTTCATTCAAGTCAAGATTTTACTTTGATTTATATGAGGTCAAGGAATCCTGATAAAAAGGAATCTTATATAATATCTGTTATTTGCTTTAGGAAAAAGTTTCAAATATTGCTTTGCACATAAAACAATTATTCATTTATCCCCTGAGAACAAAATGTTCAAGGATAACATATAATAAGCAAGCATCTAAGTTCCAAATCTGTTCGTCAGTCATGATCCTAGTTTCTAAGGGTGCAATGATTGTGACAGTTTTTCTCCCCAATTCACATAAACATAATATTTGAGCCCCTAAAAAACTGTTAAAAATTCTGTCAACCTTGTTATGAAGTTTGTAAATGAACAATCTGCCAGATTCTTTAAAGTCCATTCTTTCTTCTTGGATTACAAAAATATTTTAATTGCACAATTTGTTTTTATTTTTAATCTTGCTGATAAAAATTAAAAATGAATATTAGAATATCTGCTGCACTGAAGTCATCAACATCATTGTCATCACCATCATCATCATCTCTACTGCCCCACCAACCCTACCATCACCACCACCACAATTATTTTCTCTAAATGTTGCAAAGGTTTTTATTAAGAAGAATGGAAGGGGTATCATTTGGCTTAAATGTTCCATCATTTTTTGAAGGCTGATGATCTGTGAGAAATGCATTTAAAACATAATAACATAATTATCCCCTATCTGTCCTAGATTATGCCTTGTATACAGGTAGTCCTTGATTTATGACCACCATTGAGGCCAAAATTTCTGTTGCTAATGAAACATTTGTTAAGTGTGTTTTGCCTCATTTTACGATTTTTCTTGCCACAGTTGTTAAGTGAATCACTGCAGTTGTTAAGTTAGTGACACAGTTGTTAAGTGAATCTGACTTCCCCATTGATTTTGCTTGCCAGAAGGTAGCAAAAAGGGGATCACATTTTCCCGGGACACTGCAACCGTCATAAATATGAACCAGTTACCAAGCATCTGAATTTTGATCACGTGACCACAGGGATGCTACAATGGTTGTGTGAAAAGCTGTCATAAGTCACAGTTTTCCATGCCATTGTAACTTTGAAAGGGCGCTAAGTGAACTGTTGTAAGTTGAGGACTACCTGTATACTATACATATCTTAGTTCTTCCACTTGTAGATTGGATTCCTTCCCTAGCTAGCTAATCAAAACAGTCAGGGAAAGAATTGGAAGATGACTTACAAACAATGTTTCTTTGAGTGAGGGAGGGGGGAATGCCAGAGCTCCTTAACAAAGGCACTTTTTCTCCAACTCCTTAAGGAATCAGTCTAGCAAAATGGAACTATCATCCTATCTCTGGTTATCTCATTTTCTAACAAGAAGCTAGACTGAATCTTGGTAACCTCCATAGGATCTGGTTCAAGGCTAGAGTCCAACTTGGAGGACTTTATCCAACGGATGCTTTGCATATTTCTCATAGCAACCCAGCAGGTAACTCTCTGAGTCCTCTTTCCCCAAGACGGAATGGTTGACTTTAAACAATAGGAATTTTCTCTTAGCTTCGTTATATATGATTCTGCAATGATCAATGCTATGTAGTCGATTGCATAAAATTACAGCGGGGGAGAGCCTGCGAATTCTCAAAGGAATGTACAGGCATTCATTTCTCTTTGTTCCCCTCCGGTTTTCTCCTACTTACTTTCATGAACAACATGAAAGAGAACAGTTCTGCACCCATCTAATTAAGCACAATTATTAAATTGTGCTTAATTTAAAACATATTATTTCATGGAAGAAAGGCATTAGTTCAGATTTTCCCAAGAAAAGAGATTGAGAAAATTGTGCTGTCAAGGACAACTAAAAATGTATGTTATTGTAATCTCTAAAGTGTTTTGTTAGCTCCCTGCTTTTAACTGCTGCAAAACCAGCCAAATCTTCTAGTGGCTACAATAAAACTGACCTTCACACATCTGTTATACAAGCTGCTGTGATGCTTATTATCACAACATGATGTTCTATATACATACCGATAAGCAGTAAACTGTAGGTGGAGAAAAAATTGTTTTTAGGATGTGGGCCTGAATCTTATTTTGTTTTGCTTTAAAAAGAATAGTTTAAAGTCTACAATAAATATAATCAGGGAGAAACAATGACAAAGAATATAAAGGGAGAATGAAATTAATGCAAGAGATTCATTTGTATTACAAACTTGGATGTACAATATCAAAATTATACAAAAGTGTTATATTTGAAAGAAACAACTAGATACAGAGACAGTTTTTTCCCCTCGTTCCATCATTCTGCTGAACACCTAATTCCCACAATACTGTCTTATATCTAAGTATAATTACCCATGTGGTATGGCTGCGGTATTACTATTATTATTATTCTCATCTTCTCTACTACTTCCCTTTATTGGTATCATTATGATTATTATTCTGTTGTTTTGCATGTACACTGAGAGCTTCTGCACCAGAGAGAAATTCCTTGTGGGTCTAATCACAGTTGGCCAAATAAAGTATTCTTAAAAAAAAAAAAAAAAGGGGTTACATAGCAATTTCTAACCTGCAGCCTACAGATGCTGCTGAAATAGACTCTCTCTCTCTCTCTCTCTCTCTCTCTCTCTCTCTCTCTCTCTCATACACACACACACACACACACACACACACACACAAACACAATTATCCATATTGCATCTCCTAGCATATCTCCTATTCAAATGGGAACAGAAACTGTGTGGCAGAAAGTAGGAAAAGTGTTAAGACAATTAGATTTTACAAATTGGGGATGCCATGCTACAGGGTTACAGTGATGCTAAACAGATTAATTAATTAGTTAAAAAAGAATAAATCATGTGATTTAAATGTCTCATAAGTTGCAAAAAAAACAACAACCAGCTAATCAATGACGTTATGTGTTGGGTTGTGTTATGTATTGTATAAGTAATAGTTTTCAGGGTAGCTTAAATATGGCTTGTGAAACAGAAATATCCATCTTTCTTTCTCTGGAAAAGGCCGAGTAAAAACACCCTCTTTGAAATTCTTATATATTACAAGAAAAATCTCCAATAGTGCCAATAAGATTTTCCCTTTGGATTCACTTTAGAGAAATTATATTTGGCTAGAAGTGTAACAGGGAGAAAAAGATTTCCCTTTCATTGATACAGTGCAGGACAGCTACAAGTCTACTGTGAAATATTGTACAATCAACAGTAAATGTCTCTGCATTTGAATATTAATACATAGAAATTGAACAGAAAATCTAAATAGGAAAGTCTGACATTATTACACATAGTGAAGTAGTAGCTGAATCACTGGATATTGGAAGCGTCTTTCCTCTTCTATGCAAGCAGCTGTTTGGTTTCTGTTTCTCCTTCTGTTTCATGTCTCTGCCATCTACCTTTTCAATCTTTGAATCTCTTGCTAAATCTTTATCAAGAATATGATTAAAAAGTCTATCTGTAGGTTCTTCATTCGTAATTCTTATAATCCCCACCCCCTACATTTCAATACATGTGGCTAGAGAAAGCTTTGTGAAAATGTTTCGGGGGGGGGGAGAGTTCAATTTAAGACAACTGCCGAAGAATCTAATATAAATTTCAGCAACTGAAGTATTTCTTATTTAGTACAGGTTTTTTCCCCAAGCATTATGCAATACAGAATTATTTAGTTCCTTTTTTATAGCATTCCTGTGATCCAGTAGATAGGCGAGTCTTTTCACTGATAACAGAATAGTTGGCAGCTGACTTTTTGCATAACTACCTTCTTAATTCTAATTAGGCTGGAACTTTATAAAAAGAAATTTGTAAATCAGCCAAACTCCAATTAAAATTTTTTATTCAATTCAAAAAGTTGATTTGTGCAATCATTTTAATTTCAAAATTCAATTCAATTTAGTAAAAGTCCATTGAATCTTTGAATTGACTCAATATGATTTAACATGTTGAATTTATTGAGTGGTTCAGTTCTAAGCTTTGATTTAAAGAGGTAAATCAATCATACTGCTTTTGAATCAAAACTCTGAATCCAAAATTCATCATGGACCTAGATAGTAAACATTTAAAAATGCAAACTTAATTTCCATTTCCATATGAATCTCACTTCACTGCATGAAGTGAGACAAAATGACTCTTTCACTTCAAGGCATTATGATGGCTTAATGGATTCAGGGTAGGCTACTTAGTCTAGATATTTACCCCCTGCGACCAAGTTTCTGTCAACTGAGGCAGTTTTTTTCATTTTATAATTGTGTCGCAAAACTTTAAGAGATGAATTGGCCTGATCTTCTATTAGAAACATTACACTGATGGCCTGGAGAGAACTTTGCACCTCTGGGCATTTTTAAATTTTATGGAGACTATTGTGTTATTCAGCTTTTCAATGTGACCTTGTGGCTAGGTGACCTCCATGAAGGATTGCATGCCGCATCAGAAGAATGCGGAGTGTGCAGGTTTAAGGAAAGGGAAGGTGGATAAGAGATTCCTGCTTTTTAGAACAAGAGAAAATGAAGCAAGCAAAAGAAGAAAGGCTGAATTAAGCATCTGGAAAATTACTGCAGCCTCTCAGCTTCAACTGCTAGCTACCTAGGATGAGTCATCTACTGGTTGCTGAGGCAACAGCAATTTTCCTCTTGCTGCTGATCAATTTTGTCTGCCCAAAGGTCCTATAAAACTGTGAGCTGGGTAGATAATGCAGCCAAGTCAGAGAACTCCTACCAAGCATTTAAAACATGCCAGGCAGGCTGTGAGCTATTTCAAATTCTACAGCCGGATTTCTTTTTTTCTCTTCTTTTGATTAAGACTGCAACAGGCCCATTCAGACTGCACATGCTGTTATGATGGTAACACTACTGGATTTAACAACTCCAGGAAGGAAGGAAGGAAGGAAGGAAGGAAGGAAGGAAGGAAGGAAGGAAGGAAGGAAGGAAGGAAGGAAGGAAGGAAGGAAGGAAGGAAGGAAGGAAGGAAGGAAGGAAGGAAGGAAGGAAGGAAGGAAGGAAGGAAGGAATTTCAAAACTGAATGCATTGAATATTCATGGTACTGACAGACAAGGTTCCAGATTTTTCTTGAGTTACATTCTGATTATTGTAAGATTTTGGCTGAAATCTCTTAGTAGCAACAATATAACTAAGAAGTCCATCAACTCTCAATCATCTTTGAAGAGATTTACTGCAGAAAGCTCTAACCAGTGGAACAGCTTGCCTTCAGAAATCGTGGGCGCTCCATCACTGGAGGTTTTTAAGAAGAGACTGGACAGTCACTTGTCTGAGATGGTATAGGTTCTCCTGCTTGAGCGGGGGGCTGGACTAGAAGACCTCCAAGGTCCCTTCCAGCTTCTATTCTATTCTATTCTATTCTATTCTATTCTATTCTATTCTATTCTATTCTATTCTATTCTATTCTATTATATTATATTATATTATATTATATTATATTATATTATATTACATTAATGTCATGTAATAGATATGAAGACACACTGTTTCTTTAGATTTGGATTCATGTACGCTTGTCTGCTGCTACCCCTTAACAGCAAAGTACAATCAGACATCTAGGGTGTGGGCCAATTCAGAAATGAATCTTAACATAAACATATAAAGTGATATAGGAAGAAAGAAATCAGTGAAGACATGGGAAGAAGCAGCAAAGCCTAGCCCTCTCTTGTACATCACCCTTCCAGGTCTTTTTCCTTTCTTTTAATTTTTATTATCTTCTGATGAAAAGTCAGGTTTTTTTAAAAAAATAATGTCTAAATTCATGCTCCAATGTTCACTCAGAAACTTTGGTGAGTACAACAGACATTCATTCTTTCCAGAACAATTCCAGAAAGGCAACAGACATCAAGAGGAAATGGAAATATGGTGATCAGGGGTACCTATCCTTCCAGAAGGGCAACTCTACAGGCAAGAACTCATGCAGTGTGTTTGCGCGCTCTTAAAAGTCTTTTTCCTTACTTTTTCTCCCTGGTAGCATCTCTGAACATTTTAATATGGGCGAGTGCTATTCTTGGATGTCGCTCAAGAACGTGCCTACATAATGGAATACATTATCTCTTTTCTAAAGAACTGTCATTTTAAAAAGCACATTTCTGAGCATTATGTAAATTAAGTCCTGAAGTGTCGTGATAGACATATTCAATTATTATCTTCTCCATCAATCATTGGTCATAGTAATTCATTAAAGGCTTATCCTTGCTTTCAGACATGTGAGAGATGGTAGAAAATTCAAATGTATTGCTGCATGGAGAAAGCTAGGGAGTTCCAGAAAAACATCTACTTCTGCTTCATTGACTATGCTAAAGCCTTTGATTGTGTGGATCACAACAAATTGTGGCAAGTTCTTAAAGAGATGGGAGTACCAGACCATCTTATTTGTCTCTTGAGAAACCTATAGCAACAGTGAGAACTGAACACGGAACCACTGATTGGTTCAAAATTGGGAAACGAGTCCGGCAAGGCTGTATTCTGTCGCCCTGCCTATTTAACTTATATGCAGAGCACATCATGAGAAAGGCAGAGCTAGATGAATCAAAAGTTGGAATTAAGATTGCTGGGAGAAATATCAACAACCTAAGATATGCAGATGATACAACTCTAATGGCAGAAAGTGAAGAGGAACTAAAGAGCCTCTTGATGCGTGAGAAGAAGGAGAGTGCAAAAGTTGGCTTGAAACTCAACATTAAGAAAACCAAGATCATGGCATCCAGCCCTCTCAATTCCTGGCAAACAGATGGGGAAGAAATGGAGGTAGTGACAGATTTTATCTTCCTGGGCTCCAAGATCACCACAGATGGGGGCTGCAGCCAAGAAATTAAAAGATGCTTGCTCCTGGGAGGAAAGCTATGGCAAATTTAGACAGCATACTAAAAAGCAGAGACATCACCCTGCCAACAAAAGTACGTATAGTCAAGGCCATGGTTTTCCCAGTTGCAATGTATGGCTGTGAAAGCTGGACCATAAGAAAGGCTGAGCGCAAAAGAATTGAGGCCTTTGAACTATGGTGCTGGAGAAGTCTCCTGCGAGTCCCTTGGACTGCAAGGCCATCAAACTGGTCAGTCCTATAGGAGATCAACCCTGACTGCTCTTTAGAAGGCCATATCTTGAAGTTGAAACTCAAGTACTTTGGCCACCTAATGAGAAGAGCCTAATGCTGGGAAAGATTGAGGGCAATAGAAGAAGGGGACGACAGAGAATGAGGTGGCTGGATGGAGTCACTGAAGCAGTAGGCATGAGCTTAAATGGACTCAGAAGATGGTAGAGGACAGGAAGGCATGGAGGAACGTTGTCCATGGGGTCACGATGGGTCGGACACGACTTCGCGACTAACAATTGCTGCATGCTATTGCAGATTCTATTGTGACAATTTTAAGATGCACACAATGGCTAGTAAGGACACATTTCTCATATGATAATCCCATGATACTGAATAGTGGTTATAGTTCCCATCTGAGCATCACCAGACTAAGATGAAGGATAATAATCAAATAGAAAAATGATGTCAATGTACTTATCTAGATGGGCTTATAATATAGTTTGGAGGTATCTAGCCAGTTCACTCTGGCTCACACCATCCAGATGTTATTTTTGTCTTAAACACCTCAGTAGTGTCAGATTGAGGCTACCAGCCACCTGGTAGCCATACTGAAGCTTCATGTGCCATTTATATCACCCCAACCATGGGCCCCAGAACCATCACCCTGAGGAGAATCAACACAAATCACGGGTCACATTTCCTTCAGTTCCCATCTTGGGCTCAATTCTCTGAGTTTGTAAGCCATTCACTGCATGGAGTCAAAAGAAAGGAAGCATTCGTCCAGCAGAAAAAAAGGATTCTAACTTGATTAGTTTCTGGGCAGATTAAATAATTCATAGGGGGAAAGAAGGTAAATGGGTTACAAAATGAAATGGACTTTGACTTGTGAATCAGATTATCAGATGTATTTACACAAAAACCTGGCAGGTTTTAATTTAGGTTTATTTGAATTGATCAAATTTCTATTCACACCACACTTTAAACAATAACCACAACATATTGAGCTAAAATAATACTTAGAAGACCAGTCATCTGATTATTATGATTAAGAGAATATACCCACCAAAATGAGGCCCACCATTCTTCATAATAATAGAACTATACAATATAACTATGACTATGCTGATACTGAAACGACAATATCATCCTCAACAACCACACTATTGACTCTCTTTAGAGCTCTCTATCTACTTTTCTTCATGTAAATGGAGGGAGATGTGCTTCCAGAACATGTTCTATTAAAGTTATTAGAAAATAATAAATATCTTTGCTTGATTGTTTGGTAGTACTCAGTCAGACACTGCATAAATGTTTCCTAGAGGTTTTGTAACACTCTTCAAAAAAAAAGGAGAGGACATTTGCTTGGTCTTCAGTATGGAGCCCACCCCAGTTTCATTATCAATTGCCAAGTGGATGAATTGAGATAGATAGATAGATAGATAGATAGATAGATAGATAGATAGATAGATAGATAGATAGATAGATAGATAGATAGATAGATAGATAGATAGATAGATAGATAGATAGATAGATAGATAGATAGAATAGATGGCTGGAATGGATGGATGGATGGATGGATGGATGGCATGGAGGATGGGATGGTAGATGGATGGATGAGATGGAATGTATGGATGGATGGCTGGATGGATGGGATGGCGGATGATGGATGGATGGAGGATGGAGGATGGATGGATGATGATGGACTGGATGAGGAAGGATAGAAAGATAGATAGATAGATAGATAGATAGATAGATAGATAGATAGATAGATAGATAGATAGATAGATAGATAGATAGATAGGATAGGTAGATAGATGATAGGTAGGTAGGTAGGGTAGGTGTAGGAGGAGGGAAATAGATAGGATAGATAGATAGATAGATAGATAGATAGATAGGATAGATAGATTAGATAGATAGATCAGATAGATAGATTAGATAGAGAGATAGATAGATAAGATAGATAGATGGATGGAGGATGGATGGATGGATGGATGGCTGGCGGATGGATGGATGGATGGGTGGATGGATGATGGATGGATGGGATGGATGGATGGATGGATGGATGGATAGATAGATAGATAGATAGATAGATAGATAGATAGATAGATAGATAGATAGATAGATAGATAGATAGATAGATAGATAGATAGATAGATAGATAGATAGATAGATAGATAGATAGATGATAGGTAGGTAGGTAGGTAGGTAGGTAAATAGATAGATAGATAGATAGATAGATAGATAGATAGATAGATAGATAGATAGATAGATAGATAGATAGATAGATAGATAGATAGATAGATAGATAGATAGATAGATAGATAGATAGATAGATAGATAGATAGATAGATAGATAGATAGATATTCTCATCTTATCCTCTCTGGAAGTCCTTTGAAGATACAGAAGAGGCCAAAGCAAGCTATTAAGAAGTCACTGCTGCTGCCAGATAAAGATGAAAAAGAGAGAAAAGGGAAGAGAGCTTTAAGAGGCAGAATGGTGGAAAAGAAAAAGGTGCTCCAGAAGGCACCTTGTAAAGGTTTTTTCAGCCATGTAACAACATGTCACTTCCACAATATCACCACACCCATTACTCATCTTATGTGAGCACTGGCAGTGTATCCATGGACAATGGATAGGCGAGTGAAGGTGAATATTTAAACTGATGCCCTTCCCCACTCTTCTAGGTTGACCATGCATATCTAAAAGGCAACATTTGTACCCATCTCTTTGCAAGACCACAATCTCCTAAAACGATAATTGAGTTTGGTATGACCCACCTCCAAGTTGTTCTATTGGTATAAGGTTAGGCAAGAAATAAATAGACCACTTTTATTAATCCAATTTTAATCTATGTGTCATGGAGGTTGTCAAACTATGTGATAAAAGAACTGCCCACTGCAGGCAAAAGGAAGCCCAGAGACTGTTGTCATGAAATCCTTTTCATTTGCCTGAGCAAATGAGATCCCTATCTCCACATTAATCCTGAATTCAAGGAACTGATCCTGATCCACACTATGGGAATCTTTGGTGTACAGAATTGCTCTTTTAAAACTATTTTTTTCATTTTCGACACATGTGAAACTTCATCAGAAAAAATATGCTTACATAAATCAGATAATCAATTATATGAATATAAACAAGTTTTATGAATTCATACGCATGTGTAGATCGCTATTTCAATTTTTAATCATCCCATTATTCCACATTGTAAATATTAAAATGTTGATATTCTAAATGGTATTTTAATTCCTTACTGTAAAACCAGTTCTATGCTCTCTCATGTTTTATGCTTACTGTACCCATAATTCAATGGGAAAGTGAATAAAACATATGAAACACCTAGGCTTTGTTTCATATTGACCTAAATTAAAACAAAGTAATAATACAGTTTGAGGATTTTTCATAATTCATTTCACATTTAATGTACAGCCTAAATCTTTTAGACAAAAAGGTATTCTAATCACAGTGTCTTAAGAAATCACGTTAAGGAGGAAGCTGACAGAAAAGGAATTGCCCGGTCCTGCTTGCTTTCTTAATGAGCAGGATTGTAAAACTGGCTGAAATTCTTTTTTTTTAAAAAAGTATTATTTTGAGGAATTTTTTTTTTTTTTACAGACTCCTTCACACCATTTTGGAGAATATTAGCAAACTACTTTCCTAATGCTTCATGACAAATATATGAAATCTGAGCTGAATTGTACAATCGATCTTAATGCATTTTAACTATAATTAAACAATTTTCTTTTCTAGTCAGCTTCATCTACTTCTGTATGTCCTTTATCCAACAATATAAATTCATAATAGCAATTCAATCGTAAGAATGCTTTTGTTTTCCTTCCATATGCAAATATGAAAGCAACTGTTTCCACTCAGTTCCAAATTAAAAGGTACACTACCTGCAAAGAAACAATTATATACCTGCAGATGTTTAACGCCAATAATCCTGAATTACTGGAGTTTATGAAGTTTGAATTGCAACATCTGAAAAATATCTTGTTAGGGAAAATTGCACAATGGCATAATAACGCAATTAGTTAGACTGGTTTGGGGGAGGGAGGTTTCACCCCATTGAACCAAATCAAAAGTCCTTTGCAATTCCAAACACTGCTTTTTGCAAAGGTCAACCAGATGCCTCCAAAAAGCGCTTAAGGTAAGCTACAGTCTCCTCACTCCGTCACTATTTTCCTGAAATTAGTAATATCACTAGCCCATGCTGTTTTGGGGCATGGAAATTCCATGCAGGTATCCTGACTACAAACTTAATATCAGGTAAGTATCATGAATAAAATCAAATAAATATCAGGAATTGATATGCTACTGCTAAACATCTACACTTATTGGAATATAATGTAACTGGCTTTCAAGTCCATGTAAATCTCTTTCAGACTTATATGTTTGCACACATATGTACACACATACATGCATGCAAACATACGTTTAGTGCACTGGAATTTTATAGCACTCTTTTGCTGGCCAACCTGTTTCTATTTTTTTAATATAAAACGATAGTTGTCAGCATAAACATACACAGGATGCTTAAGTACCCATATATGGTATACATTGGATTAAGAAAATGATGGAACTAAACTGCCTGAATCATCTTCTATATTTCACATCTAATCTTGCCAAACCAACAGCCTCACATGAATGTCTCTCGGTTTTGTTATTGCCAGAATGATCTCCTTTCCTCAACAACCAGAGTGTGAGTCATTAAACTGCCACCTGTCACCATCTGCGGGAATGTAGCAAGAAAAAAAATGCATGAAAACATTCAAAGGGTAGTGGAAATTTCAAGAAGCAAAGACTAAAGACTTTGTTTTGGATGATGGGGTGTTATCTTTTAAACTACATGCTTAGTTTCTGCTGCAAGTCAGTGTTGAAAATGAAGGACCCAAAATCAAGGGACTCCACTTGGTTCTTTGAAATTATAGAGACTTGGAGGATTTCTGTGATGAAGAGTCTACTGTACATTACAGAAACAACTGGCTGGATATCTGGATGGACTAAAGCTCTTCTCCATAGGTCCTTCATTCTATCCCTCTTGGGTTTGCCGCCCTCTACCTTTGAACAGTCAGTTCCCACTTACTGGGCATCTTCAGTGTTTCTTGAACAATTTTAGGAAACATTTTCCATTTACTTTATTTACCTTAAAATGTAGGATGAAACTTTGCTGGTCTCTCCAAAGGTTGCATATGTTTTGAGGGTGGCTGTTATGTTTTGGCTACCTAAGAACATGGGAAGCAAAGACTATTAATAGCATGTTTTTACGTAACACTAGTCAGTGTTGACTGGGAATGAAAGGTCCTCATCTTGGCCTCTGCTTCGTGAGGTTCTGCAGGATACAGTACTGTTCACTCCTATTTAACATTTATATGAAGCCACTGGGTGGCATCAACTGTTGCCATGAGATGACATATCATCAATATGCTAATTATACCCTATTTTTCTCCGCCCTGGTGAATTAAGGTGATGCTGTTAACATCTTGTCCCAAGGTCTGGAGGCCATAAGGATTTGAATGGGCAACAAAGGGTTTTAATTGAACCTGAGTTGAGTTTTGTGTTGTGTGCCAGTTGTTACCATCTCTAATCTCTGCTCATGCCCTCATCACCTCTTGAATGGATTGTTGTAATGCACTCTATATGGGATTCAGCCAAAAGCTTCAGCTGGTACAAAATATACAGACAGTTATGTGCACTTCTCACTCTGTGAGTTGTATTAGTTGCCAGCATGCTTCCAGTTTTAACTCAAGGTGCTGGAAATGACCAAACTTACATGACATGGGACTGGGTTATTTGAAGTACTGCCTCTCCCCAGTTACATCAGGACCAGCAAGAGAGGAATGATATAGGCTCTGTCTATGAAAGAGTGTCATCTGGCATGATCCAAGAGGAGAGTCTTTTCTGCTATGGCACCCACCTGATGGAACATCATCTCACCCAGAAGCTAGATTGGACCCAAACCTTCTGGCCTTTAGGATTCAGAAATGGAGGGAGTTTTTACAGTGTCTGTGTTGAACTGATGGATTCTGCCTATGACCATGATTATTTTTGTTTGAAAATAAATGACAGTTTTATGTTTGTATAGTTTTTTTTTTTAACCTGGCTTTTATAGAATTACTGTTTTTACTTAATCTGAGTCACCCAGAATCACTTACATGATTACATGCAATCGTGCAAATCAAATTAATAATGTTAATAATGATATTATTAATGTGTTGCTAAACATTTATTATGGAAGAGAAAAAATAATTCTATCTAGGTTGCTGTAACGACAATATATAAAAGACAAAACTATAGCTACTGAACTGGGTAATATCTTTCATTTGTATGATATTAGCTCAATAGCTGCTAAAACTCTCATGGTCTGTTTGATTGTTTGTTATCTTCAATTGGATGAAATAATGGATCATAGGACATCAATTTTTGACTCAACATACCTTAACTTACAGAATGTGTCCAAAATCTGGGACCCATGACTCCCATTGGATTGAATTTGGCAAAGTTGTGGCTGCTTCAGTGGTGCCATGCTACCTAGCTACTGTGCTACTCCAGTAAGCCACAATCATGTGATCATCATTTCCAATGTTCCCTGCCAGCTTCCTACAAGGAAAGTCAATGGGGAAGTCAGCAGGAAATCAAAAGTCGTTCCCACTTCCACTGCTTTTTGCTCACTGTGGTAATTCTGTTTGTCTGTTTAGGTAAACAAATATCTCTGAAATGATGACCCAATGAAACATGGGTTGTCTAGTAGCTTTTAAAAAGACCCTCACAGCACATATGTGTGTGCATACTTTTAAATGCTGGCTTGAACTGTTAATTTTTATTACTAATCCTAGTTATTTTACTTGTTTCATTGTTTTAATTGCTAACCAAACTGTGTTAATTTATGTTTCACTGGGAAGCATCAGTGATCAGCAGTATGTCAAGGATAATAAACTGAACAGAACTGAACCATTCTTAATTATGAATACTCCTGATTAAATATTCATCTTTTATTAGTTGTGTCCACATGCATTCAAAGGAAGGCAGCTAGTGGTAAATTAACATTTTTCACCAAGCAGGACATTTCTTTTCACTTTTACTGTATATCACACTGATATCATTTTTCTAGACGAATATAAGTCTAAACTTTAGAACAATGTATTGTAATCATAGTAAAAGGCATTAGACATAACCGTTTTTCAGTTGTGATATAGTAATTCTTTAGTATCAGGACTGGTTTGATTTTACCTGGATCTCCATCTCCTCCTCCTCCTCCTCCTCCTCCTCCTCCTCCTCCTCCTCAATCCTTCTCCCTCTATGCATTCACAAATAATAGACCCCATCTACCTACTAGCCATTCATGCTAGTTTTACCCATTTTCCCCTAAAAACATACAAGGAAATAGGGCTGCTAAAGTGAAGGTAATCAGATCGCAATTCTCAGTTGTTCCATTTGTTTGCTGCAGGAATCTCTCTGGGCAGTGATGAGTCATACATTAGCAGTGCAGACTGCGCAAGCAAAACATCAGCCATTATTCTCTCCACATATTTTCATTTCAAATTATCCAGTACAGTTTTGTTGGAAGCACTGCAGATCTATAGCAAGACCATCTTGCCCACCTGCCCTTCCAAAAGTGATTTATTTAAAGAAGCAAAATTTCTTCCAAATCCCTTGTTTTTACATGCAGAATTATATATTGAGAGGGGAAAATGGCAAGAAATAGACAACAATCCAGAAGTACTAAGTAGACCATTCGTGGCTGGCATCCAAGCTAAATACTGTATATGTGTATGCATACAGGATTGAGTTTGATAGCCAAAAGGACTTTTGATCAGTACTAGGAATCAATTGGATGAATCGTAACTGGTTTGCTGATAAACTTCGGCTATCAGACATTTGAGATGCAGCTGAGATTATCAGGTACAGCATGGGCAAAACTCACAGTCATCACTTGCATATTTCCATCTGGGTAACCTACTTTCCTCAAAAAATGTTTGTTTATTTATGGCAAGATTGTTTTAAAATAATTTAATAAACAGTGGGGAAAACATTAAATAAATCATAATATTTTCCGGGTTGCTTTGTCTTTTGCACATGAATGGAGATTCACTAAAAAAAAATAGTTGGAAACCTATGGTGTGGCAGGAAATGAATAGGGGCACGCAGTGTAAACCTGTGGGCCTTTTCTCCATGTTGGTGCATGGGAGAGTCAGAGGAGGAGGACCTGGCCTTCTGCTTGACTTTTTTTTTACCCTGAAGGAAAGGCTACCAAAATTTTGAGGTTGTCATTGCTTTTTAACACTCAGAATACCCACACATGTAAGCTTTCCATTCTCCTCCTTCTTCCCCTTCAGTCTTCCTTCAAACCCTTCACCCCAAGAAGCTCCTACATTCATCTGTCATCTTTCCAGATTGTGGGTGGTCTCATCTTACAATCTCATAAGTCACATTTCCATTAGGTTACTCAGAGGAGTTAGCATGAAAGGAAACAGCTTTTTCTGTAGAGAGGAAATTACATATTGTAAACCTCAATAAAGGCACTGATAATAAAACCAGATGTGTGGTTTAAACATGCCTTGTAATTAGACATTAGTGAATCCGTCAGTACCTCTGTCTTTCAATTTCTCATTCTTGCAAATATGTCAAGTCTGTTTTTTGACATTTTACTTTAATATTGTGCCAAAATTTGCATTTTTACAGTATCCCCAAACACTTTAAAGCCATTTTTTTCCTTAAGGTGTTTAGGGTGTATACATATCCCACTTGTACTCTAGAGAATGCAAGGTAGTTCTGAGCAGAGTCCAAAATAATTTCTATAATAAAGATTTTTAATATTGCTGGCAGCTGTTCATCAGCCCACACCCAGAGGCCTAATTTTATCCTCTCATGCAATGTTAAATATGGTACTTTATTCCCCTTAAATATCACACAGTGCAAGTATTAAGATATCAAAAATGTTTATCCAAAAGTAAATTCCAATTGATTTAAACCATCAGAGCTCTTTTATTTGGAATCAACCTTTATTGAACCACGATCCAGAGTTAGGATAATTTTGGTTTCTCTAACCTTAACCCTTTGATAATATATTTCCTCCTTGAACTTAGAGCTATCCTGCAGGATTGGCTAATTACATGTTTCTTTCATTTATTTTATTTGTATTAATAAAATCCAACACGAAATGTAATGTAATCTCTATTATCTATCTGTCTGTCTGTCTATATCTCATAGTTAAGGAGTTTATTGTCTTATTGGATGGAGTTGCAAAATACATGCTATTATAATTGTAGACTACAGTATGCTAACAACAAATTTGTACTTGGGAATGGCTATTAGATTTGGGCTGCAATATTCCACGTGATCAGTAGATGGCAGCCAAAAGGTGGACTCCAGTATTTCTTTATTTCTATCTAGTGGTCCTTTTAAGATCTTTCAGCTTTTATCTATTGGCCATTGATTATACTGCTGTGTGCTCACTTTGCTGGTGCATAGTTCATACAATAGTTTCATCCTTGCTGACTACATCTTAGAATTAATGGTGTGTGAACCCAAAGAGATACTGTATGCTTTCATTGATATATCAAGGCTTTGAGGAAATGCGTAAAGTTTTAAACAATGATTTCATTTGTGATGTTTAAACTATTGCTTATTAATCTGATTTGCCCCCATGTTGTGTGTAGTGGAGGATGGGGGGGGGGGTGAGAAGATTGATCTCCAGACATATTGTCCTAATATTCATAATGTGTCTTCAAGTTAAATTTTAATCTACAAGAGATATCCCATGCTAGAAGCTACATTATTAGATTCTCCAAGAAGAGTTGGATTGGGAGGAAGTATATGCAAATTTCAGAGAAAATGGGCCGTGTGCAATCAACCTAAGTATACAATTCTGGCATAAAAGTGGACATAAATGGACAGGTTGACCAAAGTACAAACTCTGGGAATTTTATAATTGTGCAACAAGGGAGATGTCATGTGTAGAACCATTCCCCAACTTTTGATGATGATGATGATGATGATGATGATGATATCCATTCAGTCGTGTCCAACCATTAGCGATTGTATGGGCCAGGTCTTTCCACATCTTCCAATCTTGCACTACTTCTTTGAGTTCTAATGTCTGGCTGGTGTCAGCTTTGATGGTGTCCAGCCACCATGTTCTTTGGCGGCCTGGTTTCCTTTTACCGCTAACTCTTCCAAACATAATTGCTTTCTCCAGTGAATTCTCCCATATGACATGGCCAAAGTAAATGAGACACAGTTTTGTGATTTTGCCTTCTACCCCAACTTTGAATGCTATGCAAATGTGGAACGTGTGGTGCTTTCCCTTATATCCCACCCTCTTGGTTTGGCTGCTCTCATCTCACTCTGCTGTGTCATGGTATATGAGAATGTCCTTGGGAGACAAGTAGAAAAGCCGCAGCCTGGACGACATCTGCTAAATGAAATCTGAGTCTGCAGAAGGAAGGCAGGCATGGCAAACATCTCCTATCCCAGAAGAGTCTGTAAAGATGGTGGAGGAAAGATGTACTTTCAGACTCAAAATTCTGTTAATATAACTTTACAATAAAATAGAGCTAATTCTTGTCTGATTTACCTCACAAGGGTGATGTTAATCTTGCAAGTCTGAAAGTACCTCTGTCCAGTGGTGGGATTCAATATGTGAACAACCGGTTTTCTGTGTGGATGCCGCTTCCGGAAGTCCATTCTGGGCCTGGGCAACAAAAAATTAACTACCGGTTTTGCCTAAGTGGTGCAAACCGGCTGAATCCCACCACTGCCTGTGTCCCCGCTCACTTTTAAATCCTTTCTGAGATGTTTGCAATGCCTACATTCAGTGATGTGATTCAGCCGGTTGGCACCACTTCGGCAGAACCGGTAGCTAATTTTTTGCTGCCCAGGCCCAGAATGGACTTCTGGAAGCGGCATCTACACAGAGAACCGGTTGTCCACATATTTGAATCCCAACACTGCCTACATTCTTTCTGTGGATTCACATTTTGTTTTCCAGACCATTGTCTAGTCTGCAGCGCTCTCAAAGTGATTCCCACATACCATTATCAGTTGTTATTTTGGCCTAGCCTTTCCTACACCTGGAGCAAACGATATCCAAAAATCAACCAGCCTTCAGCTAATGTATTTTCAGGGGGGGAAAGCCTGCTGTTATATATGAGAGCCACAGAAAACATTTCAAAATACAGCAAACACTTGGGCCAATCCACAAGATAACTGATCTGTTTCCCTGACTGAGCAAAAACTAGATAATATATGCCCATTGGTTGTATAGACTTTTAAAATCAGTTATTATTAATTCTCCAAAGGAACCTATTTACAAGGCATGAGTAGAAAAATTGTATTAACTAAATGATAGTATTGTTCTTGGTTTTTTAGACCAAGTCTGCCATCTAGTGGCCAAAATGTTACAATAAAATATGAAAATACCACTTAAAATAGCATCACTTAGAACCGACACAGTGAGTGAGATTATGCTCCCGAATTTAGAATTTCCATTTTGCAGTTCCTATATCTGTAGAACCAATAGTTTGTGTGACTATATGGCAATCAGTTCTGAATCATCCTGCCTGAATGATATCAACTGATTCTGAGAACTGGAATGGTTTCTATTCCGGTTCTGCTATAGCTTATTTGAAACCAGAGCTAAGCTGGTATCCTTTATGAAATGTTCCAGCTTTGTAAAAGTTGTGGGTGATTCATGCTCCTATTGGTGGGAATCCTAGTCTCAATCCATGATCCAGACTCAGGCCAACTTTGAGTTTTTACAACTCGAACGGGAGGCAGTGGAAGCAGCCGCAAAAGTAGCAGCTTTACAGAAAAGGCTTGATATCCACGTCGAGGCCCACGTTGATGACCTCAACACTGTACCGATCCAGCATTTTGAGGACCTGGGGAATAGAAATGTTGATGGGTTGGAAGAGCCTTATAAAGGCCCATAAGAAATTAGGGATAATAAAAAGGCTGCTGGTGGATTGCATGGAATCAGTATAAAGCATGGGTGTCAAACTCGCCACGTCATGTGATGTGTCACGACGTATCGCAACTCTTTTTGCATTGCCGGCAATGGGGTGGGCGCGGCTTCAGTATGGTGAAACCGGCCCACCGGCCGGCAGTTTGACACCCCTGGTATAAAGATATCAACATTTTGGAATGGGGCCAGGGGTGTGGTCTTTCGCAAAGGTGGGAGGAGTTCAAAGGTTTATGACTGTACTTCCTGGCTCTGTGCCATTGTTTGATTCTCTTCACATTGGGATCCAGCCTCATGGCTCGCACACAGCAATCATTCAACATATGATTAGCAATTATTCAACATGTGATTTATATACAGGACAGGAGGACATCACTGTCTTTCAACCTAATGATATGGATCCAGATTAATTTTGCATTCCAGACGTATTTCATCTTAATCGTGAGTTGTTGATTATCTCTGTGAATAAAGTATTCTTCTTTGATCTGTTCATTCGAGTAAATGCTACCTGTCTACACGGAAGTAAGAGAGCGCACATGGCCGTGGAAACAGGATAGTTGAAAGACAGGATTAAAGTTCTCTGTGCCTTGTGTGGAAGTTGAAAGACATTGTTAAAATTCTGTGCCCTGTATGGAAGTTAAAAGTAAATTCATTAATCTTCTTCGTATCAGCTTGGATGCAGTAAAGTTAATGCAATTCTCTATGCCTTGTCTGAATGAAGGGAGAACAGCTGAACTCTTGCTAGTTGAAATCAGTGATTACCTTCACGTTAGCTTGGAATGTTTAAAGTAAAGGACTGTAAATATTCTTTGCATTGTTCTGAAAAGGCTAGTGAATCTGATTGCCAGCCAAAGTTGCATGTGAGGACTGCCTCTAAAGAACAGAAACGTTCAGAACGGGCGATCCCCCCTTTCTCCTTGCTTGCAACTCGAAATGCGTGTGTGTGCCTGCTTGTAATATAAGCTAGAATAAGTTCTCTTCGATGCAAGCCAGCCTGATTGTTCTGAATCACCCTGTTTGATAATTTGCAAGTATCAAACCTTTCTCCTTCTTCTGCCTGCAAACCGGGAAGAAAAGTTGTTAATCTGTGAGGCTTTGTTCAAAAGACTTTTCAGAACAGGCAGTCTCCCCCACCTACCCATAAAACTTAGTTGAAGACAAAGGAGCAGTCAAACCATTAATTGCCATGGTAACTAAGCAACTGGGGTTTAGAAGAGCTGAACTCCACCAAGAAGCCCCCTCCCTTGGAATCTAAAGATTGTGTCTCTAAAAGTTCAAAGGAGGGTTGAGCAGCTTCCGCCCCTTGCTTGCAACTCACATAGCTTGAAACAAACAGGAAGCAAAGCGGGAAGAACAGAGATGTGTGTGTGTTAAAGGAATGCTTTCTCCCACAGAGAGGAAATCTTTGTATTTGATTCTGCACATAACTTTCAAACGGCTGTTGCAAGCCTCACAACTCAGCAAAAGGCTAATGTGTAACTAAGGAAGGTGATCAGGTTGCTAAGGACAGTAATAAAGTAATCAATCACTTTGGTTAATCTAGAAACTGATAGAACAAAGCCGGCTCTCCCCCTCTCTTCGCAATTAAAAGAATGTGGATGGGGGAGCAGAGAGAGCAGGCTTGCACCTACTCAAGCAAGCAACACTCCCTAGAGGGTTAAAAGTGAACTTCATCTGAAATAATCACTCATGCAAGCAGTGATCCCTAGTAGTAAAAGGGTGAACTTCACTGAAGCACCTACTCAAGCAAGCAACGTCCCCTTGTGGACAAAAAGTGAACTTCACCTGAAGTAATCACTCAAGTAAGCAACACCCCCTAGAGGGTAAAGAGTGAACTTCAACTGAAGTACCCAAGCAAGTAAGCAACACCCCCTAGTGATGCACCTACTTAGCACAGTTCAAAGAGAAACAAGCAGCAAATTAACCTTGCTTATTCCGCGAAGCTATACGACCCAGGTGGAGACATACAGGGAGCTAGAGAGAGCTCAGTATGCTTCAGAGGCCCACAGCTTGTAAGGTGGTTTAAGAAGACACAATTTGGCTGACTTTTCTCAAAGCGATACCAAGGAACAACGCTGAGTGGTGACTACTAGATACAGCAGGCTTGCCCCCAACCACGCAGCAAGTGTCACCTGATAGCGGGGGAGAGAATCTCCCTGATAAGACTACTCAGATAAGGCACCCTGGTGGTGAAAGAGGGAACTTCACGTGAAGCATTCACTCAAGCAAGAAGCGAACCCTTAGTGGTCAAAGAAGGAATTTCCCTGAAGTGGCTACCCAGATAGAGAGACCCTTAGTGGTCAAAGAGTGAACTTCGCTCAAGTATTCACTCACACAAGCAGTGACCTAGTGGTCAAAGGGTGAACTTCGTTGAAGCACCCACCCACGCAAGAGAGCGCTCCCCAGTGGTAACTCTACTGTCAGACAGCACCACGGTGGCTGATCTGCAAACAGCAAGCTTGTATTTACCCACACAGAGAGTACACCAACGGTGCCTCTACAGCGACCCCTAGTGGTCAAAGAGTGAACTTCGCTCAAGTATTCACTCACGCAAGCAGTGACCTAGTGGTGTCCAAAGAATGAAGTTCACTAAACTCATTCAAATTGTCTAGGAAAACCTCTGAGTCTTCCCTAGTCATGGCAAAGTGGCCTATTGGACCAGAAAAGCTGGTCCAACCAATCAACCTCGATTTGTACGAGTCTGAAGTTTCCCGTCATTCGCATGCACCGTCCCAGCGATCACATGGGACTCCCTCTCATGCCTCTAACAAAGCGTCATCCTCCCGTCATAACTCTCATGTCTCAGGCGTCTCCCATTCCTCTATAACATCTTCTTGTCATAGTCTTTCCTCACAAGTCTCAAGAGCAGAGAGCCTTGCCGCTCAACTTATGCGAGCATGAGTCGACGCCGCGGCAGCCACAGCAGTTATGCCCATAGCTAAAGAAGAGCGACAGCTAAAGATAGAAATGGCTGAAGCAGCTCTACGTGCAGCAAAGGAAGAGCAGCTGGATAAGGAAGAAATGGCCAAACTGGAAGCCAAAGTAGCCCTGTGTGTGGCAAAAACAGGACAACTGGGAAAGGAAGAGGAGGCCAAAGCAGCCCTATGTGCGGTTAGGCAAAGGGAAGAAACGGCCATAGCTCAGGCCAGGATCGAGTTTCTACAGCATGAACTGGAGGCAGCAGAGGCAAAGACTCAGGCCAACTTTGAGTTTTTACAACTCGAACGGGAGACAGCGGAAGCAGCCGCAAAAGTAGCAGCTTTACAGAAAAGGCTTGATATCCACGTCAAGGCCCACGTTGATGACCTCAACATTGTACCGATCCAGCCTGAAGGCAAACCCTGCACAGCACCATCAGATCCTCCAACACCCTGGGGAAGAAAGTTGAACAGAGGAGAGTGCAAGGTAGGCTTCAAATGCTGTGAGTCTCCGGTGGAAACAGGATAGTTACTCTGTGTGATACTATCTGTATGCTAGTATGGTTATTGGTGTTCTACCACAAGTAGCAGTGGAGTTCTTATCAATTTAGAGGGTGGACATTTATCTTATTAATTCTCCAAAAGGGAGGGGAAACACTCCTCAGTGCCCCCCCCCCGGTCCCCTAGTTAGTTGGAGCAGATTGGTTTAAAGGAAATATTAAAGAAGATGGAACAAATCATGCTTGGGAGATCTCCAAGTTTGGAACTAGAACTGTTACTGCATTAAAATAGGGTTGAACTACACTTCTAAATAATGGAAAATTTAAATGAATACAGGTGGTTCTCAACTTACAAACACCTTTGAGCCCAAAATTTCCATTGTTAAGCAAGGCAGTTGTTAAGTGAGTTTTGCCCCATTTTACAACTTTTTTGTCACAATTAAGTGAATCATGCAGTCATTAAGTAAATCTGGCTCCTTCCATTGAATTTTGCTTATCTGAAGCCAGCTGGGGAAGCTAAAAGTGGTGATCACATGACGCTGCAACTGTCATAAAATAGATGCCAGTTGCCAAGCACCTAAGTTTTGATCAAGTGATCGTGGGGATGCTGCAATGGTCGTTAAGTGTGACAAATCAGTCATAAGTCACTTTTTTCAGTGCCACTATAACTTTGAACAGTCACTAAACAAATGTAAGTCAAGGACTACCTTTAATTGTTTATTTTAAAACTAATTGAATGTAATTAATCATTCTTGCTTTTCTTTCAACGAACTAAGATTACTCTTTCATCCTCAATATGATTATTATTCTTCATTACTGAAATACTAGAGATCATTTGTGAATGAACAGAATCAAAATATTGTTGCCCTATATATTAATAAACTTTTATACATTTATGATTTCTAAGATTATGTACATACATAAAGCTAAAAGTTGTTTTCTCTGCAATCCAACAATGCTGTTAAGAAGAATATTCAGAAAACAAATTAAAGGTAAAAAGCAATACATAAAAAACCCACCTGGTCATAACTAGAAAAACAGTGCTATGGAGCTTCCTTTATTCAGCCAGGGGGAAAAAATTAATGTAATAATCTCCCAAACTGATTTTTAAATTATTTCTTCCAGTCAAGATTAGTTAATTCTCAGGATCACTATAGCACATAAAATTTCTTGGTTATATGTTTCATGTTTGATGTTGAAGTGTACTCCTTATAGTGGTGTGGTAATTTTATGGGGGGTACTTTTAATAAACATTACACAGAAAACAAAGTAACATTGAAGAAAAATCTAACACACGCTTTTTCCATCTTGTATGAGAGCATATTAAAAAAATCACACATGTAATCCATATGTTTAATTTTATTCATTCATTATTAAATCACTTATGTGGCTGCTGATCTTTTCTGTTTATTTTTCTCTGAAATGATTCAGTCACTATTGTCATTCTGGGGTCACAAACACAATTGTCTATATGAGCAATGTTCTAGAAAGCCAAAATGGCACAGAAAAAGTAGAAAATCAGAATAAATCATATTCTATAATAGAAAACAGCATAAAACATTTACCCCAGAAATGTGAAACAACAAGAACTTCCAGCCAGCAGAATAGATCAAATGAAGTTTCATTGGATGTCAGCAACAAAAATACAATAGTCCTTTTTTAATGATTATTCCAACACATTTATCTAATGCCAGTAGGGATGGTGGGCAGAGTTTAGAGTTATCATCACTTAAAGGATTGACAGTCTACAATGGAAGGGCAAAACAAAGATGAAGATGGATTGGGTAGATTTCACCAATGAGTTAGTTCGAAGAAAAATATTGTTACTACCTTGGACACTCTCATAATTTACCATGAACATTCTGAAGAAAGCTCATTTCCTTTTATGAGGATTTAAGAAAATTGCTGAGATATAATATCTTCTCTGTCCTGAGCAATGACACATTTAAACAGAATTGCTGTATTCCTCAATAAGTTGAAATCAATAGCAGCCCTATGTCTTTCCCTTTTTCCCTTTCTTTTCCTTGACATGACAAATTGAAAGTGTGCAGGAGGGCTGATTCAATTTGGGGGTTGAATTTTTGTCTTTTGGAATTTCATTAAAGGATTCACTCCTACAAAAAAAAAAGGTCAAAGGGATGTCAAGACAGAAGTGACCTGGTCAGAATCAGAAAGATAGCTGTACTTGCTTCTCTTTGGTTACTCTTAGTATATCTGCTATAAGAAATAAGGTTATCAGCCTCTACTGGTATTCCAATTTCATCTTGCGCATAGATGATATTTTGCCATCTCAAAGCAACATGTTGTGCCACAAAGAACAAAATTTTCTATACAGAATTATAAGGGGTGAAATGAACTTGAAAACTTTACCAATTCATGCTTGCTTTATCTATTACTATACAATTCTTGAGGAATAATGTTATAATGATTTATTAATTCCTTCATTAACAAAAAGAACAGATTGTGCAAAACTGGAATTTCTTATTAGACGTGGCTTTTTCCTATGCTATGGCATCCTTCAGTTTTGTTGTTGGGTGATCATGTGCTCTTTCCCACAGCCCACTAGAAAGAACGAGAGGTGGCAGGTGTCCAAGTTGAATCAGTTAATCTGGAGAAAGCAGGTTCCAATTGGGTATCCATGTTGCTGGCAACTGTGCCTGATAAACCAGATGAGGATGTGGCAGGCAACGCAATGCTGCTTCGCAGAAATGGGGAACTGCTGCTTATATCACTTGCCAGGTTAGCAACGTTGACAGCATTGTTACTGACAGTCCAGAGGCAAGAATAGTGACTGCAATAAAGCAAAAAAAAAAACAACAACTGAAATTCAACAACTGAATTTGCAACTACTTTTATCATTGCGGAACAGATAATCATTTTGTAGCTGGAAATTGTATTTTTTTATTCAATGCATTATTTGTCTTGCACAGAAGTAGGGCTCTGGAATCATGATTTTATGCAAATATGTAGCACCCATTTTTCATTTCTTTCTAACTTAGGGCAAGGTTGGGGAATTTCTTGCAGCTTTAGGTGCTTCAGCCTATTGTGGTGAAACAATTTAGTAAAGCTCTAAGGTTCAAGAGAAATTTAAAAAATGTTTTAGGAACCACATGAAGCCTTTAACATGATTGTCTGCACTTGGTATAAAGGAATATAGCATTCAAAACTTAAACTTGTTTCATTTTGGTTTATCCATATTTCTTATTATCTGAGAACTTAACACAAAGCCTCCCTTTGTTGGATTTGAGAATAGATGGTCAGCTTGGGCTACAATTTATAGCACAGCTGTACGATAAATCAGTCTTTTCAGTAAAACACTTCTTGCAACAATTAGAGTATATTTTGAATCTAGCCAAACTCCTGGTGACTTCATAGACAGTTATCCTGCAACAGTATGGACATATTTTGCTATCGTCTTCCATAATATTTTTCCCCAATTTCCCAGGCTCTATTTTCTTGTAGTTTTTCATCCAAGTACTAACCCTGATTTTCTTTTGAGCCCAGACCAAGTTTTAAATTGCACCTTCAGAGACAAGCCAGTCCTAAATACTTAGATCAGAGGTCCCCAACCTTTTGGGCACCAGGGACCGGATCCGTGGAGAAAGGTTTTTCCGCGGACCGGAGGGTGCGTGGTTTTGTGTGCTGCCTTCATCCCACAGTTGGGGCTTTGCTTGTTTGTGCAGACCGGTTGCTGGCATGCCACGGCCTGGTACCGGTCCACGGACCAGGGGTTGGGGACCCCTGACTTAGACAATTCACCTGATATTTATAAGCAAAATATAATCATTCTTTCTAATTAAAGCTGTGTCTTGCCATATAACCATTTTATTGAAGGAGGAAAGGCAGCGTATAGTAAAATCTGACCTATTTTTCTTCCTCATTGTAGACAAGAAGGGCTGCTGGAACTGCTGAGATATTGCTGCTGGTACAACATATACACTGAAGAGATGCTTGCTTACCTGGGCCCTGGAGCAGTAGTACCACTATTGTGTGGTACTGGGACCAGGTTGTTGTGGTGACTGGAGGGTCCTGTAGGCCAACCTTCATGGCCTGGGGACACTTGGAAATCACTATTGGCATTTTCTGTCAGATTCACTTTAGAATAGGAAACACAAAGAATTCAGAACGATTGCAAGATTATGTTTACATTACCAAATTAGGCTGAATATTAAACAAAAAACAGAAAAAGGCAGAACCTTGAGCTGAATGGACAGCCCTTATTCTTTGACTCCATGATATGTGATCTGTTCATAAAGTGCGGTTTGTCTTTTCAGTTTGGCTGAGAACAATACTGACAACTTTTCAGTAGTTGTTGAACTATCCTGCAAACATGGTTTGGGGCCCATAATAAAATAAATCAATCAAAATATTAAAACACCCAGGGTTTTGTGAGATATCAGCAATCTCATCTATGACATTTCATTCAAGAATAATGAACAACCAAGATTTCACATATTCAGATTTTTTTATTTTTTACTTTTATTTAGAGTATGGCAAGATTTTTGATGAAATGATACTTCTATGTAATGTTTTAGTACAATTCTATTTAAGATTTTGGAATGCTGTGTGTGTCAAGGCACCTCAGCCTGTGCATTGCCAGTTCCTGGTTTATTCTATCTGCTTCCTGCTAACTGGGACACAAGAAGGCACCTTTAAAGTGGGGCACCACTGGGAGAAGACAGTTGGACTATTATGTTCCTGCTGTCCAATTATATTCAAGTGTTTCTAAGAGGAAGGAATTATAATTCTGTCTAGAATACATACTTTGCTTGCATTATGTTCAGCATCCTAGAGATGAGGCTTATATTACTATATGGCTTTCCCTCTTCATATAATTTTATGAGGTTCCTGATGGTTTCAAATCTTGCCTCATGTTTTTCCACTTAATCTTTTTTACCCCACAAAAGTCATAATGATCTGTTAAAGAAAAGGAAAACTGCTCAATTCTTTTCTGTCATTAAGAGCTGCCTTTCTGGAAGCCTCATGGGGAAGCAAGCACTGAGAAATGTATTTCTTGGAAATGCGTGCTATCTTTCCAAGCAGAAGCTTCACTGACTAATTTTGCCTAAAAATGAAGTCTCCTTGGAATCTGATTTGACACCTGGGGATATCATTGGTGTAACTTTCTTACCAACAATACAGACATAGTTTCCATTCTCTGTGTTTGTCTGTTTAACCTTACAACTTAATTTACAGTCCTCGTATTTCTTGGTGGTATTTCCTATCAAAATGCTAATCAAGTCCAATCCTTCTTAGTTTTTTTTTAAATCAGTCAAGATCCACTACTATCTCTTTCTCAGCTGTGAAGAAAAATAATACAGAAAAGAAGGGCATTCTATGTACTAAATATTTTCCCTTTTATAGGTATTCAATATATATTTTTTCTTTTTTAAAAAAAAGGTATTTATTGACTGACAACTGGAATAGTTATATGTCCTCATTTAGTCTTTCAAAATCCTTTTGCTGTGATACTATTGCTATCATTTTATGTGATGTAATTTGGCATTGGATACCAAATACTGAAATACTGTGTGTTGTATAGTTTTGTTTTTTTTTAATACTTTTAAAATAACTAAAATAATTAATTAAATTAATTAATTTGGTTAATTAAAATAACCAAATTTTTGTTTGATAAAATTATCCAATTTATATAATAATTACAAATCAGGAAAAATGTTATCATCTATCCCAGGCACATATAAAACGAATTCTTTAGTCCCCAAATGCTCTCTGGAAAAGTCAAATTTTCAAAAGCAGTGAGGGCACAGATCTTCATTGGTGGGAGGGCGTTTTGCAGGATGAGAGCCCTCACAGAGAATGCTTGGCTCTGAGGCCGTCCTCTTGAACAGAGGTCCTCAACCTTGGCAACTTTAAGACTTGTGGACTTCAACTCCCAGAATTCCTCAGCCAGCAAAGCTGGTTGAAGAATTCTGGGAGTTGAAGTCCACAAGTCTTAAAGTTGCCAAGGTTGAGGACCCCTGCTCTTGAAGACTCTCAGATGCCATCTACCAGCATTCCACAGATGAGCAGATTCTCTTTGGAGTAAGTCCACTTATGACCCACTTTGGCATCTCCACAGTCACAGGATCAAAATTCAGATGCTTGGCAACTGATTCATATTTATGACGGTTGCAGTGTCCCGGGGTCATGTGATCCCCATTTGTGACCTTCTGACAAGCAAAGTCAATGGGGAAGCCAGATTCACTTAGCAACTGTGTTACTAATTTAACAACTGGTGTGATTCACTTAGCAACTGTGGCAAGGAAGATCGTAAAATGGGGCAAAACTCACTTAACAAGTGTCTCACTTAGAAACAGAAATTTGGGGCTCAATAGTCATAAACTGAGGACTACCTTTAGTACATAAATCAGTGAAGCTTATAGGCAGTACCATTTACAGCCAATTGCAATAATCCATCATAAGGTGAAGCATATGAGTGACTACGAGTGACTAGGCCAGTGCCTCTTGTTCCAAAAGCAGGCAAAGCCTCTCCTGTCCATAACTAAAAATCTAAGAAAACTCAAAGATTCTGAATCATTTCTTTTTGGGAAAGCACAACTCTATTTAGAACCCGGTTAGTATGGTCTCAGACTCAGTCTGAGCAAAGTCTATCAGCAGCCACTCTGACTTCCTTGAGTTAAGTTCTAACCTGTTTTTCTCTATCCACTGTCTGTCCTCCTTTCCACATCCTGACTGAGAAGGACTAAAATCACTGCAGAAGGGTTTCCAAATTCCCGATTCTTTCAGGCACTCCAGATAGGAGGCCATCTTTGGCAGTCACTCTCTTTCTGTCAAACCTCTACCACTGAATAAGAACAACAATCCCATATCTGAACTAGAAGCCAAACTAAAAGTGTTCTTTTTCTTCCAGAACACTCTGGACTTGCAATTCACCATCTTCTCATAAGATATCAGTAAGAAGGGGAAATTGGGGATTGGACAATATCGCTACAGTATTGCTAAATCCAAAGTTGGCTCCTAAGGGGGTGGTGGGCACCATTTCTTCAAGGATATTGGCATCTTCAAGGACGTTGGCATTTTTCCTTCTACAATGATGTATTTATGACACTAGGCTTAGCCTCCTGTTCTCAGGTCAGGTGGGGCAGGGCTCCAACTCACAAGTAGCAGAGCTTATTTCATCAAGGACTTTGTCTACTTCCTTAGGATTATTAAGTTCAAACTATTCTCATCTTAGAGCACAAAATGTCATCCTTGGCATTTCTTTGAATCTAATCAATTGGCAAATAATTGACAATTACTGTATTTGCACAGTGCTTAGCTTACACATCACAACAGTCCACCAAGTGTTCTTGTGGCTCATCCTTCCTTAAAGGTAAATCATAAAAAAAAACCAAGCTGGTAGCTATCATCCTGTACATTCAATAAGGGCATAGAAGTAAGTCCATTTCCCCACCTTTACCTCCATGGGCCCAAAATTGGGCTTATACTCACTTCCAATAAAATTCACTCTTCTACTTTTACTAGTATCAATTCTGGTAACTCCTCTTCCAGAGATCCTCAGAGAACAAAGAAGTCTCCAGGACTGGGACAGAAGGAGATGCTGCTCAAAAAGGGTCCTATCAATGAATTCCTTGCCTTCATGCCTCAGAGAATTTACAACAGAACTATCTAAATTCCTAAGTGCCTTCTGAAAACTAAATGTATTATCAGACAACTGTTCAAATTGGCCTTACCTACCTGGACAGATTAATGATGACAAAAAAGTAACCAGCCCTTGACAAGGAAGTAGTTCTTATATCCTCACCATCAGATCATCTATTAACTGCTCAAAATTATAGATGTTTGCACAGACATGTCAAACACAAGGCCCGCGGGCTGGATGTGGCCCGCTATGTGGTTCCGTCTGGCCCGGGGACCTGCTCTGGAAAGAGCGAAGGACCGGCCCGCCGCACCTTGGCCCAGCCCAGGCCAACCAGGTGTTGATCTGCAACATGGTTGCGTCCATCAAAGCCAGAATGCACTCAGCCTTAAATCCACGGGGCAGCCCCACCCCGTCCCCTGCGTGCACGCGCAAGTAGAGTCTGGCGTCCCTGCTGGCTGTTTTGCCCTGCAAGCTGACTTCACCAGGATGCCGGCACTGACCGTCTCCTGTGCGCACACCTGGGGGGCAGGACAGAGGCGGCGGGGCAGCTCCTTGCTGGTTCCAGTGGATCTTAGGCTGAGCGCGTTCTGGCTTTGATGGACGCAACCGGGTTGTAGAGCAGCGCCACCGCCCTCCACCAGCACCTTCAGTGTCCGTGCCCCAGCGCTCGCCCCAGTCCCATCCTCCTCCGCTGGAGACGCTCAGATCTGCCCCAGTCCTGCCCAGGCACCCCTGAAGCGAGTGATGTCGAGCTGGCCATGCCCACCCCGTAGACCATGCCCACCCCGGCCACACCCACCCAGTAGGCCACACCCATCCCGGCCACACCCACCCAGCCCCCCAAGGGCAACCACAATGCTGATGTGGCCCTCAATGAAATTGAGTTTGACACCCCTGTAAATCTAGCATATGCCCTTTCCCTGAGCCATAATGACGTGACTTGGGACAAACCATGATTGTCATGGTGACCATGAAACCCCAAGCCATCTCCAATCCCCTTCAGCCTCGAAACAACAGATTAAAATCACCAAATACAATTAGTCTTGATGTCCCAATCATCAACTTAGGGATGAAAATGAAAATTTTGGGCATAGATGCCACTGTGCAACTAAGAGACTGGTGCAAGAGAAGCATCCTTAGGTTGTCCCTTTGGCACAACTGCATTTAAAGGGCTTCACATGCAGACATCTGTGAAACAAACTACTACTAATTATTAGGATCAATCAACAGACAAGCAGTACCCTTGGGGTCAAGGCTGATGCAGCACCAGGAAGCTCAGATAGATAAACATTAGTTAGGACCACCCGCACATTCTTGCCCACCCAAGTTTCAGTAATACCAGTTTCTTACGGATTGCTTTCAATAAATAAATTAAATGCAAAACATGACAAGAACTTGCCTGGATAATTATTTTTTTGCATGTACGAAGCAGGATATGGAACGGCTCTGTGTCCTCTTAGAGCTGAATAATGTTCACAGCCGTGATGGGAATGTGGAGCAGGCAGAGAAAAACTCCCCGTATATGGATAATTGGAAGTTCCTGCTGCACAGACAGCATCAGGATTGGAAATCAACCAACCACCCACTATGGAAATATTGAGAATTGAGTGAAAAAAAAAAAGCTGAAGTAGGGAAACAGAAATATACATACATACATACATACATACATACATACATACATACATACATACATACATACATACATACATACCTTTTAGTCTGTCATGCAAACACATACTCAAAAAACATAGGATAACTAAATATCTTTTCATCTCAAAGAAAAAGATTGGAAGTAAAAACCATCTAATCTAAGTCCTTTTTACTGGAGGGTTATTCTCCTTGGGCAATTAGGCACAGCAGTGAAGTTCATGGTTTGATATATACAGGTGAGGATCATAAAGTAGCTCTGCTTGTATATGATATTGTTTTCTATATTAAAATTAATAAAATCAATTGATAGCCTGCAGTACATGATATACTCTGAGTATGTTATTAATAAATCTAAATGTGAAATAAGTAGTTTTGATTTATCAAAATTAGCAAGGAAACACCACCCCTAGCAGAGCTGTCAGTACTCTACATCCCCTCAAGTACTTGAGGATTTAACATGTTTTTTTTTTTACAAAGTAATAGCCATATAATAATTATTTATGAATGGCTGCTTGACTACTCTAAATTAAAATTTCTAAAGTAAATGTCACATATTTTATTATCAGTGAAATTGCTGTTGATTAGATGTAGATATGGTGTTCAAAATGCTACTTTGATTTATACGATGTGGCTCCCTTTTGTAGAGATTCTTTTTCACAAATTAATTTTATTCTAGAAGATGGAATGATTTTCTAGATGTTTTCATTCCATGCATAATATACCAACAACTTGGAAATTAGCAGTTTTGGACTTCTTTGATAACAAAAACATTTATATTAGAGGACTGGGAGGGAATCTATTTTCTATCAGCAGTATAGTTATGTATTTCAAGTCCTATACTTCAAGTCCTCATCAAGAACTCCACCTGTAGGACTAATAGACAATTGGAATTCATAATTTAAAGTTCACTTTTTCCCCCACAGGTAAATAGACTAATTTAAATCTTAACTGTATGCATCCTTGTAAAATAATGAACTTATTTTTCAATCAGTAATCAATCTTCCTTGAGGCTTTGGTTTATCTACTGGTATTTTATCACTTCAGAATATATTCATAAAATTGAAATGCTCTTCCCCAGAAATTAAAGGAGTGCCTGTAACCTAGTATGTGTGTCAAATTATTTAGTACTTAGATTTGCCCAAATGTTTCAGCTAAGCTGATAGTTTTCTTGGCAACATTGCTGGAGTTGTTTGCCATTGGCATTCCTCTGGGTCTGAGTTTGGAAATTCTTTTTCTAGGTGGCTTGGTTTTTCTCATGCCTATAGAATCCTATATCTGTTATGAGTTGACCTTTACTTCAGCTCTCTCTTTATGATTTTACTAGCAAGGGTGAGCCTTTTAGGAGAGCAAGCGTCTTATGGCATCATTATCAGATTTAAATGACTGAGTTCTCTCACCAGATTAAATTAGCAACCCCTTGGAGGTTGATACAGAGAGCCAGTTTGGCCTAGTAGTTAAGGTGCTGACCTGAAAACTAGGAGACTAAGAGTTCTAGTCCTGGCTTAGGCATGAAAGCCGGCTGGGTGACTTTGGGCCAGTTGCTCTCTCAGCACAACCCAAACCCACCTCAGAGAGTTGTTGCTT
The DNA here is from genome assembly GCA_023970755.1 of Azemiops feae. Classification (NCBI taxonomy): domain Eukaryota; kingdom Metazoa; phylum Chordata; class Lepidosauria; order Squamata; family Viperidae; genus Azemiops; species Azemiops feae. The sequence continues at coordinate 948,104 of JALGBA010000099.1, forward strand.
TGGGGAAAATAGAAGAAGGAAGTATTATGTATGTTTGCCACCTGGAGTTACTTATAAAATAATAAAGGTAAGATAAAAATAGAATAAATAAATAAATATACAGTAATGCTATTTCTGTGTATATAAAGAATGCTCACTGATCCATAATCACTATATTACTCAATGTGTAAAACAAAGTACAGTAACTTAGCAGGTGACAATATCTAAATATTGGCATTCCTCTGGGTCTGAGTTTGGAAATTCTTTTTCTAGGTGGCTTGGCCTTTAGGCCCAAAGGGTAAGCAGGGGGATGCTTGGTTAATATTTGAATGGGAAATTGCCAAGGAATACTAGACCTATACCATGGAAGAATATAACAATATCCTATTCCCATCATGTTGCCAAGAAAACACATGGACCAATCACAAAGTTAGCAGCAGTTGAGTTAGATTCAAAGTAAATCCTATCTTTCAACAGTGAGTAGGAATAAATGAACTTTCTGTAACAGAAATTAAATATTTCTGCTCTTCAAAAATCCTTGTGATTGCTATACAATATTCCCTGTAACTCAGTTATTGTTACTGAACTAATGTAAATTTTGTAATAATTTTATCTTTGAGAAAGCCACTGACCAAAGCAATATTGAATTACAGCTTTCTTTTGCTAATTAAGCATCTATACTGTACATGTATAAGACTTCAACAGACTTTTAAATTTTAAAGAGGAACAAGGTTTTCCCATAGAGATTTGTGTCACTTTCATTGGAAACTGGTGGTATCATAACCAAATACTAAGCAGACAAACAACTGGTCAGTGACTTTAAAAAGTCACAATTCCTAAAAATGAAAATGATGAGTTGGTGTAATCTAATGCATTATTTGGAAGGAAGCTATCTTGGTCAGAAAAAAAGATAAATGTGAGGTGATGTAGGAAATAGTATAAAAGGAATGCATACAAGAAGGAACAATGAGGCAATGTCATTACATTTTGCTTTCTCTAAATAGATGTTTTATTATTGGCCATGCCCATCATGGTAGCAATTTGTACATAGGCAGGCTCAACATGGCAATGATGTTGTAAGAATATTCATAACAACATATCTACTAGTTCTAAAGTTTGCCTTCCCTGTGAAATAAGGTGCTCAGAATATTATGTCAATGGAGAAAATTGGTAATAAGGACATCTGAGTAAAACCCTAATCACAGCTGCTGGAAACTGGAAAAAATATTGCTGTTTCATACTATTGCCTATTATTCAAAATACTTTTCCATCTGTGAACCATCCAACACTGTGCACTGACAGATGTTATAATAGCAATAGTCACTGGTAACCTTATATTATCAATATAAAGTAAGCAAATGCTAGTATATAACTTACAGTGAGAATATGTCATGTGTTGACTTTCAGAGACAATATCTGGAGCATCCTTGGAGTGATTTCTGAGGGATAATGAGATTAAAGTTTCATTGATTCTGGTAAAATTATTCTTCCATTAACATTTCTTTATTCTATAATGACATTCTGTGGGTTACTTATTATTTACCAGTCTAATCAACTTCATAAAGCTCTCTTACATTCTTTGTCATTAAACTCTGCCAAAGAATTATTATACTCCCTAATCATAATGTATACATTACATTAGTGTTTATTATATTTCTAATGCAGATTATGAACTACGACTGAAGAACAGGAAACTAGCTGGTATTCTTCTATCACCAACAAGTTTCATACATTTGATGAATTGATCTTACCTTTCTTTTGCATCCAGAAATGCCTTGGCAAAAGGGTTGTATTTGATTTTGAGAGCTGTTATCTTGAGGTTCAAGAAAGAAGAGTTCTGTTAAGTCTTTTAAAGGTGACTGTTGATCATTTTCCCACATTCAAATATATTACACCAAGAAGTTATACAAAGGCAAGGCACAAAATGTGAAAAATAGAAGTTTTCTTCATACCATATATAATTTAATGCAGCTCTGAGATTTATTAAACAACATGATGTAGAGAGGAAAAAAATTTTGTACCTTTTAAAGAAGTTAAAAGATAGATTTAAAACAATTTCATAGTTCAATACTTTTAGATGTAAATAGTCCAAACATTAATTTGGACAACTTTAAAAGAATATTAAGCAATCTTCTCAAAAAAAGAAAGCAATCAATCACATAATGATTTTATATTAACCTCGACTATCAGAAGCTATATAGTGAGGAACACAACTTGGTTGAGTTATTGCATATGTTTTGCTTACTAGCTTGCTCTGGGCATTTAGCTGTCCTGTGGCGGCACAGTATTGAACTAAATTGGCCTAGCCAATTTCTCTCTTAAACAGAAACTTTAATTTTGCAGTTGGAAGAAACTAACTTTCTGAACCAGCAGGATAACATCTGGTGTCCCATGAATGCCTCTCCTGTGGTTATTGAATAGCGGGCATGCAAGAAACACATCCTTGTTGATAAAATCAAACAATATTTATTCTAAAGAAGAGCAGTGAATCACAAAATTTACCTGGGCACTTTAAAGTTATTCCCATAACTGATAAATTGCTTTTATATGATAGCCACCTACCTCTTCATTCTGGTAGGCAGTCACAGCAATAAACTGAGTTTCAGGAAAAGAACAATTCATTACCATCCTATGTGGGCCTCCTACCCGAACAATATGAACTTGAGGCTCATATTTATGTAGGGAATTCAACATAATCTAGAATGAGAAAAAGGGAGAGAAAATAATTGAAGAGATACTATTTTGTATCCTACAAAAACCTGTGGCATATGGAAGTTACTATGCAAAGTTGAAGTCAATGCAAGATGAGACCCCTGGTGATCAATTAATTTGTGGCCCAAGTGTTGCAGTTACACAAACATTTCAATATACTCCTGTTATTTTCAAAGTCAGGGAGCTTTCATTGTAAGGCCTGTTGCAATATATGGATCTGACAAGCCTTTCTTCTCCATCAACACCTCTCTCAAAAAGGGGGAAAGGGAAAATAACTAATAACAGCAATAGCTGGTTTATTGCTAATGAATCATGATCAGTTTCATCTTGAATCACTTTACTTGTAGGTGCATAAACAACTGCAAAGTAGGTATATGGGTCAATATAAAAGAGAAAAAAAGTGATATTACCATAGGTGTATTACAGGCCACCCAACCAATCAGAAGAAATAGATGAACTCTTTGCCAACCAGTTAACAAATGTATGTAGGAAGTATACCACAGTAGTAATGGGAGACTTCAACTATCCAGATATCAACTGGGAGACAAACTCTGCAGTGAGAGATCAAACAGATTCCTAACCAACCTAGCCAACAACTTTGTCACCCAAAAGGTGGAGGAGGGAACTAGACGTAAAGCTATACTGGACTTAATCCTTACAAATAGAGAAGAAGTGAAAGAGGGAATCGAAATTACCGGAACCTTGGGTAAAAGTGACCACGTCATACTGGAATTTAATATAATGCAAACACTAGCAACAGAAAACAATTCAACCAATGTCCTAAACTTCAAAAGAGCCGACTTTAACAAACTCAGAGAGAACCTAGGAAAGATCCCATGGATAAAAATCCTAAAGGGGAAAACAACCCAAGAAGCGTGGGAAACCCTGAAAAATGCAATCACAAAAGCCCAGACCAGCACAATACCACTGAGGGGAAAAAAACAAGAAATCCAAGAAGAAACCAGCATGGCTGCAGAAAGATCTCTCTGACAAACTGAAAGACAAAAAGGACAAATGCAAAAAATGGAAAGAGGGGCACATAACTAAGGCCGATTATCAGCAGACAGCCAGAACATGAAAAGGTGAAGTCAGGAAAGCAAAGGCTCAGAATGAATAAAAACTTGCAACAGAAATCAAGGACAATAAAAAAAGGTTCTTCCAACATCTTAACAACAAGAAAAAAGTCAAGGAAACTGTAGACCCACTAAAGAGAGAAGATGGCAAAGAAATTACAGGCAACAGGGAGAAAGCAGAGCTGCTTAACTCATACTTTGCGTCAGTCTTCACACAAAAAGAAACTAAAGCCCAACACACCCAAAAAAACCACTGCAAAAGACATACTAGAAACAAAAATTAAAATAAGCAAGAAAATGATAAGGGAACACTTATCCAACCTTGATTAATATAAATCACCAGGACCCAACAGACTACACCTCAGAGTTCTGAAATAGCTGGCAGATGTTATCTCAGAACCGTTGCACCACATCTTTCATAAATCCTGGAGCACTGGGGAAGTACCTGAGGATTGGAAAAGGGCCGATGTGGTCCCTATCTTCAAGAAAGGGGGAAAAAATGGACCCAAGAAACTACAGACCAATCAGTTTAACATCAATACTTGTGAAGATCCTAGAAAAGATAATAAAAAAAGCAAACAAAGTAATAACTAGTAGCCAGCACGGGTTTGTTTAAAACAGATCATGCCAAACTAATCTTATCTTATTCTTCGATAAAATGACTAAATTAGTAGACACATGAAATGCAGTGGACATAGTATACTTAGATTTCAGTAAGGCATTTGACAAAGTAGACCACAACCTACTCCTTGGTAATCTAAGAAAAGGTGGAATAGACAACATCACCACCAGATGGATCTGTAACTGGCTGACAAACCGTACTCAACAAGTAGTCCTCAATGGCACTACATCCACATGGAGAGAAGTAAGCAGTGGGGTACCACAAGGTTCCATCTTAGGCCCAGTACTCTTCAATATCTTCATAAATGACTTAGATGAGAGAATTGAAGGGGAACTCATTAAATTTGCAGATGACACCAAACTGACAGGAATAGCCAACACCCCAGAAGACAAACTCAGGATCCAAAAAGATCTTGACAAACTTGAACAATGGGCCCTATCCAACAAAATGAGTTTCAGTGTGGAGAAAAGCAAAGTCTTACATCTAGGCAGGAAAAACCAAAGATACAAATACAGATTGGGTGAGACCTGGCTTAAAAACAGCAACTGTGAGAGGAACCTTGGAGTCCTAGTGGACGATCATTTCACTATGAGCCAGCAGTGTGCAGCAGCAACCAAAAAAGCTAATACAATCCTGGGTTGTATGAACAAGAGGCATAGAATCAAGATCACGCGAAGTATTAGTACCGCTTTATAAAACCCTAGTAAGACCACACCTGGAATACTGCAGCCAATTTTGGTCACCATATCACAAAAAAGATGTTGAGAGTTTGGAAAAAAAATCAGAGAAGAGCAACTAAGATGATCAAAGGTCTGGAGAGTAAAATATACAAAGAACGGCTACGGAACTTGGGTTTGGCTAGTCTAAAGAAAAGAAGAAATAGGGGAGACATGATAGCAGTATTCCAGTATCTGAGGGGCTGCCATAAGGCAGAGGGGGCCAGGTTGTTCACCAAAGCACCAGAGGGAAGGACGAGAAACAATGGTTGGAAACTGATCAAAGAGAGAAGCAACCTGGAATTAAGGACTTCCTGACAGTGAGGACAATCAACCAGTGGAACAGCTTACCCCCAGAAATCATGGGCGCTCCATCACTGGAGATTTTTAAGAAGAGACTAGACATTCATCTGTCTGAGACAATTTAGGTTCTCCTGCTTGAGCAGGGGGCTGAACTAGAAGACCTCCAAGTCCCTTCCAGCTCTATTCTATTCTAGGTAAGATAGAATAGACCTGTAAACAGTAACAGGAGACTGAATCTGTTTTGAATACATTTTATATTAGAATTAGAAAGGCTGAGAGATGGAAACCAGGTTGACTAGAGATGGTCTATGACTAATAAGAAGGTTTCCAGGTTAGGTTTTTAATACATGGTTGCCATGTCTTATTCTCAGGCTTTTATGAAGGCTCCAAAGATCAACATCCTTCAAACGCAATCCTCCTGCCTCTTCAGGCCAATTCTTCCACCTTTTTTTCCTAGAAAAAAAAACTGTTAAGGAAGACAGAAATAATACCTGGTGCCTTTTGAATGGTAGTAAGTAAGTGACTCTCCGCTTGAATTCATTGTTAAAACAATGAAATCTTGCGTTGTATTAATTTCATTGCACTTACTCATGGTTGAAGCAATGAAATTTAACAGCTTCTTTTCTTTTCAGATCATGGATCTGGGTCAGTACAAAAGGATAGTTCAATTCCTTTACATAATTTGGGGCTTCCTTCAGCAGAAACTGTATGCATATGAACTGGGGGAAAAATGGCTCAATTACGGTCAAAATGACTCCCTATTCCTTTTTTGGGTATCTTAGATGTTAACAACTCAGGTGATTGGTTGAGGATGCTTCTTCAATGTGAACTAATAATTAAGCAATAATTAGAATGTTCTGGATCTTGAAATGTAGGGAACATTCATATTGTTTCTGTAGAAAAATTACAGTGTTCCAGTTTGGGGGGGGAAACAGAAATCTAGGCACTAACTGAATGGTTTTGTTGTTGTTCTGAAGCATCCTTCTCTGAAAATCTGTATTAAACAATTGCTAAGTATAAAAACCAAACTTCCTACTGTCCATGTTTTCCCAGTTTTCTTCTTCATGTAAATTCTGGAGGACCCCAGATAAGTATAAAAATGGCCACAAACAGGTCAGAATAGACGTAAATAATATCCAAAGCTGAAAATTCGTTCTTTGCTTGCTAATGGATTTGCTTTCAGATTTAATCCTGCATTCCAAAATAAATCAAAGAAAATGTTCCTCACTGGGGTCCTAGATGCATATTAAACAAACAAGCCAACAAAGCCAACTTTCCTCTTTCATTTTTAAGGGCCTTGGGAGAGAATGCCACTTATTTTCTCGTACAGGTACATATTTTGTATTATTATTCCAAAGGCCAAAGATGATTCAATAGAATATTGATAATTATCATGAGGCAAAAGCAAGCACAGTAATTATTTAATTTAGATGAAGCCTTTTATTTGAGTACCTGACTATTGCCAACATCCCACTTACGCACCAAATGGCAAAGGAGAGAAAACAAAGGCTCAATACCCCAATCATTTTCCCCTTCTCTGAAGCCCTATGTAAAAACTCAGCATACAAGGCACACTATGGAGGTAAAAATCCCTGATGGTTAAACCACAGCACACTCTGTCTCTCTTGACATCAAGGAGTCCATTAAAATCTGAAAGCTCCAATTAAAGCCTGTTTATTCCTGTTTACATTTGGACTCGATGGAATAATTGGCATCTGTGGGTGAAGAGGCCTCTAAGGGCCCTTCTAATTGCATAAATGCACCCTTGATCATTCTCAATTGGTAGAAGCCAATGACGGAAGCCAAGAGGCTTACAAAAAAAAAACCATGGTGCCATACCTGCCCATTGCCATTTAGCTTATTGGTAAGTTTCACTTTGCTAAAAGATACTGTGGCCTTCATCCAGTGTGCTCCAAAGTTGGGTGAATCTGGATGGATATAGACACAGCTGTGGTTGGATGGCTCTGGCTTTCCAGCAGGAACCCATTCTCCATTCACGTACTTCCAGCGGTGGCTATCAGTTGGAGCAAAATCCAGCAGAAAAGAATACATAGCATTTGGATCCAACCCTGTAACACTGATCTTTAAAACTGGAAACATCCGCCTGTATGAGAAACAATTATATGAGAAATTAAGTATTTGTATATTTAGGGAATAATTTGTTTTAATTACTTGTTTTATAAATTAACATATTAATGAGTCACTTAATGACACAAAATCTTTTCACTAAGAGAGGCAGCTAACACTCATTCCTCTTCTGTTTTGCATGGATGGTGCTAGGAAGTATGAGGTCTTGCAATCAAGACAGCATGTTCTGTTCCTAAAACAATTGACTAGGGAACATAGTCATCACAAATATTTGGCTCATTATTCAACAGTCTCTCCAACGAAAACTACATTGAAGGATATGCTACATAATGATAATTGCTCTAAAGGCTGGCTGTTTTGGGTACATTTATTTTTTTCAATCTGTTTGCCAATGGAGAAAGAGGAGAACCAATATTAAAGCATCGAAAGGCTAACTTTTTATTTTCAGGGAGGATGGGAACAAACTTTTCATAGCTGTCCCGAGCAGCACTTTCTGGAAGGCAGGAAGAGAGGACAATTTTAACCATATTCAGAATATTTAATTGGAGATGTTAACATTTTGGAAAAGGAAAAGTACATGCATTTATTTGTTATACTCTGCTCATGGGAACCCTGTGACTATCTAGATGTTGAAATTAACCATGGTGAGAGTTGTAATGCAACAACATTGGAGGAGTAAAGAATTATACTTTTCATATTATTTGTGTTTATTGTATATGTGGACCATTTTTCAAGACCTAGTCCAACTATTGTTGATCTCAACTTATTTCAGCTTTCAATTTTTGCAACTACATTTCCAATTACACAGCTTGCTTCCCTTCCCTTCACCTCTTAATGTCTGGAGGACTTCTTCTTTTCCTTCTCCTCGTTCTTCTCTTCCTCTTTCTCCCATGGTTGAGAGTCCTGCCCAACTTATTACATTTTGCTCTTGTTTATTATCCTTTTATTTACATAATTTACAAAATGAATTTCTTTTTCATTGTATCACTAATATGTGTTTTATCTAAAAATAGAGATAAAAATCAATTCCGTTTGGCATTACTTGCTGTATCGCAATATAGGATATCACAATATAGGATAAGACATCCTATCAAGAGAAAAAGATAGGGTCATGCTTCCTGGCTTCAGCTTATGAAAGAAAACTCTATGTCTTGAAACTGATTAGTATGGAGAAGAAAGAGGCAGGATAAATATGGCCAGTGCCAATTCCCTTTTAATAGTCTATTGATTATCATGTACTAGTAATATTCAAATGGGTTGTTTAGCATTGTTTGGTGCTCCATTATTCACTAAAAGTTTGGGAAAAACCTAGAAATATTTCTGAACAAGTTTAGTTTTGTTTTATATATATATTTACTTAGAGGAATTGTATTTTCTCTTTTTACTCCAACTAAAACACTTAAATCATACTTGGGAGCAGGTTTGGGATGAGGATGAGGAAGATCCAGATTCAAGTCCATCATGAGTCATGAAAACTCACTGGCTATTTTGGGTCCTGCTGTTTTTCCTAAAGCAATATATCGCACAGAATTGTTATTTGGGGCAAAATTTTGAAGAGGGCTATGTATATTGCCTTTTGTTTGCAGAGGAAAAATGTGATATACCTCTAAGGAATAAAATAAAAAGTACTCAGTCTCAGAAGACTTGAGATCTTTTAGGCCATTTTCCATAGCCTTGTGCTATCTTGAGATTAAATCTTCCATCATATTAGTCAGAGATGGTTGACGTTGTAGCCTAGCACTTCTAAAGAGCTCCAAGTTGGGAAAAGGTGTCTAGATGTAAATGTTATTATTAAAAAGCAATAGTAATCCAACCCAAATCAAACAAATCAAACAAAACCAAGAAAGAATTTGAGCCCACTTACAGTCCACTTAAAAAGGGCTGTAAAACACTGTGAAATGGTATATAAGTCTAAGTGCTATTGCTAGATGTTTTTATTAAAAAGCAATAGCAATAGCACTTAGACTTATATACCACTTCACAGTGTTTTAAAACTCTCTCTAAGCAGTTTACAGAGTCAGCATATTGCCCCGAAGAATCTGGGTCTTCATTTTACCGACCTCAGAAACATGGAAGGCTGAGTCAACCTTGAGCTGGTGAGACTCAAACTGCCGAACTTCTGGCAGTCGGTAATCACTGCACCACCACAGCTCTGTATAATATTCTTGGGAAGCTTGGTTGAACCCAGATATATTTTATATACTGGCTGAATTAAAACTCCGTTTATGTATTAAATCTTGATGTAAAAATGCAACCTATTTCAACATCATTCTTTATAATTCTTGGGAAAACATTGTGATGACTTTTGCTACTATACATGGATTAACTTAGCATTCGTAAGCTCATCTTTGCCTTCTTTTTTGCCAATGAGCCAAGTTAGCAAAAGCAATAGTGGTGAATCTGAAAAGAAGTAAAGTTAGAGAAAGAAACCATTGAGCAATAGCACAAGCCAAATTAAAGCTACCAAATTTCATATCCATGGGCTATGAAACAGGGTTTTGAAGTGAAAGTACATGACTTCTGTACTGCTTGAGACCCCCTCTTCTTTTTATCAATTATATTCTCAATATTTGCTCAGGCATAATATTTCATAACTGTTTAGTCAACTGAACTGTTCTTAGAAAAAGAGATTTATCATCTGAGGGGAAAATCTGAATGAATTTTCACTTTATAATTTGTATTAATGTTTAATCCTGTACTTCGGAAGTTGAATGCTTGATTTTGCTGAAATGCAACTATTAGCAAACCCAGCCAGAATTTTACATAATGAAAATACAACAAGTTACAATTTAGTAACTTAAAGAAATTCTTAGGCCTCCCATACAAGTACACATTATTCTTAGGCATCCTTTGCATAATTGTTATATTCATTTTAGCATCTTTTCGGATATATAACACATTCTACTCAATTTTCCTCTTAAAATGTGACAATACAAAAACATAGCCCTTTACTATATGATCGATCTTGCAGTATATTGTCACAGGATTTTTTTACATGAGTTCCCATTTGTGCATAGCCCTGTCTCCATCTGGCAATATAAAGACTACAATAGATCCTCTAAGAAACTGTGACCATCAATAGGAAAAAAAATGACTTGGGAATCGGTAAACTAAGGAATCAAAGACAGCACTGAATTTGGTGATTTAGTATTTATATCTGTTGAAGAAAGATGATCACTGAGAACCAATGAGAGGCAAAACAGAAAGCTGTTTCCAGTTTCACACTGTCTATGATTACACATCACAGGAGAGAGTTTTTTCCTTTAGCTGTGACTAGAAAAAAATAAGTTTTTTTCCCCTGTGCCATTATTCCTGAAGCTATACAGGCTGCTGGGCTTACTGTTTACATAATAAAAATATACAAATTGAATTGGTTTATGGATTATGTGCCATTAAGCCACCAACGTCTACTGATCATGTACATAGATTTTCTCCATGATGATACATATAGAATACATTTGGCCTACATGTGATACTAACTACTAAAACTGAGATCTGTAGATAATGTGTTCTCTCTTATTGTAACTACTAGAAAAGCATAGTTCACGGATTCTTTCAGGTAGGGAGCTCCTAGCACTATCTAGCATTTTCTCACTAGTGACTTATAGCATCTTCTAGTCACATACATTCATTCTGATGCCAGCATGACACTAATGAGCACTGGCATTGTATTATGTCATCAGTGGTTGACTCTGTTGTGTTTTAAGTCACTACTGGGAAAAAATGTACAAATTGGATTGTGACATAGTTCCATATTTTCACTCCAAAGAGTTTTTCTAAGGAAAGAAAAGTGATGGAACAAGTAATGGGGAAGATAGGATTAGAAGAAAAGCCAATCAAGAGTGAAAGGTCTTCCAGCAGAAATGGCTTGCAAACAGCCCAACAGAACACAGTGTTAAGTGTGCTCAGACAAACCATGCACAACCACTTTATTGTATATAAATATTGTAAGAATCCATTATAAACTAATCAGAGGTTTTCATGATCTGCATTTGTGATTGGTAAAATCATTTTAATTGGTTTATATTATGTCATTTATGTTGGTTTTGCATTTTGAAATTTATAATGCTTGAAGTCTTCTTAAGAGCAAATATGTATTTACCATACACAACACTAATCTCTTACAAGGTGATACGTACAGGAAATTTGTAATATCCAATGGGATCCTCTCATAAGACACAATCTTTCAGAAAAGAACTTGAACATTTGGTTCAGAAAAAGATAAAAGTCTTGCTTCTTTTATTAAGATACTTGCATAGGAAAATATGCTACATCAACATCCATTGGACGCACATAAAGGTGAAGATATTTCACTTGCTTCTAAGCTATCAATAATAGCATCTCTCAACAAGCACTTACTATCCAAAATGGCTCACTATTTATACACAAATATATAAAAATATTCAGGATGCAGTCCGCCAGCAAACTATCCAAGTTCACTTGAAAGAAGTGGAATTATGATGAGACTATAACCCTGTTCTCGTGCAGTTTTTACTTATTTCTACAGATCCTCTCAAGGAGAACATCTCCAATGAACTGCAAGTCAGTCACAGTTGCTGTTCTATGTAGTGAGTTCACTTCACCATTCATTGTAGCAAAAGAGAAGGTTAACACTCACCTGCCATTCTTGGTGACAATCATCTCATTTGTAACTTCTCTGAACCTCTGCCACAGGGCAGAATCTTCCAGGATAACCTGGAGTTGTTTCTCAGTAGGGTCTCCTTTGTCTCTGCCAGCCAGGAGTTCATTTTCCACCACATTGAGCAGCCTGGAGATGGTGCAATCACTGTGCTTCTTACAGCCCAAATCAGTCATGGTGACTCTAATGTCAGAAACTTCTCAGGTTATTTTAAAAAAACGAAAGAGGGAAGCCTTCACAATCCCCTCTGAACCTAAGCCCAAACTAATTAATTAGCCACAATGGAACAAAAGTGCTCACCTCAGCCTTTTGCCAGACTTGTTCTTTCCTCCACTACATCCCAACACGATGATGACACCTGCATGTTAAGGTTTTAACATGAACACACAACCATATCTTAATTACCAACTGTCAGGTGGGAGGCAGTCTGATTAGGCAATTGGCTGTTTCTGAAGACGAATCTTCCATTCAATTTGCTAAGCTTTTATCTTTCTGAGGAGGGTCTAATTATTCTGCTCAAGAACTATATTTCCATTAATGAAAATGATTTAATGTCTCAAATGAAACGATGAATGGAAAGCAAATCTGTGCAGATTTGCAAAATCAAACTGAAAAGGGAGATACAAATGACACTGAAAAGCAAACTGTGTGATATGCAATATTAGCCTTTCTTGAGGCAAGTGTATTTCCTTGTGTTTCATTATATCATTGTCAACAAAAAAACTTCTGTTTCTCATCAAAATATATTTATATACCGGGAAACAATTCATATGAGCTTCCTATTTGCAGGCTAGATTCCCAAATTCTAGTACAATTTATGTACTTTGGGAAATGTAAGAGATACTATGGACAGTATTTGGTGCAAAGCATATAGGGCATTGCCATACAATAGATCATAATATTGTTTTTTCTCGGTTAGCAGGAATTCCAACTTGTTCCTATGTTTTTAAAAATGTAAAACCCTTTTTATTGATTTACACTGCAATTTTCATTTATTTCCCACATAAAATGGTGAGAAATTTAAGTTTTCGCAAATTTATTATTTTACTTATTCAGTATATACAGCTGCCACTCACCAAGAGATTCTGGGTTGCTAACAGGGTTAAAGTTATATCAGAAGAAAAATATCACAGTGAGAGCAAAATAAAGTGCTCATAGGCATTGAGACTCCAACCTCAAAATGAAGTGGGTGAAGAAGGGATGATTTGTTTTTTTCAAAATTATTCTAATGTTTCTTGTTCACACCATCATTCAAAATTGATAATTATTCACTATCTGCTAATAGGCTATCTACCACTGAATATTGACCACTGAATAACAGTAGACTGTGGAATCCTTGGTGCTCTCTGAGCTTGGTTGTTTGCCTGCAGATATTTCATAACTTGATTGGGTAACATCATCAGAGCTAGTGAGTGCGGGATTTGCTCCCATGCTTTGCCATGTTGCTGGGGGTATGATTCTCTTGGTCCAAGAAGAAGCCAAGAAACCACTTTTCTTCTTGGTCAAGGAGAATCCACACTCCCCAATGCTGGCAGGGCAAGTGCTTTCTATATTATTTATTTATTAAATTACTAGGCTGCTCATCTCACTAATAGTGACTCTGTATAAACAGAGAGCAAATCTCACATTCACTAGAATTGATGATGTTACTTAGTCAGATGATGAAACATCTGCAAGCAAATGCTCAGAAAGCACCAAGGACTCTGTAGGATTGGCAAAATGTGAGGGTAGAGTTAAAGGAGGCATCAGCCTAGAATCCCTATGTAGCCATAAGTGGACTTAAGTCCCAACTCCCTTGAATTCTGTGGACCCGTATTTAACTCCAAGCAAGTACTGTTGGTTGAGAAATTCCTATGCATAGGCTGTTTAGCAATAAATCAGTTTAATTGGACCTTCACATGTGGACCTGGTCTTTTGTACCTGACAGACTACACAGTTTGACTTTGAGCTACACGGATTTCTTCTATTGAATATCTGTACAGAAGGGCATTAACTAAATATCCTGCTTCTGGCTGCTTGCTGTAATAGCAAGAGTGTGAAATATATGAATCTAATCTAGTAGTAGTTTATGATAAACTACTTCAAATGAACAGGTGTTAAGGAAAAGGAATTGACAAGTCTATAGTATTTGGTTCATAGACTGAACGCTGTTCGCAAAGTATTTTTATCTACCTCATAGAAACTGTTTCTGTTCCTAAAACTTTAGCCAACGCTCACAAGGTGTTGTATGGAAATCATGTTCACCATGTAAGAGAAATAATTTGGTTGATAAATAAATAGCAGCACCTAACACTGCTCTGATCATTATACCTCAAACTAAACCAAAAATACTAAGAGAGCCTACATATTATTATTTTAATGAGTAGGATAACTGTTTTCTGATGAGGCATCCAATAGTTACTGCTAACTGGATTCACTGCTTCTTCATAAGTTTTATGGAGGGTAAATTTAGAATCAATATTTACTGAACCTATCTAGAAATAATTTTTCCCAAGAATAGCAATAGACTACTCACAATAGTGATGCTATAATGATGTAGGTGTCTTGGAACAATGTGGAAATAGTGTTCTACAGTCTTCTTCCAAGATGCTTCCTCAACTTCCTGATCAAGCCTACTGACCTCATGTTCCTGATGGTTTTACCATCCAAGTACTAATCAGTTGTAATCCTGCTAAGCTTCTTGAAATCAGCAAAGCTGGGAAGATGCTGCCACTGGTTGGACTCTGGAACATCTGTCATTATTAATGGGATGTCTTAAATTAGGCTTATCGGCATGATACCTAATAGCTTTTAATTTCTAGAGCTCAGTGGATAAAGTATTCCTTAACAACAGAATGAATGAAAGTAAGTATTTGGCAAGACTCAAACTTTCCAGATTTTATACAAATGAGTGGATTGATGGTTCATCCAGACTCTGTCAGCTTCTCTGAAATTTATGAAAATAGAATTTTCTATATGCTGTTAACAAGTATTTACCTATACATTATTGCAGTACATAAGCCCTGCTGTCTGTGAATCTTGGCCACCAGAAGTTAATTGCCCCTTTTTCTGAATATGTCTGCTAAAGTAATGAAAAGACTAATCTTTTCTAAATCACTTCAAGTCCAATAATTACTGATGGTGTCAAACCTTGATTAAAGAACACCAGAAAACCTGCTGTCTTTTTGTCCTTTGTAATTATGACTCGGCATTGGATGTCATGGCTGGATAGATATTTAGTTTCCCTAGCTTCTGGAACTGAATGTTCAGGAAAGAGAGTCCATTCAAATGGGACAGGAGATGGAAAGAATGAGTTAGCTTCTCATGGATTTCATTTGACCAAGAATTTTCTATTATATGATTATAGTCAGTAGAAAAGTCTGTAGGAAAGTACAGCTATTAAATATCAGTTAAAGAGGAAACATATCTTTTTTTCCTGCTATATGTAAACAGCTGTTAGCTTCAAAGAGTTTCAGATTGATTTGTTGATTATTTCTTGTTTCTGCTGAAGCAAGCAAAAAACATTTCTGAAAATGTTTCTCTGCCTCAATCTACTTATAAAACTCCATATATCAAGTTTGTGTTCTACCTATATGAATGACAAACAGTTGAACAAATCTAATAGGGGAAAATCCTCTCAAATTAGATCTCTGCTTACAACTTATTAGACCCATAATTTGGATGAGTAAGATAGGATATATCCTAGGTACACACTTGTTGCATTCTCATCTTATTATAATAATAAGTTACAGAGCATTGCTGAAACCAGATAGGTAAGCAGGATAAACTTTGTTAGCACTTGACAAAACAGCAGAGAATATCAATGCTCCAGACCAGGCATGTCAAACTGCTGGCCCGCAGGCTGGATGCGTCACACCGAAACCGCGCCCACCCCATTGCCGGCAAAGGGGGAAAAGTCCTGATACGTCATGCGACATCACGTGACGTCACGAGTTTAACATGCCTGCTCCAGACCATACTAGAAAATTGAAAAGCACCCCAGAATAAGGCAGTGGCAAATCACTTCTGTGTGCTTGGGAAAAATAAATAAATTACATATTTATAAAAGCCCCAGAGGTTAGGCTTGATTCTTCAGCATTTCATATAAACCTGATTCACTTTTGCCTAGAATGAACTGAACCTGTGAACATCAAAGTGGAATTTTTGTATTCAAAGTGTAAACTATTAAGAGACCTATTTGTTTAGAGCATATTCATTTCTTTTCTTCCTTTCAATTGTCTCCAATTCTCAAAGTCTGCCTGGAAAAGTTTCTTCAGTTTTTTGGCAAGTTTTTTTAGAAGTGGTTTGCCATTGCCTCCTTCCTAGGACTGATAGAAAGTGAGGAGCCCAAGGTCACTCAGTTGGTCTCATGTCAAAAGACAGGACTAGAACTCACAGTCTTCCAGTTTCTACTCTGATGCCTTAACCATTATGCCAAATTGGCTCTTGCATGGAGTATTAATTACATAGAAGCAGAACTGAAACTGAAATTTTAAAAGCCACACATTTTAAATATAGGTCACAGGTTTTTAAAGATTGTTACTGGTAGTTAACACATATCTGTATTAAGCATTAAGTATTATGTAGAAATTAAATTATCTTCACAAAAGCATTACTCTTTACTGACAAATTTGCATTATAAGCAACAACTATTGTCCAATTATTTTCAGTTTAATTTTATATAGCAACAACTTAGATTTCAGTTTAATTCACCATTTAATTCCTTCATCTGTACTTATTTTATGTGGCCAAAACTAGTAAAGTTGATTTGAAATATTGTTAAAACTATGAAATTTTATTTTGAAAAGGTTTTAACTAAAGCGTTAACACTATATCAATATCTATTATACTTGTATATATTGTTTTAATATAATCTAAATCCAGACAGTTTAATAGATCTATTTTCCCACATAATCATCTTTATGAACCAGGAATTTAAGGATAATTTCAACTATTCACATTCCAACTCATAAACATGAAAACCAGCATGAAGCTGGAGCTGATCTGGTAAACACATGTAATCAGTAAGCAGAATTTTTGACAAGTTTCTCTTTTCTCTAGCGACAAAATAAGAATGTTTATAATATATATCCCTATTTCCAAGAGCCTCTAAAACATTTGTTTACCTCAATTTTCACAATAGCAAGATTGTATCCTATGTTATTAAATAAAACAACGATGCCAATAATTTTGTTCTTTTGTTGTTTTATTGTTTACTTTTTTCTTTGCTTCTAGATTCTGCAAAATTTCATTTCCTAGCTTTAAATTCAAGAGAGAAATTCAAAACTTCAGCTTCACAATAGTTGAATTCAAAGAATGTTTATAATCTCTATTACAGCATATTGACCACAGCAATGTGTTCTCAGAAGATATAGCTTCAGTAGCAATTTTCACAACTCTGAACTTTTCAGCAGAGTTGACTTTATTAAAAACACAATACACACATGCATTGTGAAAACATTTTTATTACAGAAGATATAGTACTGAAAAAGAGTTCCTTTTTTTTCTTCTAAGGAAAACAAAACTTCCAGCACGCAGAAAAGGTTACAAAAGCCAGTGTACAAAAATGGAATGTTTTTTCAAACAAAAGAATCAATAGCTTATTACGAGGGTTCTGCAAAGCATTCAACCGAGATGTGTTATTTCTGCTGTTACGCAAAGAAGAACCTGTCTTTGGGTCATTAAAGTAGCTGTATCTTTCACAAGCCTTGTATGACTGCTTCAAGCCAAAGAGTTTGAGCAAAGCTTAAAGACAGAAATTCAAAACCTGTTTTAATAATTTGAAGAGGGGTGATTCATTTGCACTCTTCTGCAGTCTGTGTACTCTTCAAAATTATCCCTTTTGAACATTTTGCACAACTCTAGTTATTATGGAAATCGCTGCTAGCATGATTGGGTCATGCTACAGAGGTAAGCACTTTACCTCCAATGCAGCCTCAAATAGACCACGTTACTTATATTTAGTGGTGGAAATATTTTAGATCATGCAACTAGCATACTTGCAATTAAGGTAGAGTTTGTCATAAGAGTACAGTAATAATGCACAAAGATAAGTGTTTTAACAAACTGACAATATAAAGGGGTGGGGAAAATTACAAAAATTATTCTTAATTTTTCTTAAAAGGCTGAACATTGGCTCAGAGAAAAAGTAACTGAAAACTTAGGCCATATAACCATACCAAGACAGTAGTGTCTTGCTCCCTTAATACAGATTTAGCATTTTATTTTTCAGGGAAAAGCAATAACTCAGATATAATATTCTTATAAGATGTTCAATACCTTTAATAATATTACATTAAACATATTTAAAAATATACCTAACAAGAATTCAGTGCCAAAAATTGGAAGTTACTCAAATTGAGTTTAAAGGTTCAGTTACTATTGGACTATTATTAATATTGTATATGCACCATAATAATTTAAGAGAAAAAATAGAGCATTTTGTGTTTCTTTGTCTTAAAATACAAGATATTACTATTGGCCTAGCAAGTTCACATTCTGTAAGCAAGGACATTATTGCAACTGGAATTTGTGAGAATTATCTTAGTCTCTCCCCAAAATAAACCTACTTTTATACATATTGTACGAAATAGTACAAAAGGGCTTAAAGGGTTTTGTTTCTCATTTGCTACCAGTCCCCTGATTAGAAAGTTAGGGGATTTTGTTTCAACTTGCACACCATCAAGTTGGGGAAGGCTAACATGAAGCAGCAGGATGTAAAGGCAGAAATTGATAGCTGTATGACTTAGTGGCATCCAATCCAGCAGTTGGTATAAAGTTATGAATTCCTTAATGTGGATGTCTGCATTTTCCAGCATTTCTATTACTACCTTTCTGTTACTCTAAAGAAATATACGTAAGATACATTGCACATCAGTAGCAGCAAAACATGTTACATTAAACTCAATTCTCTGAAGACATTAACAAGGAAAATGATAAGATATCTCAGCTGGTATTCAAAGGAATGAATTTACATAGTTAGGAAATCCTGGGGGAGAGGGGGAATCAAGCAAACTTCACCAAATCCCTTAGGCTTATACAATAATTTCTCACCACTTTATATTCAAGTAACCCTAAAAACCAATTCAGAATGTATGAAGCTTGTTCCACCACTATTTACCTCTGAAACAAGTAAGAGACTTGTATCTTTTAGAATATTGTCCCCAACCTTTTTCAGTGCTGCAGTAATGCATCAGGAATAGGCACTATCAAGTGAAATTCTGACTTTTGTATTTCAGGAGTTCTCTTGTGCCACAATCGTCTACTGTAAGAGATAGTTTGCAGTTACCACTATCACCAATAACTACACACTGATTCACTATAAAAACATATTAAATATATATACTTAAATATCTATAGAAGATATTCAAAAATGTTTAATATACAGATCTGGACAGTTTTATATTGTAAGGTAATAATTTTAAATGCTCCCACAAAAAGCAGATGAAGGAAAGAAACATATGTGTTCATTTCTTAAAACTGAGGCCTTGCAGACCTAATTTTAATACATTACTTAGAATTGTCTTACCTGTATTCATTTACAATCAGTGTACACAATTTTCTGCTTCATTCATAATGAGAGTTGTAATAAAAGTGAATTATTTTACAAATATCAAGCTTACAAATCTATAAATATGCTTGTTTTTGGTAAGCAGCACAATACAATTAACTTTCCAAGATCTCTGGAATAAAACAACCGACGTTTATCAAAGAAGCTATATTAAACTAGTTAGACAGATACAAACATTGGTTCCACTGTGTACAAAATCAGAGTTAATGTGGCTACTCCTCACTGGGAAATTTCTGTGCTCTTATATCCTGTATTAGTGTCTTTCAAAAGAGGAAAGAGATCAGAACAGGCAGTATAATGAATGTAGATTGTATATAATTTTTCTTTTGGCAATAAATGCTTACAGTTCATGAATTCCACCAAAGGCAAAATTGTTGGGATTTTTTTTTTTGAATAAGCATAGCACAACATCAAGATAAACCAACTGCAAAATCTCTCAAATAATTCTTAAGATATACACACACTAATTTTACTTCTTATGAGAGATAACCAAGGAATATGCCAATGCATAAAGGAGAAAAAAGGAATGCAGCAAAAATTGCCAATATGCTAGCATACGGCAGTATAAATAATCCCAGTATACTATCCTATTGGGAAATCAAAGCATGAAACATAATATGATCCTCTTTCATGATGAACCACAGTGATAAATTATGCAACCAAACAAAATATTGAAAGAAAAGACAGGATGAGAAAAGAAGGCACTCAAAATCTAAGATGTTTGTCTCTCCAGTTAGATTATGGTACACTTTTGAGTTGTACAACATGAGTTGTACATGTAGAGTTGACCAACATGAAAATGAAAATGAGGGAGGCACTACAGTGGCATCAAGGAGAGGATTTTTTTTTTCAAAATGTAAGTCAGCAATAAAGGCAGAAGTCTAGATTTTATTTCATTTCAAGGCCACATGTGTAAAAGTCCTTAAATAGAAATGCTTGCAGAAATCATCTTATCTATTTTTATGACTCCTATTTTTCTCCAATTACTGATTCTCTTCCTAAACAGACACTAATTCATACAATTTAAAGTAAGGAATTATACTTGCTATCCTGTTAGACAACAAATTAATTCCAGTAACTTCCCTCATACAATTTGCAATCATGATTTTTAGAAGGTAAGGAGACATTTAAAAATGGTCTTTTGATAGCAAGTAAAAGTATGTTATGGAGAAAAATTCACTACATGCTTAGCTAATGTTTTCCAAAATGTAATCTGTCCTTTGAACTTTTTGATAGAAACTGGTTGATAGAAAGTAGTAAAATCTCATCCCATCCCTTTCACAATTAGAATATCCATTTTACTTCTGAAATAAAATCACCTGAAGAAAAGATTTTTGTGGCATACATTAAGTATTAGTTTTGCAAGTGAAGACGAGACATAATTTATCTTGAAATTTTCGCAAAATGTGTTATCCTCAGGGAAATATATAGTAGCTTTGTCTTCTGATTCACATGTTAACTTAACACCTTAATGCTTTGTTCTTAGGCAGGTGTGTGCTGTTTCAAGAATCATTTGGCTGTGCAGGTGTTGTAGTCCTCAATGTAAAAAGATAGCCAACTTAGCCTGCAAAAAGTAGCCAAATCAAAAGTTTTATAAGCAATTTCTCCATTAATTATCTGATTTATCTTATGAGAGGCAAAAAACTGTTTTTCTAAAAAGTGTATTGCAGTTTCAAACAGGAATGCACTGTTGGTAATAGAATATATTAACTGCAGTAACAGAAGGCATTCTTTTTGGGAATAAACAGTAATGCATACTCCTCTTTTAAAAAAATTGCATCCCTCTAACAATCTGTTCTTTAGTTTGCAATTCAGCTGCTGATACATGTCTTCAGACTGAAACCCACATGAAGAAAAGCTTTTGAAAATAAAACAAAGTTTGCTAACTAGAAAGATCATAGTTTTTGCTGCCCATCATGATATGAGTGTAAAATATCCACATCACATCTGCAATTGCTTATTCCATAGCGTTGAGGAAAATGGGAACATTTAGATAGGTATTATAACATCCTTAAAACTGCCTTATTTTATATAGAGATTAATTAAGGGATCTACACCTTAATAACTTGTTTTACTTTAGCATTTCATTTTAATCCTCATAGTGAGTTGGGGACTGTTTCCAAATTAATTTTTTTTAAAAATTTTTAAATATACCCTCAATTCCATGTTCCCTGGAGTGGAAAAAATATATCTAACAAACAAAATGGAGGATACACCCTTTTAATTCCTGTCTTTTGGACATTACCAGAATCAAATCCAGCTCCTCTTTGCCTAATACCCTCAGACCCAAATTGACCTTCCCTGGCCCCAAAACTCCCACCTAAAACAGAGGACAGAAGCCTCCTTGCCAGATAACAGTACAGCCCAAGGGCAGTCGTAATAAAGGAAATATAACATAGTAAGAAACTGAAACACCTCAACCTTCCATCTGCTTATTAGCTGATGATCTCAACATTCCATCTCTTTACAATGGACTTCCCCAACTCTGCTGCACTTCGGAAAGTACCACTTTGCCTAATAGAACATTGATGAGGACTTGCCTATCTTCCCCAACCTGGTCAGCAAATCAGATTCCTAAGCTATTGCAATACACATCATTTCTTCTCAGTGTTGTGTTCTGTACTTCTGAATTTTCCATAACATTTTCAAACTACCTCAAAAATGCTGCCTGGAATGTCAAAACATTTTTCTCTCTCCAAGGCCTTTCCAAATGTTTGTAGAGACCTTTTCTTTGCTATAAGTTAAGATGAACATGGCTGAAAATAAGGATATAACCATTTTACTCTAACCTACCAGCCACTGTATTTTCTGGAAGTTATTAGGTTGTTTGCTTACCTGTTATGTGAGGCACGCAGCAAAACATTTTTTCACAGCATCCCTGTGGAAAGAAATGCTGATGAAGCTAAGGGGGACTAGATTTACACAACACCAGTATATTTAGATACAGTTCATTAACAAAACTACAACTAACAGGGTTTTGCTAAGCCCAAATCCAATGATCCATATTACGACTTAAGGTGGTATATGAACCTAGGAGCTGCCTTATTTAAACCAACCACACTAAACAAACTCCCTCTGTATTTCCTTTTAATCTTATCTCAAAACTCATATCTCCCATGAAATCCTGACAAACATAATCTTGATATTTATTACACAGAAAGTTCTCAGTATCATAACTCTATATTTGCCAATCCCTTTCTTCTCCAAACTAGTTAGAACTGTCCAGTGCTACTCTCTGAATTAATCACATACCTATAAGTCTCCATGTTCTTTCCCTTCTTCATCTTTCTTTGTCATAATATAGATTAAAACTTTTCAGCATTCACTTGTAAAGCAACTCTCTATACTGATGGCAGTATTTCACTAAAACAGTCATGTTCCGGTCATTCCTGCCAGGAAGTATATAGTTTTTATAAGTAATTCTTGGATTTCTGGCACACAGAACAGCATTTCATTAAGGTTATTTTGATTTTCCAACCCATACAAATTACAGAAGAAATGTGTTTGTTCCATGAACAAATGTGGGCAATCAACATTACCTTGCAAATGGTATGTAGGAAATGCTGTACCTAGAAAAGGAATAGCACAAATTCCTTCATTAGCAAGTACAAAAAAAAAAAAAAACACCTTCCCCTCACAATCCAACATTGTTAACAGTCTACATTACACATGACTGAACGCAAATGCTGGGCAGCAGATATATACTGCAGTGTGCCAAGTTATGCCATGCTGGAATGTACTAAGACTAAGCATTGTTTTGATTTTAAAATCAAATTTATGTATGGCTGACTTCTAGGGTAGCAATGACTAATTTCAGGGACAGGGGAATGAAGTTCCAGGGAATAAGGGCAACAGAACTTTCTCTGTGTCACCTTGACCATGGCTGATCAAGGAGATAAATGCTCTGCATTCAAGAAATGAACTTTGTCAGAACATTTGTAATATCATATTTCACTGCAAGTGGAAAGATATGTAAACAGAAATGTTAAGTATTATATGCCCACAACTATGTCTCCCCATAAATGTTCATTCTATACAGATGATGTGAATTTTTCATTATATTGGATGAAGAGAGTTAGTGGGAATGAGAAACTATGTCAAGAAAGTAATTCATCTCCATTCACATAAAATTTGACAGTGGAACTAGTGGCCTATTTTATTACATAATCAAAAAAGATCCGGGGTATCAATGTGACTGGAATTAAAAATAGATTGCTATTATATACTTGGTTCCACATTGTTAAATTAGTAGGTTATTCAACCAAATAAGTAATATGTTTTCATTCAGATTCAAATTATTTTAGGAAATCGGTAAGAATGGATTTATTGTTTATTTATTGTTTATTTATTGTTAAATACCTTCAAGTAATAATTCTAACAAAAACTGCTTTGGTGAACATTATAAATGTTTGAGCATATTTGTATGGATGGCTGCATATCCTAATGAGTTTACAGAAAAGAAAAATGTTAAAATCAATGCATCTAAACTGATTTTCATACATGCATATGCAAGTGTATAAAATCCAATATCAATTCATCTTCAATATTTTAAGAAGCTTAATAAGCGATTGAGAAAGTTTTTATGGGATTGGCAGGCTGTTTTCTAACTAAATTACCATCTTCACATGAAAAAGGAAATTTTAATCTGGATTTTCAGTTATATCGTTGGGCATCTTTTTGGTATTCAAGTGGTTTTTTAAAAAAACTATATGAGTATAACTGAAAAATTATTTGACCCTCATAATATCTCGGTTGGAATCTGATTTCTCTTTTAGCTGATATTGATTTGTTTTTATCCTATTAAGTTTACTAATCATATTTGGAGGATTTAGGGTAGAAGCTTAATTCTGAGTCCTGTTTACAAGAAAAACTCATACTTTCAATAAGTGTAACTTAAAGATTACAATAGATTTTTTTAAAGAACCAGGGCGCAAATGAGTTTAGTACCTTAAACTAACTTACTTGTCCTTTTCACTATCGCAAGAAGAATTTGAAAATGGCTAATATATTCATTTGAAACTTGCTTCACTATTCAGTTTGGCCCTGTTCAGCTTCTGAATCCCACAAACTATTTGTTTTACTGGAAAATACATTGAAGATTTTAAATCAATAAACTATGGACTAATCCATGTAGGGTTGGTGGTTTTTTTTGCAAGATTTTGGAAGTGTCCTTTTCCTAGGATCGTGAAGAGTGACAGAGAGAGAGATTGGCCTAGGTGCCCAGCTGGTTTTGTACCTAACGCTGGACTATCTCCTAGTTTCTAACCTGCTGCCTTTAAATATTATTCCAAACTGACTCTTTAAAAAAACTTTAGAAGATGCATATGCCAGGAATAACCAGGAGTTTAAATATGGAATGAGTCAATACTCATCAGGTAAGAGATAAAATGTTCATGCAATCCTGCAAATCACTGCCTTTGCATTATATGCAAATGTGGGCATGGTTTCTCATGTGAAATCCAATAAAAACAGGTACTTAGGACAATGCCTTCAAAATTCCTAGGGGATTAGGAGAAAATATCTTGTTTTCATTATGGTATACTTTATGTGAAAAGGATTCAAGGTCTATGGAGATATAAGAAAGGCTTTTGTTCCTAAATGCACAAGAACTTCCAATTATTGCCAAAGATCTATGTACACAGGAAAAATGAGGTGATACATACCATGCCAAGGCAAAGAATTGTAAAATGCAAAAGAGGATAGTAAGCCCCTTATTATGCCACTGAAAAGAAAAAGATAATTACAATTTAAACAACAATTATTTACAAATAATTTTATCAAGACATATCAGTCACATTGTAAATTTGATTACTTACCCAGAAAGCTGCACACAGAGTTAATATGAGGCATAACTAAAAAAAAATACAGAAAGAAAGTCTTTGAATAAGAAATGCTATCTAATTAAATAGCTAGAAATAAAATACTGGACTAAATACATTTAATTTATTTAAGGAAGCATATAAGATTGCTTTAATAGTAATAATTAATCTTGAAGTAAACAATTAAAAAGCAGATGTGTTCGTAATTTAAGTTTAATGAAGAGAAGGACGAGGGGTGACATGATAGCAGTGTTCCAATATCTCAGGAGTTGCCACAAAGAAGAGGGAGTCAAGCTATTCTCCAAAGCACCTGAAGGCAGGACAAGAAGCAATGGATGGAAACTAACCAAAGAGAGAAGCAACCTAAAACTAAGGAGAAATTTCCTGACAGTTAGAACAATTAATCAGTGGAACAACCTGCCTCCAGAAGCTGTGAATGCTCCAACACTGGAAGTTTTTAAGAAGAGACTGGACAGCCATTTGTCTGAATTGGTATAGGGTTGCCTGCCTGAGCAGGGGGTTGGACTAGATGACCTCCAAGGTCCCTTCCAACATTATTATTATTATTATTATTATTATTATTATTATTAGTAGTAGTAGTAGTAGTAGTAGTAGTAGTAGTAGTAGTAGTAGTAGTAGTAGTAGTAGTAGTAACTGCTTTTTATCCCCATACAACATAACAATTTCTGGTTCAGGCCAAATCTAAGTTTTCTTTTTTGCAAATATGCATTTTCTAAGTTCTAAATTAATTAGGAATTATACCTATGCAATGTACTGATAGAAGACATCATAGAAATAAGGTCAAAATATTGGGTAAAATGGTTCAGTACCTTTTCCTGAAAGATTAAAATCCTTGTTCAAATACTATAGCAGCAATACTACAGAGCTCCACTTACAATAACATTAAAAAGTAAGCAACATCCTAAAACCTCCCATTTGCCACCATAGCAAAGCAAAACAATTCCTATATTCCCATTTTCTATTATGATTCATCTTTATTGTGTGTATATTTTAAAGGTAACAATGATGAAGCAAACAGGGAATTTGCAAATATGAACCAAACATTACAGAATTACAGAATAACAGAGTTGGAACGGATCCTCGAGTCCAACCCTCTGCTCAGGCAAGAAACCCTATACCATTTCAGACAAATAGTTGTCCAATTTCATCTTAAAAACTTCCAGTGTTGGAGCATTCACAATTTCTGGAGGCAGGTTGTTCCACTGATTAATTGTTCTAACTGTCAGGAAATTTCTCCTTAGTTCTAGGTTGCTTCTCTCCTTGATTAGTTTCCATCCATTGCTTCTTGTCCTGCCTTCAGGTGCTTTGGAGAATAGGCTGACACCCTCTTCTTTGTGGCAACCCCTTATATATTGGAACATTGCCATCACGTCAACCCTAGTTCTTTTTTTCATTAAACTAGACGTACCCAATTCCAGCAACCGTTCTTTATATGATCTGTCCCCTGATCATCTTTGTTGCTCTTCTCTGCACTCTTTCTAGAGTCTCAACATCTTTTTTACATTGTGGAAACCCAAACTGGATGCAATATTCCACGTGTGGTCTTACCAAGGCATTATAAAGTGGTATTAACACTTCACATGATTTTGATTCCCTCTGTTAATGCAGCCTAGAACTGCATTGGCTTTTTTGGCAGCTGCTGCACACTAAAACATAGATGGTTATTACTCTTTAAACTCTCTTTAAATCTGTAGAGCAGGGGAGTCAAACTGCTGGCCCACGGGCCGGATGCATCATAGCAAAACTGCGCCCACCCGTTGCCAGCAATGGAAAAAAAGACACAATCACATGACTTGTCACATGACGTTGCGAGTTTGATACCCCTGCTGTAGGGAATGTGTAATGTTCACTATGTCATTTATGAGTTATTTTTAATGGTATATGGTTTTTGATGTATGTTACTTAGTCACGTTGTTTGAATTGAGGGGTCATATAAATGTTTGTAATAAAATATATATTCCTCTTCTTTCCAGGGTTCTAAAGTGTATTGATATAGTTGTTCTCCAGGTAAAAGATTTGATGCTGCCACCACCACCTGTACTTGGAATAACTTTTCATCTGAAATCTAGGTGGAACTAAAAGGAGATTGCTTTCCCCAAATTCAGCTTCTAAGTAAAAGATCCCAATTGTTCTTAATAATTGGATTACCGTGGTTTGTAGTGTATCTTGTATCTAAATCTTGTATAATTCTTCCCAACAAAAAAGCAGGTTCCTATATTAAGCCTCACTTATTATAAATCCCTTAAAAACCACAGACAATTACAGTAATCTATCTCTATTTATGGTTATGAGCAAAAGTAATTTTTAAAAAGCAAAATAGTATTTCTAGCAGGACTACCTGATTCTGTAATAGCTTTGTTCCCTATGCCATCCATCTGGTAAACTCGCAAGATTCGTTTTTCTCGCCATGCACATGTATACGTAATCCAACTGTGTTCTCTATGTCATATAATATATGTGGGTATATGCATAATTCTGTATTTATTTATTTTTGTCATATTTATGTAGTGTATATTGGAGGTGGTGACCCTTTGAGAGCTGTATGCAATGAAATTTCATTTTAATGTATGCCAATTAGTGTACATTCAAAGTGACAATATTCTATTCTATTCTATTCTATTCTATTCTATTCTATTCTATTCTATTCTATTTATCTAAATGTCTTTAAAAGAAGGCGGGAGAACTTTTTTTGGCAAAGAGATGAACTTTAAAAAAAAATCAGTCCCTAAGAACTATAGTGCTGGCATCATAGGGTGATGAGACTAACTTTCTGTCATTTTAAGAAAAAGATATGCAGATATATAAATCTCCTAAAGACTGAATACTACAGTTTTGTTTTTTTCTGCAAAAGCTCTTCTTTTTTAATTTCTAATTTCCGAAGTGTAACTGGAAATGGAAGTCTTCAAAAACCAGAAAAAAGTAGCTTTGAAGCCATGCATACCCTTCTATACAAACAATATTGAACACTGAACATTCTCATTAGTCATTAAGAAACCAAAAGGAGAAATTACTTACAAGCATAACAATTGTAGCTATCAAACGAGTGAGTTCAAACATTCTTTTTAATTGTTTCATTGGTCCCATAAGAAACATGGTACTGCAGAAGAAAAAGATTAACATAACCTTCATCAGATATACAAAATAAAAATATTTTGACTTAATCACAAAGCAGCAGAAACTAACAGTATTTCAAGAATTACTAATGCTAATCTCTTTGACACATTTGAAAGTCTTTTATCATCTACAAGTTCAAAATAAGAATAATTTACCTTCCAAGGGAGGAGATATTCCCCAGGGTATAAAATACTCCAAACAAGATAGGTCCTGTCTTGGGAATGAATAGTAGAAATGAACCCTAAAAAAGAGAAAAAGAAATAAGGAGTCTGTAACAAAATGTATGTACTGTCCTGCAAATAAAAGTATAAGGAGCTATTAAATTCAGATTCTCTTATTAATTCTCAGAGTCTGTTTGTAAAAGCACCAAGTATTCAAATAAAACAACTTAAGACAACATTATTATGTATAATGCATAGTCCTGTTTTCAGAGGGAGCAATTACCATAACAACAACAAACTCAAACTTCTTGAATGTTAATCCTTACTTAGCCAAAATAGCATTATCCATGTACAAGTGGGCAGAGAAGGAACTCAGCCTAGTGAGTTTTGAGTACGCCCCATGGACACAGAAGATGCCCTAATCAGCAAT
Source organism: Azemiops feae (assembly GCA_023970755.1). Classification (NCBI taxonomy): domain Eukaryota; kingdom Metazoa; phylum Chordata; class Lepidosauria; order Squamata; family Viperidae; genus Azemiops; species Azemiops feae. The sequence goes on from JALGBA010000099.1 coordinate 977,330, forward strand.
CACAAACAGGGAGGAAATGGAAAATAGTCTCTAGAAGGCTGAACAGAAATATTCTGCAGGCAGCCTTTGTTGCATGCCTAATTCCAGGGCAGTAAAAATAAAAGTCTTATAATATTCAATAAGGAAGCTTTGACTATCTTATATGGTGAATTGCAGCTTAGAATGTAGGAAATAGTAAAAAGCAAGTGAAAAGAAAGAATGAAAAAAGATGATTGCATTAAAACTAAAAAAAAACATCAAGGATATATTTCATGTGGTTTGCTTTTGTAGAGTGGAACTCATGAATAAATGCATGGAAGTTAGGGTGTAGGTTGAATTAATGAAAAAACTAAAAGTTATAGGTGTCTGTATGTGACTGTGTCTATGTTATCCGATCCCTTATTTTTCCCTTTTGTCAGATTAAAACTGATTTCACAGCAACCTTTGGATGAATTTTTAATTTAGGAGATTGCAAGTAGTCCTAAACCTGGAAATTATGCTATTATGAGTTAAATTATAAAAGTTGAAAATATATGAATTCTTATATCTCAATGCACAGGCATAGGTTTGTTACCTTTTTAACTAATATAAAATTATTTGGGGAATAAATCAAAATGCATTCAGCCAAATCACATGTATTACTTACTTCAGGTAGAGTATATCCATGTATATTAACAAGCAGTTGAAAATAAGTGTCAGCATCAATAACTATTTTGCACTGCAACTGATAGTGTCCCAAAAGAGCAGAATTTTATGATAAGAATAGAAGAAATTAAAGGCTTACCAGAATAGAACACACAACTCCTATTATAAAACAAGCTATGAAGGCTTTCAGTCTGGTACTCCAGCTTAAGGAAGTTGCATCAGCTATCTGGAAATATTAAAAGGTAAAATAAGGATGCTGACAAGTCGATTCAGTTCTTGGTGAATGCATCTATGAAGCTTTCTTGGCAGTGTTATGCAGAGTTTTGCCACTGTCTTCTTTCAGGATTGTTTTTCCATTTCCCAGTTTAGTCAACAGTGCCCAGTCCTCCTATGCATTAATAAGGAGAATCTGTTTGGTTTTCTAATAAGCAAACATCAGTGTCAAACAACATAAACAAACAACATGTTGCTTTCTATTTTCTTCCTAGCAGATTAGCAACAGCAAGAAGTATCTAACATCTTTAAAAAGTTTTCAAAATAAAATGGTTCCATTTTAAGTTTCATCCATGCTAAGGGGTGGAAACACTGGAATAAGTGACTTTCTCAGTTCTAAAATACTCTCCATTGTTGCCTGAATTTTCTTTTCTTCTTTTTCTTTTCAGATTAACATTTTAACATTTATACAGCACCAAAGTTCATTAAATTACTGTACTTCTGCTATTTTACTGCTTATATGTTATGCCCAACCACTGCTAGTTTTAGTTTTCTTTAGCTTAAATTTAAAATCCTGTTTTTCTATTGCTAGAAGCTACCTGCTTAATAAGTTTTTGGAGTTTCTATTTTTTAATTGAAAAATAAAATATCTTCCACATAGAGCCATGGGGAAAACAGGAGGCAGCAGTGTACACCACCTTGATTTGTACAAATATATTCGGGACATAAATCTAATAATACAATAAATAATAAATAAATGTACAGTATTGTGAAGTAGTCTAAAGTAAGGATGTTATTTTTTTAAAAAAATGCTAATCATTTCTAATTCCTGGCATGAAAAGATCTGTGGCCCTTCAGATAAGACTGCCCAAAGCCATCTACTATGCTTCCAAAGCTGAAGGCTGACTCAAATCCAGATGCCAGTCAAACTGGTTAATCAGTGCTGGCTTTAATTTTTGAACAACTCCCCTGAGTAATCAAACCACAAATTTAGCCATAACTTTTATAACCAATTTAAGTTGCAAAGCCTTTTGTTATTTGTTTGTTCCTATCTGCTTGTGCTTTGCAAATAGCTCAGAGTGATTTGCTTGTTACTGGTACAATCTTTTCATAATTTCTTCCCCTGAGATCCTATCCTGTTTTTAGTGCTTCAGATACCTCTTTGGTATACCAGAAACATATTTAAATTTGGTAAAAATTAAAAACTCATTTTAATTCTCTGGCCATGATATCTATCAAAATGGGACTTTGCCCCTTTTCAGTGCCTATGAAACTATAGAGATATTCATTTTACCAAAATAAAGTACCAAAGAAAAAATGGCAAATTTTCTAAGACTAAGAAGCAATAATTATTGCCTTCTTTTTAAATATAAATATATATATATACACCTGTATTGTCAAAGGCTAAAAATGTTGGAAGTGTAATAAAGAAACAAGTAAATACTCAAGCACGGACAGAACTGTATGCATATACGACTCACCCATGTTTACCCTAATCACGATTCATTCACATAACCCAATTTTCTGGATTCACACAATACAGTACCATAAACTAACCAGAGGAACTGTGTACTCAGCATGCTAGGCTAAAAGGTGACTATTAATGGCTCAAATAGATCCAGCTAATACAGCCATGATGTGTGAAAGAGAGCACAGTGCCTTTATTCAAAATTAGGATTATCACACGAAGTTAAAAGCACAAGAACTTTGCAGAATGAAGGGAATGACGCCAGTAAATAAGTTTTAGATTACAACTTTCACCAATCTCAGCCAGAATGACTACAGTCGCTGGAGTAATGTAAATTGTATATACTGCCAACCTAGTTGGAAAAGCTGGTTAAATGGTCAGTATCAACAAGAAACAGACTCCAAAACATCTCGGGGGAAAGAAAAGGAGGACGGGGATGGACAGAAAGAGCTCACTTGGGAGACTACACGGAGCATTGGCGATGGACAGAAACAGCAAAACACGATGAAACAGACAAAAGAGTAAGTCCAAAAGCAAACACAACCCAAACGGAAGAAGACGCAGATGGTAACTTGTTGACGTCTTAACCTGTTGAAATAAAGAGAAGCTTACCTCTGCCAGAGGTCCCGGGTCCTCCGCGTCCTGTCCACCGAGAACTCGCTTTAATTTATCCATTCCTTCTCGTCCAGGCACTCCCGAGTTTCGCCAGCTCCGATGTCGATTCTACCCACACCAATCAACCTTCTTTAGCTCCTCAAGACTACAACTCCCAGCAGATAGAACATTCAGATGCTCCTTAAGCTTCCGTCTTCCGCCCGGTGCCTTTCAGAGCTACTCATCCCGTCCCGCCGTTGCGATGCAGGTCGGGAAATGTAGTTGGAGTGTTTCCCACCTATGCGCATTGAGAAAGTTCTAGTCCTGAGGTCAATGCTCTTTTCTTCACATGTTTAGCTCGGTGTTTCTCAACGTCAGCAACTGTGGACTTCAACTCCCAGCATGTTAGCAGGTGAATTCTAAGAGCTGAAGTCTATACATCTTAAAGTTGCTGAGGCTGAGAAACACTGGTTTGTCTGATGCGGCTTTGCTCGTAAGAGGAAATGGGGACACTGAATTGCATATATTCTTTATTGCTGTATATATTCAGCGCATTTGTTTTGACTGCTTTGGTTAGACAAAGCTTATGATAAAGAATAAGCTTTATGTTTTATGTGAATTGAAAGTTAATTGCAGAACTGTGAGAGTTATATATGGAAACATGTATGAGAATAAATTGAACTGTTAGAAATTGTCAAAAATGTACAGTGAGGGGAAAAATTATTTGATCCCCTGCTGATTTTGTACATTTGCCCACTGACAAAGAAATGATCACTCTATAACAGGAGTGTCAAACTGCCGGCCCGCGGGCTGAATGCGTCATGGCGAAACCACGCCCACCCCATTGCTGGCAATGGAAAAAAGTCATGATACATTGCGACACGTCATGTGACGTTGCGAATTTGACATCCTTGCTCTATAATTTTAATGATAGGTTTATTTTAACAGTGAGAGACAATAATAACAACAAATCCAGAAAAACGCATTTCAAAAAAGTTATAAATTGATTTGCATTTTAATGTGTGAAATAAGTATTTGATCCCTTATCAATCAGCAAGATTTCTGGCTCCCAGGTATCTTTTATACAGGTAACGAGCTGAGATTAGGAGCACTCTCTTAAAGGGAGTGCTCCTAATCTTAGCTTGTTACCTGTATAAAAGACACCTGTCCACAGAATCAATCAATCAATCAGATCCCAAACTCTCCACCATGGCCAAGACCAAAGAGCTGTCCAAGGATGTCAGGGACAAGATTGTAGACCTACAAAAGGTTGGAATGGGCTACAAGACTATCGCCAAGTAGCTTGGTGAGAAGGTGACAACAGTTGGTGCGATTACTTGCAAATGGAAGAAACACAAAATAACTGTCAATCTCCCTCGGTCTGGGGCTACATGCAAGATCTCACCTGGTGGAGTTTCAGTGATCATGAGAACAGTGAGGAATCAGCCCAGAACTACATGGGAGGCTCTTGTCAATGATCTCAAGGCAGCTGGGACCATAGTCACCAAAAAAACAATTGGTAACACACTACGCCATGAAGGACTGAAATCCTGCAGCGCCCGCAAGGTCCTCCTGCTCAAGAAAGCACATGTACAGGCCCGTCTGAAGTTTGCCAATGAACATCTGAATGATTCAGAGAACTGGGTGAAAGTGTTGTGGTCAGATGAGACCAAAATTGAGCTCTTTGGCATCAACTCAACTCGCCGTGTTTGGAGGAGGAATGCTGCCTATGACCCCAAGAACACCATCCCCACCATCAAACATGGCGGTGGAAACATTATGCTTTGGTGGTGATTTTCTGGTAAGGGGACAGGACAACTTCACTGCATCAAAGGGACAATGGATGGGGCCATGTACTGTCAAATCTTTCGTGAGAACCTCCTTCCCTCAGCTAGGGCATTGAAAATGGGTCATGGATGGGTATTCCAGCATGACAATGACCCAAAACACAGGGCCAAGGCAACAAAGGAGTGGCTCAAGAAAGAAGCACAATAAGGTCCTAAAGTGGCCTAGCCAGTCTCCAGACTTAATCCCATAAAAAAATCTGTGGAGGGAACTGAAGTTTCGAACTGCCAAACAGCCTCGAAACCTTAACGACTTGGAGAGGATCTGCAAAGAAGAGTGAGACAAAATCCCTCCTGAGATGTGTGCAAACCTGTGGCCAACTACAAGAAACATCTGACCTGTGATTGCCAACAAGGGTTTTGCCACCAAGTACTCAGTCATGTTTTGCAAAGGGGTCAAATACTTATTTCACTCATTAAAATGCAAATCAATTTAACTTTTTTGAAATGTGTTTTTCTGGATTTTTTTGTTGTTATTCTGTCTCTCACTGTTAAGGCACATAGGCAGTTAGAGCAAAAAAGTCTGAACTCCTTAGAGAAACAAGCAAGCTGTTACATAGATTTGGTGGAACTAAAGTACAGTATTAAACATATGTCAAGAGTAGGTATATAGAAAAGGGGTTTTCTTCTAGGTTTGGCAGGAGATATTGCTGGAAAGGCAATGGGACAAGATATTATGGGACAGGATTACAGAGAGCAGTTGCTATTTTTCTTTCTTTTTCTGTGCTTTGCTTAACATTATTTACCCTGAAGGGAAATAATCTGATGGACATATCTATATTATCCCTGCCTAAGCAGGGGGCTGAACTAGAAGTCCTCCAAGGTCCCTTCTAACTCTATTATTCTATGTTATTATTCCTTAGTGAGACTAGCTGCATCAAAAATTTACATCATTATTGCTGCAATATAAAACTTTTCTGCATTAGTGACAATCACAACAGTAATGGCTGGATTATCCTATAAATTAACAATAAGGTTAGACTCTAAGGCAAAATTACTGTTCCTATTTTACACATTCATGATTTAATTATTATGCCATGTTGAAGGAAAGTAAGAACACATGGTCACTAAGCCATGCTTAGCTTTAATATACTTTAATATTCTATTCCCACACAGAATGGATTTTTCTTATGGAGTCCCTTCATATTTTTATCTGATTTTCAGTATAAATACTGAAACGTGAAGCAGAGAGTCCAAGGAAAATAGATAAAAGGCATGCAGTACTTTCAATGTTGAAACGCAACTGTGTAACTGAAATCTCATTGAGTCCCTTTAACATCCAGGTTTTTCCATCAACAATACTGGTGAGTTTTCCTCTTGGCGTAAATAATAGTTCTAGTATATTTTCATGACTTGTGTATGGGAGAAACAACTATGGTAGTTTTCTGTACCTAGTGTAATCTACCATCACATATTGTATAAATTCTTATCAATAATTATTTGAATATTGTAGAACTAGAATGTTAGCTACAATTAAGCAAGAGTTCTCCAGAGGATATTAAACTCCAATCTACTCTATCCAGCAGGGTGAAATGATGGACAAACCAGAGAATGAATACCATTCTGGAATTAAGGCACAGGTTGGCAATAATGTATAGCCTTCCCCATCACTGACTTTTCACCAAGCTGTCTAGGCTTGTTGAGAAAATCCAGTGAGCAAAGTAATGTTGGCCATCACCCTTAGAAGTTCACGAGTTAAGAGTTTCTTCTCCAAGGACAGCCAAGGAAGCAAGTCAACTAAAGATCAATCCCACTATTACAGGATTTTTTTTTCTTCCGTTCCATTGTATCCAATTCTCAGACACTGACTGGACATGTCCCTGCAGCTTTCTTGACAGTTTTTCAAAAGTAGTTTACCATTGCTTCTTTCCTAGCATGGACAGAAAGTGACCAGCCCAAGGTCACCCAGCTGGCTTTGTGCTGAAGGCGGGACTAGAATTGACATCTTCCAGTTTCTAGCCTGGTGCTTTAACCATTATACCAAACTGGTTCTTTATTACAGGAATTACATGCCAACAAATCTGAAGAAAATCAAATTGAAGAAAAAAATATTTTTAAGTTAAAAAAGGCCGTTCTTATTGTAGTATCTAAAATGAAAGTGAGATGCTAAATGCAACTTTTTTATTTTGTGACTGAACACAAACCATTACGTTTCTGACTAAACAACATAAGTTTTTTCATGCTGACAAGAGTACAACTTTAGTAAATAGTTCTGCACAGGTGCTATTGAAATGAAGGGGTGCACAATATAGTCTTCATTAACTTCAAAGTTGGAAATATTGATGGTATACTGTACCTTTTGAAGGTATGAATTTGGTTAATTTCACAAGGAAATGCTTACAAGAACAAATCCCACACAGGAGATTTCACTACTGTTAAATGTCAATTAGAACATGCATGATACAGGAATAAGGATCCAGTTTTCTTTCCCTCTCTAGACTGAATTTGACAGTTATATGCAACTATTTGTTGTAGGACAGAATAAATAGAATAAATTTAGCTTCTTCACATATTTATGGAAAGAAATTTTAAAATAAGACTAATTTTATATTTGTAGGTGTAGTTTGCCCTTGCTTTTGAAATCTTTTTGCTTCTTGTTTCTTCTTCTAGTTATTCCAATCATCGGCTCTATTTTCATATACAACTAGCAATCATGACTAGCTATGCAGTATAAATAATTAAAGCTCTCTCAAGACATAGGACTGATGTATTTTTCTTAATAAATTCTGAAGTCAACATATGTATTGGAAAAACATACTCATTTTTCAAAGCAAGCCAAATCCCTGCTTGGCTAAATTATTTCCTATGCATGTATGTTAAAGTAGTGAACATTCAGTGTTGTTTCAGGTAAGGCTTAATATGGCTTAAAACCTAGCAGCTAACCTATACATCTTTACTCTTAACACACTGCATAATGTCCAATACAATCTGTTGCTAATACAATGGACACTGAATTAGACTGCCTTATTTTAGTACTTCTGAAAGAGTTACTTATTTGGCTTTTTCAAGTAAGAAAACCAAAACACAGAATAAAAAAGGACAAAACAATCTTATTGATTTTCAAACTCTTCTCCTTTGAGGCAATAGATAAGAAAAACCGTATCAGAGAAATGTATATATTTATACCAGAATGACATTTTGTATGAGTCTATTGTTATAATATATAAAAAGAAACCTAAAATTACCAAAATCTCAAATATTCTTTTGCCTGCTATCAAATAGGGTGGAGAGATATACCAAAATGTAAGAACTGAAAATGAGTTTTAGAAATAAACTGATGAAACAACTTCTCCACAATAGTTCAGTTTATCTTCTATAAGAAATATATGAACGGTGCAGTTTGATAACTATTTTATAAATATATGTGCAATCATTTTTATCAAAAATACAACTTAAAGTATGCATGTCTGTCATAGCTGCAATAGCCCACTACTAATACTTTATATTCTGTTACAAATATTATAAGAATTTAATTTGTGTTAACATCTAATCAATATAAACTTGCAATATTTTTAAAAGGAGGTAACGTCAGGTTGACAAGAAGGAGCATTAACAATTTCAAGTTGTTATTAACATCTAATTTATGACAGAAAGGTAGGAATCAGGCAAAAATGGATCCTACTGTTATCTGTACTTTATTATGTAGCTTGTTTGTTTTAAAATTAGTGAAAGTTTTAGCTTTGTTTATAAGGTAACAAAGCTCATATCTGATAAGACGAGCAGCAAGCAAGTATTATTAAGAATATCATTCAATATACATTAAATTTCATGAACTCATCAAGCATCAATGATCCCTCAACAAATTAATCAAATTTAACCTAGAGAAGAAACATAATTAATTATTCTCTTTCACACATGAAACACAAGTCCTTTTATAACAAAAGACTATGTTAAAATAACGTCCTTAAAAGTTACTGCGCTTATGAAGGACTTGTTTTGTTTTGATTTTTGAACATCTGTGCAGTCTTTCTTGAAATGTTGCATATAACTGATCCTGATTTGGGGACTTACTCTCCAATATCAGTAACAGCAGTTTCCTATTAGATCAAAGCATATTCAAAACAGAGACACAATGAAAGTACAGGAAAAACTTCCAAGTTAGCTTCACCCACCCAAGGCTACCGAAATTTTAGCCAGGCCTCCAGACAGATCTTTATCCAGCATCTTCAGTGCTAAGGGCCCAGAAGATAAGAACAGAGTCTATATCTAGTTCATCAGATTATGCGGATCTCATTAAGTGCCTTCTGGTGCAACTGCAGATTCATGGCATGAGTTCTCAGGAAATTCCAGCTTCTCACACATATTTTCTTTGACGGGCAAATACTGGGCAATCTCATTAGGATCCGTGAACAGTGTTGGGGGAATGTGCTTGAAATTGAAGAGAGATCATTATTTAGAGAACAACAAGAGAGAAAGTATATTTAGATATAAATGTAAGTTAACATTACATTAACACGTTTTGCAAATATTCTTTTAACTACAGATTTTTGTTTTCCAATGTTTTTCTCCTCTTCTACTCTGAAAACTGGACAGCTAGAGAAAAGTGAAATGAAATTGCTTATTTATTTATATGGTCTCCCAACTTGCATTTACAACTCTGAATGCAACTGTACTACATAACAAAATTATTATATCAGGGACGGTGGTGTGCTGGAACTGGTTTGCATTTTTCTGGAATTTTGTGAGGTGATTGAGAGCAGAAATGAGGCTCAATGCCTAGCATGCACTGTTCCATAGCCAGTAGATCAAAGCAGCAGTGGTGGCAAAAGACATTTAGCAATATACACCACTGACTAGAAAAGAATAATATGAATTGGAAAACTTATTTACCAAGTCTTTTCTTATGTTACATAATTTTAGAGGCTCATATGTGTGTCTGAGATCATTTATGGAATAATTACAACAATAAATGAAGTTTAATCTTTTGAATAAGTAGAATTTTGTCATTAAAATATGTTTTAGTAGTTAACAGGAATATCTGAATTTAATGTGATGAAGTTTTTACTTCTAGCCCTGCACAAATACACTTGAGTGATCACAAGAATGAGAAGCTACTATGTTATGAGAACACATGCTAATCAGTAACTAAGCATGGATTAAATAAACTTCCCATAGGATAAAAACCAGTCATTTCTACTGTACAAACTACAATTCAAAGATGTTAATGAAACTTTAAATTCTTTCAGAAATAACTTTTTACCCGAGAGAGGCATTGTAAAAATTGGTCTTGTCTAGGAACATTAGTTCTATTATCATTCCAATTTCCATCTCTTCCAAACCCACAGGAAAACTGATATTGAAAGAGTATAATATTTGATATTGCACAAAGAAGGAAAGAGTAGAAAAAGAGAAGGGAGAAAAAAACTCAAAGGGAAGCAATACACTGTAGGAAGCAGCAGACTCTTATGATGGCTGGCAGATGAAAAAAAAAAGCCAGCACACAAAAAAGACCCAGTCATGTTGTCCACTGTTAATACACAAAAGCAAACAAACTTGAAGAGGAAATGGCCAAATTGTTCAAGTCATACAAATAGGCCCACTAACTAAACTGTATAGAATATAACTAGAAGTTTTAGGACATCAGGTGGAATATACATTTGTATTTTTTCCAAAAGGAAAATGAGTTTCTTTAGGACTAGTCAAAACATTTTAAACAAAAAATCTTCTAAGAACAAAATATACTATTAAGTAACTTGTATTCCACATTTTCCTATTTTTGAATTACTGACAGACTTGATTTTAACATTTTACAGCATTAAAAATAAGGCTATTGTTAATTTTATTTCTCTCATATAAACTTAATAAATGCTTAAAAATAGTGGTGCTCCTCAGTATCCATAAAATAACTTGCACCAAAAATTTACTAATTCTGACATAAACATGTTTTAAATATTAATACCTTGAGATTTGATATTTTGCTTTCCCTAGAGGTGTATTCCCGCAACATGTATGATTTGTTGGCCTAGTAAAAAGAAAGCAGTTAAAATGTATTTTCATGACATTGAAACAATTTAATATGTACATATAGTTTCAAATAAAATGAAACTTCTGTAGTACAAAAGTAATCTATTGCAACATTAACACAAAATCCTGTGGTGATATCCAATAAAGATGCTGTAAATCTAGTATTATTTACAAATAGTAATAAATCAACTACATTCATGCTGGAAATGCTGGATATAACATAATATATATGGATTCACATGCCATCTTAAATCTGGTAAGATCCATACAGGATGTATTTGAGTAGTATATATCTATAAACTGGAATGTACACAGTATTACAATTATACTACAGACAGTATATAAATTAAAATACTAATAGCTGCACATCTCATTCCTAATATTTTTAGGTCTACTAGACAAAAGCTATGTATAGAGAACAAAGCAGAGAAATCTTTGGATTATTTGAAGTCTATTCAACTAGTTATACAAATAAACAGCTAACAAACCTGCAACTATCATATTTCTAAATTTAGAGTTTAGAGACAATAACATGTATTAGCAAATAAAATGTCACTTCTAAACATCAAGGCATACCCTGTTTTTTATGACTTTTGGAACCAAATGTTCACGTTAAGACTTTCTTACCTCATGATAAATTCTTGTATCATTCATCCTAATAAGAACTCCATCAACTCGCAAGAAAAACCTCAACAGCACAAAAAAGCTGGAAGGCATTACTCTCTGTCAAACATAACAAGAATAATTTGCACTTGCACACATTTAAAACAGATTACTCTAACAGGTAATTAGAAAGATAATAAATGTCTTAAAAGCCTTCATTAGTCAATAATATTACCATTCCAGTAACATTTAGGAAGATAAGGTATTAAGATAATCTTAATAGGTCTTAATTTCCTGCAGGCACAAATACATGATCAGGAAAATCTGTAAGCTAATTAGTTTTGCATTTTTATCAGTCTAGGAAAATATCAGCAATGAAGACATTATTTTTAGTATACAGGTATATAAATATACAGGGTGTCCTCGACTTACCACAGTTTGTTTAGTGACCGTTCAAAGTTACAATGGCACTGAAAAAAGTGACTTATGACCATTTTTCACACTTATGACCATTGCAGCATCCCCATGGTTATGTGATTTACATTCGGATGCTTGACAACTGGTTCACATTTATAATGGTTGCAGTGTCCCAGGGTCATGTGTTCTCCTTTTTCAACCTTCTGACAAGCAAAGTCAATGGGGAAGCCAGATTCACTTAACAACCATGTTACTAACTTAACAACTGCAATGTTTCACTTAACAAATGTGGCAAGAAAAGTCGTGAAATTGGGCAAAACTCATTTAACAAATTTCTCACTTAACATAAATTTGGGGCTCAACTGTGGTCATAAGTTGAGGACTACCCATATAGAGGACTATACATTTTTGCATAGAAAGTATTTTCTGCATCATTTTAAAATCAGCCTATTGCATTTTTGCAATGACTTGTTTATATCATTATATAATTTAATTAACTCCAACAAAATAAAAGGTTATTATAATACCATGCTATCTTTTTTCTTTAGAAACTCATGAGTGAATTTTTTTTGCCAATGTTTTAATCAAAGGAAGAGTCAATATGAAAATCACTTCTAGATTTCTAAACTTTGAAATTTAAACAGGAAAACACACACACACACACAAATTTTTAAGGGATATTACTAATAGGTTTGTTATTCTCTCAGTTCTGTATTTTTCTGCATTTTCTACAATTATGGAAGAAGCATGTAAAAGATTACTGGACTCACAATTTTGACACTCAGACTTGAAACCCCATGATCATGAAGTTCATCTTCAAACAGGAGCACTTCCTCAAAAAACATTATCTGTTCCCTGGCTTTTAATTTCTCTGTATCTATATGTTCTGTTGTAGAAGAAACCTAGAACAACACAGCAGAAATTAAATGTTCTTTCTTATGTAATTGATTCCCCAACTGTTCAACAAATTCATTCTTGCAAATAGTTGACCATCACAATTATACTTTTAACTTTAGTGTTTCGCCAAGCAGAGTTCCTTTATAGTCTGTTGTGTAAGTCCAATCATATGGTTTAACAACTTCCTTTGTGTGTTCGGGCTCAGACCTACAGGAAAAGACAAATATAGCATGTCAGGCATAGGACCAGGCAAAAACTATTTCTATACATCTATTTTACAAAATACATCAATCTTGCCTCTATAAATCAATATGCGTCTGTAAATTGATAGATTTAATGTGCTGAGAGAGAAAATGTGGCAAGGCATTACAGTATTTTTTTAATACTGTAAATAAATTATTTGTTTTCCTCAGAGATGTTAGCTATAGAAGCAATGTAGCCCCCTTCATTTCTTCCTGCTTTTATGCTTATACTTATAATCATGTGCATTGTGATCTTAAAGTAAATTCTGTTTACATCACCTAGAAGTAACATGTATAGAATCATATGGTAGCTGTTCAATGAAGCAAAAATATCTAAAATAGGATATTTCATCAGGATTCTTCATCAGACAGTTTGATATATTTGAAGAATTATTTTTGTACAAAACCACATGTGCTTCAGAATTAACAAATTAACCATGATTTCAAAAATTTTAAAGATTAAGATTAAAGATTAATTTTAAAAGTACCATTCATAACATAGGAAAAATTAGGTAGAATAGAATAGAATAGAATAGAATAGAATAGAATAGAATAGAATAGAATAGAATAGAATAGAATAGAATAGAGAAGGGAATAGAATAGAGAATAGAATAGAATAGAGAATAGAATAGAATAGAATAGAATAGAATAGAATAGAATAGAATAGAATAGAATAGAATAGAATAGAATAGAATAGAATAGAATAGAATAGAAAATAGAATAGAATAGAGAATAGAATAGAGAATAGAATAGAGAATAGAATAGAGAATAGAATAGAGAATAGAATAGAAAACAGAAAACAGAAAACAGAATAGAATAGAATAGAATAGAATAGAATAGAATAGAATAGAATAGAATAGAATAGAATAGAATAGAATAGAATAGAAGCTGGAAGGGACCTTGGAGGTCTTCTAGTCCAGCCCCCTGCTCAAGCAGGAGAACCTATACCGTCTCAGACAGGTGAATGTCCAGTCTCTTCTTAAAAATAACTGTCAAGATCACATATCAAGTGAACAACATAAATAAATACAGATTATATCTATTAAGGAACTGCAACCCTTCAGAATTGATTCCCCAAAGTTGCTTCAGGGTACACTAGCGCACATGTAGGACCTGCCTATAACTCTTTAACCCAATAGTTTTATAAGGATTACATGGCTTATCTGCTTTAAGGAAGTGGGACAACTAGCAAAATAAGAAGCTGCTTTAAAAGAATTTCAGACAAGTGTAAGACCTGAAGCAGTTTTTGGGAATCAAATCTGAAGCATTACACAGCTTCCAAAACCATTCCATAGGGCCTATTAAGCTATATTATTTTTTTAAAAAACACAAATATGCTATTACCTGCTTTCTTGCCACTCTTCTGCACAAGCAACTTTAACCATTCCCTGGGAGTTATTTACGCATTTTAAAGCATCAGTTGCATTGAACTCTATGCCAAAGAACAGTTCATGCTGAATTCTTAGGATATTGTCACCAAACATCATTTCCGGAACACATGGCATATGGAGTTCTTCAGCTAACCTACACAGACATAAGATTAGATTATTTTGGAGCTACATACTGATTTTATAATTTAAAATAAAGATCTATATTAACTATATAATATTTTAGTATGCATTTATTACATAAAATTTGAAATTAGCAGTTAGATGGCTTCCCTCTTTTCTCCCCAAACCCTAGATAGTTGTGATTCACTTTTAGGGATGATGCAAGGTAAGATTGTTGGGTATATGGAAGATAATAAATATGAAATCAGACCAGCAATCTAACACAGTCTGTCAGATACAAGCCAATCACAGCTTAATAGGAAACAGACACAAAAACATATATACAAAGTTATTCATATATTCAGAGCACTCCTTAGAAAGCGTTGTTAAACTGAGTGAAAAGTATATTGAAAATAGATTGATATGGGAATATCAGTAAGAGAAGCTGATTTTGTAGAGCTAACAAAACAGCTTAATTTTAAAAGTCTGAAAAGTACAGGTAGTCCTTGACTTACAACAGTTCACTTAGTGACCGTTCAAAATTACAATGGCACTGGAAAAAGTGATTTATGACCATTTTTCACACCTACGACCATTGTAGCATCTCCATCGTCACATAATCAAAATTCAGATGCTTGATAACTGGTTCATATTTATGACAGTTGTAGTATCTCTGGGTCATCTTTTGTGACCTTCTGACAAGCAAAGTCAAGGGGGAGTCTAGATTCACTTAATAATCATGTTGCTAACTTAACAAGCACAATTAACAACTGTGGCAAGAAAAGTTGTAAAATTGGGCAAAATGTAACAAATGTTTCACTTAGCAACATAAATTTAGGGTTCAATTATGGTCGTAACTCAAGAACTACTTGTATTCTGCACAGGAACCACTAATCATACCAAATACTCCATTGCTAACTTTGTAAATAAAAAGCCAGGGGGAAAAAATCAGCATCTTGATAATAGACAGCATTCTACAATCATCATGCCTCAACTTTCCATTTGCGTCATATTATTACGAAATTTTTGGCAGATTACGATTGGGGAAAAAGGGGGATTGTCATGCACAATGTATATTTTGCATCTATCGCAAGAATTCCTCAACATTTTGCCATCACATCTCTTTTTTGTGTAATGTTAAGGTACACATTTCCCCTAAAAATCCAAAGACCAAAATGAACACAGATGAAAAATGCAAACAAAATAATGGCATTTTGGGAAAGGTGGATTTATTGTAACAATGAAACTAAAAAGTTCTTCACATCTCCCCTGCACTCTGTCTGCACCTCCAGTGAGGTACACTTCATAGTTTGGGAAGCTCCTGTTTCAACAACCCAAACTATTCCTGCAATTGTATTTACAAACCTGGACCGCACAAATCAGCACTCTTAACTGACACCAGAGAGTCAGAAAACACAATTCTCTGTTGCCATTTAATGATTGCCCAGATTTCTGAAGCCCAGATATGGAAGGCCCCTGATACCCTCTAATGTGTTGCTCTACAAAATCCAAGTTACATGTCTCAGGGCCATTAAGGACCAAAGCCTGGGCCAAGGCATCACTAGACTAAAACCCAAAGATGCTTTTTCACAAAGCAACTGGACTTCCTTGTTTTTCTTTGAAGACGTTTCGCTTCTCATCCAAGAAGCTTCCTCAGCTCTGACTGGATGATGGGGAATGGAAGGATTTATAGTCCTTGCAGACAGCTGGTCATTTGCATTCTTTTAGAGAGTCATTGAGGCTACATGGAGGTTTATCTGTGTTGTTAGGGTCACCTGAGCCATGCAAATGGGTGTGGAGCCTTCTTGGAACTGTTGAAAGGACTGTGTTGTAGACAGGAGATAGATGATGTCGGATCCCTCCCCCTCTGTTGAGAGAGGGCTGTTCAGTTTTGACATAGATGGCCTCTTTGACTCGTGAAAAAGCATATTTGGGACAACTATCACCTGGACGACTGAGAATCTCCATAGACCTCTAGGCTAAAAGTAGCGAGCGGCTTTCTTGTGACGCTTCCCGAGCGCAAGGCAAGCGGCCAGCCCAGAGTCCTTTCGACCCCCTCCCTCTTAGCAGGGGTCGCCCGATTCCCCCCCTCCCAACAATCACCCTCAATCGCACCTCTCGGCATCGGCCGACTTGATGATGTGGGTCCGAGCGGCCGTTAGCTTCCACGGCCCGAAGGCAAAGTCGCGGCGGCTGCTTTTGAAGACAGGCATCATAATGGCGGCGTCAACTCCAAGACAGCAAGCATAGAGACGGGAAAGCTTCCTTCGGCGATGACAAGAATAAACCCCCAGACAGGAACCTTGTAAACAAACGACCTCGAGCTTCTCTTCCTCACGCAGTAGCAGCAGCAGCAGCACGGCCGTCAAGTATTCCACTTCCGCTTCCGGGTTTTCATGCCTCCGTATGAAATGAAAAGACTTCAAAAGTTCGCCTTCCGGTTCCTGGTCTCCGTCGGAGATGCTTTTCATCAGTGGAGCACGTGCTTAAAAATTAACTAAAAAAATTCGTCAACCAAGCGGTTTATTTTTTTTTCTATTGTAGTTGTTGCAGAGCATTGAAATAATTAAGGTCCCTCCGCAGGAAAAACTGCAAGAAAATACTTGTAAGCAGCAAGGCATACACGTTTTCTTTCAGATATTATAAGAGAAAAGTCGTGATAGCCTGTGGTCATCAAAACCCAAAAAGAAAAATTTTAAAACTTCAAAAAGAGAAAATTTCAGAAATGATCGGAAACCAAACCCTGCGTTAGCTAGTGTTGAAATCAAAGTGCAATCTATATGCATCCCTGGCGTTAAAATTGGCTTTAATGGTACCCTGTAGAGATAATAAATCATATAGGGGTTTGAAAAGGTTTGATTTTTTTTTGTTTTCTTGGAGAATGGAAAAAAAATGGTTTGTGTCTTTAAAACAAATGGACAAACATTCTTTTCAACTTTCTGCACCATCGAGTTGGCCATTCATGACTTAGAAACAATACTGTACAATAGCAGGAATTCAATTGAGATAGTTGCCAGCTGTCTGTAGGAGTATAAATCTTTCCATTCCCCACCATCCAGTCAGAGCTGAAGAAGCTTCTTGGATGAGAAGCAAAACATCTTCAAAGTAAAACAAAGTCCAGTTGCCTCATGAAAAAGCATCTTTGGGATAATTGAGATAGTTCTGTTCCATGTAAATAATTGGAAAAATAGCACATCTTTTATTTCTGCCCTTTATGAAAGGTGGACTCAAAATCCTTGTCTTTTGTTTGTTTTTTATCTTTCATTTTAGTTAACTAACTTGATTACTAAATTGTAATTTAGTAAAAACTAAATTGGTTTGGGAAAGAGTAAAGGATATGTAATCAATTGCTTGCTTAAGAAGTAAAATCTCTGGTACTGTATTCTGTGTTTAAGATGAGGAAAAACACTGAGAATACAGTAGTCCGGTTACTGAGAACCCCCGGATTTTGCTAGGTTAGAATACTTACATTACTTAATGTTCTTCAGCAACATCTGGAAATCCACTTGTTCTTTGCATTGGGATCATTTTTGTATATCAAGTTATTTTTTAATACAAATAATTTTAAAGTTGGCTCTTTTATTGTTCCAGAGAGAAAAATAGATAACTGAGCAATTGCTGCTCTTTCTTTTTTCATTATAACCTGTAGATTAAGCAGACTACCTTACTCCTCTGAGCCAGTAAGAAGCAGCTTCTAAAACTAACACTGCACAGTCATGCAAACCTTGGATTTAGTTAGCCTGATTTGCTGATTGCCTTTTGCTCAATTCCACCTTTCAACTGTGTTTGTTCAATACATTAAAAAAGCTCATTAAAAAACACAAGTTAAATGCCATTTTATACCTACCCTCATTATATAATGTTCTTCAACTAAACTGTGGCTTCCTGTTTTATGAGCCACTACTGGGTGAGTCTGTTTTCTTGAAATGCAACATGTATACCATCGTGGTTTTGGGTGTTAAAAGTAAAGTAAAACACAAAACTTGGCTAAAGAGATGTTCATAATAGGAGTAACTTGTCACACATATTTTTAACTTAAAATTTTTAAATTACCATGAAATGTGAATGTACAATGTTTGCTGTTTCTTGAGTAAATGCGCCTTCTATATTTCTAATAATATAAACTAAAAGATAATTTCTGTCAAATAGCATTACTTGGATTAAGAGGAAGAAAGAAAACAAACTTTTTTATTTTGGTATTTGTTTTTCACATACCATCTTCTATATTGTGATTTTCCTTTCTTTTCATCTACTATAACATATTTTAAAAGGAAGGAAATTGCACCATATACTGTATTCATTATAAGTGTTATGTATAAACAAAAGTCAAGCAAACTGATAACCTTCCTAATCATTTTTCTATATAGTCTAATTGCTGCCTCTGTAGCTTTTGACGATGAATGATGCAATATCCGGTTCGGTAGCCATGTGTATAAACTTTTAGCTGCTCAGTTAAGATAAGAATGTTGCCCGGGGTATTGTGGAGGTATACCATTGGGGAGCTTCCTTAGATATTGAATTATAACATCTATCTCAGTGCAATTCTATGGCTCTGTATTATGGTGATTTTATTATGGTTTTATCTTCATCTTAATAAAAAATAAAATAAAAATAAGTAAAAATTCCATATCTCTTCATTTTAACCAGAAATGTAATTACTTTTTGCTAAAAAAATAATTAAAGTTATAACCAATAACAGAACAAGTACCATGTTCATATTCATCAATATTTCACATATTACAACAAGAACATTCTTAAACAGAAGGGCAAGATGACTAGACATCTAGTACGTAGAAGGGAGAGTGATGGCTCGGTGGTTAAAGATGCTGAGCTTATCAGCTGGAAAGCTGATAGCCTCAGTTCGAGATCTGAGCACTGCACAGCGTTTTGAGTTCTCATCTGCCACAGCTCTTGTCAACCTAGCAGTTCAAAAGCATGCAAATGCGAGTAAATAGCAAATACCGCTTCGGTGGGAAGGTAACAGCGTTCTGTGCACCTAGGCGTGCAGTCATGTTGGCCACATGACCACAAAAGCATCTTGGACAACGCTGGCTCCCTCAGCTAAGAAAGAGAGATGAGCACCACATGCTAGAGTCAGACATGACTGGACAGGGGAAACCTTTACCTACCTTTTTACACATCACTACTATATGGTACGGTTATTTTTTAAAAAAAAAAACACCTCAGATTTCCTACCAAAAATAACTTTGATTTTCTGTCATATAATTACCTAAGTTCAACCACATTCTGCAATAATTAGGCACGTTCATTCATTCTGGCAACTTACAGTGTAGTTTATCTGATTGTAGCTTGGCATGTTATGTGGACCTGATCATTTGGTACCAGGTACATGAAGCATACTTTATAAGTTGGTATGATATGTGTATCTGGCCAATTGTGGCTGATTCAAGAAACCACGCTAAAACAAAGTATGGCTACATCTAAGTATGAACCAAAGTTGGGAAGGATGGAAAGAATGCAATTTTTAAAAATGAGTTATTTCTCTGTGCACTAATAAAGACTATCTAAGGCAGGGGTAGGCAACCTTGGCTCTTTTATGACTCGTGGACTTCAACTCCCAGAATTCCTGAGCCAGCCTGGCTCAGGAATTCTGGGAGTTGAAGTCCACGAGTCATAAAAGAGCCAAGGTTGCCTACCCCTGCTCTAAGGGGAAAAAACAGCAATACAGGTAGTCCTCGGCTTATATCAGATCATTTAGTGACTGTTCAAAGTTACAGTGGCACTGAAAAAAGTAACTTCTGACCGTTTTTCACACATGACCATTTCAGCATCCCCATGTCATGTGATGAAAATTCAGATGCTTGGCAACTGACTCATATTTATGACAGTTACAGTGATCTGGGATCATGTGATCACCTTTTGCGACCTGATATGCCAAGTCAATGAGGAAGCCTGATTCACTTAACTGTGTTACTAACTTAACAACTATAGTGATTCACTTAACAACGGTGGCAAGAAAGGTTGTAAAATGGACAAAATTCACTTAACAAATATCTCACTTAGCAACAGAAATTTTGGGCTTAATTGAAGTCGTAAGTTGAGGACTACCTGTAGGCTATTAGAGTATGTGCATCATCTCAGCAGTGGTCCAAAAATATAAATGGGCCTGAGATTTATTTGAGAGATTTATTACTGTTCTTGTTCTACACATGGAGGATTTTAATAGGAACCAGAACTTAGGGTTATGCGTAACTTACAAGCCGTGGAAATGTTAGAATGCAGCTGTTGCCTAACTTTGTACAACAAACTTTTCCATTGACTCTATTGGTTACCAGGCCCAGTCTGTAAAAAATATGTCAAGAAAAGTTGCCATCAAGCCATCCTGACCTGGTTTTAATGAAAACAGCAAGGAAAGTGACATTATTTTATAGCTTATACAGTAGGTCATCTTCTGCATTCTTGTTCCTTCATTCATTATTTTGCTTTGTTCAGAGAAGTTAAACATATTTTCTTTAGCTTTTTTAGAAAGCACAATGTGACTAACACTGTTCTGTACCAAAGCAATGAAAAGACTTTATAGGTGAAATGACAGCAGCTATAATTTCCTATTAGATCAAAATTTAGAGAGAGAAAAGTAGTACTTTTTTTTTAGACTGGCATGCAGTTCTGACATCTTCATGTTGCATTAACAAATAACTAGTTTTTAAAATTCTTAAAGGGTGCTGTTCACCTAGAGATGGATGACAAATAGTTTGACTCAAGTCTCACATTGTACTAAGGCATGGTTTACTTGATCATATTCTGCTAAATAAACTGCAGTCAGTGGGCTGAAATAATGTAGTAAAACCTTTGTAAACCTCTGGTTTATGTCTGCTTATATGACAGTATATAATTGGTTGCTATGTTGTGTGAAATTTTGTTTGAAATAACTACTGGTTTAATTGTATAGTACAGCACATTTTAACACTATGCAGTATTTTAAGTTACAATCTCTCACCACTTAACTGAAAGTAAATTCTACTGGCTTCTATTTTAAAGACATAGAATTGCAGTGTAAAACAAACATATTTATTAATTTGAAGCCAGATGTATCCAAATTAGCCAATATAAACTGTTGGAAGAATGGTGATTTATTTATCATGATTTATTTAAACAATGTTCCTTTATTTAAAATGTGGGGTTTTTTTAATCTACAAAACTTTCCTTTATACTGAATTTGTCTGGTATAGAAGTTGTATCTAAACAAACCATCTCTTCATTTTTGTTTTGCCTTTGTGCAAGTGATGCTCTTCAGCTCAGGAAAGAAAAACGATATACAGTAAAGCAGAGGACAGTGTGAAAGTTTAACGAAGAAATGGAATTTTGGTGGGCTGGGCTAACTAATATAAATTATTTATTTAGTATTGGTGGAGAATGTTGCCTTTGAAAATTTTATCCCACTCTCTCTATAAACCAGCCTTTTCCACATAAAGACAACTTGTTAAATCTGTTTTCTAACTGTAAGGGAATTACAAAAAGAGAAAAGATAATTCTTATGGAAATATGAAGTGGGGGGGGCGAGCTGCTGAAGAACAAAAGCGCAACGGAGTAGAAAGGGCAGGGTGAGGAAGTAGGAGGAGTAAAATGGGGATGGAGGGAGTGTTTCAAGGAAGGAGGGATGTGAAAAAGTAGATGAGGGGATGGACGAGAAAGAAGGGGGGTCGGACTATTTTTCTGGGCCTCGACTGGCGGAGACTTTAGGGGGCCCGGGGGCCGTAATCTGAACCCCCTCGCCTGCATAGGTAACGGGGTGGCAGGGCCACACGAGAGCAGTTTGGTCAAAGGTGAGTGGGTCGTCTGACCCCGGTGGAAGGTCTCCGAGACCTTCTGGTGCAGAAGAGTGCAACGGACCCTGTGTGGTATAAGAGCAGGGTCCTCGCCTCTTCGGAGGGATCCCGTAGACTCTGCTTTGCCTCTAGGCGACGATGGGATTGGTATGTTGGGCGAGGGTGGTGCCCGGGACGGGAGACGCCTGGCTACTCAGCCACGATTCTCCATGCCTCGGCAGCGGAGAGAAAGGCTGGCTGAATATTCTGGTATCTAGCCGGGCTAAGCATTTTTTTTCAAGCCCGCGACGAGGCATATATCAGCTTTCTGACTTCGCTGTACTGTACAGCCGAGCGAGGGCGAAAAAGCAGGCGAGAGTAAGCAGACGGTTATTCCTCCACTTTTCAGGGTGGTGTCTGGAGCATCCAGGCGGGGGCTTGTAGAATGGGGACCGCCTCTGCTGCAGTTACTGCGAGCCTGGAATAAAATTCTGGGTAAATCTTGCATCCAAGTCCCGCTGTGCAGGCCCACCATATATATAAAAAAAAAAAAAAACGGGAGGGAGGGGCGGGGGGGAGAAAGGAAAACTGGGTGGTCTGAATCCAAGATTTTATACGAGCCGTCCTAGGCCTATTTACCTGGTATTTTCCATCTTCCAATCACGTGTACGTACCCAACAAACTACTGTATTGTAATTCAGTAGCCCTGGCGAATGTATTAAGAGTCAAGTCACGTGGGAAAAAAGTTTTAATTCCTGCTTAAAAGGTGATAAATTTATGGAATAAAGAGATTATGAAATCAAAAGATTAAGAAAAGAGTATACTGAAAGAAACTTAATATAATTAAATCACACAGAGGCCCTGAAAAAGAAGTTTAAAGGACAAAAAGCAAATGTATAAATCAATGTACAGAGGTGATGGAAGCAAAGATGGCTTGCAAGGATAGAAAGGTAGGACATGTATAGTGAATGATGCTAACAAAAGGTAGATTTAGCGATGTTTCCTTTTTATCTTGTGCCTTAATTTCTTTGGTTTATTTAATCTTTTTCTGTTCTTTGCATACTGTTGCTTACCTTGAAGGGGTCTATATACATGTAAGTTTTGTCTTTGTGTTGCTGTTTTATTTGTTGTTGTTTTTATTATGGAACACATTTGGCTTAGTTGTGTTAGGTTTGAACTCTATAAAATAAGACCCTACAGGCAGCATTTAGATATGTTCAATGCCATTAGTGGTGCTACCTAGAGATCATAGGAAATGAAAAGCACCAAGTTTTAATGTTGCTAATTTGTGTCAATGCATCCAACATATCCATATTCAACAATTCATACAACATACATAGATTTTGGCCATATTCTGTCCTAATGTGTTTATCCAGATCTCCTGTTAGTGCACCAATTGCCATTCTAACTGAGTCCATCCACCTTGCTGCTGGTCATCCTTTTCTTTAATTTACTTCCACCTTTACCAGCATTAGAACCTTGTCCAGAAAGCTAGGTCTTCACATAATATATCCAAAATAGGATAATTTGATTCTGGTCATTTCTGACTGAGAACTCTGGTTTGATTTGTTTGATGATTCCTTTGTTTGTTTTCTTGTCTGTCCACAGTCTTCTCAGGAGTCTTCTCCAACACCAAAAGCAGTAATACTCTTCCCATCATGCTTCTTCAGGGTCCAACTTTTGTTTCCATAAAGTGTCACAGATAATACCATTGCTTACACCATTTGATATTTGTAGATATAGAGACGTCAAAGTACCTGAATATCTTTTCCAAGGCTTTCATGGATATTCCACCATGCTAGTCTATGGTGAATTACTGCTTGTGAAATTTGTATCGAACAGCATGGCAAAGATATCCTACTTTAAGAGTATTTTTCCTTCAGAAATTGTCTGCTCCCCCAGTTCCCTTCCTCCTCTCTCCAAAAAATTGTATTCTGGAAGTTTCTAAGGATAGAGTATTCCATTATGCACTTTCAGGTCAAAGTGAAATGCTCTTGAGCAGTGGTCCCCAACCTTTTGGGCACCAGGGACCGGTTCCGTAGCAAGAGGTTTTTCCGGTGGACTGGAAAGGGTTACATAGGAGTTGTTCTGTCTGTCTTTGGCAATGCCTTGCATATCATTAAACATATCCATGAAGTTCATGTAATATTTATAACTTGGATAAGCCTTATGCATGTAGTATTTGTAGTATTTTAACTAATACAATGCAGCTAAGTCCATTCCTTGAGAATTGTGGAACTAGTAACTTTGTTTACGGAAATATAATTGATGCAATATGTGTATCAACTGTTTTTGTATTTCTTTAGCAGATGTTCAGCATGTCTTGGTTGCTCTGACAATGAGCATCAACTTGTCCCTCAGTAAGGAGAATGCCTCAGAAAACCTCACAGTGCTGGAAGAGGGAGCAGGCAGAATCGCCGAGTCAATTGCTATCATCATTATTGCTATTTTCATCTGTTTAGGAAATCTGGTGATCGTCCTCACTCTTTACAAGAAGTCATACCTGCTCACCTTAAGCAACAAGTTTGTTTTCAGCCTCACTCTGTCCAACTTCCTTCTTTCGGTGCTGGTGCTTCCTTTCGTTGTTACCAGCTCCATCCGTCGGGAATGGATCTTTGGAGTTGTTTGGTGCAACTTCTCTGCCCTACTCTATATGCTCATCAGCTCTGCCAGTATGCTCACACTTGGACTCATTGCTATCGATCGGTACGCCATCCATTTTTTTTATGACCCGAATTGAGCTGCGTGGGGAAAAAGGGGTTTTAGCATGTACCAGCATTAAACACGCAGTGGCTGAGAAATATGTTTTAATTAACAATGTTAACAAGTCCATACATTGAGATTGTGGTGTTAATAACATGCATCTGAATATTTAAGCAGCAAAGAAGAAGTGTGTTTCCACGAGACAACCCAAGTTCTCCAATTAATCACATCCAATTTTCCAAAGACAGACTTATTCCTTTAGTTTTTACATGTTTGGAATTATTCAATTTCCTATGTATTGCATGTATCCTAATATTACTGCACACCCTTTTTATGTTTTTCAGATACTATGCTGTCCTGTACCCAATGGTTTACCCTATGAAGATTACGGGTAACAGAGCTGTTGTTGCCATAGTGTATGTGTGGCTTCATTCTCTAATTGGATGCCTTCCACCCCTCTTTGGTTGGTCATCTTTAGAATTTGATCAGTTCAAATGGATGTGTGTAGCTGCATGGCATAAGCAGGCAGGTTACACCGCATTTTGGCAGATATGGTGTGCTTTGCTACCATTTATAGTCATGATCATTTGCTATGGTTTCATATTTCGTGTGGCCAGGATTAAGGCACGGAAGATTCACTGTGGCAGCGTGGTCATTGCTGCGGAAGATACACAAAGGAATGGGAGAAAGAACTCGAGTACTTCAACGTCCTCGTCAGGCAGCAGAAGGAATGCTTTCCAAGGGGTTGTTTATTCTGCCAATCAGTGCAAAGCTTTGATCACAATTTTAGTTGTGATTGGGGCTTTTGTTATCACATGGGGGCCTTACATGGTGGTTATCACGTCTGAGGCACTTTGGGGTAAAAACTGCATTTCCCCTGCTTTTGAGACATTAGCAACATGGTTATCTTTTACAAGTGCTATCTGCCACCCTTTGATTTATGGACTCTGGAATAAAACTGTACGCAAAGAGTTACTGGGAATGTGCTTTGGAGATCGGTACTACAGAGAATCATTTGTTCAAAGGCAAAGGACATCCAGATTATTTAGTATTTCTAATAGGATCACAGGTAATTTTTTTTAAAAAATATTAAAATGCCTCTAGAAGATACTGTAAATTGCTAGGGCAAAGTAACCACCATTTAATTAGACTGGTACAGCCACTAGTATTGTCCACCCTTTATTGTGTGGTTTCTTTGTCTTCTTCATCATTGAAAATTTTTGGACATGGACATGGCCACAATTCTTGCATATACTCAAAGCAGGCAGGACACCTTGGAGATTCATTTTGTCCAATTATCCATTTTATTCAGATAAACTTCACTGAACTGGTAAGACAGAATTGGAAAATTAAGCTGAGTGCTTTCAGGAGGCATCTTTTGCATATGTATATTTTTGTGGTATCCTAGAATCTACTACCTCTTGTAATTCCTCTGTTTTCCATTTATTTATTTGTTTATGATTTTAAAAAAATCTTATCCTCAGTTTAACTTTTCTGTATAATGGTTTGCTACTAAAGTTGAAAATGGGGGTTCAACCAATGGTATAGATTAATTTATCACTACCACGACAATTCCAATTGCTTTTACACCATTCTTTCTCTGTCTGTGATTGGCTCTCCTTACATTTAGCTGCCTTCCCCTTTCATCACGTTATAACCTAGATAAATATAAATGCTCAAAGCATTTCTTTAAAAGGTTTTCAGAATAAATAACAGAACAACAGAGTTGAAAGGGACCTTGGAGGTCTTCTAGTCCAACCCCTTGCTCAGGCAGGAGTTGTAGTCCTTAACCGCTGGGGCACTCCATGTGAGGCCATGCCACCCAATGAACTTCTTGATCGCTGCCTCCCCTGGGGGTGCTGGATGACTCCAGGCGCGACCAGCTCAATAGGTGCTGTAATCTAAGGTGCACCTTCGCTCTCCTCAATTTTTATTACTTTTGAGCTATTCAATTTTTATTATTTTTGAGATATTCAAACTCCAATACCAAGCTAAAAAGGAATATAAAGATTTTTTTCATTGGCCTCATTAGATACAGGTTCCCAGTGATATGAAATTTAATTCTGAATTATTCAAGAGTCCTGTTTAATAAATTCAGATATTTACAACCTTTTTTTTTTTATTCCATTCAATCATGTCTAGTGATTGGAGACTGACTGGACGAGCCCTGCAGTTTTCTTGGCAAAGGTTTTGAGGAATGATTTGCTGTTGCCTCCTTCCCAGGGCTGAGAGAAAGTAACTGGGCCAAAGGTACCCAGTTGGCTTTGGGCCCAAGGCAGGACTGGAATTCACAGTCTCCCAGTTTCTAGCCTGATGCCTCAACCATTACACTAAATTGGTTATTGTTACAAACTTAGCTATTATTAAATCAGGCAATGTAGTAAAATGCACTGAGGATATTTGAAGATATTTGGTTATGATTCCAAAAGGTAATTTGTTTGGATGCTGAAATACTTTTGCAGATCTAGGATTATCTCCACATCTGACAGCTCTCATGGCAGGGGAGCGGACTTTAGGACACAGCAGCAGTACAGGAGATACAGGCTTCAGTTGCTCTCAGGATTCAGGTAATTGTTTCTTTGAATTATGTTGCAATGAACAAAAGCCAGAAGTATGATACAGCCACTAAAAAAGAAGAAGCTTGCAATAAACTTGAAATGCAACTTAGTAGAACTATTCTAGTGCTATCCATGAAAAAATATTATGAAGCTATCATAGGATTCCCCCCTCTCATACGTTTTGTGTGTGTGTCTGTGTGTCAATGAAAAATAATGGAAAAAGCATTGGGAAAAAGACTACTGGGCAATAAGTGTGTGGACTGCCCTGTAAAGCTCCATGAATGTAGGAAAGATGGAGATAGTTAGCTGTTTGTGTAACTTCTGATTCTCTCCTGCAAATGCACCGAGTAAGTTTAGTGATTAGTTAAGTCAAATACAATTCAAAATAAAATTCATAACCAAAGATGGCTTGGTTACAAGAAAAACTGCAAAAGAAAGTTGAGGTATTCTTCCCATTCACTTGTTTCCTAACTATAATTAGCATCATAAGCAACCTCACTTTTCTGCATTGTAAAATACGATTCCAGCTCTAGAGGTGCCATCTGCTGTTTTCTAGATGTGAGGGAGAGTACAGCTCAATCTCATATCACAAAAATACTATTTTTGCTTGTATCCATTAAATGAATTATCCCACTAAATGATTTAGTCAACTGTCTAAGCCAGGATATCTTTTTAGGGACAGATGTTATGCTGCTTGAAGATTATAGTTCTGATGGAATCAATCACCCACATTGTGTTTACCCTCGTCGACGGAGTTCTGTAACTTTTGAAGATGAAGTGGAACAAATTAAAGGTATGTTGAGGCTAGGCATGCCTCTTACTGAACTGTATATAAGAAGGGAATGCTTGAACCAAGAATTCAGTCCTATGCTGCTATTTGATTTTTACTTAATTTTAGTTTGAATTTAATTAACTCATTTGAATTTAATTGTTTATTTAATATAAAATTAGAAGTTATGAAAGACTTGAAAATGAAATAAATGCACTAGAAAGTCTTATAGCTCATTATAGCTTAAAGCTCATATATATATATGTAATCCAGAAGGGAAAAATTAAGGAGGCAGAGAAAATAAATTCATTTTGCATAAAAAAGTTGATGCTTACTGGGAATGGAGACACTTCTCTGAAAATCTCTTGAATCTCTTTGTCCTCTGTCGGAATCTCTTGAATATTTCATGTACTCAACTTCCAAACAACTGAACTTTGAATATTATACCATCTTGCAAACTTTAATTTGGAGAGTATAAGGGAGACTATTTTTTTTTCAGCCAATTGTCAATCTAAAATGTAAGGCACATATGTTGGCTGAATTAATTAGCTATAAGGAAATTGACATAACCTTGAATGTCGACATTCCTGAAAATTTAGATATTGCTAAAATGTTTTCTGTTTGGTTATCTGAAGTGCCATATGTCTGCTAATTTTGGCAAACAAATTTCATTATTTTTTTAAAAAAAATACATATTAACTCCAATTTGGTCTAATGGTTAAGGTGTCAGGCTAAAAACCAGCTCAGTGACTTTGGAGCAGTTACTCTCTTTCAGCCCAACTCTCCTCATAGGGTGTGGTGAAGAAAATAGGAGAAGGAAGGAATATGAGGCATGTTTGCTGCCTTGTTATTTATTAAAATAATAAAGCCAACATAAAAAATATTTAGTGATAATTGCAATTATTTAAACTTATTCTTTAGGGGGAAAATAGAACAAGCAGATACTTTGCAGAATGTGGATTTATTGGACATTGTCAGTAAGTGTGGCTTTGAAGATATTTGCCTGTAAATAAATTTAGTAATGGCCATGCATTATTTATATTCATAGATATACAGTAGAGACATATATTAGCAATTGCATCCTCACTGTCCAAAGTCTGCCTATATGTCTGAAAAAAGTAAAAGTAAATTGAATTATACTGAATTCAGGAAGGATAAAGTAAACACACATTATAAAGAGATTCCTTAAAGAGAAAAGGACAAGCAAGGGAGTTTTCCACATGAAAGAAAATACAAAGGAAAATGAAAAATATGGAAGGAAAACAGCCCCATGGATTTGTAAGGAGAAGGAGAACTGGGAAACTGTTCTAGAATGGAGAAAAATTCAGTTCTTCTTTTAGCTTTACTTAGGTACTAGTATTGACTGTTAACAAATCATACACAAAAAGTGCAGTGGACCTATAGAAGAGAAATCTGCAGAGCATTTTCAGAAAAAACAAAATGAAACCATATATTGTAAGATTGCAAGCTCAAAATTAGAACTGTAGATGGAATTACTCAATGGCTACTTCTAGAAGTGCTGCTGCAAATGTTGGAATAATAGTAGTTTGTAGTAGTTGTAAATGATCTCTAGTCTGCCTATTTGCAGTAGCAGAGGTGAGGAAAGAAGTACAGCATTTAATAAAGGGAGTTTTGCTCTCTGTTGTAATTAAAGAAACATAGTTCCTTTAAAGGCTGTCTTTGTTATATAATTTGCTGATGTCTGAAATCCACATACTTTATTTTTAAGTTTATGGATAGATGTCAATTGTCAGATTAAATTATCATGCGTACGCTTGACCCAACTCTTTATTTTGTTAGATTTATAACTCTACTATCCTACATAGAAATCCCAAAGCCGCAATAGGATGAATCTTCTTTGAATGTATTTCATTACAGGATGGATGACTACAATGTCCAAATTAACACTAACGTATGAGGCATTCATATGGAATTATTGGGCTAATCTCTCTCTTTTCCTTGGTCAGAAGCAGCAAAGAACTCTACCCTTCATGTAAAGGCTGAAGTTCACAAATCGCTGGATAGTTATGCATCCAGCTTGGCCAAAGCAATTGAAACGGATGTGAGGATCACCTTGTTTGGAGGAGATGCCCTGTCTGGCTCTTTGTTCCCAGCACGAACTGTGGCAGGCAACAATGCAAGTGCACGGCGTGGCGGCAAGATCCACATTGGACAAAAAATACAACTACAAAGCATTGAAGAAGGAAACGCTTAAAATTGCTTCAATAAAACAAATAGGAAAAAAAAATCACTAAAACTGATGCACAGCCACGATTCTTTGCAAGGAAAGCAAAACAGGTCCCAGTTTTTTAAGCAAAGCTTTAAAGAATCATCTTAATACAATATTACAAAACAAAGTAACTCAAAATATTGGGAAATCGAAAGTATGAAAGGGTTCACTGATCCCTAAATAATAAAGCACAAGTTATTTCACTATTTCGGTGGCATACAGTAGCATTTCCCAAGTTGGGCACTATCCAGAAGTGTAGCCTTCAGCTGCAAGTTCTGCATCCAGCATGGCTGTGACTAACAATTCTAAAAATTGAAGCTGTATGTAACAGGAACACTCAGGTTGGGGACAGCAGCCATAGTGTTTCTGGCTGGATCCTTTTTCTGCTTTTTAAAAACTTTATAAACACAGTTCACTGTTAAAGTAATCCTATCCCTCCAATACTTTAACAATTTTGTCCAGGTACTTATGGAAAAAATATATAATAAAATGCAACTGAGCCCTATCTAATCTAGTATTGATTAAGGCTGAGAATTAGGTCACTTTCACACTAGTATTTTAATGTGAATAGTCACATTTTCCTATTGATCATCTACAAGGTTACATTCTCAGTTTACTGTCATCTTGTATTTTCTATATTTTTGTTCCTTTTCTAAAGTTGCAGAATGTCCATCTTTAACACACAACCCGCAGAAAAGTTACAGTTTCCACAGCTAATGCTGCTTCTATAAACATTGCAATAACTACCATTTAAAAACTTTTATTCCTCAGTTGTTAAACTGATGATCAGAAAGTGCTTTTATCTTTATATATATAATTAGGTGAAATACAGCTTATATTAACCAGCTTACAAAACTCAATGACTACAAAATATTTTTTCTCTCCCTTAACTTTATAATGTTACAACATTATTTCAAGCACATGTACATGCATATGGGTTTGTTTTTTTTAAATCAAGACATCTTTTTAAAAAATAAAGTGGTAAAGTGGCATCCCCTGCAAAGTATACAAAAGTATCCTGAGTTTTAAGTGGCCAGATAGATAATCTGTTTTCTTCCCACAAAAGCTGGCATATCATAGTGAAATGAATGTAGCTGCAACCTTGTTGATAGTGTGGAAAGTCAGTTGTGATTTCACTTGCAACTTGCAGAGAAAATGCAATGTTTGTATAGCATAAGGAATCATACTTGGAATACCTTGGTATACAGATTGAGGAAGCAGGAAAGTAATTTATATGAGTAATTAGGATTGATTCCTTATTTAGCATGTGAGGAAAATCAAGTTTCATATTTGTAGGTGTACATATGCATATTTATGATTCCTTGAGTGCATTCAAAGTAGCACCACACTTAAGATCTAGCTAATGTACAAAAGTGAGTTTTTATATTCAGGTGATTTAATTCCAGAATTAGTTGTGCATCAGGTTTTTCATGTACCTAAGATAATAGCACAAAATGAAGATTCAAAGCCAGGATTAATATTTTGTAAGCCCTGACATAATATTAATTAGTTGTGATGCATATTTTCTTTTGGAACAATTTCATTAATATAGTGTCCTCCAAACATGTTGGATTGTGGCTTCCACAATTTTATTTGTCTTTGCTATATTACAATTCTAGAAACTATACTATAGACTCATAGTTCTAGAGAGCACTTAGCTCTATGTCCTTGGCCCATTTCTGTGGGGAATCATTTGAATTCAGTACTTCATTATTTCAGCAATTATCTTCTTTTGGATTCACAAAAAAGGTGAGTTATATTCCACAAGCAAGTAGATAACATTGCCTCTCTGCAGTTATTGTAACTGGGATTAATGGTGAACAGCATTCCATGAATAAGGATAGATGTTCACTGATTAAGCAGATTCCGTTTCCATTACAGATAATCTTCAATTTATGACCACAGTTGAACCCAAAATTTATGTTGCTAAGCAAGACAGTTAAGTGAATTTTGCCCCATTTTACGATCTTTCTTGCCAGAGTTGTTAAGTGAAACACCATTTGTTAAGTTAGTCACACGATTGTTAAGTGAATTGTTCCGAAGGTTGCAAAAGATGATCACATGACCCCAGGACACTGCAACTGTCATAAATATGAATCAGTTGCCAAATGCCTGAATTTTGATCATATGACCATGGGTATACTGCAGTGTAAGTCAGTTTTTCCAGTGCTGTTGTAACTGGTCACTAAATGAAGTGTTGCATCCATTATGTATCCTAAGATTAGTTGCTAGGGGTCCGAGTAATGTTAAGCCATTGCATATTTTGATTGTATGAATCCATCTATTGCTTTAAATTAATATATAGCTGCTATTGTGGGTTATTTATAAAGCAAGGCAAGCATATTATTTAGTATAGTGGTTTAAGGCATCACACTAGAAACTGAGACTCTTGAGTTTTACTTCGACCTTAGGCAGGAAGTCAGCTAGGACGGTGACCTTTGGCCAGTCACTCTCTCAGCCCTAGTAAGCAGATATTGGCAAACTGTTTCTCAAAAACCTTGCCAAGTAAACTTCAGGGACTTCTCTGAGCAGTCACCAGGTCTCAAAAATAAACTAAAAGACACACACAAAATGTATATTACAGTATTGTGGAAACCTAATGACTGGCATCATGTAGTCCAAACAATTCCAGATCAAATAATGGTAATGGAAATTTGTTCTATGGGTCTGTGAGAAGAAAAGTCTTCATCCTGGTTCATGCAAGCAGGGAATAAATAAAACAACATGGCGACTGCTTTGGGAAGAAGGTTACAGTTTATTGAAGAGCCAGAAAGATGGTTCTTGCAGGAAGGAGGAGAAATCAAGGAGAAGGACTGAGCACATGTGGAGTAGGTTTTTATACCCTCTGAAAGCCTTTTGTTTGGAAGTTTCCTGTTCCTGTGGCATGAACTTGAAGGCTATTTCCTGTGTCACGTATTCTGACCTCCTGAGTTTAGGTGTGCCTCTCTGGTATTCTTGATGATCCTATTATGTCCTGTCACAGGTGGGGTATGCAGATTTTAGGTCTTTTATCTTCTTGATTTCCTAGCTGGCTCCAGCTTTCTGATGGTTACATCTGCATTTTTATAGGGCTGGCTCCTGCTTTGGGCAGAGAGACTTGGGCAGGGTTGGCTTCTGCTTTAAAAAAAATCCTTTTGAGGAAATATATTTTTCTGCCCTTTTAATATTTCCTTCTCTGAGGGCTGACTTCCCACAGGTCAAAAAATAAAGTACAGTGCATTTTTCAAGTTTATTATGCCATTAAATATCTTGATACTGGTCAGAGAAAGGAATAGATGAAGTGGGGAGATGTAAAGAATACCATCATAGTGCAAATCAGGAATGTTCATAGAACATTACTGAGGCATCTGCAAAGTGAGAAATACAACCTGACATGAAATCACTATTGATTTGCATCAGATGTCACAATGACAGTTCATGTTTGTCTTGACATTGTCTCATGTACATTTGGATGTAATCTCACTTTGCTGTTGATACTTGTTCTATTAAAACAAATTTAATTAATGGGCCCATTCAGTACTGTGTATTCCTCTCAGAATTATTTATAAAATTAATAGACAGGATATAAATAAAATACATTCAAAAATAGCCTACTATGTCTTATTTTTGTATTCTCTCCATAAGTGTTAGCTTAAATGGCATCATTATTAATACTTGGTAGAATAATTATGAAGGCTATTGTAAATATGTGCCTGTGTTAAAGAAAACCTCAAGGGGGAAAACTAGGGACAGGAGCCAACATTACTTCAGATTATAACAACTTTTGACCAGAATTCCACGGACATTCCTATTTATGGAAAAGCGAGAGACGGTATCACGACTTGACTTTATTAAGTAATTCCTGTTCCATTGAACTGCCAAGGGGGCGCTACCCTTTTTACTCAACTGTTCTAAGGCTAAGTTGACTGAGCTTGCTTTTTCGCGCTAATGCGAAAAGTAGCGAGGTATGAAAATATTGGCTGCCTCTCTGACCAATTGCGCTCCTTTCTTCACTCGGAGACTTTCCTATCTCCTCCGCAACTGGGCAAAAACTCCTTAGCTCGGTGCTCTGAGGCTAAACCTCGGCTTTTCATAGGCGGGAGGAATTGTGATGGTTTCCACCCGGGGAAGGAAACAAGGGGATTGGCAGGTTTGAAGCCAAGTGGGCCTGGCGATTCCCGGGAAAGCGAGAGTCCTTCCCTTTTGTCCGGTTAGGATTTGATTGCTGTGAAGGGAATCCCTAGAGAGCTGTAGAGAGTGGACCATGGAGAAAGTGTTGTGCTCCGCTCACGGTGAGGTCGTAGGAGGGTGGACGGGGTGACTGAGCAGGAAACCTTGACTGAGGTGTCAAGAATGGCTTGTAAAATTCAAAGGTGATCGGGCTGTTCCCCAGTCAGTTTTTCTTATAGGAACTACTTATGCAGTGCCAGAAAAAAGGCAGGCGGATTAATACATACATAAATATGCAAGTTAAAGAACGATTTGGTTTCTAGAGTAGGTCACAAAACATTTGCTTCCTTATATGTAGCAATAAATGGCTCCCCTCTTCTCTTCCCTCCCCCCCCCCATTTACAGAAAGTAAAAGCCTTTCCTAGTCACACATAGCTCCATAAGCAGAATAAGAGAGAATAAGAGAATAACAGAGTTGGAAGGGACCTTGGGGATCTGATATTGATCAAGGGAATTCTTAATTGTTAAAAAGGGATTAAAATAATGTAGTTGAAAAATTTCGTATAGAACAGAATACAGCTCAGAAAATGAGGGTAGCTTTTGTTACAAATAGAGCAAAAAGCAGGTTCCCAGGAATCCTCAAGAGTTATATTCATCATATGGCATATAGAAATATTTTTCTGTAACACTAGGCATGGTAGTCTTTGTTTATTCTTTCAGTCTAACTGCTCACAAGATGACAAATGGGGAACTGAGTAAAATTGGAAATCCTGGGGAGGGGGTTATTGATAGCAATAAGTTTCTAAAGGATGTTATATAGGAAAAGACCATCAGCCTTGTCTCAATTATTCCTGAAAGCCAGACCCAGAAAATAAATTTCAGTCTGTGTATGTCTGTGTTAAATCATAAGATAATTTAAAACAAGTTAAATTAAATTAATTGTAGAATTAATTTAACTAGTGTGGTGCTGTGCTCCCTTTCATTGGATGTGTTCAATGTGTCTAGATAGACATTTGGAGGGAAAAGTTAGAGTTTGTGTTCCTGTCCTCAGTAGGCTGGGCTTGATAATTTAAGCAGCATTTTCTATTCTAAGAACCACAGAGAAAAGATAAAATTGATATATGAGCCTTCTGAATAGTTGAAGTGAGATTTTTTAAAATTAGTTAGCTTGGTACTTTTCTATCTCTGGTTAAACTTCATATCTTTCATTTCCTTTCCATTCAGAGTTTCCCTGTTTTTTGAAGACTGGAAACCGAGATGGCCCAAATAAAGGCAAAAGCTTTTATATGTGTGGAGTCCAAAATCAGGAGCCATGTGACTTTGTGCTCCCCACTGAGTAAGTTGAATTTTAAAAAGTCAAGCTTGGGGAATTATCAGTTGCTTACCTACTGTTCAGCAGTTGTTTATCAGAAAGTAATTACTGTGCCACTTTTAATATAGAAAAATATTTCTAAATATGTAGCATACTATATCCATTCATAACTGAAATAATTTTATATTTAGTTTATAATTTTAGCTGGAGTGACAAAAAGGTATCATTGGAAAATACATTTGTGCCATAATTATACAATATCTTCTTTGAAGTTGAAATGTTAGTTGCCTGCTTCTGCAGAGGCTTAAAGGCTCTATTAAAGGCTTAAATATTCTAAACATTTGAACCTTTAATAGATTTTTGTGCTGTTTATTTTACATTTTACTATGCTTTTCAGGCCCTTTTTATAAAACATTTTACTGTACCTGGATTTACAAGTGATTGTTCCAATTCTTGTATCCGCCTTATAATACTGAGAGGGTAGTCAGATTTAAATATTTTTTAACCATCTTTGATACTACTGAGGTAGCATATACATTTATTTTTTCTGTGACAAACATTTATGTAAATAATTGCCTTTTCTTTCCATAGTCTTTCTCCTTCTCATTGCTTGGTGCATGAAGAATATATAGTGGAGCTGCAAATTTTGATTAAGGAAGCAAAAACAGACTTGTACAGGTATATTTTCAGAGGGACACTTGATGCTTTGACAGAACACCATCAATTAATTAATACTTGGCATTTATACCCAGTGTGGTAATCCATGTTTTGTTTTCTAAACTAGATTGTTTTATCGATGCAGTAAAGGTAAAACCGAAGGGAAGAAAGTGTGTGGAAATGTCCTCTGGCAGGTATATCGTTGTTATTTAAGGTTTACATTTTTATAGCAATTAGAAATCTTAAGCTCTTGTT
Organism: Azemiops feae; assembly: GCA_023970755.1. Classification (NCBI taxonomy): domain Eukaryota; kingdom Metazoa; phylum Chordata; class Lepidosauria; order Squamata; family Viperidae; genus Azemiops; species Azemiops feae. The sequence continues at coordinate 1,014,085 of JALGBA010000099.1, forward strand.
ACTTGATTTATTACTATTTCTCTATCTTCTTCTATTCATCATGATCTGAACTACTATTCCAGATTAACTATGGGAAGTTCTAAAAAAATAAATAAATAGAAAGCAGAATAAATTTTGCTTTTCTGGAAGGAACTAATATTTTCTTTTCTCATCTTAAGTATTCTGCACACTCTTTTAACTATCTAAAGATTTCAGAGTCGTACTAGAGTTTAATAAATGTGCATAAATTTCATAATAGGATTTCTCACATTGCACTTAACTAAAATTATTAGTTTATACTGATTAAGAAATGTTATGTTAAAGATATTTAATGGATATTAGTGAAAACTGAAGACAACATTGATAAAAACTCATCTAAATATTCACTAAGGAAGTATTTATAACTGCAGATTGTATTGCTTTGGAATTGGGTAATAGTGAAAAAAAAGGAAAAGAAAATGAGAGAATGTTGGGCTGGTTATAATAGTCTGAATTAGGTTAATAATGTAGAACCACATAATGTAGAAAAATCATTATACAATAATACCTGCATAATTTATGAGTGATCAATAATTACTGTTTCTTATTATTATGGTTAGAGACTTTGCAGGATATATAAAAATTAAGGTATTTCTCAATTGTATCTTAAAAAAAACAGAGCAAATACTCTGATTTAAATGTATACTAATATATCATGTGGCTGTTTTATAGGATTCAAATACCAGTGAACTGCCAGGTAATCCACAGTCTCGGCATGCTTTGGATTTGCTGCATGATCATAAAAATCAAAGAAACCCATTTAAAGTTTCAAACAGGAATCACAAGCAATTTTCTTACAAACACATGAATGACAATGGGTACAGAAATTCAGGAGAAAAAGAAAATCAGAAAAGAGATGTTCAGATCTCTGACAAAGAACAGCTGCCCAATTTACAGACTTTGTCTGTTAAGAAAGAATTTTCATCAACCATGCACATAAAAAACAAAGATTTTGAAGACAAACTTGAAAGTTTATCCAGAGAAGAAACAAAAACTCAAATAAAACCGAGTGAGCCTCAGACTGAATGCACAAAAATATTGGATAGACATAAAAGTAATTCTAGCAAAAGATTTGAGATTTCCTCTAGCCACATGCAAGAGAATTCATCTTTGAGATTTACTGAACATGATTTGCAGAAAAATGAAAATCAAAAACAATCATTGTCAAGCTTCAGTTGCCACACATCAAGCATAAAACCTATTAATGGAGAGAAACTTAGAAAAAATGAATCAGAAATCTATAGAAGCAAAATAGTAACAATGAAAACAGGTAGCAACTGGAAAACAGAAGAAAAAACACTGATATCCAAAGAGCTTGTGACTCTTCAGAAACCGAGAAGTTTCTCAGTAGAACATGCTGGAGACAATATAGAAAAAACACCAATACTATTTCAGAGGGGGAAAACTCCAGAAGAGCAAAAGTGTACCGAGAAACATTTGGACAGTGAAAAACAAGAAACACTGGTGTCATTCAAATCATCTGTTGGGCAAGCAATCGATTCCCAACAAGGAAAGGATTGCATTCAGAAAAAATTGCCTTCCATATTGTCTGAAGTAGCTTCTTTGCAGATGACTAACAGCATGGATAACAAAACTCTTCACAGTCAACTGTCAGCTCAGCTGAATCAGAAACAGGTCTAATCTCTTCTTGCATCTAAGTATTAATTCTTCAGTGAACCAAAAGATTTTCTGTATCAAAATATTAGTTTTTTAGTCTGCACTAAACTGCTAGGGCAGATTGGGCTATAAAGCCATTTAAAGGTTATTTAATTACAGTTCCCAGCAGTCTCTTGAAAGGTCCTAGGTGGTCCACTTGAGAATGAAAGCATAAGGTTTAATAGTTGCATTCCCTTAGGAATAATCTGCTGAAGGCTAAATTTGTAGGTAGAGCTGAAACAAGTAATACATGGGGCCAGAGCTCAAAGTATGTGACTGCTTTGCCCTTTTTTTCTTCACTCAGAAGCTGTCTTTTCGCCCAAGCAGTAATTCCTTGATTAACAGACAGTGAGAGGAAGGGAAACATAGACATCAATAGGAGTTTGGGCAAATTAACCATTATTTTTATAAATACATTTCATTTATTATATAGTTCTTAATTATTCCACCCATGGAGAAAATAAAAGTGGGTTAAATGACTTGGCTTATTGGTATGTAATCAGTAATATAGCTTCTCTTCTTCCACACCCCCTTTTTTTAAATTTGCCTATAGAGGACTTTGAAAACAGTGAATGTGCAAGCTCTCCCAGATAAAGGTGAACGATTATTAAAGCAAGTGCAGGAACTAGAAGCCGCACTTAGGTCTCTTAACCTGGAAGCAGAAGAATGTACAATGGAAGGTAAGCCTTTTTAATAACACAACTGGTATCACTGTGCAATTTCTTTTAAGTATTCACTTAACTATATTTCCACAATAGTTGGATATAGAGATAAATCCTTGGAAAGCAGGCAAGGTAATATTGCATGAGATGTTTGCTGTTAAATTATCTTGAACCAAAAAGCTGTTTAGATAGTCAGAAACATCACTAATACAACACCTGGATCCATGTTATGGAATGCAGCCACAGTTGACATGTGACTAGCAGGATAGCCTTTTCCATTTGCATTCTGAAATTAGCCTATCCAGAAAAGACAGCCAAAATTATTTTTTTCATATTTCAGCCAATTCTTGCAGAACAGCAGATGTGAAGCATAAGAAGATACAGCCTGATCTGTTCACCAAAGTCAACCTAATGCAGCCAGGCCCTGTCACAGGGAAAGAGCCACAGTTTTTCCAGAAGAATACTATGCCTAGTTGTTTTGAACCCTGTCTTCCTTTGGGATCTGGTCGGTTTTGCCATAATACTTTTAAAAATATGTGAGGAAAGGGATAACCATACTGATATCAGAAATGAATGTGGAATATATGCTTAATAATGAAGGAAATAAAAACTCATTTAATTGACTCTCAAGCTTACAAATGGAAGGAGAAGAAAAAGCATAAATGCAATATAGTTTTTTGTTCATCATTTTCCATGAAATAACATTTTCAGCAAGACCTTGCCTTGATTTATTTGAAGACTGGTCCTATATTAATCACTATGGCACAACAAGTTTAAAGTTGCTAATTGTATAACTTCTTTAATTGATTTTTAGATGATTTCAAAAGGCAGATGCTTTATGGAGGCCCAATGACTAATGATCAACTTCAGGCAGTACAAAATGCTACAAGTGATGCAATTAATCAGCTCCACAAATCTCTTGAATGTTGCCCCACAGAGAAATCTGTCAGTGAAGATCCACCTGAATTGAAAGTAAGTGAAAACAAAATAAAAACATTATAAAGCTTTACTTTCTGTAATGTTCTCAATCAATATGTCACCAATGCCACTTAACAAGCTCTCTCTCTCTCTGCCTGGCCTGCTTCAAGCAAACAGCTCTAGCAACTACTCTCACTCTATCCCTCCCCCTTTCGTCCTGCTTGCCTATAACGAAGCAAGGTCTGTAAAGTAAAGGAAAACTGAAGTAAAATCATAAGCACAATAAGTTGACTGTCCCAATTGTAGTTGCTAACCTAGGACTACATGTATTACCCATCCTTAACTCAAAATTATTAATACATAAAATTATATATTAATATAATGGAGAAGAATTAAAATTCTTAACAATACAAACTGATAAATACAGTCCAGCATCCTAAATATTCATGGGATTTTTGTTTGTTTGCAATGTGTTATTGGCCACCTAAAATTTCATCTACAGGGTGGGCATTAATCTAAATCAATTTAATAAAAATAATCCTATAAGTGGGGTTCATAATATTTATTCTGGAATACTTGAGATAGAGAGGTGAACTCTTGAGACCATTGTATAATTGAGAGAAAATGGACATATTTAATATTAATCATATTAGTATTTTTTAGGAGAAGCTACTATTTTGATTTAATGTAATAGGATCTGTCATTAGTAAGCAAAAATATATTGGGTTGACTAGACCAATGTGGACCTTAAAAGAATTCTTCAGAACCACAGATTACCAAAACGTACTATATTTATGTATAAATACAAAATAAAATTAGATCTTGTAATAAGGTAGCAGTTGATTCCATATTTTTCTATTTTTTCAGGTCTCTCTATTGCTGCATCAAAAACAAGCCCTTAGTTGGCTTTTGTGGAGGGAGAATCAGAAGCCATGTGGAGGAATTCTGGGTAACATATCTGTAGCAAAATAGCTGTGCCGATAGGGTGGAAGGTGGGATCTCCGAAAGCCCAGAGTTCATGGTTTTCATATCATAGCCCCATGTTCTGCACAGTGATTTGGTAGTTCATGCTGCCATTACTAGTCTCCAACCCTAGTGTATATATAAGAGAGTGAACTTTCACACTTGTGCAACCCTCCTGGCAATTAAAAGGCCAAAATGCAAAAGAAAAAAGAAGAAGAGGGTGATAAACTCCTGGCAATGTACATATGCGATTGAAAGATTCAGCTTTTCCTATTCCCCTTCAGGGGAAATAAATCTATCTCACAGGAGATAAAATAAATAATTTTTTTAAACAACCTAAACAATAAGTCCTAAATTCTAACTTTAAGTAGCCAAAATGCAAACATTCAGACTGCTTTGTTTAAAAACAAAAATGCAACAAAAAATATAATGCTCCAAGAATCACAGGGTGAAACTGGTTTGTTGTAAATAGTGAGCTCTGTCCAGTTCTTAGAAAAAATATTGAAAAGATCCCGATGTACATGTCAGATCACAGACTATCCTAAATAAAGCAAGTATCTTCATGTCTAGCCTGAAGAAAAATGAGAAGAAAGCTGACAACCAAATTTAATATCTTTTTCAGAGAATTAGACACAATTAGGCTTAGAACCTCAGTGAAAATAAACAATTGACCAGAAAAAAACTTGACTAGTTTTTTTAATATTGAAAATTTATGTTCTCTCTATTTCTTCCTTTAAATTTCCTGCTGTTTGTCAGAAGCTGTTTATAGCAATATCAAACACCCTTTTTAGATCTTGGTTCAACAAGTCCTTCCCCATGTTCCTCCTTGGTTTAGGCCACGGGTCGGCAACCCGCGGCTCCGGAGCCGCATGCGGCTCTTTGAGGCCTTACCTGCGGCTCCGGAGCCTCCTCCGCCATTTTGGCGAGCGCATGCGCGGGTGGGTGCGCGCGCGCAGGTGCGCATGCGCGAACGGCGCCCGCGCATGCGCGAACGGGGCTGCGCGCGCATGCGCGAACGCGCGGCTCCCAGCGTTTTTTTTTTTTAAGCTAAATGGGTCCGTGCGGCTCATCCGACGTTTCGGATGGCCGACCCATGGTTTAGGCCTTGGGTTTCCCAAGTTCCTCCTTGAATTCTGCCCTTCAGTTTTTAAAAACACCAAGCTTTTCCTATTTCCACATATTTCTGTGGAGGTATAGTTTACGGTAAGATTTTAATTTTAATTCTCAGAAGTGGATTTGGTTTTAGCTCCAATCAGCACTTTAGACACTTTTTCTCATAACAAGTTTTATTAGTTTTTGTTTGTTTTACAGCCAAGTGCTTGTAACACATCGTGGAGATAGGGCACTCCAGGGAACACAACAAAAAATACAGTCATACATATACAATTTAAACTACTACTTTAAAAGTTCCCTCTTATGGTATACAATTCGAGCATTCCTAAAATATAAATTGTTTCTCACCTCTATTATTCCAATTTCAATTTATATTTCTCAATCAAATTATATCTCTTATTATATTTCACATACATATTATGTAAATAAACATGAATTTATATATTTTAAAACTATTTCATTAGACATAGTAATATAATAACATTATAATAATAATAATAGGACAATAATTATTTCTATCATAAACAAGTAATATAACTATTATATCTTAATATTTCTCAACTATATTCTATTTCATATATTCTATCCAATATTTTCATAGATCAGTCCACGTCCCTAAAAGATTCCTCAATTGTTTCAGTTTAATCCATTTAATATCTCACTAATTACCATTCAATTCTTATAAATAAAAATATCAATAATATTTCACCAGTCTCAATCTCAATCTAACTCCTTTAATTATAAATTTTCCAATTATTCTTATTGCCATTCCAAATCATACTCAAATCCATAATTTAAATCTAGTGTTGACTCATACCAAAGTGACCTTAAAGATCTCAAAAATATTAGTTCAATCAATGTCCAGAAGCCCTTTTTACCCATCAAATAAAATTTTAACTCTTATTTTTAAATCTAATTCTAGCTTTCTTTTTGTGCCAGGTAGGTTTCCACAACAGGGCTTCTAAGTCCTCCCATCTTAGTAACTGGCTAAAGGCCTTTTCCCACCATTGAGTCCAATCATATTCTTTTTCTCTTTTATCCAGTGTTGTCTGTACTGTCATGTTGTCAACGTTTTTTGTGCCTCGTATTTGGAAGTCCAATCCTGTTGCTTTTAAAGTTGTAAATGTTTTAGTTGAGTTCTGCCTTTGATCATCAAAGAAATCCATCATGTAGGATGTGTCCTCTTCCTCTTCAATAAATTCAGTAGATTCAATAGATTGTAAATGTATTCCATCCATCTCATTAAGTTGTAGATCTGATTGTCTATCATAGTCAATCAAAGGTTGAGCTTCAATTTTTAATTCTGAGTCCTCCTTGAATCTAAGCGATCTAATATGTTCTTTAAGTTCCAGTCTTGCTTCCAAGATTTTTTCTAATATAAGTCCATAATTAATCTGTGAATAGGATTCCATCTTCTTCTTTTTTTTTTTTTTAGAGAAGTTCAGCTTAAAAAATAGATTGCAGCGTTATAAAATATAAAATGCAGACAGAAATATATTTCCAAAGAAAGATAGAGGAAAAAAAACAACCAATAGTCAAGACCAGCACAGAGATAAAAACTGGCAGTCAGTTGTTATATTGTAATCCAGTCTGGGCATCAGGCCAAAATCAGGAAGTGGGAGTTCAAAGAGCAAGTTACATTGTATCAGTCTGTTTCTGGGCTTCATGCCAGGTCCCAGGATGCATTGTATCCAAAATAATCTACATAAGTCCGCCCAGAGAGCAAAAAGTTTTTTAGGCAGTACTGTTCAGGAGGGGGGGGGGAAACAAAGAACATTCCACCCCCTCCCTAAGGATTTTCACCTAAACTGAAGATAAACAAGCCAAAAGAGAAAGTCACAATAATCCGGATGCTCGAGTTCCAACTGCTTATGTAGACAAAATAAAATAGTAAAAAAAAACAATAATTGTTTTTCCAAAGCCCGTTTTCCCCAGTAATCAAACGCTGCTTTCTCAAAATAGGGAAATAGTTCTTAAAGCTGTTAGCAGGGAAAAAGGTAAATTAACAAGAGGGAAGGAAAGGTCTCACCCGGATCTTCCACGGTGGTTCTTTTCGCTTAGATGTTGCTGTGACTTTCGGCTGGAGCAGCTGAGTGATCGGCCATGTTACTGGCCGATCTTTTCCCCGTCGGCCCAAAGGTGGTTTTCTAGGACCGCAGAGGGAGCCGCCGCTCCCTCCGCGATCAACGAGTGCCCTCCTCTACGGTGGTCGCCCCTCCAGGGCGACTTTCGACCCTATCCAGGGTCTACCGGCGGGGGGAAACCGGACGGCCAAGAGAACGAGTTCTCTGCACGTCCGCGGGCGCTGCGACCGGAACCGGAAGTCCTAGACACTTTTTCCATATAAAATTTAATCCATTCATTTCTCTTTAATTATTTTTACATAAAAGAGGAAAATATATAATTATTGGTGGAAAACAGGATACATATGGAAGATGAGGACTCAAATATGAATCAGAGAGTTAAGGTGCCCATGTACATAAATCCATATTTTTGCTTTATTCTATTTTTTTCTTTCCAGCGGATGATATGGGCTTAGGGAAGACTTTAACAATGATTGCTCTCATCCTGGCCCAAAAGTGTGCAGAAAAAGAAAAAGAGAAGAAATTAGAGCTTTGGATGTCCAAACAAGGTACAAAAATAAAAATCACTATCTGTCAACTCATTTACACAGTGTAATTAGATTGGATTGTTTCTGGTTAATTGTTTAGAAAGGACATATGGAACATGAACTATTTATTGTAAGTAAATTAGGAATTGGCAGCACTGATCACTAGATTAGGTGAAATATTAAAATTGTAGGGGGGAAAATCCTAAGGAAAAGAGTTCCTTCTCTCCACAAACAGGATTAGCCATGATTTGTGGCCATTAGGAAAGATCTAAAGCTGATGTTAGGGAGGGAAAATATGAGGGGCCAGAACCCTGAAGAGACATATTATGCATTGTGGTATTTTGTTTAGATCCCATCTCACCTAGTAACTTTTGCATTTTCAGATTCTATTGATACCTGTTCACACGGCACCTTGATTGTTTGTCCTGCATCTCTGATTTATCACTGGAAAAAGGAAGTGGAAAAATATGTAAAACATGGCAAACTGAAAGTATACTTATATCATGGACCTAACCGAATTAAGAATGCTAGTATGTAAGTGCAAAGATAGTTTTAAGATGCAATGTATCTTGCCCTATGCTATTGCTTTAATATGTTGGGATACTGGAAAAAAAAAGCCTGGCTATAAAGCTGTTTAAGAATAAAAGCACAAACTGACATTTCAGCTCTGGCTTAGGCCTACAATCTCGGCAGTCATCTTCAGCCCTCATTAGTTAGTGATGAGTATCTCAGCATATTCTACAGGCAGTGCTTTTGTCAGAGCTTTTCAGGAATATAACTAAGGATATTCAAAATGCAAAGTTTCCCTGGAAAATTGATCTGGAGTACCCTAAATTTATCATATAAAAATATTTGTGATCTACTCAGTTGTGTACTTGCTCTTAGCAGTTTTAATACATCTTTAGTACATCTTTGTGAAGCTGATGAAAATACGGTGCCAACTACCATAAGGACTGCCTGTAATTTTGTTGTGGAACTAGAAGCAGCTGCCTGCTGATTTGTTTGTCCCTTTCCCCATGTCTGGAAGAAAAGAGTGGATGGAAATACACCATTCATTAGCAACTTTGAAAGCAGCCACACTTATTATTCCTCAACATTAAAATTAAAAACAGAAAGGTAATTCTGAGGTGCCAGATTCTTTACCAACTATGTCTCCTTCTCTTTGCAGCCTTTCTCAATATGAGATTGTTATCACTACTTACAGTATTCTAGCCAAGGAAATTCCTATACAAAAAGAAGAAATAGATGTTGCTGAAGATTGTCTAGTACAGGTGACTGAAATGTGCAAAACTGATTTTAAAATAGAAACGGAATTGCTCTGTTGAGATAAAGACTATATTTAAAGATAGATCGATAGACAGATCTGTGAACCTTGATATAGAATGATTTGTGCTGGAATGGTTACAGATTCACTTGTTATATAATTCAATGGATTATCTTTTATGACTTTTCTGGCTTGTCTGTATTTCTACCTAAATAATTCTCAATGTAGCCTTAATTATATGGCGCAAAAGCAAGTAGTAAAAGTTAGTTTAAAGATTAATTTAATTTAAAAATTAATTTTATTTACATCTATTTTAGTATAATTTCTAAAAAAAAATTACTTTCACACTCCAAGTAAACTTTATGACATTTAATTGAAGGAGTGAAATGGTTTCTTAATGTTTCAGATTAAGATACTTTTGATCTTTAAAAAAGCTCTTTACATATTGACCCGATCTACAATTTTCAGACAAATTTGTGGATCCAATTAATTTCATACTTCTTTTAATGTTCTGACGTCTTCACCTCAAAATATTGCAGTACATTTTGGAACATGTATATTGAGAAAAAATAGTCTTACATGTACATTCTAGATACATTCAATGCAAATGTGCTGGCAGTGTTGCAAACATCACAGACTAATGGTGAAATCTACTTCTCTAGGATACATCATTTCTTTGCTGTCCTCTAGTATGTATACGCTGGGCTCGAATTATACTGGATGAAGCCCACAATATCAAAAACCCCAAAGTGCAGGCCTCAATAGCTGCTTGTAAACTGAGAGCTACTGCCAGATGGGCTGTCACTGGAACACCCATTCAGAACAACCTCTTGGATATGTACTCTTTGCTTAGGTAGGTTAATCTCATTAATGAACAGGCAAAGGCTTTGTAAGTTAAGCATGCTTCTTTCTTTCTTAAATGGGTGTTGTCTTCCTCTTTCTATCTCATACATGCTCATATTTGCTAATTGTAAAGGAGAGGCTAACTTAATATAAGCCTAACACAGAGGCTCTTCAAACTTGGCCCTTTTATGACTTGTGGATTTCAACTCCCAGAATTCCTCAGCCAGGAATTCTGGGAGTTGAAGTCCACAAGTCATAAAAGGGCCAGGTTTGAAGACCTCTGGCCTAACCCAAGTCTTTTGTTACTATATTGGGCTTATATTTTGCAGAGAGCTTTAAATATAAAGTGATTTGTCCTGAATCTGTTAATCCTCAACAGCAGTGTCTCACCTGTCTCTACTGCCTTCCTCTTACTTCCTTTTACCCACAGGTTTCTTCGTTGTTCTCCTTTTGATGAGTTTAAGGTATGGAAGAGCCAAGTTGATAATAATACAAGAAAAGGAGGAGAGAGATTGATGATTTTAACCAAGAGTCTCTTACTACGAAGAAGTAAAGACCAGCTTGATTCATCTGGCAAGCCTTTAGTAATAACATTTTTCCATTTATTTTTGCCATTCTGCTTTCTTTAATAGATCACAGAATTACAGTTTTTCTTGCTCAAGTGTGAAAATAGAGTGTATTACTTTTTTAATTAATTAGACAAATTTTATTTTACAATCAAAAAATTTCCTTTGTGAGACAAAGAAACAATGCTCTTTCCCATCTTCAGTTCCATGTATAAAAAAACCCGAATGTTACTTAAACGCTGGTGACAAACAGCAGCTCTGTGTGTCAGTGTAGCTAAAAGGAAGTAGAACAAATCACACATGCTCTCTCCATTCCACGCTCCCCAGCATTTTTTACCCAGCATCAACCACATCTTCCCCGTAACAGTAAAAGTTTAATTTTAAAAAATGGAATATTTGAAAGCAAGATTTTTACATTGTTTGCTTCTGCCAAACAGATTTTAAATTCTGTACTATGTGCTATACTGGTCTGCCAAGTTTTATTATACTTGACTATTGATAGAATTTTGAGGGGGGGAAATGGTAAAGCCACAGACTTCTGAATCATTTATACACAACACTGTTATTGTGTTGCTTTGATAAATCTATGCTTAAGATGTTAAATATTCTGCAAAATTCCCTTATTAGATGTATTATTACCTGGTTGGGCTTCAGGGATTTTTATTTTCTGTCGGCACAAAACAGCATATAATGTGCCAGTATTTTGTTCACATGGCATCTCTCAGTTCTAGGCCTGGGAGTGGAATGAAAAATGTGTTGTCTGGATTTTTCCTTGGACAGAACAGTCTTCTACTTTATTAATTTTGAGTACCTAATCATTTGGTACAGTCTTTAAAATTGTTCTGGTTCTTCCTTCCCTTTAGATATCTCTGCCTCGGCGCTGTGTTCAGGTGCACAGATTGAAACTCTCTGAAGATGAACAGTCAGTATATGATGTACTTTTCAAACGATCAAGGTGTGATACCTACAAGGGCATAAATGTATAAATGTATCTGTTAACTTAGTTTCAGAGATTAGCTCTATTTTGAGACTATAGTTAACATTTTCAGTGCTGCTTCTTTCTTGGGAGAAGCATTTCTAACCTTGCTCTGTTTTCTTTCTAGTGTGCATTCTGTTTAAAAGCACAGAGAAATCAGTTGTCTATATGGCAGAGTTACCATCTCAGAGACACATTCCCACAAAAGATTGATGTTTAGATGTATGGATATAATGAAGATACAATGGATATCTTAAATAATGAATAATGAAATAGATATAATGAAGAAATTAGCCCCTGAATCATTTTCTCATGCTACATGTTTGCTTTCCCTTTAAATTTAACCCTTACAGACTTATGATTTCATAAAACAGAGGTATTTTTTTATTTTGTATATCTTCCATAGCATAGTTAACATTATTGCATTTAATTCAATATTTACAGTTTCATCCAAACAAAGACAAGAGCCTTGAAAACAAATATCATTATTATATAAATAAGCTGTAAGGTTTAGGACTGAAAGTGATCGGTTTTATTGTGTAGCTTCTGCCTAAATTCTGTCTGTTGGTTTAAAATGATCAGAATTTTGCTATATTCCAAAAGGTTGGAACTCTTGCTTTTTTATGTTGTTGTTGTTAGTTGCGAAGTCGTGTCCGACCCATCGCGACCCCATGGACAACGTTCCTCCAGGCCTTCCTGTCCTCTACCATCTTCTGGAGTCCATTTAAGCTCACGCCTACTGCTTCAGTGACTCCATCCAGCCACCTCATTCTCTGTCGTCCCCTTCTTCTACTGCCCTCAATTTTTCCCAGCATTAGGCTCTTCTCCAGTGAGTCCTTCCTTCTCATTAGGTGGCCAAAGTACTTGAGTTTCAACTTCAGGATCTGGCCTTCTAAGGAGCAGTCAGGGTTGATCTCCTCTAGGACTGACCGGTTTGATCACCTTGCAGTCCAAGGGACTCGCAGGAGTCTTCTCCAGCACCATAGTTCAAAGGCCTCAATTCTTTTGCGTTCAGCCTTTCTTATGGTCCAACTTTCACAGCCATACATTGCAACTGGGAAAACCATGGCCTTGACTATACGTACTTTTGTTGGTAGGGTGATGTCTCTGCTTTTTAGTATGCTGTCTAAATTTGCCATAGCTTTCCTCCCCAGGAGCAAGCGTCTTTTAATTTCTTGGCTGCAGTCCCCATCTGTGGTGATCTTAGAGCCCAGGAAGATAAAATCTGTCACTACCTCCATTTCTTCCCCATCTATTTGCCAGGAATTGAGAGGGCTGGATGCCATGATTTTGGTTTTCTTAATGTTGAGTTTCAAGCCAACTTTTGCACTCTCCTTCTTCACCCGCATCAAGAGGCTCTTTAGTTCCTCTTCACTTTCTGCCATTAGAGTGGTATCATCTGCATATCTTAGGTTGTTTTTTATGTTACAAAGTATCAAGATCTCAGAAAAGTGTTTTTATTATCTCAGAAGCTACATTTACCACAGGGTATCTAGGGAAAGATCTTGGAATATCTTGCCCTCCAGAGTGAGGTCGGCTCCAACCCACCTGAGCTTCCACAAGAGCTTAAAGATCAGGTTCTGTCAGTTGACTTGGAGCTCCAAAGGAGGGGCTTCATGTTGCAGGTGGTTGTAGATTAATATCAGATCCCATCTCCTCCGCCCCCGCTGAACTTTCTCCCTCCCCCTCTTTTAGCAGTTTTATTTTGTATTTTTATATTTTTGTAATATTTTATTTATATAGTTTTACCTTTTAATATTGTAAGCCACTCAGAGTTATCCTGTGCTAAGATGGGCGGCCAATAAATTTAATGAATAAAATAAATATATAATTTTTTTATCTGGATCTGCACCACCATTATTTTTTGTCTCCTGAGAGGTTTTTTCCGAAAGGTTATGGCTTCCGACATATTCTCTGCTTTTTCCTTAAAATATGAAATTGCTAAATGATACATGTTAATCCCTTTGTTTACTACAGATAGTCCATACCTTACAACCACAACTGAGCTCAACATTTCTGTTACTGAGTTCTGCCCCATTTTACAACCTTTCTTGCCACAGTTATTAAGTGAATCAATGCAGTTGTTAAGTTAGTAATACAGTAGCACAGTTAAGTGAATCTGGCTTCCCCATCGACTTTGTTTGTCAGAAGGTTACAAAAGGCAATCATATGACCCAGGGATACTCCAAAAGTCATAAATATGAGTCAGTTGCCAAGCGTCTGAATTTTGATCACATGACCATGGGGATGCTGCAACAGTTGTGTGAAAAATTGCCCTACGTCACTTTTTTCAGTGCTGTTGTAACTTTTGAACAGTCATTACCTGAACTGCTATAAGTTGAGGACTACCTGTACTTGAAATATTTTCATTTGCTCTCCATGTTATATTCCTCAGAAAAAGTCTTATATTATTTATACTTTCAGTTGGTATTTATGGTTCATCTTGAGTTTGTTATAGTGATTTGTGATCAATCCCTTTATAAATTGCATTCTCTTTTTGGCCAGAGGTTTCTTGATGGCACCAGATTAGCTGGCTGACCCACCTCCTGTTTAGTCCGTGCATCTGTGCTTGTCTGTCTTGGGTTTGTATAAAAACAGGGAAAGAGACCTGAACTCAAGTTGCTTCGTTATGCCTTCTTGATGTTTAGGTCAACACTGCAGTCCTTTCTCAAACACCAGGAAACTTTGTGTACAGGCTATTCTGGAGACAACCCATTTAATATAGGTAAGGTATTAAATATCTCTTGTACTCTGTGTAGAAATGTGTTGATAGGAATCCGATCAGGCTGTTCCACATTTTTGTTGCTGTTTTTGTAACCTCATGTTTCCTATTAAAAGGTAGTAATTTGCTCTAATAACAGTACACTTACCTTGAAGAAACATCCAAAGAAACATCTGGTGTTTTTTTTTAAAATAAACAATGGGTTGGCAGCCTAAGGCCACAAGACTCTACAGCCCCCAAACCTTTTTACATGCCATGAAGCTCTTTCTAGCCACAGTTGCCAGAAACTGGGCAATTTCCCCCCCCCCCCGAGGTATAAATAGTTGAAAATTGTAATATAGCTTTAAATTACAAGTAGTCCTCAATGTACGGCCACAATTGACCCCAGAATTATGGTTGTTAGTGGTCACCCACATGATCACCTTACTTAACAACCATAATCCCTGCTCTCCCCATTGTGGTTGTTAACCAGAGCACGAGATGCCTCGGAGTATGGGAGGCCTGGTGCTGTCCTAGGCTAGCGCTGCAGCATCTCCCCAGTTCACAAGTGGTCTGTCCCAGGCATCCCAGGACCTCCCCCACCCCCTGAGACACTCTTGTGTTCTCTGCCCACCTGGCTGCATCCTACACCTTTGGGCCTCTTCCACTCTGCTCCCCCGTTCTGCTTCAATCTACTTACTTTTCTGAAGACCACCTATAGGAAAGGGAACTCCCATACAAGAGCCACGTGGTACCATCCTAGAAGAAGGCGTCATTTTGGAAGCAGCTACAATTGCAATAATTGAAACATAACTCAAATAAAACTTTGAATTCTTTCTCCCAACTCCCAAGTGTGTGTGCCAGGGGAGGGTTCCAGTCTCCACATAAACAAATGATTTTTATTTCCCTTTTCCATTTGGCCTAATTCCCCTACCCACTGGTTTGGCCTCCCACCCTCAAATTGTAATTATACCTTTCAGAAACCAGATTTCCCATTTCTGAAATAAATTCTGTTCTGAGAGTTTTGTCTTTGACACATATGCAGTTTCATCTTTGATAGGAGCACAGCAGTTTAAAGTGTGTCAGCAGGATTCCTCAGGAAAGATGGTGAAAGATAGGTCTCCCGTCTCCACCGCTATTCACGTCCTGTCCCTCTTGCTGAGGCTTCGTCAGTGCTGCTGCCATCTTTCTTTGCTGAAAGTGGTAACTATGGCAGGCTTACAACTATTCATCCCTTCTGATGGGAGATTATTTGAGTTCAGAAATTGGGGATCCTTGGCTGTATCCTTTTTCTTTCAGACTCTTGACCAGGCTAACATGAATAGCGAAGGCATCTCTCTATCAATGGAAGAACAACTCAGTGCTTTAAGTCTGTCTGAACCTGATAACAGTGATCCATTCTCAATGGTGAATCTCTTTGGAACAGCTTTTGGTGCTGATCTTTTTGAAATGACCAAGCAGAGCACCAAGGTAGGAAGACAGTTGCAGTCCTTTCAAGGGAATTCCAGATTTGGTATCTTTTTTAACAGAAGTAAGGGGGGAAAGAGGATTATTTATATATATTTATCAATATGCAGACAGACCATCACTACATTCCTAGTGGGCTGTTAAAGAACCTCTTTATGGGGAGAGATATGAGTCTTACTACAGTAGTTTTGACTCCATGCTCTGCATCAGCACTGACTCTTCATTTCAAACTCCTGATTGCCATCTTGAATGGCCAGTCTCCAAGGAATTTTATTTTGATTTATTTAACCAAGTAGAACTTTGTTCAGTTGGGAGTCCTCATCAATTCCCGATCGTGCAGAGCATTTTATTCACCTGAGTAGGAGCTAAAGAGTTTGTGCATGCTTTGCTGCTCAATATGGCAAGGGGCTGGATTTTACTGAGTCACTTGTATGGCATGTGATTCTTCGTCAGGCGCCCCCAGTACTTTAGTTAAAAGAATTTTACTTTCATTTGTTTAACTAAGTAAAACTTTGTGCAGTTGAGTGTCTTCATTGACTCCTAAGTAAGTTAAAGTTAACTAAAGAGATTCTAATAATGCATAAGGTGAGGAAATAGGGCATGGGGTGAGATGAAAAAAATGCATATTTGAAATATGGTTGCAATTTAAAATGAAAAAATGGCTTCTATGCTTTTTGCATATGAAAGCCAGTTTGGTCTAGTGCACGGGTCGGCAACCCGCGGCTCCGGAGCCGCATGCGGCTCTTTGAGGGATCACCTGCGGCTCTGGAGCCTCCGCCGCGGGCGGGGTGCGCATGCGTGGGCGGGGTGCGCATGCGCGGGCGCGCGGGCGTATGCGCGAATGGGCGCGCATGCGCGAACGGGCATGTGCGCGGGCGCGGGCGGGTGCGGCTCCCAGGGGTTTTTTTTTTTAGGGAAACGGGTCCGTGCGGCTCGTTGGATATTTCGGCTGGCCGACCCATGGTCTAGTGGTTAAGGCCCAGGCTAGAAATCAGGAGACCATGAATTCTAATCTTGCCTTAGCCATGAAAGCCAGCTGGGTGACCTTTGGCCAGTCACTCTCGCTTAGACCCACTCACCTCACAGGGTTGTTGTGGGGAAAATAAGGAAGGTATGTTGGATATGTTCAGCACGTTGTGTTATTTGTAAAAATAATGCAGATAAATAAAATATGCTACTTTCTGCATTGATCTTACACACTTTTCTCATTATGGCCCTGATACATTCACAAATGGCTTTTAACCCAAAAGCAACATTGTGTATCCATGCTTTAAAATAATGTATTTGTATTCATAGAGAAAAGTCAAATAGATTACCATTTTGTTTTAATACTTCAGTTGCTTCAGGCAGCAAAATAGGATGGGTGTGTGTGTTAAAGGGCCATCTTTTTTATTTGAGTTATATGACTATACGTCAGCTAAGCTGGCTCCAGAGTCTTCTCTAATTACAATAGAAAATGTAAGGTTGGCTGAAGTACCAGGTAGAAAAGTGAGTAGTTCTGCTGAAAAATGCATTTTCCAAAACAGCTTGCATTCAAATTGATGATTGCAATTATGCATTTTTAAGAACTAGTTACTTATTCAGCTTGTTTTCCTTTCCCCTCCATTCCTTTCTCATTTGTTACCTTTTTAAATTAGTAAACCTAATAGAGAAATAGTCTTCTTTCCTATTGGACCTATTTAAGCTCATTTAAGCGCTCATATTTTCAGATGAGAACAAAATAAAAATGCTAGTTTAAATCAATAAATCTCCAGTTTTTGGCTTTACACGCAGTGGAACTTACTTCTAACTAAACAGGTTTAATGTTGGGCAGGCTCATTGTTATGTGTTCTTTCCTCTCTCATCCTTTTAGATTTCTCACCTATTAGAAGAACTGAAGGGAATTCAAAATCATTCTCAAAAATGGTGAGTATAGCCATAGTAAGGAATGTCACCTCAGTATCTGAGCACAACGCCTCAGCTACCCTCCTCTCTGCCGGCCTTGCTGTCTGCTGATGAGGCTTGCTCAGCCTGGCCCTATGTGAGGCAACTGCTGGCCATGCACATCCTTCTCTAAACTGCATTCTGTCTTCTTGCAATGCTTTGGAAAGCTTTGCAAGAAGGCCACACCTGCCCCTCTTCAAATCACATGGGCAATTTCCAACCAGGTAGCTTCCAACAAGCAGAATCAGTGGAGAAGCCGACAATAAAATCTCAAGTTACAATCCTGTGATATCTTGCTTAAGGACCATGGATGATTTGCTTAATGACCACAGCAGAAGTGAGATCATGATCATGTAATGTCTCACTTAAAGAGCACATCATTTGGTGATAGAGTTGTTGTTCCCAGTTGTGGTTGTTAAGCAAAGACTAGCCGTAGAATAACACAGAGATATTTGCCTTAAGAGGTTCATGTGTGGTATTCCTAATGTTTTTGAATGTTAACATGTAATAAACATTTTAATAGTATTTTTTATTAAAAAGTACAATTACAAAAGTAAAAATTAATTAAAAAAAGAAATAATGGAAAATACAGAAAAGCAAAAATAAAGCAAAAATAAGAATGCAGTAAGGAAAAAGAACTATATAATGAAATGACTTCATCACATCAAATGTAAACAATTTTAACTTATTGACTTAAAATATAACAGACAGTCTCTTTCCATATCCCATCTCTTATCTATAAAATCTTTAAAACCTAGTCGTATCAGTTCTGATCAGCAAAAGTCCATTAAAGGTTATCAGACATATCAACATGTCTATTTTAACCTTAACCAAATAAACCAATTTTATATTCCCTCCTTTACTTTTAGCAATTTTGATCTTTAGTCTCTTCAACTAATGACCTAGAACCTGATTTCTTTTCATTTTTGCTTTGTCCCTTCTCGATTGTTCAAAGCTTTGGCAAAGTAAATCCAATATAGGAAAAATATCAAGGTCTCTGTCTGGGCTTGTTATATATATATAACCCTTTTAATTATTAAGTCAGCACTGGACTTCTTTCGTATTTCAAGTGCATAATGTTTTTCTATATCATTTTTGTGGCCTGTCATTTCTAAATCTACTTTCAGATCAGTCTCAATTTTGTCCAGTAAAACCTTTTCCTCTTCCATAACATTTTTTAAACTCAGTCTATTTATAGAGACAGACATTCTTAAATTAACGTCTGAGTCCATTCTTCAAAAATAACCTTTAATATGTCCAATGTTAAAATATGTTGCTGTCCTCAATTAGTAAAATTTAAGTGTTCTTCTCCTTTGTTTATTTCCTTCTGGTCCTTGTAGTGACCAATCATTTTAGCTCATCCTGTCATTTTTTAAAAAAAAAAAGAATCCAAAACAAAAGCATTTTCCCATGGGTATTTTTATAATTTATTTCAAATATTATTTCAAATCCATCTGGACCCTTCATTCTTAAACATGTGTCTAAAATTTCTTTCTCTAACATTGAAGGAAACTCACCTGGTATAGTAAAACCTGTTGATCCAAAGGTTCTTAATAGCTGAAAAATAGTTAATGAGCAATTTCCAAAAGTGATTAGAAAAGGAAGTACGCAAACCCAGTGTCTTTTTGAAGGTGCCAGCTGTGAGCCAGCTGCCCATTCCCTTGACTCCTAGAACTCTAAACCCACCAGAGACCAAGTGTGGAGCACTTGTGGATGATCTCGCATCCTCCCCTTGTCCAGAGAGGAATTATCTACTTAACTGGCGCTTCATTCCATCACAATTATCAGATCTGCTTTTAGTTGAGATGTCTTCAGTTTGCCATTTTCCCCCCAGCATCGTAATAGCCATTTCCATTGTGTTACAGAAGTCTGTATTTATATATTATATTTATTGTTACACCAGTTATGCTAGATCAGTGATGGCGAACCTTTTAGAGACCGAGTGCCCAAACTGCAACCCAAACCCACTTATGGATCATCGGGTGCCGGGTGGGCGTGGCCCATTGGGTGGGCGTGGCTGCTGTGGTAACGGCAGACTGGGTGGAACTAAAAAGTTCAATCAATTCCAACTTTGCGAGATCTTTTTTTCCCTGCGAGAAGTTGAAATTGATCGAAGCTTTTTTTTTTTTGCACACGGCGGCGGAGGCCTAAAGCGAAAAGGTTTTATAAAACCTAGCTGAAGACCTAGGACTGGGGCAATGGCGCCTGTGCCCACAGAGAGAGCTCTGCGTGCCACCTGTGGCACGCGTGCCATAGGTTCGCCACCACGGTGCTAGATTGTCCGGTATTTTGTGTATATTAAAGAAGATGGGTGAATTTGTTGCTGAAACATAAGGTTTGAACCAGAAACAACATTGTTTTTGCTTTCTTTTCTACCTTTATAGTGTTGTTGTATCTCAGTGGACAAGTATGCTTAAAATTGTGGCAATACATCTTGACAAGCTTGGCCTGAAACATGCCGTAGTGGATGGTTCAGTGAACCCAAAACAGAGGATGGATATCGTTGAAGAATTCAACAACAATCCTAAGGGAACCAAGGTATGAAAAAAGCGCTCCAAAGTAATTATTTTTCATTGCTGCTGCTTCGGAATAACGATTTCTAATTTTAGGTATTTGCCAAATTATTTTTTTTGCACAAAATAGCAATTGGAATGTTAACTGATTATTCTATTGGCAAAATAATTAATCTGATTTTTATATTGGAGTGACTGACTTCAAAGGCCTTTCCCTAACTATTCTGAATCAGCTAGAATTGTCTGTAATGATAGATCGATAGATTACACTTTGCAACTCAATCTGCAGTCTGAACTGCAAGTAAAAGGAAAAGCCTTCCACTGATTCGTTTCATAAGACAGTTTTGGTATTTCATGCAGTGTTAGATTCAAAAATCTGCATTCTGAAAGTCATTACAGTCATAGTGTATGACTCTGTCCATTCAATCAAATTTAAAGCTCTTATAGCTGAAATCAATTATTCCAAATCAATGACGACCTGCATTGAAGTGAAGAGTTTCTGAATTTTGTAAGTCTTATCCTGTCCATGTTACAAAAATCTCACTGCATTCAGTGGGGCCATTCCCAGGGCAATGCAGAGGAGAGAAATAGATAGTCCTGTTCTAGGAGGCAAGATCAAAAGAACTGATGTGAAAAGTGATTTCCACCTTTCCACATGAGAGTGGCAATATTCTTGTATATAATTGTATGTGTTTTCAAAAAGCATAGTTCTACAGAGGGTGTTCTATGAATTTAGAAAAGCAAATAAGAAAAGCATCTATTTAGAACTTAACTGACTGCATTTGTGCTTGATCTTAAACCAAGACTTTTAACTTAAGTCAGAAGACCTTTGTGGCTTAGTTTGCTTATAATGCTATACCTTAATGGGTTGATTTATACATTATTAAGACAAAGACGAATCCACCTTGTAACTTAGTGAACTTTGTGGGAATTTTGCTTTATATCTTCTCCAACCTGGCATGCTAGATGTGTTGGACTGCAACTCCCAATATTTCCAGTCATCATAGCCAAATTATAATACACATCTGGATGGCAATATAAATCAGCCCTTGAATATATAGTATATCAATAACTTGTGAAATAATAAACCAACTATCCCTCTTATTCTTATCATAGGTGTTGTTGATTTCACTTCTGGCTGGAGGTGTTGGCCTTAATCTGATTGGAGGAAACCACCTCTTCCTTCTAGACATGCACTGGTAAGATACAGCAGCTTTTTATTTCCATGTTAGAAAAAATATGTTGTTTCCAGTTACAATAATGAAATCTGATTAAAAGAATAGCATTATTAATTGAGGTTCCCAAATTATGCCCTTAATTCTTTTTGTCATTTGCCACTCAAAATAACATGTTAAATCTATACCTGTTGGCTGTTTAATGAAATGAATCTAACATCTCCCTATATTTGTCAATTACCTTCTGAATTATTATTATTATATTTTCATCATGCCTTATTTTATATATATTTGTTCAACTGAAGATGGCAAACATACCTAAAACTCAACACTCTGTTGAGATGGGTTTGGCTGAGAGTGAGTGACTGGCTGAAGCCACCTAAATGGTTTTCATTCCTAAGAGAGCTTAGTGTTTTCTATGCCAGCACCTTAACTACTATACCATCTGGCTTTTGAATTATTTTTAATTGCTGCCCCAGGTGGTGAGCTGCTAATGGGTGTTACTATCCATTACTCTTTCCATATTACATATTAACTGCATTGAACAGAATACTAGTTGTGCAACAGAACGAATAGAGAGGAAGAAACAGATGAATAGATACGGGGGGAAATGATGGATGCTATTACTGATTCTTCTAAGGAAAAGATGATTCTAACAAGGTAGAAAGGGAAATCTATTGCTTGCTATTTGGTTCTGTTTTCACTTCTTTTGTTGTTGGTTATAAGTGCTTTGTTACTTTTTCCTTAAATTTCAGGAATCCAGCACTAGAAGACCAAGCCTGTGACCGCATTTATCGGATGGGGCAGCAGAAGGATGTTAAGATCCATAGGTAGTGCTTCACAAAATGTCTTACATCATTGCTATAAGTTTTGACAGAGGAATTGTGTCAAGTACAGAGCTCAAAATTGCATGGGTAAAATTACTTCAGTTTGACTACTATCTTTAAAGAATTGTAGAAATTTCAATTTGAGATTGTTCAACTAGTTCAGTCACTTGATCCAGTGAAGAATTATCACTTAGCTGAAAACCAACTGGCAGTGCGTCACAATTTATAGGAATGATGGTTTAAAAACTGACCTAATTGTATATTGTGCTTGGGTTTAGATTTGTCTGTGAAGGAACTGTGGAAGAAAATATCTCGGAGCTGCAAACCAAGAAAAAAGAATTAGCTCAGAAGGTGTTATCAGGAAAAGGAGAGTCCTTCACCAAGCTGACTCTGGCTGATCTCAGACTTCTGTTTGGCATTTAGCTGTTCATTTTTTTAAAATTTCTTCCAATACACAGAATAAGTGTGCATTTGAAAAGTTCACTATTCTTTAATAAAATGACCAATATTATTATGCTACAGCTCTTTTTTATGTGTAAATAGCTATTCCATGAAAACCCATCTCACTGTCAGAGCAATTGTGATATTCAGTTAAAAGCATAAAAACCATTTAAAAGTACAGGTACATCAGTAGAAGTAAATGGGTAGAAACAAAATTAAAATAAAAGGCAGGAGAAGGGCCTTAAGGTGCCAACCACCCCCAGGGTTGCGTGCTACTTTGTGAGCCCCATGTGAGTTGGCAGGGCCAAGTCTTCAAACTCTTTTGAAAGGCCAGAAGAGAGTGTCCCCTCTAGGAGGAGATATTCCCCAGGGTGGGGGCAATGGCAGAGAAAGCCCTCTTCCTATCCTGCCAAATTCTTCATCTGATGAGGTCTGTAACATGCTTGGCCAAATGGGAAGGACTGATGTGATGGGGATAACATGACCCCATATCATGTTGGCTTTTAAGGTAATAAGCCAGACCTTGAATTGGACCCAGAAAAGAACCAGCACCCAAGGTAGTTCATGCAGCAAAGATGTTACATGTGTCATCCCAAGATTGCTTGTGCAACTGCATTCTGCACCAACTGATGCTTTGGATATTCTTCAGGGTAGCCCCATGTAAAGAACACTGCAATGGTCATATGGAGATGACTAGGACATGAGTGACTTAAGGGGGTCTCCTGATCCAGGAAGGGGCCTATCTGGTATGCCACACTGATTGGCAAAGGTCCTCTTTGCCTCAACTGCCTGCTCCTCGAGCAGGAGTCGTGATCCCAGATTATGCACCAGGTCTACCTGAGCCAGTGCAAGCCCATCCAAGACCAAAAGATGATAAATCCCTGGATACAGAGGAGCCCCCTACTCACAGGGTTCAGCAGACGACCGTTGTTTCCCATCCTGGCCCCCACAATATGCCTTGTCTATAAAGTCAAGAAAATTCAGAAAACGTTTTTGGTAATCTATACTACATTCATATGCTACAACATACTTGGAGCTACTGCACCAGAAATTGAATTGTCATATTGTGATTTTAATGCAAGAGGATTTATTATATAATTGTACTTTCATTTTACTGTTTTGTACTGGCTTTTGCTATAGCTCTTGTATGATTCTTAGTCTTTAGATTGTTTATACATTCCATAAATAAATAGGCACATTATGGATAGAAATGCAGAAAGATGGACATTTCTGCATGCAAATGGGGCTCAAGTATTCAATGTTCAGATGAGGACTGGTCATCCTGATGCTGATAAGATTAGCAATTCTCAATAACAGTGTTCTCAATAACAATTCAACTGTTTTAAAACTCATTCATAGCTTATATTGCAGAAGATCAAAACAATAATAGTTAATGATAGATATAGAAGCTGTTATATACATTCCTATGGCAACTCCAGTTTCCCCTGTGTTTTGTCAGACATCCACAGAAAAATCAGCTGAGGGGAAGGCAGAATAGCTGTCTAACGTGTGGATTATCGGTACTTGACAAAAGAAGTCCAGTGAAGTAGTTTGGACATTTACTGAATAATCCAAGACACTAATAGCCAGTAATATGAAAAGCTGATATTAAGAAGGGTGTGGTCCTTTAAATGTGCTCCTTCACTATGTATAATAATAATAATAATAATAATAAAGTTGGAAGGGATCTTAGAGGTCATCTAGTCCAACCCCCTGCTCAGGCAGGAAACCCTATACCATTTCAGACAAATGGCTGTCCAGTCTCTTCTTAAAAACTTCCAGTGTTGGAACATTCACCACTTCTGGAGGCAGGTTGTTCCACTGGTTAATTGTTCTAACTGTCAGGAAGTTTCTCCTTAGTTCTAGGTTGCTTCTCTCCTTGATTAGTTTCCATCCGTTGCTTCTTGTCCTGCCTTCAGGCGCCTTGGAAAATAGCTTGACTCCCTCTTCTTTGTGGCAGCCCCTGAGATATTGGAACACTGCTATCATGTCCCCCCTCGTCCTTCTCTTCATTATACTAGACATACCCAATTCCAGCAACCGTTCCTTATATGCTTTAGCCTCCAGTCCCCTAATCATCTTTGTTGCTCTTCTCTGTACTCTTTCTAGAGTCTCAACATCTTTTTTACATCGTGGTGACCAAAACTGGATGCAGTATTCCAGGTGTGGCCTTACCAGGGCATTGTAAAGTGGTATTAATACTTCACGTGATCTTGATTCTATCCCTCTGTTAATGCAGCCTAGCACTGTGTTGGCCTTTTTGGCAGCTACAACACACTGCTGGCTCATAATGCTGTGTCTTGGTGAAAAAACAAAATTAAAGTTCATTTCATGTTATAATTGGTTACATTACAAAATGTATAACTGGATAAATTCTGAAATGCATCACTTTTAAAAAATTGAGTTTGCAACATTCTAAAGACAGTTCAAAATAGTTTAAATAGCTAAAATATAGAGCAGTGTTTAATCTTAAAGTTGGTCCTAGGACCTCAGTCGGGTTCCTCAAGACTCTAGAGTCCATAAAATCAAAATTATTGGTCAACCAATGTTGAAAATTATTACAATATTAAAATTCAATCAAACAATTGTGAGGAGTGATAGTGGCAGTTAAATGCAACAATTTTAATTTTTCATATGATAAATATAATCCATACAAACATGGGTTCTCCATATTTTTTAAAAATGGAAAGAGTCCTGAGGAAAAAAAAGTTTAAGAAACATTGATATAGAGGAACTTTTGCATTTGTTTTGAATTATGAATGTGAGACTGATACAGAAACAGCTGCTGGTAACTTGTTTAATACTGAAAACTAGACAAGACTATATGTAACCTATCTAAAAGTAATGGCCATAGGAAAGCTGGTAAATTTAATTCCCATATATTCAGTTTGAGATGTGAGAAAGTGTTGTGCATGGTAATCCATGCAACAGTAGAAACATCAGTAGAATTGCTTGAATATAATCTAAAATGTTTTGAAGTAAGCAGGACTCAAAGTACTGTATAAAATTATGAACCCTAAAGCAGTCTTTCAGAGCTTTTAAGTGTGAATATCTCATCTGTTGTAAAATTCATTACTAATAACAATTTGGGAAAAGATCGTATGTATGTCAGGATGGCCGAGCGGTCTAAGGCGCTGCGTTCAGGTCGCAGTCTCCCCTGGAGGCGTGGGTTCGAATCCCACTTCTGACAAAATCTTTTTTTATTTCCTGCCATGGTAATATAGGCTTCTCGCAAAGAGCCCACTGTTTGTTTTGCAAATTTGAACGCGATCGCTTAATTATAAGCATACCCAGGCCTAGGTTGTTCTTTAGTATATATACGAACACGTACAAGCATTCCCTCTATATCTCAAGAAGGTGGCCGCTGCACGCAGGAGACACGGGTTGATGTGAAGAAACCCTCGCGCCGATTTGGCATCGCTTCGTGAGTAAAGGGGCAGAAGGCTGGAAACCCGACAAATCTTTCGGAGGACAACCTGCACGAGCTACACGGGGTTGTTGGTTTTTTTTGCAAACGGGTTCTTGTGAATGCGTTTGTTAGAAAACTTGCTGGCTGTTCTGGCTTCTAGGCTAGGCTCTATTCTCTTTCATCTTGTGGTTGCTCAAAATTTCTTGGAAAGAATCTTACTCTACAGAAGCTCAGATGGCCTTTTGTACAATAACTTCAGACGATCTGTAACGCCAAATGCTACGCCTGGAGGTGTGAGAACCCAATCTAGGACAGGGGCAACCAAAATACGAGATGTTTAGTTTAATTC
The DNA here is from genome assembly GCA_023970755.1 of Azemiops feae. Lineage (NCBI taxonomy): Eukaryota > Metazoa > Chordata > Lepidosauria > Squamata > Viperidae > Azemiops > Azemiops feae. The sequence goes on from JALGBA010000099.1 coordinate 1,040,480, forward strand.
GATGTAATTCTTAAAAACGAAATTGGCTTTCGTTTTTCGGATTATATTAATAAACAGAGTGGCAATTTAAATAATCTGCTGAAAATCCAACAAATGGGAGAACTTAAATAAATTGCAGTGGGTCAAATATAAATATTCCGCTTTGCCTCACATTGTGTTTTGGATTTTTCATCTGATTCTTTTATTGGGCTTCATCTCATTCTTTTTGAACAAAAATATTTTGTCCTACAATGCAAAAGAATGTCTATGTGACGCAAAACGTGTCTGGCAATACAGTACAGGAGTTCAAAACTAACACCTTATAACTTTGAGATAGACATCATAGGCACCGCTGGGATTCGAACCCAGGATCTCCTGTTTACTAGACAGGCGCTTTAACCAACTAAGCCACGACGCCCAAACTTGACCAGAAATTCTTCCAGGAGACTCTCTAAAGAATAAAGTCATTTTAAAAAAATAATAGATCAATAAATCGCCCTGGAAAACTGTATCCTGCAGTCTAGAGTGGCAAGTCTATCCTAGAGCCACTTCCATATTTTGGTCAGATGAACCCAATCACAATGCTATCATGAACTGATCTCGGACTTTCTTTATGGTTGTCAGTAAAAAAAAATCCACAGCACTGCTTTTTCTTATCATTTTGTCATATATAAACAAAAAAAAATTATGAGCTGATTTTGCTAAACTCTTGTGTTCTCTTTAAGTACACAGACTCTTGCTAACACACTTCAGACTCCTCTGCAGATATAATGTTGGTGGCATCACTCTTGTTAAACAAAATACAATGTAAAAATCCCTTTACAGTTGTTTTTGGCTTTAAGGATTGCCAAAGGAAAGAAAAATACAATGTTGTTCAGAGAGTAAGGTCAGATACTACCACTTTGCTCCTAATTTTGAGGTAAGACTACTGGAAAGAAGCTCCAAGTTGCAAAAAATGAGTTAGAGAGCTCATATGGAGAACATAAACAACCCGCCACAAAACTAGACTCAAGAACACACATAAAGTAAAAACTTTTTGCAATGTTTTAACTAATTTTCCTTCAAAGGTAGCCATTGTCCTGATATCCTGCCCTCAGTTCTACCTGGATGCCCTTTCCAGCCCCTACCACGAGTTTCTCAATCCTAGCAACCTTAAAATCTCTGCCTCAGGGATTCTTGGATTTCATGAATTAAGGAGGGGATTTTTTTAACTACAGTACTGGCCTTAGTTGTGACTTGGAATAGTTAACTGAATATCCTATTTTCTCCAGCAGGTTTATCAAATACATTAGAGTGGCATGCACATTGCACACTCATATAATAACATTGTCATATTTTGTATTGTCTTTATCACCAATCAGAATTCATATGGCACACCTAGTGCATTTTGTTTGGCCTACACTGCAGTTTATATATTCCACTGTGGTTTAGGACTTACTGCAGACTCAGCCAGCAATTCATAAAGAACTTGCATTACTTAGAAGGGCCTTTCCTTCACAGTGAAAATACTTATATAAAATTCTAGTTTTGGAATAAACATATTTAATTAAAATGTTTTCTTTCCTAATGAAAAATATGTGTGTTAAATAGTAATCTGAAGACATTTAAAATAATCTCATTTTTAGAACTGATTTTCTGAAAGAGAGAAAACTTGAAGATTTTTTTCATGGTGGGCCGGTTAGCTCAGTTGGTTAGAGCGTGGTGCTAATAACGCCAAGGTCGCGGGTTCGATCCCCGTACGGGCCAACCGTTTTTTGTTTCTTTGAACGGAAACATTATTTTTTCACATTATTCAGTTTGCTTTCCAGTATATAATTTAGGTTTTGCAGAGATTTCAAATAGCTATCTGTGTCAGTCTCATAATGTACAACATCTGACCGTGCATTTTGAATCCCCTAGTCTAGTGAAAAAAACTCACGTTTTGTTCCACCGAAGAAGGAATCATTACCGAAAAGAATTAGGGTAGTTTTAGAGTTTTAGTTAGTTAGTTCTATTATGTTTTACTAAATGGGACATTTGTAGAAGGCCGAGAAAAATTTTAGGAGGAACTGCCGTGACTCGGATTCGAACCGAGGTTGCTGCGGCCACAACGCAGAGTACTAACCACTATACGATCACGGCACGCCACTGGAGAACCGATGCGCAGTTTTGGTAATGTGATATATAACAGTCTTGCTAAAAGGACAACTAACAATGGAGTATGAGTCTATTTGGTATTTCTCCCTTTCGAGATATCTTTTCTGGAACTTTAAAAAAAAAAAGCAAAACCAAAGCAAGAGAGTTAATCAGCAGAATAAAACAGGGGGTCAACCAGCAAAGGAAAGTGAAACAGCCAGCAAGATTCCTTGCGGATCTCTGAGCAACCCGACGCCGGGTGAGCGAGCGCGGCTTTTGAAAGTGAGGCAGCCCGAATCAGCTTTCTTCTGCCACGTTTCAAGGTCTGGAGCGAAAAAAAGACCATAATTTCAGAAAGGCATTTCCATAAATGTGGGCTTTTAAATTCGGTTATTAAACAGCGGACTGAATTCAAAATCCTTATTGTCGAGGAACAGGCTATAGCAGCTGAGCTCTCCCGCAGCTCGGTGGAGTTTATGGCAAGTGAAATTCGGCCCTAGATTCTAAGCAATGCATCACGAATATTTGGTTTCGATTAAATGGATTTAATATTGAGCATGTCTCCCTCTCTGCTTCTTTTGTGCAGCGGGCTACGTATAAACTGCCCGTCCTTTGAAGCCTTCGCACTAGCAAGAAAACAGAGAGATCCTCAAGCCAACATTTTAATAGGTTAGAGGATTTTGGAAAAGCGCCTGAATTCCTGATGCTTACGCAGGCCTTAACATGCCACAAGTATTATATGTTACAGGGCGACGGCTAAGAGCGGACTTGAGATACTGTATTGCCCTTAAAATGACACATGATTACGGGTGGCTCTCCGTGGATAAAACGAAGCATTTATTTGGGGCTGGGAACAGTCATAGATCTAAACTTGACCACCATTTTCAAGGCAACGAATACCAAATTTGGAAGACCTCACGTTAAGTTCACAACAGCCCACAGTCTGAAAAGCCGAGTAGTCGCGTTAGTTAGGTTGACTGTGCTGAGAAGTTTGGACTTCAATTTTACCCTTCCCCATGAAGCTTATTGGAGGACCTTGGACCAATCACTGTTTCTGATCTGCGCCTTCTCTTTCCCCCCTCCCCCCCCGACTGAATTTACAGCATAAAACAAGGGAAGAAGCCTTCCCTCCCTGTGGAGGTTGTCAGTTATCCAGATCACAGTTATCTCAAATGTGCTTTTTCAAAAGGCAACTGGAGTGTTTTTTCCTTGAGGAAGAAGAACACAACTTCATCAGTAACTGTTTCTTGGATAAGAAACGAAACATTTTGTTATTTTTCCTCAAGGAAAAAACAGTCCAGTTGCTTTTTTGAGCCACCTTCCCCGTCTTTAACTAGAAAAGCCAACTCATATATTTGTATGAGTTGCGATTTTTACTTCTGGGAAAAGCCCCAAATTAATTTCTGGTTCCACTGGTATCATAACAAATTATAGCCAGGTTTTTTTTAAATAAAAGTCTGTGTCCTGCCTCCGTGTTTTAGCTGGCTGGGAGGCAAAAGTTTGCGGATGGGAATAAAAAATGGGAAGAAGGCGAGGTAAACAGGCTTTGGATTGTCAGAGCTGAGAGAGCACTATTTTTCTTTAAATGCCAGGTAAAGGCCAATACCATGTACAGTGCAGTTTCTAAAAACCATCTTCAGATCAGGTCAATGGTAAAATCTAATAGTTATCACAATGCCTGATTTTTGGACATCCCTGCTTATTCCCCATTCTTTGTGTTTTGTCAATTCTCCCTGAGGGAGAGTCTAAAAACCATGGGTGCTTGCAGATATTTGGATCACAAGTAATTTATTAATGGCATGAGGTGTAATTAAAGCCAAGGTTTTGTTTACACAACAGCTAAGATATTTAAACTTTGCATCTTGTTGTGATTGTAATGCTGAATTACAGAATCATTTAAGTTAGAAGAGCCATTTAGGCCTCCGAGTTTAGCTCCATGTTTGGAGCAGAAATATATACAAGAGCCTCTCAGGCAGAAGGGATTATTCAACTCAGCCACTATTTGAATGCACCAAACAAAGAACAGCATATTATCCTCTTGGAACTGATTCCCCTCTCAAATTGATATTATAGTTAGGATTTTTCTCTCCTAGTTTTTATGCTGCATCAGTCATTCTTTAAGATTATTTTGTGGTCTGAAGTCTAGGGTGATCAGTTAAATTTCTCAATATGAACAGAAATGCCTTATCAGAAATGTTTGCACTATAATGCTTGAAATAAAAATGCTACATAAATGTGTTTGCAGATCCAAATTTTTTATTCAGTTTTGGTATTACAATACCAAAAAATAATAAAGATCCCACTAGCAAAAATAACGTATCAATAAAATATTGTGACAGTACAGAAAACATTTTCAATTTTGCAAAACTCTGAAACACAATTAAAAGCAAAAATTGAGAAAATCCTTCTTCTTTTCAAAATCGAAACAATGTTTTAAAATGCTGCTGCATATCAGATCTAAAATTTAAAAAGTAATCATGTTAGTGCCTCCTGCATATTTATTAGCAGTACTCTTAGGAATATGATGCTGGAAAAGGCATATCAAACTAAGAAACATATGATCAAAGAGAATATTTGTAGCTCAGGGTTGAACTGTGGGGTCCCTGTTGCTCTCTGAGCTTGGTGGTTTTCTTTTAGACATTTCATTACCAAACTAGGTAACATCAGTGCACTGATGCCCAGCAGTGATGTTACCTAATTTGGTAATGAAATGTCTACAAGAAAACTACCAAGGAGCCCATGTTAAGGAACATCTTCAGCACGTGTCTGAGAATTTACCAATCATAAAGCACTGTGCAACAGCTTGAAATGCGTTTGTGTTCCTAGTCATAGATTTCTATATTTACTGCACAAATAACACTGAGGAGTTTAAAGATGCACACAAATAATGAAAAAATAGTATGAAAAGTTGGGTTCACTATGAAAACGTTGACTTTCTCAAGCTCATAAAGATGGGGGGAAAAGATCCATATAAATTTGGAATGTATTGCTATTAATGTTAGAGATGTTAAAATTTTTTAGAAATACTCATGGTTTTCTCCCTTCAGTTTCTGTATAATGCCAAAGAACTATCTAGTGGACAAAACCAAAAGAGATTCTCAAATGTTTCTTAAATGCTGGTTGTTTTTCACTTTTATTATTCTTTGCCAATATTCTAAACACAAAATTGAACCTAAGCATAGTGGTTTAGATTCAGAGATATCTTTCAGAAGCAGGAGCACCTTCATTTCCTCATTCTACTGCAGCCCATTATCTCCTTAGAAGCAGACCAGGGAGGACCCAGGCAGCTTGCTGAGAAGTAATCTGGTTACTCCAGCTGTGAATGAGAGTTTTACATTTTTCTAGATCTAAACCACTGTTAACATACAGCAGCTTGCAATTCCATCCAGTACTCCTGCAAACCCATTTTATTGACATGGATTTAAGAAAGTATTATTAGGATTAGCTGAGAACTTAAGTTTCTATTGACAAAAATGTAAAAAGGTGGCCAAAATTAAGCATCAGATATCTGTGTTCCTCAGAAGCTTGTTTCTGTCCTTCCCGTTACTTAATTCTTAAAAGTTTAATTTGCTGTCCAGTACATAGTTTACTGAAGGAAACACTTCTCTATGACTGTCTCAGCAAAGATTGTATGTTTGTGCATGTACATGCAGATACTTTATGTAGAATTGATTATGAGCACTTGGAATAGAACCTTTACCTTCTCCTAAACATGTTTCCTGAGAAACATATTTCAAGAAAGTATGTGAGAAAAAAACTGGTCACCTGAGATGCAATACCGCCTTATACTCCTCCTGAATTTAAGTTCCAATGTGTTCAACTATTCAAACATTATGCATTTACTCTATAAGAATCTACATTTGTCAAAAGTATTTCTACAGAAATGTAATTATTTCATTAAAAACTCTGTGCCAGGTGCTGTACAAATGCAGAACTATTAACTTTGGTCCCTGATAAAAGTCTGGGCTGCATTTCATCTTCAGTCAAGGTGTGGATAGTTACAAAGTTTCGTGAGGAGGGACTGAGCTATCAAGATAATTTATCTACTTATTGCACCATAAATGATAGTAGCCAATGTAAACATTCTTTTGCAATTTAACAGATGATCATGAGTCAAATAGAGTAGCATTTTAGATTAAATTACTAAAATCATTGTACTGGAAGCTGGTTGGCAAGGAATCAGAAACACTGCAGGCAACTGAAGACTAAACTGGGTTTGTCAACAACTGTTCCTTTTGTGAAAAGTTAAGAAAACGTGTTTAAGTCCCTGAAAGAGAGGCATGTAGTCTGCACCTCAGTAACTTGCAGCACTTCACTACATTCTGTTGTTAAGTGCATGTCCTCTTGACTTAATGTAATTTTCACTCAGATCTTTACAGTTCCACTAATACAAATGACCAACACTCTACAAAGGAGCAATAAAATTCACAGAGGATAGAATCTAATACTATTCCTAAGGCATGAGGTGAGAGAATAGCAAAACATTCATTAGCTGCCGTGCAGTGACAGGTGAATTTGGGAGTGGGCAGCAGAACAAGTTCTTTCCTCATTGCTGAACATGGTCAGCATTCTATTCACTGTATCCAGTCTTTGGGATGGCGCAAAACTTCTAGGATTTCTGCTTCCTTGGAATTCTCTGGTGGTGAATGCATATACTCCCACCTGAAAAGTAGATGTGTACAAAACAGCTATTAGTACTTTTTTCTCCATACACTATTTACAATGTAAGGTTTTAACGTCCAAAGCAAAAAATATTATCCATTTCATACTCACCTTATTGCAAATTTACTCCTGTTAATACTGTAAACGTTACACAATAAAAATCTCTATTGCAGAGGAAAGGATTTACTTTCTATTATTTTCTCTAAAATATCAACACACAATTTCTAAAGTAAACTGCACCTGAGGTTGAAAGACAAGGCAAAGCAGGCTATGCGGGTAAGACAGAAATAGGGAATTTCTAGAATGTCCTGTTTTCACTTATGTCTCTTGAACTGGCCACAATATATTTCACTGCCCTGTTATTCATCGATAGTTGTAGCTTCTCTCAGAACCAGCCACTACATTAGTCACTGGAAAAAAGAGAATTTCGATAAAGTATACAGAATACAAAAACTCCTGCCTGGAGGTCTCTCGCTCTCTCTCTCCCTCCCTTTCTTTTTCAATTTAATGCCCATTTTAGTTGTTTCCCGTTATGTTCTATCATCCCCTTTTCTCTCTGGTCTTGCCACACAGTGACTTTATTTATTTATAAGATTTATATGGCTGCCTGTCTCATATAATGACTTTAGGCGGCTCAAAACAATTCATGAAAACATGGCTAAAAAAAGAGTAACTCCCTCCCCCCAGCCAAACACTCAGTTCAACCCCCATCCTAGTCTGATGCTTGGGAGAAGAGTCAAGTCTTCAAGAGTCAAGTCCAGAAGGCTAAAGGGGTAGGGATCTCAGAGAGAATTCCAAAGGGCTAGAGAGCTCAATGAGAAAGCACATCTCTGAGATCCCATAAGGTGGCAACAATTAAGAAGGAGAACTAGGGACCCTATTTAACAAACTATGATGGATATCCTCAGGGAAGTGGTCCTGCAAAAAACCTGGTCCTGTGCCATGTAGGTCTTTAAAGTAATAACCAGCACCATGAATTGCGCTGGAAAGCAACTGGGAACCAATACAACACATGCTAACTTTGTGAACTGCACATGGCACTGCATTCTGAACCAGCTGCAGTTTCTGGATTATTTTCAAGGTCCCTTGTAGAGCACATTGCATTAATCCAAATGGGAGGTCACTAAGGCATCAGTGGTTTGGTTCACATATCACAGTATGCTACAATGTGGATTGCTTGTTCTAAGGCAAAAGATACGTGAGCTCAGGCGTTACGGTTTATCAACCGTGATTTATGAATTAATGTTACCTATAGGTGAAGTCAATATGGCTTCTCTAACAAACTCCATCTCAGAATAAGATGAACCTACACCACAATTGACACTTACTAATCTTTAAGGTTAAGAAAATACTTCTTTTGCTCTACATAGCTGTTTCTCCCTTCCTTTTGAAAGCTGTGCCACTTTCTTTTCTAATAAACATTCAATTCACTCCTATCCAACAAAGGAGAACAACAGAAAGGTTCATTTCAGAATTAACGCTTCCGTTCTTTTGATTGCTGAACAATGCTTATGATTGTTACGGATTTTATGGATATATGGATCTTATGATAGGCCTTTATTATGATATGAGTTGTTTTATGATATAGCTTTATTATATAATCTAGCTGTATATGAGCATTGTAAATAAGCAAATAAATGAATTAACACATGCATGTCCCTCATCACTTGGTACTCATTTAGTTTCCCTAATCTAATGACTGTCTCTGGTCTTTCTAGTCATCTTTCATCAAGTGCTACTTATCACACTAAAGTGTCTGAATATATTTGAAACCAGATCAAGAGAAGGGCTTTAAGTCTACTGTAATTATAACCCAGCTTTTTTATTAAACTATCCCACAAATCTGTTTTGCTACTTCAGTTATGATCTTACCTGGCAGTGAGTGGCAGAGACATAAGAATACTTTCAATTCTTGACCCTGGTGTTGCAAGGCCAAATTTTGTGCCTCTATCATACACAAGATTGAATTCCACATATCTGTTGGAAACAAACAAACAACAAAAGTATTCCTCTAGTATCCTTAAACGGCATTATTTTTCTGATTTTGCTAACCACTGAGAAAGGCAAAGGCAATACGGTACACTGCAATTTAATTACTGATCCTGCTTAGCCTTTACTCTGGCTTTCAATGTTTCATAAAGCATTATTTACCTAATTTCAGGGTAGTTTTCAGAGACAACTATTAAAACACACATAGAAAGTCTTGAACTATTGAGCTGAGTGCTCAATAGCTCAGATTTCCATGGCCGCACAGAATCCTGAAACACATATTAATGAACTGCCACCATAAAGAGTAGTTTTAGAAATTATCTTTTTTCCCCCCATTCAGGTCCTTGGATAACAGAAGCATCACTGAAACTTACAGTAGCATTTGTATATCAATAATGGCTCAAACAGCATCTTTCTAAAAGTATGGGGAATGTATTATATTCTTACAAAGTAAATTACCCATCTTTTGCCATTTATACAATTCTGAAAAGAGGATAAGGATATAAGGGGAATACGTCTTGTCTCTTCTGTAGAAAGTCCTTAGTTTAACTTATTTCACTATTTTTTTAAAAAAAATCTTCATTTGTCTTCTTCACTGGAACAAATATTAAATTTATTATTTAGTAAGATGTTTGAACTTAACACAATTTTCTATAATACTTATTGGTCCTTTCACTCCACTGCATATATTTCTATAGCTTACAACAAAATTATAGAATATTTTTTAATCATCATACAGGGTAAAGAGCAGTTAATCATATGGAGGAAATAATATGTTTGGTGAAAAGACTGGATAAAAATTTAATAAGCAAACAAATAAATCAGAAATAAGGTATAAGGCTGGGATATTTCTTAAATAAATTCTATGCCAGAACTACACCCTAACCTAATAACATTTAATCAATTATAATTTCTCTAGCATTTTAAAAAAATAGAAATCAAAGGGACAGTGGAGAGGATACTGCAATCACAATTAATTTCTTCATATATGGCAAAAATTGGTGTCTGTCATAAAGACAGCAACTTAAAATTTGGGAAGAAGATAAAGAACTGATGGCGGTAGAAATGGAGATGTTATTTGTACAATTTTGACCTATGGAGTTTTCTACCAAATTATTTTCTGTTTTATTGTTATTTCTATCGTTAGCCATAGAAAGACTAAGTATGACATGATATAGCATCTGTTTCAGAAAATGAAATGTAGGAGAGTTACTTCATTTCAAAAACCTCATTCTTATCTTCCAGACCAGCCATAACAAATGACAATGGGTGGAGGTGGGGCTACAACAGTTAGAACCCACATGGTTTATCGGAAGACACAAAAGATCCCTTTTTTTAAAAAAATAAAAGCCCAATCCAGAAAAAAAAGAATTCTACTCCATCTAAATTGAATTGGTAACACCAACAGTTGTCATATCATCAGAAGAAGATGCTTACTTAGCTTGGGATTAGTGAATAGTTCCAACACTCAAAAAAGTGAAATAAAGCGGTTTGGGAACAGAGAAATCTTAAAATACGCTGTTAAGTGGAATGGGCCAACAATATATATTTTGACTGCATTAAAAGTTTTCAAACTTTTTCCAAAATCATATTAAACTGTTAGTGATTAATTTAAAAGTGTTCTATAATATTTAGCCTTGCAAATAAAAGATGGGGGCATGTGTGTGGCAGTTATTAGATCTGAGTCTTCCAAAAGCCATAATAATAGAAAATCTGGATGTTAAAAGTTCAACAAATTTCAAGACACCAAGCCAGGAAAATATGGACTAAACAAAGAGCCAAAATTTTCGGGTTAGTGGCCCCAAAGGGTATACCAATCATCCATCCTGGTACTCATAAAGACCCTCTTACTCACCTCCCCCTACGGATCTGCTGCCATAATTTTTCCTTTGGTGAGAACTTGTCCTGTGAGTGTTTCTTCACAATGGGAATGTAACAAGGCACAATAGCTTTGGCACAACTCTGCACAAACTGGAAAACTTCTTCTTTTGAAGGCGAGTCCAAGTCATCAAAGAAGATGCCTCCTATTCCCCGCCGTTCTCCACGGTGCTTGATGTAAAAATATTCATCACACCTGTTAACCCCAACATTGCTGGTTAAAAGGGTAACATAGACACAGAAGTCTGAAACACTGAGTCAGAATATGAGAAAACAACCTAGTGTGACTGCTTTGTTTCTAAAGTAAACATTCTATAATTACTAAATAGAAAATATTGCAATATATTCTAAAACTGTTTTGAAAACAGAAAGACCTGTGATCACTTTCCTGGCTAGAATGAAGAGAGGCATATTAATTTCAAGAGCTAAACATACATTTAGTTCCATCAGTTTCAAGAATGACAGCAACCATTCAGAAAAAATTCTGATATGAAATTCCTACATACCATTTCTTGAACTTAGGATATAGTTCAGGATTATGCTGATCACAAGCGTCCTTCAGTGTTTTATGAAAATGAATAGCATCTTCTTCATTCAAGTAAGTTGGTGTAAGGTCTGTTCCACCACCAAACCACCACTGTTTAGCACCTAAGAGGATAGAAAATAGCCATCATTTCTTTTTGTTGTATTTTTGTAGATACTCTTGTAATATAAGAATCATCATGTCCATTTAGTTACAATTCATCTCTAATATAGAAAAGGGGCTATTATGATCTTAAGGACTTGAAGTAATTTAATTGAAGAGAGTCATTGCATGCATGGTTACTTAATATATTAGATCTCCTCAGGTTTAATGTTATACAAAGTCAAACAAGTACAGCATGCATATAAAAAGCAAATTGCTAGTTCTGTTTCTTGGACACACAATTTATCTCTCTACAAAAAAAGTCTCTTATTAAAATAAGACCTTAATTATAAAATATTATGCTCAACAACTACTTCCTTATTTTTTTTCCCAATAGTACTAGCCTTTCTGGAATTTGTGAGTGTGTGAATATGACACTAATTACAGAGGTTCATTCAAATTTGTCAGGTTATTGTTGACTCAAAAAGCTTCTCCTGTCTGTCTCTACTATTACCAACATGTCAGGGATATCTGCAGACTCTCAGTGCTTTCAACAAAATGATAACAGCAGCATCAAGCTGCAAGCTCAGCCCTGTTTGAGCATGCATGCAATGTCACTGTACACAGAAGAGGGCTCAAACACTCAACTTCTCCCTTGCATAATTTATATAATTCTGGGTCAAGGTATAGCACTTACCATCTGCATCTTCAATTTCAAAGTATCTGTAATTGAAGTGTATAGTGGGAATGTAAGGATTCCTTGGATGAATGACAGAACTCACTCCCATAGCACAAAAGGGCAATTTTCCTAAATAGCAATGAAGAAAGGATGTCTTAGTCAACAGTGAAAACATAAGTCCAGAGCTGCTGCAAATCAAGCAGCATATAAATGTAATAATAATAATAATAATAATAATAATAATAATAATAATAATAATAATAATAATAATAATAATAATAATAATAATAAAGCAATTGAAAAACAAAACAAAACAAAATTGTAAGCTTTCTAAATGTTCTCTCAACTCTGCATTTTACAGTCCAGAAGCACCTCTGGATCTGCAATCTCTAAGAGAAAAGACATATTTGCTATTTAAGACTTTGCAAGAAAGAAGTTAATATGTCTCACTATTCAGAATATATAGGGCCTGGAAAAGACCTGTGGAAACTTCCTATTTTTGTGTCAACATTTTTTCTATGGTCCTCATTAACCAGAAGAAATCACACCAAGCTAAGTAGGGTTGACTTAGATAGTGAATTTGTTCCTGGCCCCTATGGGAAGCTGGATGATGGATTAGATTCACTTTTTGTTTAACCCAACAAAAGTTGTTAGATTCTTTAGCAGATTTCATGTATGAAGCCTTACCACTTTTGGTCTTTAGAGTTTTCCCCCTACTTCTCATCTGCTGAGCTGCTTCTTCAGAAAGATGTCCAAAAACAACTGAAACATTGACACCAGCCTTCTCAAAGATTTCACCATCTTGAAGTACACAGCTGATGCCTCCGCCACCTGTTAAATAAAGAGACCAGCAATTGTTTCAACGGCCGATTTACAAAGTTTAGAATAATATTTTTCAGTTATGGAACTGTTCAGATAGTTATCTAGGATCCTTTGTTTTTGAATGCAGGCAGTTGACAAGCATAGTTTTGCCAGGATTAATAACTGAATTAGAGAAAACTCAAGGGATCAAATTCTGTTACTCTTTGCTATGGCCTCCCAGCAACTAATTTTAGAAGGCTACTAGGAATTGTGTGTAATTTAAGGTAAAACTGATGAAGGTAAAACTGATGGATTACATTTGCAGTGTCTGTGGCAAGGCCTGGTTCATTTGTTCAGAACCAACAAAACTTTTTCTTTGCTTCTTTTGGGGGAAAAGCAAGCATAGTTGAAAATTTCTGTGCCAAAATGTCAAAATAATAAAAGTAGAGGTCAGGCATATTTTATTCAGCTCTTTTCCTAACAGCATAACATTTGAGGCATAAGACAAGTTATAAATCATTAATTACTCAAAGGACCAGTTGTTTATATATTTTATTTAGCAATAACATTGTATGAGCTGATACCCTGAAACAGACATCATTTCTTTTTTGTAATACAGCAGTTCTTACGTATAAACAGAATAATTTACTTCTCAAAGTCTACCACTGTCACTCTTTTCTGTTTATTGTCTCTTGGCAAGATTTCAGAAGTGGTTTGCCACTGCCTCCTTCCTAGGGCCAAGAGAGAGAGTGTGGCTCAAGATCACCAAGTGGCTTTGTTCCTAATGGTCTCCTGATCTTTAACCTGGTGCCTTAACCACTACACCAAACTGGCTCACTAAAGCTGTATATTAAAAGAGACAAAATTATGCTTAGTAAAAAATACTGGACATAAGTTTTGTTGATCAAACACATACTATTTAAATGCCCTTTCGGAATGTCTAAGTCACGGGTGTCAAACTCGCCACGTCACGTGACGTGACTCTTTTTGCACTGCCAGCAATGGAGTGAGCGTGGCTTCGGTATGATGAAACCGGCCTGCAGGTCGGCAGTTTGACATCCCTGGTCTAAGTAAATCAATTGGGTTTCCTGAACTATGACATATTACTGATTCCTTTACTCATCTGTAAAAAAGTAGGGGAATGACACTGTACCTTTTACCTTTAATTGGCAGGTAAAAGAGTGTAGATGCAATGTTGCAATCAACACCACACAATCAAAGTATCACTGTGGTATTTCATAACACAAACAAATCCCTGCAGCTAATTTTGCATTACAGATACAAAGGCACACAATTCCATGTAGAACCAGTTTGGTGTGGTAGTTGACGTGATGGACCTCAACCTGGGAGATCTAGGTTCAAATGCACCTTCAGCCACAAAAGTTCACTGGATGATTTTGAACCAGTAGATCCAGGCAGCCCAGCTTACCTGTCGTTATGAACAAGAACTGATGAAGGAGTACCATGTATACCAGGGGTGTCAAACTCGCAACATCACGTGATGTGTTGCGACATATCGTGACTTTTTTGCCATTGCCAGCAATGGGGTGGGTGTGGTTTTGCTATGATGCATCCGGCCAGTGGGCCGGCAGTTTGACACCCCTGATGTATACCATCTTGAGTTCCAGAAGGCAGAGCATGAATCTGACAAATTAGTTACATCAATCTAGATTTAATCACTTGATATAGATCAGTGGTGGCGAACCTATGGCACGGGTGCCAGAGGCGGCACTCAGAGCCCTCTCTGTGGGCACGCGTGCCGTCGCCCCAGTCCTAGGCCTTCAGTTGGGTTTTATAAAACCTTTTCGCTTTAGGCCTCCGCCGCCATGTGCAAAAAAAAAAAAAAAAAGGTTCAGTCAATTTCAACTTCTCACAGAAAAAAAAGATCTTGCAAAGTTGGAATTGATTGATTGAACTTTTTAATCCCACCCTGTCTGCCGTTACCACCGCAGCCACGCCCACCCAATTGGCCACTCCCACCCAATTGGCCACCCCCACCCGGCACTCGACGATGCGTAAGTGGGTTTTGGGTTGCAGTTTGGGCACTCAGTCTCTAAAAGGTTCGCCATCATTGATATAGATTAAAGAAAGGATGTTAGGCTCTGTGGGACAGACCATGTAGTTTTCTTAGTAACAATACCAATTTCTGGTATCACCTTTTCCAACTAAAAAAATATTGAAAGGCATACGCTTTCATGAGTTGCACCTATGCCTTTTAAATTAAATGTGTACGTTGTAAAGGTGTTACCAGAATCTTCCTGGGTTTGGGGTGGTTTTTTTTTTTGGCATCATAAACCAACATGGTTCTCCACCTACAAAATACATAAATGTTTTGCTGCTATCTTTTCGCAAGGCTTTAAAAAAATATTTAGACTTGAGGTTACCTAGTTACCTCTTATCCAAGTATTAACTAAGTGCCACTCTGTATGGCTTCCTGGATCAGCTATGGTAGGGTTCCCACTACCCAGCTGGTAATACATATTTTGTATTCCTGAAGATTCTTGAAGCAGCTTTTACTATCCTCCAAGTCCTTAGCCATTTTGACACCTATCTCTTGGTCATGCAGAATCTTGGACACTTCCATTGTGCTTGCTTGCTTGTTTTTAAAACGGAAAAAAAGAAGTTTCTAAATAACCGACACTTTTGAGATGTTTATTACGATCTCAAACATACTAAAGGGAAAATAAAAATGCTACTCTATTCAGTGAAACTTGGGAGTAAAGATCTAGCCAAATTCAGTCCCACATCGGCAGGCGGGGCAATTACTCCGGATTAGTTCCAACCTGCAGAGGTGCGAGTGCGCGGCCCCCGAGAAAGGAACCGGTCCCCACTCTACCCCGGAATTCGGGTCACCTTCCTTCCTTTCCCAGCGGTCCACGGTGAAAGCGGCGCCGCGGTCGACCTGGGCCAGCGCGTTGCACACCTGGCTCTGCGTCTCCATGATGAGCAGCTCCATGCGACTTCGCATGTCTCCGCGCCGGTCGCGCAGCTCTCGCAGTCCGCTCACCGGAGGAGCCATGAAGCTCTCGCACAGACTTGCCAGATCCTCCTCGTCCTCCTTTCCCCACGGCTTTTCCAGTTGTTGCTGCTGCCGCCGAGGCTGCTCCTTCATCTCCGCCCGCTGCACCAGTCCCAGCCCGGCCAACACCACCGTGGCTCCCGCAGTCCAGGCGAATGCCGATCGCTGCCACCGACCACCACGCCAATGGGAAGAAGGGCCCGGCGGCGATTCCAAGGAGCCCGAGCCCGAACCGAACAGCCTGGAGCAACGCGGCCCGGACCGGAGCATGAAACCCCGGGCGCCCAGGTGGCGAATCCCGCACAGCAGAAAGGACATGACAGCGAGCGTCCAGTTCCTTCAGCGGCCGTCCAGATCGCCGCCAAGCTAGGAAAGTGCGTTGCGCACGCCTCTTCGGCTGCAGGCCCGGAAGAGGTGGGGAATGCAGAGCATTAGCTTCTGGGGAGTAGTTTCACTGGCAATCGCGCCTATCTCGAACATTGCATTTAGACTACAATTCCCAGCAGCGCTCGTGGAAAAAAGGGGCGAAGAAGCAAGAAAGAGCTTCGTTTTTACATACTTGAGGCGTGAGACAGAGGCACGTAGGAAGAGGAGATTGCAGCGTTGTTGCGTAAAAATTAACAGGATATTTTCTTTACCTTTTACAGGGGGGGGGGGGAACAGCGAGGTTTGTCCAATTCAGCGGCATGTGACTCGTCATTAAAAGTGCTTAACCTTATCACGCGGAGCCTAGTTGCAACAAATAGAAGACTACAATGTATTTACTAATTCTCCCCCCTACCTGGTGAAACACAATTGTAGTTGTGCAATTCTGCTTTGATTCAGAGTTGAATGAAACGGGCATGTAATCCCGCTCGAGAGAAAAACAGCAGACAAGAAGCAATAAAGTGTGAATAACCAGCAGAGGGCGGAAAAGGGAATTAACTTCCCAACTGCTAACCTCTCTTCCTCCAGGCAGGGCAAAACTGCTTTTGAATTCTGTTATTGCTCGGAAGGATAGGGATAAATATAAGACCCTGTGGGAAGTCAGCCCCCCAGAGAAGGAAATATTAAAAGGGCAGAAAAATATATTTCCTCAAAGGATCTTAAAGAGGCAGAAAAGCATGCCCAGTTTTCTTAATAGCTCCAAGTCTTCCTCCCCCAAGCAGAAACCAGCTCTGTAGAAATGCAGATGTAAATAATCCAGGAAGGTTGGAGGCCCCCAGCTAGAAGATTAAGAAGACAAAGATACATAAAATCTACATACCCCACCCAAACTCTAAAACAGGACATTAGGATTAACCCACAGATATCAAAGGGCACACTCAGACTCAGGTCAAAGTTCATGCCACAGGAACAACTCCAAACAAGGCTCCAGAGGGTATAAAAACCCAGTCCCTACATGTGCTTGTTCCTTTTTTTCTTCCAGAGCCATCTTCCCGTCTGGCTCTCCTCTTCAATAAACTGCAACCTTCTTTCTAAAGCAGTTGCCATGTTGTTTATTCCCGGTGTGGACTGAAGACTTTTCCTTCAACAACTCCTTCCTATTTTTTCTTCCTCGTTTCAACATACATTATGGAGCGTGGGCGCAAGCAAGCACCTCTGCTTGGTACCTCCGAAAGCAGGAGGGCGAGGGACAAACGGGCAGCTCTCCTCCTCCCCCGCACTCCACACAATAAACTGGGGTGCAAAAGTAGGCCCAAGGAATTGACTAGTGCCAGCATCTGTAACTAAGCCACAATGGTGTCAAAAGTTGTGTCATTGAATCAACGGTCCAATAATGTAGTCAGCCTTGTGAGGTAGACAAGACAGGAAGCAGGCCCAGATGAGTTAATTCTACTTTTTTCTTTGGTTACCGATCTTTTAAGTTCGAAAGTACATTTCTCTCTCTGCATGACATTACTTTTATGCAGTGGTGGGATTCAAATATGTGAACAACCGCTTCTCTGTGTGGATGCCGCTTCCGGAAGTCCATTCTGGGCCTGGGCAACAAAAAATTAGCTACCGGTTTTGCCAAACTGGTGCGAACTGGCTGAATCCCACCACTGCTTTTATGGCCCTGAGAGAGTAGAAGCAAAAAGTGGGCATCTTTTTGAATGGAGCTGGATTTACACATCATGATGCATCATAAACCTGGCAACCACCATGTTTTACTGTAGTATGATCCTAGACAACACATGACCCCTTGAGTCATCGTTTCAGAGACATTTCCTTTCCAGATTCTACAATGCCTTCAACAATGGCAAAACAAATGTACTGCCTTCACTGGAAACGTTAGGATATATTCAGAGATGTATCTTCCTTGAAAACAGCCAATGCTGAATTGTAGTGTATACAGTGAAACATCACTAGTTGACATCAGGAAATGTTTTATAATAATTGTTATATCATAAAATGGTTTATAAAATTTGCCAAATTTGAACCCAACAGGAGTCATAGGTTCTGGATTTTGGACACATTCTGTAAGTTAGCCCATTTGAGGTACGTTGGTATTTATTCCCCTATAGTGCACAGTTTCTTTTCCTTCCTTCCTTCCTTCCTTCCTTCCTCCCTCCCTCCTTCCAATTCCTGCCAGCTTGTTTGTGGGAAATTTACAGATAGAAAGTCAGTGGGGACGCCAGCAGGAAGATACAAGTTCACAAACAGTAGGCAGGTATGTGACTGCTGCTGGGTGGGGATGAAACACAAGTATATCATAAAATCAACCATACTCCAAAACATGTTAAGTAAACCCAAAGATCTAGTAGCCCCAGAAGAAGAAAAAATCTACAACATACAGTGTAAGGATTTTAACAGCTACTAGATAGGACAGACAGGCACAATATATCCATGAATACCAACTAGCAGTCAAAAGACATGAAAACTCCTTAACTGCACAACACACGGACAAACCTAACCTTAGTTTTAACTGGGAAACTGTGAGCAGCCTAGACCAAGCTAAATCCAAAATGCTAGAGAATTCCTAGAAGTTTGTCACTCTTGACAAATCAGCCATCAGCAGCCACATAGAGATGAACAACATTTATACACCAAGCAAAACAATCAAAAAGCTAAAAAGGAACCAAAAAGACCAGAACACCTCATCAGTAATGAACACCCAGATTAAGCTGGGATTAACACCAGAATTTATACCAGATCAACAATCAAGTAGTAAACAATACCCCAATCAAGGAACTACCAACTTAAACAATCAAACAGTAAACAACACCTCAATCATGGTCAAGAAGAAAATGCTCCCACTAACACTGACGAGGCAGTATATAATTCTGTATATAATTGTACATACACAGAGTATATTGTATACCATTGTATATAAAAGAGAACAAACCTCACTCCCTTCTAGTATTGAAGATATTACTTGGTTGTTTTCTTGCAGACATTACCCAAACAAGTCAGAGAGCACCAAAGACTCCACATTTCAATCCTGAGCTACAAAGGATTGTATATTATTGCATTTTATATTTTTTACATTTTAATATTTTAAAATTGTGATTGAGCAAAATTGATTTCCTTTGTTAATACAATCTATAGGTGTTTTATGCATTTAAATATAATTTTCTAAGAAGTGGTCCATAAATTTCTCCAGATTGTCAAAAAGGTCTTACAGAAGAAAAAGGGTTAAGAACGTTTGCTCTAAATAATTGTCTGGGAACAATTCATCCTTTTAAACTGCCCAGAAATATGAGGAAAGTGAGAGGAAAGTATAAGAGATTGCTATTCACTGTTAGACCATCTCTTCAATGACCTTTTTAAAAATAAAATAAATATGGCAATGTTAAACATCAAAAGTAACGGGCAAAAAAGAAATAATTGTAATTAATACCTTTGCCCAGGGGGAGATATCCTTATAGATTTCCAGTTTTAATAAATTTGTACAGCCATTTGGAACGTTTATAGTGTAATTTTATGTAAGCTTATTGCAAAGTAAAGGTAAATTCCTATTGTCATTCCTAAAGGGAAAAAAACATAGCTTTGGTGATATTCTAGCATACTGAAATAGGTTGATCTGATTAAAATAAAAGTTCTAATTTATTACTACCATTATCATAACTATTATCATCATTAGAAACTACAATTAGTTTTTTTAAAAAAATGATTTTATGTCAGAGTTGAAATGCTTACAATTTTCATTTGTGCTTGAAAAAGAATGGAAATAGCTGCTCAAATTTTGTATTATAGCAAAAGGCAAGTAAGTATCCATCTCAGTCTAAGCCAGGGATAGGCAACCTTGGCTCTTTTATGACTCGTGGACTTCAACTCCCAGAATTCCTGAGCCAGCCATGCCCTGGTTCCTACTCAGTAGTATAAGCAGAGGAGTCCCAATGCAAATAATGGCTCCCAGGAATTCTGGGAGTTGAAGTCCACGAGTCATAAAAGAGCCAAGGTTGCCTACCCCAAGCCATTCTGGGTTTGATCCCTCCAAGTTCCAAACCTCAGTAAGGTAAAGGACTACTTCCAACTCCCATCTCCTGCCTATCCCCCACCATCTCTGCCCATTTGGCTGCCCGGGACCCTGTGAGTAGAGGCCACACCCAGGGAATCTGCAGCTGCCCCAGTCCAATGTCAGCCAGGAGATCTTTGCAGAGGAGTTGCTTTCGGCTTCTTTTTAGGGGTGCTGGTGGAATGTGAAGCCCAGCTTTGACTACCCCAGCTTTTTACAAAGGGACTTTTTGGAACACTGTGGCTCTGGGTCTACGTTTTGCTTTTTTTTTCACAGTGCAAAGCTCAAGCTCAAGCCAGCCCAGCCCAGCCACCAGGATTGGCATGCAGCATTGAGAGCAAGAAGATGGCAAAGGTCAGCTGGGGTGGTGTGGGGCACAGGGTGGCAGGACCCCAAAGGGCTTAGATGGGAGAGGAGATAGATGGATGGGAAGAGTTGAAGCACCCCTGCAGTTGTAAGTACAGTCAGGCTGCTAGGCACCCAAATGGTTATTTAATTTAAGGTTTATTTAATTTAAAATGTTTATTTTATTTAAAGTCACCCAGCTGGCTTTCATGGCTAAGGCTAAAACCCATCGCTTACACCATTTTTCTAGCCTTTCTATCTTAACCTTTAGATCAAGTTGGCTCTTATATGAAATATATGGTCTTATAAGTCTTGTAACAAGAGGGAGGGGAAAGGGGAAGGGAAGGGAAGGGAAGGGAGAGAGGAGAAGAGAAGAGATGAGGGGAGAGGATTACTTTAACTATATCTAGGAAATCTGAAATACCCACACTTCAGATTATTTAAATGATTAAGTGGGTTGGACTAGATGACTTCCAAGGTCCCTTCCAACTTTATTATTATTGTTGTTGTTGTTATTTTCTCAGTTATTAATTTGTGCCTAGAGTGTATATAAAAATATACCAAGGAGCAAACATTCTAAGATAAATGCACTTGGCAGCTCAATACATTGATGCAAATAATATTTTTCTGATCTTTTGTCCTTGGCAAATGAGGGTTACAGGTAGTCCTTAACTTACAACAGTTCATTTAGTGACCGTTCAAAGATACAATGGCACTGAAAATAGTGACTTATGACCATTTTTCACACTTACAACATTTGCAGCATCCCCATGGTCACATGATCAAAATTCAGATCTTGGCAACTGACTCATATTTATGACCGTTGTAGTGTCACAGGATCACATGGTCACCTCTTGCAACATTCTGACAAGCAAAGTCAATGGGGAAACCAGATTCACTTAACCTGTTACTAACTTAACAACTACAGTGAATCACTTAATAACTGTGGCAAAAAAGATCGTAAATGGGGCAAAACTCACTTGACAACTTTTCACTTAGCAACAGAAATTTGGGGCTCAATTGTAGTCTTAAGTTGAGGACTACCTGTGTTTACACAAAGGTATGTTGAAATGAATACCAAGCATTTTGTTGTTTTTTGTTTATATTACAAGAAGTGCTACTTAGATATAGGTAGTCCTCAACGTATGACCAAAATTGAGACTAGAATTTCAGTTGCTGAGCAATGCAGTTGTTAAATGAGTCTCACCAATTACAATTATAATTTATTGCAGTTGTATACCGGTACAGATAATAAAATAAAATGTTAGACAGAGTTAAAATACATTTGTATAACAACCTAACTAATACCTATAAGTGAGTCCTAGGATACAGCTTTTATTAAATTATAATGTAAACACTAAAATTATATTAAATATGATCTCACCTATAATTACAAAAAAAGTATCCAAAAGTATTAACATCAACGAAGTAATAATATCTAAAATTTAAATGGATTATAATTACAAAGAATGCATTGTGGGATATTGACCAATCAAGGTTTGGTGGTCTTTCTGTGCTACTGCATGAAACCTAGCTACATGCACTGTAACAAGGGGTTCTTTGTCTATGAGCAGCATCTGGGCATAGGCTGAATCTGGCCGATCAAGAAATCTGCTAATCAGAGGTATAACTCTGGTTCGAATGTCTCCATAAAAGGAGCAATAAAAAAGAACATGCTGTGTGATTTCTACCTCTCCAGAATCACGGGCAGAGCCTTCAGCCAATAGTACTTTTTTATATTTATCAACTAATAGTCAGAAGAGAGACTATGGCATCAGGCACGAGAAAAAGCTTTCCAATCGCTGGGTGTTTCTAGCTGTATAAGGTAGCTGGCAGCAGTGACTATTTTGTTGCGTGCTGGTGATAGAAAGACTGGGGCCTTCCCTAGATCTGCTTGCCTCACTATGGCCTTTATTTCACTGCCTCCTTTATTTCAGGGTTCTGAATAGCCTAAAATTGAGAGATTGGATTCAACAGCCTTGATCCATGGGGACTGAAAATTGTCCTGAATAATTAATGATGCTAAGCCTTGAGAACAGAAGTTGAGCTTTAAGATCTATAAGCATACAATGATACCAGATTGTTGGTTGAATATTTTTCAATTAAGGGCTGTAGGACCAATGATTGTTCAATGGTGCCTCTACTTTTTCTAAAACTGGTCTGCTCTTCTGCCAGTCAGATCAGATTTCCTTGATCCAGCCAGTCCTTAAGTTTATCATGGAAGAGCTTAGCATAACATTTGCTATTGTATTAAGCAGGTTAATTGGCCTTTAGTTAACAAGGTCATCTCTCTTTTCCTTATTAAAGATCGGAACTATGACTGCCAGGCTCCAGTCCTCGGGGACGTAGCCAGTGATGACAACATAGATGAAGAGCGGTGCCAAGATTGGTACCCACCGAAGTTATTCTTTAATAGTTCTGGAGGAAATAAAGTTAATTCTGGAGGCCTTCCTCCTCCTGAGTTGGCTGATAACAAACTTAATACATACAGATACTGGGAGGCTCTCAGATAAGTCCTCCATCTTTTGCACTGAGGTCTCACTGGAAGGATCTTAGCGCATCATCGGAAAATAAAACTCCCAAGCTTCAAGAGGTATATGAGATTCTTTTTTTTTAAAAAAAATATTTTTTATTAATTTTCTAATTTTACAATCATAAGTACTTAATAAACAAGTAATCCAGTGGTACATATTAACTTTCTCAGTCTAGTTCCAATACTACATCATCCAGTGCTTCCTTGATCCTCTCTTCTTCCGGTGGCATGCATTTTTCCACACTGGGAAAATACATTTCTTATTACTGTTAGTACATATACAATTAAATATAGACATCTTCATCACATTTTTCTGGTATTGTATTTATGTACTTATCAGTAGTGTCAGTTTATATCTTTTCTAGTCAAAACATATCTCAATTGCATTTGCACTTAAAATCCATTTGTTCAATCAATATCCTGTTTTTCCCGCTTTTTTAAAATTTTAATTTCCCCTCAATGTTCAAAGTATCTCCATTGCTTATAATTTTCTCATAATAAATTATATTTGGGTAATCAAAGGCTTCCCTTATTCAAACTCTTTTAGAATTTTCATATTTCCCATCTCATAATACAATATAATATTCTAGTTACAAATTCTTCTAATTATAATAATGCTTTTATTTCTAACAGTTTTCTAAACCATATTCAAACATCTGTTTAATAGTATAATATCCCATCTAATAGGTCAAAACTTCTATTTTCTTCAGTCTTACTCTAGCTTTGTTCCTTTGCCAAATAACTTTCCAAGTCAGTACATTTGAATCATCAAATAATTCTTCCTCTGTTTTTGTATATATTGTTTGGAATGAGGAAGAGAATTTGATTGAAGTATTTTTGGAAGAACACTCAACCCATTTATATTCATTAAACAGCCTCCATCTTTCTCCTTCAGTTTTCATTTCTTGTTTGTCAATATTCAGCATTTCTCCTAACAGCTTTATCATCCGTTCGATCAGCTCTTCTTCCTTATCCTCAAATGTGTTCTGAGATCTTGACAAGTAAGATATCTTTTCCATTTCCGGTGTTACCACTGCATCTTCTAATTTTTCATTTGTCTGTATCTGTCTGTTAATTCCTTCCTTTAGGTCCTCCATCTTTGGATCAGTTTCTTCTAATTTACCTTCTGTTTTCTGGGTTACTAGTTCCTTCTTTGTAGTCATTGTCTGGATTTGTAAGTTTAGATTAGAAAACTGTTCTTTTATCTCATTTGCATTATTTTTAGTCTCATCATGAAATAAAACAATTTTCTGTTGGATTGATTTCAACACAGAAAGAATTTCTGAGATTCATTAACATTTTCTTGTTGGTATATCAAGCTGGGAGCTTTGGAGACTAATGTGTTAAAGATTATTTTTTACCATTTAAGACTAAGTATGGAACACTCATTTTGTTTTTGTATGTAGTCTTTATAGTCCATTAGGGTCCCCAACACAGATAAGCAGCCCAAGAGTTTTTTTCCCCTTTCCCCAGCTGCAATCTGCAAAAGTGAAAGTTTCCAGGAACAACAAAGAAGCAGCCCAAGAGTTGTTGTTGTTTTTCTCTTTTCCCAGCTGCAGTCTTCAAAAGTGAAAGTTTCCAAGGACAATCAAAGTCTTATCTGAGTCTGGGCTTCAAGCCAAGTTCCTTTAATAATAAATTGCAGTGCCGTAGTTCTCCACTAGATGTCATTAATGCAGTCTTCCAGCTTTTTAAATCCAAACTTATATTACAAATTTTTCAAGTCTCTTTTCTAAAAAAGTCTCAAAAATACTTTTAGTCCCCAAATTTCAAAGCTATTGGTTCCAAATTAATCTTGTGATTTTTTGTTTTCCCCCAAACAATTAGTTCGCCGCTTTTCTTTTCTTGAGGGAATGGGGTGGAAATTCCCCTTCCCTCTCTCATCAGGGAGGATTTTTTGCTTTGGGCAGTTTTTTCCAGGAAAAAGTCTTAAAATCATAAAGAGAGGATAAAGTCTCACCCAGTTCCATCCAGGTTGCTCAAAAGTTGCTTGTTACTGCTTATTTTCTTCGGTTGTCAGCAGCTTCTGACTGGCCACAAAGTATAAGCCAGTCTTTCCCCCACCAGTTTGGAGGGCTTCCTTGGATCAAATGGAGGGGCCGCCACCCCTCCGCGATCAACGAGGGTCCTTCTTCATCACCTCTCCGGGGTAACCTTTTTAGGGTCCACAGCGGGGCAAAATCAAACGCAGAAGACGGAGCCCTGTCTTCCTGCACCCGTCATGCCACAATGCCTAACTGGAAGTCCCCAGAGATATATGAGATTCTAATGGGATAAAAGCTTTGGAAATCTGGTAAAATATTAAATGCCAGAAAAGAGTAAAGTTCTTTTTCTTTGCTGCTTCAATAAGTTATTTCCTGCTGGTCTTTATATCTTTCTTCTTCGTAAAGGACTCTAAGTTGCTTATATTGTTTTTTAGGGGTGAGAAGATGTTCAAAGGTCATTGCATTACTGTCTCCATCTCAGATTTATAAAGGTGATTTATAAAGGCTTCTTCTTCTGCCATATCCGTTATCGGACGTTGGCGATCATGTTGACGATCCTGTTTTTATCAGCAGCCGCACGAAAAAGTGCTGCTGAGTTTTGTCCAAACCAGTCCCTTAGATTTTGAAGCTATGATGTTCTTCTTCTGCCTGGACCTCGTTTGCCTTCAATCTTTCCTTGGAGGATTAAATGGAGTATGCCGTATTTTTCTGGGTGTCGCATCACATGTCCGAAATATTCTAACTTTCATTTTTTAATTGTTTTGATGATTTCCCTTGGCTTTCCCAGGCGGCTTATCACCTCCTCATTTCTGATTTTGTCAACCCAGCTTATACGTAACAGCCGCCTGTAAATCCACATTTCAAATGCTTCTAGTCTCTTCAGGTGGCCTTCTGTCAGAGACCAACTCTCTACTCCATAGAGCAGGATAAAAAAAATATAGCATCTGACAAGCCTGATTTTCAGTCTTAGGCTTATGTCGTGACTGCAGAAGACCTTTTTCATTTTGAAGAATGCTGTTCAAGCTTTCTCTATCCTTGTCTTTACTTCAGCGGTCATGTCCCAGCTTTCATGTAAATTAGAACCGAGGTGCGTGATCCTTTCAACTTTTTCTAGTGGTGTTCCTTCTGAATTTACTGGTGGAAGTTATAAAGGCTTGGACACCACTTATTTGAGAATTTTGTGCCACAAGCCAATAAAAGTTGCAGCTTTTGTAGCTATTAGAGTTATGCATATAGGCAAAGGTTCTTCAGTGAGATTGGGCGACATGAGGGTCAATTGAGAGTTTTGTAGATTGTCCTCTGCCAATGCCCTCTATCTTTTGCTTAAACTGAGAGGTCAATTTGGCACATCTTGGTTGACCTACTGGAGAAGTTGAAGGAGTGAAACAACTCTCTAGGTACATCTGCTGAGTGGGAGGCTTCAAATACAGGCAAAGTGAAAAATGATTGGTATCTAGACGAGGAAGTACTTTGAAATTGTCCACATAGAATAGAAAGTTCACTGTAATCAGCATGTTGTCTATTGTACTTGTTCTGTACTTGGCATAAATGTAAGTTTATCTGGGTAATCTACGAAAGAACCATTTAGTAAATAGATTAAGCCTGTTTACCATTCTTGCAAAGCAGAATCCAGCATAATTTGATCTTTTATCTTTGGAGAGATGCCGAAAAGAGATGCAGGCTAAGCTGAAGTTCTAAGTTGGTGAGTACTGGTAGAGTTTAGTATAAAGTGTATGATCATCAGGGCCCATTGTAGCATTAAAGTCACACTCCAGTTGTACCATAGCATTTGGGTAATCCAAAGAAGATTGCCAACATACTCTTCCCGCTTCATACTACATTGATTGTAGCTTTTCTTTGTAAAGGTGGAAAGTAAACACTAATATTAACAATGAGCTGGTACCAAACTGAGAAATAGGGTGATGTCATTTGCTTTAAAACAGGGATGGTTGTAGCTACTACTCTTAAAGAGATAGGAAAGAAGATATCCAAATTGCCTTTTAGCCACTCTGGCCCCTGGCCTTGAGTTGCCTCAATTTTATATGAGTGGTACCCATTAAATAAGAGGTCGTCAACTGTCCATGTTTCTTGTACCAGAATTACGTATCTTTGCCATACAGGGGGCAGAAAAATTGGAGCCTCTATTACCAGAAGCAAGATTCCATGTTAGAATTTTTAAAGTATTGATCTTGTACTGGCCTGCATGCTGTCATGTCTTCTGCATTATGAGTTCTGACCTATCAATGCCCACTTTATGGACCTGATGAATTCCACCAATAAGCATAGCTTCTGAAGATTCAGAATTCCGAGGATTACAATGATCAGGAGACTGACGGCTCATCAGCCTGAGAAACTATTTAAAAAAATAATTTTGAAGATTCTAGTTGTTTCAGAAGATTGTTGGAGCATGAATTAAAAAGAGAAGTCTTACATTGTCAATATCAAGCTCTGCATGGATTTTTGTGAATCTGAATTCTTCAAGGCAGCTGTCAGGGTGCAGTTAAATTGTTCCTCCTCAGAAGCACAATCATATTGTTTCTCAAGGTGAAATTTATTATCCTGAGTAGTTAATAGATCTAAATTTATTAGTGGTTTGGCTGTTTTTAGGCTGTCATTAAGGATTCTCGCAGGTCGTCCAGTCTTGTAATGATGTCAGCCTGGTGTGTTCTGACAAGGCACTGAAAGAGTTAATTAGACTTTCTTGTACTGGTTCATTAGACAGCTGTGTTACTGCGGTTGGATAGGTTGTTTATTTAAACCTTTCCGTTGCAGAGGCTCTGTTGATAAGGTGTCCTTGAAGTTCTCTGAGTGTGTGCTAAAATGACAGTACCTTTATGGCTGCACTGAATTAAAAATGGACTGACTTGCTCAGAATGGAAAGCATGAGTTGGGAAGGTTTCATTTTAAAGAACATGCTGGGGACTACAGACTGTTCAGGACTTGACTGTAACTGCCTCTAAGAGGAAGCCATTCTATCTTTTGTAAGTATCAGTTATGTTTCACAATGTAGTAGCTGGCTTAAGGATTTGGTGATGGCTTTTTTAGACCCACATCTGCCTCTGTTTACTCTATTGCTTAGGATTTGCAGACTTATCTTACTAGTTTGTAAGATACATTTGCCTTTTACAAACTTCTTGTTTACTTATCCCTTTTGTTGTTGCTATCACTTTTCCTTAGAAGGCTGAATTCGGGGGTGAATTGTTTCCTTTTCCTCTGCCACTGTTTGCAGGGCACAATTTAGACACAAGCCGTTTGCTTTGGTAGAGCGAGCCATTTTATTTGATTGACTTTCAATTTTCCAAAGGATTCTTTTAGGCGAATCTACTTTATTTTTAACATATAGTCAGTAAGACGAAGACTGAAAGCACAGTCCTCATATCCTTCCTGTGGCAGAGCAAACAGCAACAGCCTGTGGGGGGAAGGGAGCATTCTCTGTCAGAGAGGAGGAAAGCTTTAAAAGTTGCTGACTCTCGATCTCAGCCTGTAAATCTCCACACTAAGGGGTTATATCTACTGGATAGATGAAGAGAGGTGGCATTACCTGCTGAAGACGCTTGCTTGTTTATAAATCTGTCAACTTTCTGTTGTTTTAGAGGTTTAGATGAGGAATGTATTGTAGAAGGTATCTGCTATCTTTTCCCATGACCACAGTGCAAATGCACTTTCTGTAAAGGCTAATTCAATAATAGCAATATTTTTTTAAGTAAAATTATAAAAGATAGTTAAGAGAAATTAAATAATCTGAAAATAAGCAGTGAATTAAGATGCAGGTTAAATGAAAGGTTTTTAGAAGGAGCTCCTTATAAGGATTGTAGCCCTGTTGCCATCTTAGGTCCTCCCCTGCCCTAATTTTATGATCTTTTTTACCATGGTTGTTAAGCAAAAAAACTGCAGTCGTTAAGTGAATCATGCTATTGTTAAGTGAATCTGGCTTCTCCTATTGACTTTGCTTGTCAGAAGCCGGTTGGGAGGGTTGCAAATAGTGATCACATAATCCCAGGATGCCATAATGGTGGTGAATACGTGCCAGTTGACAAGTATCCAAATTTTGATCACATGACCATGGGGAATGCTGCAACAATCATAAATGCAAGGACCCAGTCATCTCTTTTTTTAGTGCCATTATAACTTCAGCTGAACAAATGATGCAAGTTGAGGACTAGCAGTATCTAGGAATTCTGATTCCAAATACAGGTAATCCTTGACTTACAACCCTCATGAAATCTGCCCATTATGGTTGTAAGTCATGATGGTTATAAGGGGCAGGGGTCCCCAACCTCCGGTCTGCGGCCTGTTGGGAACTGGGCTATGCAAGTGGCAGACATATGGGCAAAACCATCCCTTCCACACACACACCCCACCACTGCTGCCGGTTAGCGGAGCCAGAATGTTTGGGGACTGCTGATAAATGGGGTCACCCACCTGGTTACCCTGATTTTATGATCTTTTTTGTGGGTTTTGTTAAGTGCATGCTGCGGTCATAAAGCAACCACAATGATCATTAAGTGAACCAATTGTTTGCTATGGGCTAGTTTTGCTGAAATCTGGAAGTGAATGCCAGTTTTAGCAAAAACATAAAATGCAGTCATGTAACTGTGGGATGCTGCAAACAATTGTAAATGTGAGCTGATTGCTGAGTGCCCCCAAAGTGGTCATCTGACCATGGGTGGTGGCCATTGGAACTTCAGAACCTGGTCATAAATACCCCTGAGAAGTTCTATTACAACTTTGACCAGTTGCTAAGTGACCGGTCATAAGTTTACTGTATTGGACCAAATAAAAGACAAAACTGATTATCATATGCTCTGCATCAGCTCACAGGAACTAATAAAAGAAGATGGAGTTGATCAATATTTCAAAATATTACAAGCAAACATAAAATCTGTTACCGTGTTTTCCCCAAAATAAAACCCGGTCTTTTTTTTTTTGCCTCCAAAAGAGGCATCAGGTCCTATTTCCGAGGTGTGTTTTCCATGGTCTTACCTAGCGGCGGCTGCACCGACAGCCCTGCCCAGCTTCCATTTCGCCATCAGAGGCCTTCCGGATGACGAAATGGAGGCCAGGAGTGACCCGCATGAGTGGCTGCAGAAGAAGTGGTCCAGCGAGGCAGGTGTCGATTCATGGGAGGCCTGGGTGCAGGGCGTGTGGGGCAGCTCCACCCTCACCCCAGCTTGATTTTTAGGTGTGCGCCTCACCCCAAAACTAGGACTTATTTTGGGGGTAGGGCTTATATTAGGCCCACCCCTAAAAATCAAGCTAGAGCTTATTTTTGGGGTAGGTCTTACTTTCGGGGGAACACGGTATTACAGGGCAAATGAATGTTGTTTTAATTTTTTTCTGACTTTAAATTATACTTTCTAGATAGCATTATTAAAATGTTTTCCTTTGCTTGTGGTTAAATAAACTATAGTTGTAGCCTTCCTCCAAGTATGGATATTAGTCTCAAGAACATAAAACTGATAATCCTTTAATTTTTATAATTGTATGACATTACTTTTTGGTTTCTTTTTTTTAATATATTTTATTATTATTTTTACAATAACAATCTTTAGTTCTTAGTAAACAGTGTGCTGTCTGGGTTCATATATTTGAAAAACAATCAATAATTTCTATAATTCCATAATCAATCTATTAATTAATGATATATTTCTTTGATCTTCTCTTCTTCCAATAGTATTCTCCTTTTATCAACATTAAGCAAATATAGTTCTTAATACTTTCAATATATACACAGTTGAATATAAATATTTTTCTTGTGTTTGTACAAATAACAGTAACATCAGCATATAACATCTTTTCTAATCCGCTTATGTTTCAATTATATTCATAAAAGTCATCTTATTAAGTCACTATATATCCTGTTTTCAAGATTCTTATTTAAGCTTAATTTCCCCTCTATATTCAAACCATTCTTATCAGTCATAATTTTTTCAATGTTAATTACCTTTAAATATCCAAACTTTTCATTCACATACACCATCCCAATATTTTTATATTTCATATATTATAAAGAATACTACTTATATATCTTATCCCTCTTAGTGTAGGGCCCCTTTATATCCATGATTTATCTATTCTTTTAACCATATTAAAACAAGTGTTTAATCATATAGTACTCCATCTGGTAAGTCGAATCAAATCTCTTGAATCTAACTCTAGCCTTCTTTTGTGAAGTAGTTTTCCAAGTCAGTGTATTCAGTTTGCTAGGGGATTCTTCCTATATTTTTGTGAATGTTGTTGGGAATAGAAAAGACAAGTTAGGTAGAATGTGCATTTTTTGTCTCCCAAACTCTAATAATTCTCCTGGGTGCTCTATAATCCATTTTGTTAGATCTTCTTTCCTATCTTCAAGTTTATTTTGAAGGTCTGAAAAATAAGATATCTTTTCTATTTCCATTGTTGTGGGAAAATCTTGCAAGTTTTCTTTTGTTTGTATTAGACTATAGTTCTCTTCATTTGTAGCTTCCCTCTTTGGGTCCCTGTCCTCTAGTTTGTATTCTGTTATCTGGTTTGTTTATTCTTTGTTGTCGTTTTCTGAGAATTTTTAAATTATAGATTTAAGTTAAAGATGTGTTCATTTATGTTGTCAAAGTTGTTTTTAATCTCATCATGATTTGAAACCATTGTCATTTGAATCTCAGCATTGCATACATTTCCTCCTGGAAAATATTTGCCTTGTCTTGAAGTATTGCTCCTACAGATCTTTGATGTTCCAGGCTAGGGCCTTCAGAAGGATATATTGGGTGTGGTTTCCTGCCACTTTTTAATAGGTATGTAACATCCATTTTGTCTCTTCCCTCCAGATAGTTTTTCACTGGTACCATAGTCTCTGTAATTAGCCTTGTCAAACCAGCCAATCTTAAAGTCCAAACAGCCAAATCTTATATAGTTCTTATCTTTATATATGGTTTTTATAATCCAATGTGTTTCCAATTATCAAAGCACCGTTAAAAGCAGTATTTTATTATAATTTTATAATAATTCTTCCATTCAGGGGTCTTACAATTATCAGCCAGTCAGATTTAGAGTCCAGAATGTTTAACCACCTAGCTTTCCAATAAATTCCCCCCTAGAAAATTAGCTAAAAGTCAAGGTTTTTCTTTCTCTGCAAACAATTCTTGAGTTTAGAAATCACAGCTCAGTTAAGTATTTATAATCCCAGAAGGTCAGCAGTTTTTAAAACAAATATAGTTCTCACTATATAGTGGGTAGCCCAATGTGTTTTCTTTCCTCTGTTCCCAGGTGTTCTCTATTTGGTGAAAAGCCACTGAGATTCAAAGGAACAAGTTGTTCTTTATTTCTGGGCATCTTGCCAATTTCTGAGTCAATGCAGCTGTTGTTCTATGTTCTAATCCTCCACTAGATGTCAGCAGCCATTCATTTTCCAACTTTTAAAACAAAAAGTTATTTTTTTGTAATTTCATTAATACTCTTCAGATGTAAAGTCTTAACAGTTTTCATGATTTTCAGATTTATCCAGACTATAGTATTATTAAGTTCATTTCAATATATTTCTGTCCCCTATAAAAATTAAGTCGCTACTTCCGTCTATGGAAGAGTGGGGGTGTGGTCCTCTTCCTTCTCACTTTCGGAGGATTTTTTGCTTCTTGGGGATCTTTTCCAGGAAATCGTTTACAAAATAGAAGAGAGAAGATCAATATTCTCACCCAGTTCCAAGCACGCTGTTCACGATTGTTCTAGTTAGTGCTTTTGGACTTCAGCTGCTGGTAGCTTGGGCTAGTCACTGGTGTGCAGCTAGCCTTTCTCCTGTCGGGTTGGAGGGCTTCCCCCAAATCAAACGGATCAAACTACCATCTTTCCATGATCCACGGGGGCCCCCTCCTTCATCGTCTCTCTGAGGTGACTTTAGACCCATTTAGGGTCCCCTGGCAGGGCAAAACCAGCCGTGCGGTGCGGAGCTCTGCAATCCCTCGGCTGCGCACTACGGGGCCAAACCCTACTTTTTGGTTTCTTGTCATACTAGTTTACCACTGATTATCCTTCTTTTAAAAAGGTTATGCACAATGGGAAGACATGTGATACAGATTTGATCTCTACACTTGAACAAATTTAGATACAATTTTCTTATTGGAAATAATATCTTCCAACTATCACCCTGACAAATAACACATCAACCTGAGCAGTGGAAAAGGCCTCTTATGTGGAGCATGTATGATCTTGAAAAAAAATAATAGGAAGAGTCCAGAGAGTTAAAATGATTCAATTCTAATACAGTAAAGATGGAAAAAGTTAGTGCTATCTGCTCCAATATCTAACTTCCAGACCTTCTGCCTACTGTACAATCACTAATATTTTATTGAAGGCTAGAATAAGAAAGGGTGGTTTTTACAAATCACAATATATTAGATCTTGGTCAATGTGTCTTTGTAAAGTCTTCAGAGTAAGATGAGCCAAAACAATTCCCTCAAAGTATCAGTAAGACAGAAGTGGAAGTTCCAGACAATATTAAGCTTATTAGAATAACAAACACAAAATAATTATACATGATTAAATGTTTTTGTGTTGAAACAAGCATGATAGTAGGCATAGACTTCAAGATTTTCTCTGGTGACTACTGTTTAGATTCTCTTCCCTACCCAGTCTCCTGAAGATGATGAGATGGAGGATAACTAAAGAAAAGGCTTTGGGACAGATACCAAAGGTTGATAAATTCTATCTAGGGAATTTTGCTTGGCATCAAGTTGATACTTTTTCAGGACCAAGTCATTCTTTTTTGCCTAGAGTTTTTAGATCTTCCAAGCTATTCTTAATACTTTAACATGGAATTTGCTGTTCGTTAATCTTTATTTGAATAAGAATAAAAGGCACATACTAAGTTGTACAGTATTAACTACATACAGTTTTAACTGTAAATCAGCTTCATAGTTAACAATTTATTGCAAAATATATAAATGCACATAAGATTGCAATGTAAATGTGATATTACTTTTTCAATTATTTTTTAAGATCCTGTTTATGTAAACTTTATGACAGACATTAAAGGTTTGGGCTTGTTCACCTATTGCACGGGTTTCAAAACTTGCTACATCACGTGACGTGTCGCGACATATCGTGACGTTTTTCCCATTGCCGGCAATGGGGTGGGCGTGGTTTTGGCGTGACGGATCTGGCCTGTGGGCCGGCAGTTAGAGACCCCTGACCTATTGCAGTAAGCTATGTTTTATTTTTCTATGTTGAAATAAGCCACAGTTAGATCTAAGTTATTTAGTTTTATCATTGTGTGAGCTAAAACTGTCATATCTGGGTTGCAAATATTCTGACAACCACTAGATGGCAGCAAATGTTACAAATGATTTCCTTAGCTCCATTAGGATTTTTATAACTCAGATAATAGCAGCCTAGTAAAACTGATCCCCCCCCCCCCAAGATTGCATCCATTCCTTATTACTTCTCTAGAACAGCAGTTCCCAACCTTTCTGGCTCCATGAAGCAGCGGGGGGGGGGGGGCACTGCTTATACAAATGGAGCTTCGCACGCTCGCTCATCGCTTGCATGGCCCAGTTCCCAACAATCCGCAGACCGTTATCGGTCCACAGATCTGGGGTTAGGGACCCTTACTCTACAAGAAGTATTTTAGCAGCATAATAACCAAGTTTGATATACATTAAGTCATGCTGATCATTTATTTTACAATAACATGTTATTTGGTTCAGGAATAAATTCAAATAATGAGTTAGCATTAGAAGCAAAAACATGACAGGATCTTTTGGCACAGGCATTATGGTTTTCAGCAAAGATACATTGTTCTGTAATAGGTATTATATTTCTCCATTTCTTTATTTACAGAGCTATTCAGTGTACTTTGAATACACAGAACTTGATATTGACTTATTGTATTAACTTGTTATTGAGCTAACAAAGTATATAACAAAGTATGTATATTATCACAGCAAACAGTTTGCTCGGTAATAAAGTTTTCTTTGCTTTGTGCTACTACAAACTATTATACAATATACAAATACTATTGGTGGTTGTTTGGTTCAGATTCTTTCAATTAAATCTTAATAACTTTTTAAAATAATTTGTCAGGCTTTTCAAATACTTTTTTGTAGAATCTCAGGTTAAATAATGAAGTAAACAAATATTTAAATACTACCATGAAAAAGTTTGTCTACAGAGTACTTGAGGTAAAGTAGAACTCACATGATTTTCTTAGATGTACTTTTCCTGCCCTCTACTGTGAAATCTCATGACTGTGGCAAAACTTCCATTTAAAGTACATTTGGATCATACCTTTATGCCTTGGGCCAATAACATTATATGGCTGAATTCACACATCCCATTATGGTTTAACTTTAGTGGAAAATGTGAAGTAAGTCACGTATCAGTGGATTTCCCTGGGTGATTGTCAAATGTGACTATTAATCTATATGAGGAAAAGTTACACATTTTGGAGCTTTTAGCTTAACTTTCCTTCTTTTTAGGATTTGGTTCATAGTCACGGTCATCTGTTGTTGTTGCTGAATTGTTGGGCTTTTCTTGTCTTTTTAAAACTCTTGTTCACAGGCGTGAGGGCCAGTGCTGTGTACTTGCCAAAGTGTCAGACTATATTTGAAAAGAATTTGGTCTGAAATTAAACTGTTGAATTTACAAATTGCATTGTGGTTTGTTTAGTGTGGCTTAGCATATTTTGTGACTCCAATGATTATGGTTCACTGCATGGTTTATGGTTTAGCACTATGCACAAGTCAACCAACTGTGGCTTACTCAGAAAGACAATCATGAAGACAGAGAGCCATGACTCTGACCTCTTACTTGGAAGAGTTTTTGTTAATTATTGCTTTATTTTGCTGGGTGTTAATTTGAGATTTGTAGAAAAAAGATACACAAGTTTTCATCTCTTCAGTAGCTCAGCAAAACTGTATGTATTTATATAGAATGCAAAGCTAGGTCATGTCACAATTTACTAATAACTCAGAATATAAATTCAAAAATATGTTCAAAATTCATAATAAAATGTCACCTTATTTATAAGCAAGGCTGCAATAGGTGAATGGATTTGCCCTGATTAAGACTGATGAAGGATAGATGTTAAATAGAAACTATGAGGGCATGGTTGTGTTAGGCAACTGAAGTCTCAAAGTCAAAAAGTCAAAATGAATAAGAAATGGAACATAATACCAATTCACATAAAAGTCAGATTTTAATTTAACAATGGTTTGTTGAATTAGCATTCATACACAATGATAAACCATGGTTTACAAAGCAAAGTGGCTGAATTCACAGAATATGCTCATCCAAAGGCAAACCATAGGATATTATGACTTAGTATAATGTCACATATACCATGGATAGCCAGAGTAACCATCAGAGAGCTGCTGAATCGTATAAAACTAGAAACATCACTAGAAGCCAAAATCACAAGGCTACATTTGATTTACTTTGGCCACGGCATGCGTGCAAATTCATTGGAGAAGTCAATGATGCTACAAATGGTGAATGGATCAAGGGGCAAGCAACGAACATGCTGGCTTGATAACATCAAAGCTGATACAAAGCTGAACATCCAACAACTGGAAGAAGCTGTGCTTGACATTATACTAAGTCATAATATCCTATGGTTTGCCTTTGGATGAGCATATTCTGTGAATTCAGCCACTTTGCTTTGTAAACCATGGTTTATCATTGTGTATGAATGCTAATTCAACAAATATATAATCTCCCTGTGCCTGGTGGTTTGTATTTTTAACAATCCTGTTTTAAAACATTATTTTTTTTATTTAGCTCTTGTATGCCACCCAGATAATGAGATAATGGCTATATTAACTTGCTAAATAAATAAATAAACTAAAACCTATTGCAAATAAGGATTTGCTCCAAGTATCATGAAACCATATTATCAAGGATATAAAATTGAAGCTGACTATTCAGTACTGTCACATGGATCATTTAGCTTTTTTTCTAGATTGCAAAGATCACACTTGGACAGAATGTCTGCAGTTCTCTTAACAATTGCATAGTAACTGCTATTTGCTTGTAGCAGTAAAAAAACCAGCATATGGAATAGGAAAAGAGGGACAGGAAAGAAGAGAGACAGGCAGGGTAGAGATCAGTTTTAACATTTTAATGCTAACACACTATTATTAATGTCATGATTTTTCTTTTCTTTTCTTCTTTTTACTAATAGGTCCAGAATTTCTTCCCTTCTGATGCATCTAAGGCTACAAGTAGGTCCCAGTTCTTAATTTTTATTCTTATGAAATTCTAAAAGAATTCAGTGATTTCCCTCAACTAGAAATAAAGTCAAACTCCAAGTTTACCAATAGCATATCATATCCGCATAAAAACTACGTATACCATAAGAATAGATATATTACCCTAGATTTAAAAGTTTTATTTTTTTCATTTTTCATTCTGGTGAAAATTTATCCTACTCTAGTAAATGATACATAAAAAAACACAGCACCTGGTAAAACAGCAGTTATCAGCTTTAACAACTAGGTGGTCCTCGACTTAAGACCAGTCAGTTGACAACCATTTGAAGATACAACAGACACTCCAAAATGGACTTACAATTAATTCCATTCCAGCATCCACCTTCCCCTTGCGGTAATGTGACAGCATTTTGGTAACCAGCCTGCATTTGCAGCCTTTTGCAGCACATGTCCACGATTTATATTTCTTCCAGAAATTGCCACTTACTTCTGGTTTCTGGGGGGGGGAAATGCAACATAGAGAATGGTTCTCTTAATGACCTGGGTGTTCCTTAACCACCACCACAAAAAAGGTCATAAAATTGGTCAGTCACATGATGATCCGCTTTATGGGATTAAGGGATCAATTATGTAAATTGAGGACTACCTGTGTATCCTAAACATCTAATAGAATGGTGTTATTTTCCACTTCTTTTCTAAAAAATAACAGAGAAGGGGCCATTCTGACTTGGCAAGAAAAGTGCTCCATACAGCTGGAATATAATTAACATCTCGCAGGGAGGCAATCAGAAGTATGCCAATCTGGACTGAGCAAATGGTCCTGTAGGCAGCAAGACCTGGACCATAGATGATTTTATATGATGTTACCAGCACATTAAATCTGAAACCTATTGGCTAGTAATGGTGTTTCTAGATAGCATTCTCCTGCTAAATCATTTCTAATCTGTCTTCTAACTTGTCAACAAGGAGGCAACCGCCTTTTGAATCAACTGTTTGTTAGTATCCTCAAAAGGCAACCCTATGTAGGCACCATTATAGTAATAATCTGAAGCTCCTATAAGTGTAACCCAGGTTGTGTCGGGCTGGTTTGCTTAGCATGATTCTATTCCTTTGGTTCAACCACCAAAGGAAGGCCTGCTCTGAATTCTCCCCCTGCCCCCCCGAAAAAAAAAATTACATGGAGTTGGATTATAAGACAGATCTTTTTAGTGGGACACAAGCATCTTTTTCGTATTCAGGAAGGCCCTCAAATCAGTTTTGTCCCAGCATCCTTATAATAGGCAGCAAACTTTTTAAAATAAAAATATTCATTTATTTATTAGATTTTTATTTCACCTTTATTACTTCTATAAGTAAGGCGGTGACCATATTAATATTCCTTTGTCCTCCTGTTTACCCACAACAACCATGTGGGGTGGGTGGTTTGAGAGAAAGTGACTGGCCCAAAGTCACGCAAGCAGTTTTCATGCCTACAGCAAGACTAGAACTCATTATCAAAATATTCACCTATTATGTGACCCCAAATGTGTTTGATTTTGCCTTAGAATGCTATGTCATTAAGCCATTGTGATTTATATAATATATTGCTCATATACATAGTGTACTTTATTGTATCTTGTTTTGTTTCTTTTCTCACTGTGTAGTCCTATACCTATTTACCTGGAATATGCCCTAATGAATATGATTAGTTTTTAGTCAATTACATTGCCACATTCTTTTACTATTATAATAGTAACTACAATCCTTTTCACCATTATCATTTAAAAAGAAATGATAAGATGAAAGTTGTTTCTAGGATTATTTTTCTAAATTAAGGAGTATCTACAGCACTGTATTTCATTTTTTAATACGCATTGCCCTATCTATGTATGATGCTTCCCACAGCAGCATTCAATATTGCGTAGGTGGTTTCTCGTTTTACTTCAATGGAAGGCGAGACAGAATCAGTTGTGCTTCAAGGCCTGGAAACCAAGATTCATGTGCAAAGCTGATGACAACAACGTAATCTCTGCTAAATACAAGATTTGTCATTCACAGTATCGAAAGGCTAGGAATCAATACAAAATGACGGGTGAGCAATCTTCAATTCATATATTCTTTAGCATACTTTTAAAACTAGGGATTCTCTGGTGATTATTCAAGCAGTCTTTGAAAGCATTTTGATTTTCTTGTTTTCCCTCTGTCAAAGAGCTAAAACTGACGCTATGCATTTCAGAGATAAAAGCTAACAGAGCTTAGCTATTTAATGGAAGTTGTTTATCAGACCCGTCTCCTTTTCCCATTACTGGAATAGATTTTCCCCCCCCTCCTGATCCCAATTTATAGGTAATACAGCCTGTTTTGCAACAATAAGCGTGCTTTGAAGTTTTATTGATCTGTTGCTAAAGGGATGTTCTCTTTGAAGAAAAAAGTGGCAGACAAGTAAGTACTTTTATCAAAAAGTGATCAGATGCATCACTTTCCTGCTTACCTTATTAGGTACAAATAGCAACTGATTTAGGAAAAGAACTCAATTGTCCCTGCTCATAGTTATTTCTAACTGGCTTATTTTTCTGGGAATTGTGTAAGATTGAAATTTCAACAAAGAAACCTTGTTTCTAATTGTAATATATTCTGTGTTTCTCAATACTTACTCCCCTCTCTGCCACTACAGTATTTTGTTTTGTGCAACTTACCTGATATTGTACTTCCTTATTCTGTTATGCACCCTAAACATGGCTTTGGTTTATGTCTGCTAATGTTTACTGATTTCAGAATCATCAGGTTGGTTGATAAATGATAACTCAATGGCTGCATGTTAGAAATGAGGGAAAGCAAGAGATAGTCAAGTGTTTAGACTACCTGGGCCATCAACAGAGGTTGATGTTTTCTAAGAAACCTTTGGAAGGGATATTCTGACCTCCACATATTTTTACTAGTTAACATGGGGAGATAAACAAGTTTATTTACAAGCTGAAACTCTTTGTTATTCTTTCCCAACTCATAAGGCAATTTGGTTCTGGTGGCTGAATCCTTGTTCTAAATCTCTGCAAATAAGAGAGAATTGCCACCTCACCTTGGGATTTATGATTATTTCACCTGTCACTGCCCACTGCAAGATGGGTGGGAGAACAAAAGGCAGTGCCACTTCTTCCTTTTCCTTAAGATGACCAAATTTAATTGTTTATCTGCCCCTCAGTTCCTCTCACTCAAGTTGGCTGATGAAGAAAGATCTATTTTCCATTCCTAACCACACTGAAATTAGGAGGGCAGAAAACCTGGAGAAAGGCAAGATGCAGTGATTAATTATGCCTGCGTGTCAGTCAGAAACCATTTCCTTTCTTTTTTCTTTTTTACTTTTTAAAGGACTATTAATTTCCTATCTCAGGAGAAAAATCACACTGATTATGCTCTGAAAACCTTTGAAATCTTGATTGTTCTCCCAGGTTTGCAGTAGGATGCTGCTGAGCCCCTATAGGTAGTTTTTGTTCAGTTTTCTCTTTTTGATGTCTATAATTTGTTCCTTATTTTTTAAAAAAATTATTCCTGCATTTAAAGTATAAGCCATCCAGAATTGATTGGAGTTGGTGGCCTCAACATTATGTAAATACCGAATGTATACTGGGAAGCAGCAGTGTCCTTCTGCTCCCTCACAGAGGAATGGTGGTGGGAAGCACAAGCTGCCTGACGTCTCCTTATAAGCTTTCTCCAAGGCCTGCCAATTGAAGCTTGGGGGGGGCGGCGGCTAAGTAATAGAAGGTGGAGACCTCCATTTGTATGTGAACTCATTCCAGGTTCATCGTGCACCCTTCTCTGACTACCAATTTATTAAGTTCAAATCCCATTTTGGGGAGAGGGGTAGATGAGGGAATATTGATCTCCAGAAAGACCTGCATGTATTATATCCACCACACTCTCCCACATTCCCCCAAAGAAACAGACTTGTCTCATTTCTTTCTCATTCAAAGCCAAAATGGTAATTGAGAGCATTATTTGGTGACTGAAGCATGCCCATAACAGACTTAAGCAGCCACTAGGATCTGAGTTGTTGTCATCTCTTGTCCTCATCATCACCAAAATGCAGCAGAATGTTTGTATGGCAAGATTTGTGATGAAAAAAGAGGAGAAACACCACTTTAACAGCACAATAATTATAGATGACTCTAGGCCAGTGGTGGCGAACCTATGGCATGGGTGCCAGAGGCAGCACTCAGAGCCCTCTCTGTGGGCACGCTCACCGCCGCCATGTGCAAAAGAAAAAAAGGCTCAATCAATCAGTCAATTTCAACTTCTCGCAGGAAAAAAAAAGATCTTGCAAAGTTGGAATTGATTGATTGAACTTTTTAGTCCCACCCAGTCTGCCGTTACCATCTCAGCCACGCCCACCCAATGGGCCACACCCAGCCAATGGGCCACACCCACCCGGCACCCGACGATGCATAAGTGGGTTTGGGGTTGCAGTTTGGGCACTCGGTCTCTAAAAGGTTCGCCATCACTGCTCTAGGCTGCCTTAGGAGCAGACTGGGATAAGATGAGGACACACTATTAAAAATGGTTAGTAACATGTTTTTATGCCACAACTGGTAAAACATGAAGATAAGCCTGTAATTTTGCATTCAACCCTTTCAAGGAAGGAGGCTGCATGCTTCAGCTGCAATAATAAAGCAAATAAATAGCAAAAGGAATATAAATCCAAATCCACTTGCTTAATTTTTATATTGTTAATACAGGAATTACAACATTTATAGAGATTAGAGAAACAAACTTCTCTGTGAGATTAGAGAAACAAACTTCTCTGTGATCATCTTTTACACTGTCCCATTAATTGATTTTTCTCATATTTTAACTTTAATTCATTTCTGGATTTATCAATGGTATAGGCCAGGTGTGTCAAACTTGCGACGTCACATGACGTCGCATGACGTATCCCGACTTTTTCCCCATTGCCGGCAATGGGGTGGGCGCAGTGTCGTCGTGATGCATCCGGCCCGCGGGCCGGCAGCTTGACATGCCTGATATAGACAAATCATTGTGTGGTTTATTGCAAGAAAACAATGTGGTACTGTTGTTTTCAGACAAGGAATAC
This sequence comes from Azemiops feae, assembly GCA_023970755.1. Lineage (NCBI taxonomy): Eukaryota > Metazoa > Chordata > Lepidosauria > Squamata > Viperidae > Azemiops > Azemiops feae. The sequence continues at coordinate 1,082,751 of JALGBA010000099.1, forward strand.
GTTACTTCTGAAGCAATGCTGAAAAATCTGGGAGCACCAATTTTACACAGCACAAATGCAAGCCATCATCAATGTGGTATCTACCAGATGGGTGGCTCATCACCCTGTCTTCCCAGTCACCCCACCCTCTATGACAGAAGAAAGGTGGAGAAGTCTAATATTTAAAATCTTGTCAGTGGATATTTTGAAAACCGAGGTCTGATTCACATGTAGAATTAAGCTACAATTGATGGGTTTAACATAACACTGTTAAACCAAAACCAAACAAACCACCCAATGGTTTACATAACATGGGAGGCAATTGTGGCATAAATATTCAGCAAGTCCATTCTCTCCATTTGCTGAATCCTGCTGTGGGCTTGCCCACACAACGTAGGGATGAATTTTGACAATACCCTCCACTTCCAATTCTGAAAACCTTTTCAAATTTTTATTTAATTGGTGGCTCTGCTCTGAATTGCTAATGGCACCTTAAGAGCTTAAGCATCCACAGAACCCCTCTTCCAAGGGACTAATATCCTTTCTCTTCAGAAACAAGTCATTCCAAACTAAAGTAGCCAAGATTCAAGTTTGCCTTGAATATTTCATCTATCAGGATTCTGGAAGTATACCTTCTCTACAGCAGTGCCTGCCCAATGGAATGACAGTCCCCCTTCCAAAGATTCAGATCTGCCCCCCCCCTTCTCTAGACTAGGAGCTGTTAAAATATGCCTCTTCACCCAGGCTTTTAGCAAGGGAGAATGAGAGCTTCCTCATGCTTATCTTTTATTGTATTTTTTTATCTTTGGGAGCTGCTCAGTGTGGCTGAGAGCCAGGTGATATACAAGTTTAAGAAATTATTGTTAAATAATTTTAAGGGCAGTTAAGGCAACACTCCATTATATATAAGATTCAAATAAAAGTGGGTTTCTGTAAGAACCCCAGAACAAGGACTCTGCCTTTATGCAGATTGTGTTCTTATTAGGGATTGCCTGAAAGGAAAGGCTGCCTTCTCTCGTCCTTCCAGTTCTAGAAACCTGCGGGATGATATGCAGTATAATTTGTAGGGCTAGATTGCCTCGTGTATCCTAATGCAGCCTAATGCTTCCCCTCTTTTGATCCAGTTGTGGCAATTTGCAATGAAATGACCAGGGGGCGGAGTCGCCCCGAGTAAAAGTTTCCTGTCTTCTCACCTAGCGGAAAGGTTTGAGTAGCGGCAAACAGGCGAAGCCTCGGTTGCTCTTATTAGTTTCCCGCTGCCTCTCTGGCCATCTGCTTCCAGCTTCGACTCAGACGCCTTCCTCAATGCGAAAACTGCCTGCCCCCCTCGTCCGGCCTCCCTGTCCGATGAGATCCTGGTCCCTTCCCTGTAGACAGGCCTGAATTGCAGGGCGGGAGAAGGGGCGCCCCAGCGAAGCAGAAAGGCCGTCGCCGAGAAAGGAACGTGGAAGGACTAGACTAGAGGGAAGGTCCGGCGCTTCCAAGCTGGGCTATTCGAGGAACAGGGCTGGGCGCAGAGCACGGTAAGTGCCGCTGCAGGCGGAAACGGCGAGGATAGGCAATTACGCCCCAAAGGGTGGGCGCCCTGCCTGCGTTTTAAAGCCGCCTGCCCCGTCGACCCGGGAAATTTGGCAAAGTTCCCGGGACCTTTCCAGCTCAGCCAATCCCCTGAGGCCCGAGAGACTCCCTTCGCCCAATCGGCGGGACCCAGATTGTTATCTCCGGGGGGCCCGACGCGGCTTGTCAGGCGGCGCTGCGTTTTCCGGTCAAGGCACGCGGTGGAAAGCGAGGAAGAGAAAGCGCTGGGCGAGGCGCGTCGTGAGATGTGTGTGTGGGTTTGCGGCGCTACGGTTCTTGTTTATTCAGAAGTAAGTTGCATTAACTTACCAAGGACTTTGCTTGAGGTGGCGAGGGCTTTATCGGCCTCCTTGGGTTTTTCCCCTGTTGCCCGAACGCCCACTTAAGGGCGCCGTGAACTCTGCGGCGCCTCTGACTTGTCACACTTAGGCAAGGGAGACTTCCCCGGAGCCTCCTTTGGAAGCAAATGCAGCAGCCGACGTGATCACAGAGCTCGGGTAGTTTTCTATGTGCCAGGCATACGATGGGCTTTCCTATTTGGGTACGCTTCTATGTTTGTAAAACGCTCGAGACTTTCGCATGAAACACACCTGATCCTGGGGTGACTTTTTCCCTTGGAGTTCTTCGATTACTATCTAAAAAGGCCAGTTTGTCGAAACGCTAACATCCCCCGCCTGTCGAAAGGTTAAAAATCTCTCTCCCCTCCCAGACAGAAATAATGTGCTAACATAACTCCTCCCGCCTTGATAAGTTTAGCGCAGTGCGATCCTCAGCGAATCTAAGGCGATCTTCCCATTTTAGAAAATAATTTCGGGGGGGAAACTAAGTCATCTTTTCAGATATATGCAATTGCTGTCTTTTTCCTTTTGGGTTGTTCATCATTTTCTTCCCCTAAAAGTCCTTAGTTAAGCTTATCCAGTGAATTTAAAGAGGGGATGGAGCAGAGGATTTATTTATTTTTTTAGAGTAACACCAAATAAAATTCAGCATATGTATGCCTCCCATTTTGTATAATTAAACGTTCTCTGACCATTCTCTTCTCAACTTTCTGAGATGAATTCTGTTTGTACAAAAGATAAAGATGGCCTTTTCTGTAAGTCGTAAATCATTCTTGCCTATGGTTTAGACAAGTGGTGTTTCTTTTGAAGCAGAAAAGAAATCTGTTAGGGAATACAAAACCTGAGAATACAGGTACTCCTTGACTTACAACAGTTTGTTTAGTGACAGTTCAAAGTTACAATGGCACTGAAAAAAGTGACTTATGACCGTTTTTCACAGTTATGACCTTTGCAGCATTCCTGTGGACACCTGATCAAAATTCAGTCACTTGGCAACTGGTTTATATTTATGACCGTTGCTGTGTCCAAAGGTCATGTGATCCCCTTTTGCAACCTTCTGACAAGCAAAGTCAATGGGGGAGCCACTTAACAACCGGGTTACTAACTTTTCAGCTGTGGCGATTCACTTAACAACTGTGGCAAAACAGGTTGTAAAATAGGGCAAAGCTCACTTAACAAATATCTCAGCAACAGAAATGTTGGGCTCAGTTGTGGTTGTAAGTCAATGACTACCTGTATTTACTAGTTGCAGAGCCTAGCTCACGGGTCGGCAACCCGCGGCTCCGGAGCCGCATGCGGCTCTTTGAGGCCTTACCTGCGGCTCTGGAGCCTCCTCCGCCATTTTGGCGAGCGCATGCGCGCATGCGCGGGCGGGTGCGGGGGCGCGCGCATGCGCGAACGGGCCGCGCGCATGCGCGAACGCGCGGCTCCCAGCGTTTTTTTTTTTTAAGCTAAATGGGTCCGTGCGGCTCATCCGACGTTTCGGATGGCCGACCCATGGCCTAGCTAGTTCACACTGGGCCATAAGGAAGGAAGTGGGCTGCAAATTTATCATACTTTGTTGCTTGGCAGATGTTACTCTTTTAATGTTTCTCTGGATTGAAATGATGGGAAGAGGAAATTTGCATGTCAGTTCTGAGGCAGTGTAGCTGAAGGGCTCAACCCAGGCTGTTCTCACAAGAGCTCTGATCCTCTGCCACGCTCTGGAACACTGCATTTGGGGATTTACCATATGAGGAAGTGTGTGTGGAATTTTCCACCTATATTGTCATGGTCTTTGAAGCAGGTATGATCTTTGGTGCTGGAGTTCTTCTCTATTGGATCATAACCCATTCAGACAGCTTTAAATTTATGGTAGGATTTATTGTTGAAAATCCATATTCTAGACCATGGGTGTCAAACTCGTCACGTGACGTGTCGCAACGTATCACGGCCTTTTTCTCCTTGCCCAGAGCTAGGGTGGGCGTGGCCTCCACATGATGCAATGGGCCCATGGGCTGGCAGTTTGACACCCCTGTTCTAGACCAATCTGAAATCAAAATTATGGTATGTTATTTATTTAAAACATTTATGGGCCAGCCTAAATCAACCAAAGTGACTCTGGGCAACTTATAATAAAAAAAAACACATCAAAGCCTATCAACAAAACTCCAATACATACGCCAACGAACAACACAAAATGTTGGTTTTAGCAGCAATATTACCGCAAACCAATCAGGGCTTTAAAAGTTTGTGGCTCAAATGTCTAGGAAAAGTGCCAGGTTTTGGCAGTGTTTTTAAAGACCAGCTGTGTCAGGGCCAATTGTGCATCAGGAGGATGGTCATTCCATAAAATGGAGCTCAAATGATTATAAGTATGGCTTTTAGCAAGAGCATAATTGGTATATGCTCTTGGTAGATGAAATTGTACAAAGCACCTCCCCCCCCCCGCCATAGCTGCCACTTGGAATTTCTCCTTACAGAAAAAGATACAGTCACGTATAGTTTATAATGATTCTTGTCTTAGTGCAATTTGGCATAAAACCTGAAGACACGGTTTAATGTGTCTTACATGACCTTAAATGGATTTTGAGATTGAATTCACATGGTATACTGAGCCTGAATCCAACAATCTTACACTATAGCAAGAATTTTTATAGTGTTTCACAGAAGCCTATGGTTTTATGAGAATTGGGTGATAGATTAAAGTGCCCCTCCCCCAGTCACTTGAATACAGCCAATTTTCTATTACTAGAGCTTTGCCTTTTGAGGAGTTCCAGGAGATTCTATAACCTAAAAGTTTGAAAATCCCAGCTACTGTATAGCACAATGTATGAAGCAAACCACAATAAAAAAATTACATTTTGTTGTTTTTACCCTCCTTAACAAGGAAGAAAACTTGATAGACTATTTAATAAATGATCAGTTTCTTCCCTGATATGTGGTGTTTGTATAACTGAAAACTTTAATCCTTTTATTCTGGATTCTTCTGAGGGAGGGTAACTATTGAATCAAAACTGATCAAGAAGAGTGAATTTATTATGTATTCACACAAGCAAATTGGCGAGGTCATAGAAAAACACTGAAACATGCTATAAGATAATTCATTCTTTTCATAACGATTAAACTATAATAAGTGAAAGTTACAATATAATAAAATTGAATACAGGAATTGCAATGTAATGATTATGCTGATTATATTATGATTACATTATAATAAATGAAAATAAAATATTAAATCAAAGCATAATAGCAAAAGATACTTTGGTTAGAATCAATAAAAATGGAATAAATCCCAAATCTTACAGTTAAACATTGTAAATATTTAAGCAAAAATCAAGCAAACTTGTATTTATTATTTCAATACAAAATTCAAAATTTACAGATTATTTTAGGCATAGTGTTGGACATGACAGTCCCCCAGCAAAAGGGTTACTGATGACATGACAAGCTATTAAGTTTACTTCTTGTTTATTTTATTAAACTCAAACTGATGTACAATATATACATTATCTGCCCATCTAGCAATCTTAACAGCAAACAAAATAAAAGCCAAATACATTAAAACAACTTAAAGCAATAAATGGTGTTGAGGCTCCAGTAAAAGCTTACAATCATCCAAGAACTCCCCATGCCAGCTCTGTCAACATCCTGATTCCAATGCCTGGAGGAAAAGTCGGGTCTTCACATCTTTTCTGAAGGCCAATAGGATCAGGGCCATCTCTGAGGACAGACTATTCAAAAGGTAGGCACCATGACAGAGAAGGTGTGTTTCCAAAGCCCCCCACCAGACAATATTGCTTCATTGTGGGTTCCCAGAGCATGCCCACTGTGCCAGATCTAATAGGATTAGCAGAAACCATGCCATGCAGGTTTTAAAGATGACAACCACCACCATGAATTGCTGGTCCATGGTGTGCCTTCTACTTCCCATGCTGCTGCATTGAATACAAGACTGGGTAACAACACATTATTTGCATATCTTTTATACACACACACAAACACACACACTTAAACTATTACAGCCTTGTATGACGATGTAAGAATTGTAGCTTTTATTAAAGAGACAAAAACCTACTTGTTCAGAAAAGCTTGAGCATGTATGCACAATAGGCTTAATACAAAAAAAAAATTTTCTAAAAAAGTCCCAAAGTAGTTTGCATAATTTTTAGGATTATAGTTATCATGTGTCTAGACATGTAAACCAACAGTACAGAAGCTGATATCAAGTAGATGTATTACATAACAGTCATGCTTCTGTAAAGATTAAATTTAATTAAAGTTAATATACTAAATTAAGGATATTTATACTATTGACTTCAATGAACTTGGACACACCAGTGTATATTTAATTATAACTATTGTATTTATGTGAGTATTGAAATATATATATGTAAGTAAGGCTTTCTTCATTGCCATGCTGTATATCACGGGTGTCAAATTCACCACGTCACGTGATGTGTCGCAACATCGCAACTACTTTTGCATTGCCGGAGCTGGGGTGGGCTTGTCCTCCGTATGATGCAACCGGCTCGTGGGCCGGCAGTTTGACATCCCTGATGTATATGAATTTTTCTGTAGGTAATTATCTCACAGAATGGAATTTTCTTCTGGCATATTTGAAATACATTTTTTGCATGTGATTTACATGTTTACAAACACAGAATTGTATTGAAGTATATTTGGGGGGAAGGGAGTTCCAATAAATAATATTTTTGACTTTTGAAATAATGTGCTTTAGCTAAAAGCAATTGACTATCCTAGGAAGCCAGAAATTCAGGTTCAACTCTACTTCTAGCTTGACAGTTTTGAGTGAAACGGATTATGAAGTATTCCTGTTGAATGGAAGTGCCAAGAATGTACTAAAACCTGGTTGGCTGTGTTGCTGGCTGTGTTATAGTGACAAAGCATACAGGTAATCTTCCATTCATGAAGTGTCACTTAGCGACCTGTTTAAAATTATGATGCACTCCCCCCAAAGGTACCATCCAGGTCCGAAGTTCCTACACTCCCATGGTCACATGACCATATTTCATGGGCTTAGGAATCGGCCTGCATTTACAGCCATTTGCAGCATCCCATGATCACATGACTGTAATTTATAGTTTTTGCTGAAAACCGATATTTGCTTCTGGTTTTCGTCAAAAATGCCCCACAGTGAACAATGGGTTTGCTTAATAAGCATAACATTTAATGACTGGATTCACTTAACAGCCATGGTGATTCACTTGATGACACCAAAAAAGCCATAAAATTGGACAGATTCCATTACAGTTGTAAGTCGAGGACTACCTGTAATCATATTAAGAGTAGCAGCAGCAAGCATCCACATCTGATGAGGCAGAGTCACCTTCCTCTGATTTTCTTCTTATTAGCTATTTTTCAAGGAGCCCTAAGGGGACAATAAATACATTATTAGTATCTTTCTTTCAAAATTGGCGTACCGGTTTTGTTTCCGACAAATAAAAATATCGGAGGAAGCATTTTTGACACATACAAAAGTAGCCCTTGAATTTGTTTAATGTTTGCTACAAATAGGTAAAAAAGACACAGTTCTTTAGATTTAAGAAAGAAAAATAGATTTTCATGAGTGAAATAGCTTTAGTATCCCCATGCTTGCAGTTTAAAGCTAATTCTTTGCCTTAAATCAGGTCTTGTTTTCTCTTCTTCCATAATCATTATTTGATGGACAAATAAATACACATATTCAAACAATTTTTTTAAAAAAACTATTATTTCTGTTCCTGGCTATTCTCTAAAGATCTTTTGGATTTCTCTGTTTCTTATCCTTCTTTATAGAATGGCTGATTTAATCTCAGGCTGTCTCTCCATCCATTCATCCAAAACTACTTAACAAACCAAACCAAACATGCAGAAACTTGCTGACTTGCTTTTAGGAATCAAGAGAAAGATACTATGGTTTGCTATTGCTGCTGCTGCTGCTGAAATCACAAACTACTTCTGTGTTTTATAGATAAACTGGCAGCATTGTTTGTTTTGCTCCACACACACAAATATTTTAGAAATTCAAAGAAATCATTGGCTATTAGCATCAACAATGATTGTCCAGTTTACAGTGATAAATGGAAGCAACGTCAGCAATTTAACTGGCTCTGAATAAATAATTACTTTGCATGAAGTATCATGTTTGACAAAGAGTTCTGCCCACCCATTTGCCTTGTTTGTGTGTCTATGAATTTAACTTCGTAATTGCAGTATAAAGGTTCTACCTGATTCTGGTAAATTACTGGTGGGGGTAAGAATCCCGGGCTTTGACTTCCTTCTTAATAATATAAAAGGTTGACTAGTGGATTGAGGTGCATCACTGGACTCAGGAACAGGTAATACTTCTTTATAGGTCATATAAAGGGTTATTCATGTTCTAAAACAGAGGTTCCCAACCTATGGGCCGCGGCCCACTACTGGGCCGTGGCCTCTTGGACGCTGGGCCGCGTGAGTAGCTGGGCAGTGCACACATGTGTGCGCATGCTCACCCCCTCATGCCACCGTTGCCGCGAATGTTGTGCGGGTGGTGGCAGCGCCGTTAGTATCACCTGGGCGGTGGTGTTGCCAGAAACCTTGCACGGGGGGCAGCAGCGCCACAAGCAGCAGGTGGGCAGCGGCATGCCACACACAGGTGGCGGCATTGCCATGAATCTTGTGTGGGCAGCAGCACCGCAAGCGGCAGGTGTGCCGCAGCACGATCCTCGCACAGGGTTGGTGAAAGCTTCGCGCTGGGGCGGGATCGCTGTGGGCTGGGGCGTGATCCTTGCGGTGATGCGAGCCTTATGCTGGGGTAGCATCGCCACGAGCCTGGCAGCAGCAGCGCCACAAGCCTCAAACAGGCACTGCCGTCATTGAGAGCCTTGCCCGCATGCTCACAGCCCCGTTCTCGTGTTGCGCATGTTCGCAACCTGTTTATATGCATGCACGCACATGTGGGCACATTCACGTTTGCGCATGCGCACGTAAGGAGCCCGCCCCTCCCTCTCCCACCGGGCCGCCAATCCAAAAAGGTTGGTGACCCCTGTTCTAAAATGAAGGAGGAGATAAACATATTGAAATTTAATCTCAGGCAAGCTGGAAGATAGATAGGAAAGTTAAATTGGTTGGAAGTATTTGAATAATTCTGGACAAAGTTATTTTTATTTTGAATAAATTCACAGCTTAGATTTTTCTCATAGAATTTGTGCTGTCCAGGTAGATGGCAGTGGTGGCTGTTGCTAAAAAGTGTTTTTGCCAGTTTAGATTAATAAACTCGATGTCACTCTTTTATGGTTTGGCAGTGTTTGTCTCAATTGCACATGCTCTGGTACATCAAGTCATTTGTAACATGATTTATTGAGCTGTCTAAAAATAATTTAGTACCTTCTGGTAAGTAGAATGCAACTGACTAGAAATTGTTGCACATGGACCATTCTGTAGTATTCCAGTCCTGTAACGGCTACACTACCTGCCTGTTCTCTTCTAATCTTTAAAAAAATACTTGTGTTGACCTTTAAAATAGGCGACTATACCTACATGAGTTTGTTCAGGAAGTGGAATGGTGACAGGAGTTCTGTTTCTGAATCCTCTAATGCTTTGGTTGGGAGAAAAGACTGAGTTCCCAGATCTAGAATACTGTTTCTTGAAAGAGATTTTTGATGAGCTCTAAAGGGTATTTGTTGTTATTAAGCTCACCCTTGCATAAGCACTACATGGTCATCTTTCATTTCTAAAATAATTAGTGATCCCATACTAATTGGTAATTTGATGTATTTCTATTCCTTTAAAGACTACCAAAACTATAAATGTTTTAGTAATCAAATTTAATAATGAAATTTATATAGCCAACCATCTCACCAAATGTGAGATTATATATATTAATAATAATTTTATTATATAATGCATAACATTATTTTGGTGTGGTTATTTGGGGAATACTTTTATTAAAATGTGGAATAAAAGTATTTTAAATAAATAAATCAGTCCAGAGTTACGATATAACTTCAGTGTTGCTGCAATCATGGGAAATGGAAATTGTGCTGCTTTTAAACAATTGTGGTGTTGTATTGGTGCCTACTTGATTAAGATGCCAAAACTGTTTTCAGGTAGACTTTTTAATGTTCAATATTATGCAATATTAATTACAGCAAATTAATAGGATATCCAGATGTTGTCATTATTTTGTGAGTTGAAATTCCACACATTGGACAATATCAAGGTAAGATATAGGTATCATTGAATAAATTTTTCCCAATGTGGGACTGGTTCACTTTTAGTGAGAATCTTCGCAGCACTTTTTCTGTTCCTTTCTCAAAACACCCCAGTGATTGCAAGCCGGTATATGAGAATGCTACATACTTCTGATTTTACTTTTTAAAATGTTTTTGCAAAACACCGGAATTCAGGAATTTCAGACATCAGGTTTAGAAACTAGTTCGACACTTCTGTTTTTAGTCCTCCAAAATGAATACTTTTAACGAAAAAAGTTATTTTAGTACACTTTTAGATTTTATTTATTGTTCATTTATATCTACCCATCTCAGACAAGTGACTCTGGGCAATTAATTAGCAATTGGCAGGTATTTTAAGCTATTATCAGCCTACTTAGAATATAATGTCGAAATCACTAGTTTACCATAGCTCAAGTTACAATATGGCTATTAAATAATGCCAACTTCATCCAGTATTAGGAAGTATTAGAATACTGGTATGATGGTAATAGGGTTTCTTTCACGCTTATAAAACACAGGAAAACTGATATTGTGATTTTGACTCAAATTCCATAGCTGAGATGTGAATAAAACTAAAAAAAATGCAAACTCAGGTGTACAAAAGCCCTGCATGCTTACACATTATTCATTGTTATATTCTGGAGCCTGATGAACATAGTGGCAATGGAAGGGGAAAAAAGGTTGTATGTCATGTATGTAGAACATCTGAGTCATATTCTACTTATTATATGTGAATTGGCTGCAACTGTTAACAAAAACGAAATACACGAATGGTAACATGCTGTTAGACAAACGGATAGGGAGTGTTGTGATGCAAAAGAAGGCTTAGGCCTGATGGAAAACTGGTGAAAGAGGTAATATTGCATGTATTTTCATTATTTGAAATACAGAAAGAGCAGCATTAGCATTTTTTCTTTTTTTTAGCTAATGCCTTTGACACATTACAGTACTAAAGTTTCCTTCCCATTTTAGGAAGTTTATACTCTTTTACCCCGACCCCACCCCACCTTAAACAAAACAAAACAAAAAACCTGTTCCCTTTTGCCCATGGCTTCAACATTAGTTACTTTCTCTTTTTATTTGGACGTTTGTGTACTGATTGTATCTCGTGTTTCTTTCTATTGCCACTAGCATAAGCTGTTCTGCTTTTAATCCTCTTAGTCTATTTTAGCATTCTCAATACTCATACCAGTACCTTTCCATTAAATAGTGAAATTAATTCAAATCTTGGTTGGGATAATTGTAGTTTCTACAGATTGTTGTCACTTCTGTAGTTACATCATTCTTTTTTTTTTTTTAAATATATTTTATTAGATTTTATAGGGGTACAGGGATTACATTAAGGTGCTTAGGAACCACCATGGAGGTGGGTATATTAAACATCCAAAAAAAGAAAGACAATCACAAATATATAACTCAAATCAAATCTTTTAAACTTCCCTCTCTAATTCCCTCATTTAATCTTACTTATTCAAATTAATAAATTCTATATAAGTTTCAAACGATCCTATCAAATATCAGTTACATTTCAATTCTAAAAATCCAAATCCTGTTTTTAAGCTTTACTAACTTACAATTACTATATTTCAATTAGCCTTAAATAGACATATTATTAACACTTCGGGTGCCCTTTTTTTTTTTTACATAATTATATCTGGTATATTGTTCTCGCAACAACATTCCCATATCTTCTTCATTGATACCATTTTTTTCTCTTATCACCCATCCCTCTTATTCTCCTTTTATTTCCAAATAATTCTCTTAAAATAAAAATATCAGGCCAACAAATAAATTTCTATCTAATTTAAATATATATTCTATCAATGCCTCTATATCTATAAAAATCTTTTTAAACCAGTAGGTAAAGTTTACTTCTCCAATACATATCATATCTAAAACAAAGTAATATTACAAAGGGTATCCTCTTAAAAATTTCACGTGTTCCATTAGTTGTTAAGTCAGTCAAGAAATCAAAGCCTTTTTAATCCCATTAAATAAGACTTTAAAATACATTTTTAAATCTAACTCTGGGCTTCTTTCTATGCCATAGTGGTTTCCATAGTAAGGTTCCTACATAATCAAACCACAATATTAAAAGGTCCATATTCTTTAACGCTTCAAATTGGTCAAAGTTCTCTTTCCTTTCTTCTAATAGCCTTTGGATGGTAAAAGCTGTTTTATTCCATGTTATATTTGCCAATTGTTTATCCACCTTTTCTCGATTTTCAATAAGTTGTATCTGAGTGTCAGTCTCTGTTGGTATTGATGCTTCAGACATCTCTGTTGAAGTTGTTGTATAGTCATCAGACTTCTCGATAGGTTGTGTTGGAAGTTGAATAAAATTAGTTTGTTTTGTGGTTTCCACGGTTTCTCTCAGTGTAGGGAAAAGGGATTGAAAATAGGAACTCACATCCTCTGCAGCTTCTAAAATTGTTTCCAATATAAGTTCATAGTCCAGTTGTGTATTAAGTTCCATATCGATAGTAATAAGGCTTTTTAATCTTTAAAGAAGGCTCTACTTCATAAGAATCAAGCAAGCATTCACCTTCAATTTTCAATAGGCCAGCTGCATCCGTTATCTTGTGGTTATCACCCTTTGAAAGTCATAGCCATTCCCAGCCATAAAGAAATATAATTGCAGTACCACTTTTCGACACAAGATGTCCTCAGCAAACCAAAAAATCTTTTTTTTTTTTTTTTCCTTTCCAAATAATAGATTTTTTATTTTTCGTGTTGAAAAAGATGAAGAAAGGGCTCAAAATAATAAATGCGTAGTTGTAACAATAATAGTCAAGAATAAAATGTTTTCAGGTCCCCTCAGTATTCCAAAATTTAAATAGTCCATCAAAATTGACTGGTTTTTATTTATATATTTTTTTTCCCAAAGCTGTTTTTCCCCATTGCCCAAACGCTGCTTCCTCACGACAGGGAAATAGTTCAAAGAAAGCTTTTAACAGGAAAGTAGTTAGGGAAAAAAAAGGGGGGTAGGAAAGGTCTCACCCGGATTCTCCACGGGGGTTCTTTCGCTTAGATGTTCTTCTGGCTTTCAGCTGGTGCGACGAAGTGATCGTCCATTTTATAGGACGATCTTTTCCTCCGGCGGCCCTAAGGAGAAAGCTCGAACTGGGGAGAGCCGCCGCTCTTCCCCAGTCGAGCAGGAGCCTCCTCTAACGGTGGTCGCCTCTACGGGGCGACTTTCGACCCGATTAAGGGTCTACCGGCGGAGGGAAAGCAGCCGGTGGGAGAGAGATATCTCTCCGTACGACTGCTGGTGTCGCGATCCGGAACCGGAAGCCCTAGTTACATCATTCTTGTAGTTGATTTTTTTTTTTTTCTCCTTTTCCTGCTCCTTCAAATAGAAAAAAAATCCTACATTTTCTTATTATTTTTAGTCTATTGCAGTATGAGTATCAATTACTACACAATTTTTCTATTCATTTTCTGTTATCTGAGACATGACTGTATGAATGTTCTATTAAATGAGACATGTTATATTGCACATGCTTGATAATTAATCTTTCTGTTTCATTATTTATCCAAGAATACTTCTTTTCATATTGTTTCTTTATTGAGTGGAGATCCACCTGTGGCAATACAAATGTAAGACCATCCCTCACTAGGTTCTTTGTACAGATAGTCCTCAGTTAATGACCATAATTGAGGCCATTGCTATGCGATGTGGTTTAAAAAAAAATCACATACCATGCTAACTTAAGATGGCAGATCTGGCAATTCTGGTTGTAGTCATTAACCAAATCATGGCAATCACATGATCACAGAATGACTAACCATTGTAAGTGTTGTAACCGCAGGTCGATTGCCAAGATTGTTACAAAAAGATGCAACATAGCTGACATAATTAATGACTCAAATACTTTGCAAAGATTCTTACCCTTTTCCTACATTAGATTAAATGAATCTTAGAACAATGCATATAACATGCTTTTGATAGTCAAGAGTGCTACAAAAACGCTGAGTATGATTATAATTTGATTCTGACAGAATCAAAAAATAGTCAAAATAGCAGCTGCAACTCAGTAGTTAAAGACCCACCTTCTTTATTACATTGCAACGTAGGTAAAACACAATTATAATGCTATCTTGGCTTTTTTTTAGACCCTCCCAGATATCCCTGAATCCTGAAAATTTTTCTAAGTGTTAACATATTTAAGAAATTAATTCTAAGATAGGATGCTTAAATCCACGGAGTAAGTAGAAATGTGAAAAAGGTGTTTCTGTGTTAAAAGATGTCCATGAACAGATGATTATGGGATATGATAATATGCTGTGGTTGAACTGTTGATGTTCATTAGTTAATATCTGATGGGCCCAAGTCAAGGAAGCCCTCTGTTACAACTTTGTTACTTGGTGAGGGCAATATTTTGGTCTTTTGAAGAAGGAAATTACCTTGTTTTCCTTGATCTTCTGTGTTTCAGGTACATTCAGTCTTCTTTTAATTAATTTCCCCTTTCAAATTATGTTAAATAACAGACTTATTCTTTGAGTTTATCTGAAACAGATTGACCGTAAATGTGATGGACATGCAAACTATGCAAGATAGAAAGCCATCTTAATAGAATAGTATTCTGATCCCAACAACAGAATATGCGGAGCTCTGTTACTAAGATGCTGTAATAGTGAATATGTGTGGGTATGTTTATTTCATAAACAAAGCATTGAGAATGAAGGAAGATAATAATTTAAAATAATTTTAGCAAAAATATAAATTCCAAATATTCTAAGAAAATTCTAAACTATGTTTATTAAGAATATATAGTTATAGTTTGATAGCCATATAAGTCACAAATACATAATAGATCCCTTCCCGTACTTTCATTTTTCTTTGTATTTTGTATTTTGATAAACTAATAAAAAATTTGGAACTTCAAAAAACATAATAGATCAGCAGTGTGTTCGGGGTCAATACCCCCCCTCCCCCGGTGAGAAAATTCATTTTTAAAAAAGTGTTTGATTTAAAATCTCCTCAGTAAGTATAACTAATGGCACAGCATAGTCATAATCAAAGAGTAAATAAACACCATTATATATGGAAGCCCTATAGAAATAAAGACTATTTGCTTATGCTTGAAAGTCTGAGAAAGGAATTATTCATCCAATAAAGAACTAGTGAATAGTATAAATTAAGAGTTCTTTTCTATTTTACTCATGCCCACAATTAACTTTTAGAGATAAAAACCTCATTTAATATTTGTGTTTCAGGCATGCTGGTCATGAAACAGATCTTATTCATGATTCTCCTGGGTGCTGGAGTGATGTATGCTGTATTACACAGCAACCTGTGGAAGACCAACAGCTTGGGGTAATGTCAATATATGCCTAGATAAGCCATCTTTTCCTTTGTCCTAATTATTTGTACATGTGGCTAAAGTATGTGAAAGACTTCTGTAATCCCTGTGACATTCAGGAGCTAGAAAGCAGGTTGCTATGTTTAGGAAGCAAAGCTGTTGGAAGGGTAGAGCAAAAATGAAATGCAACTTAGTGCAGAATTACTGCTGTCCTAAGTGCAAAGTGTATGCAGGTCAAGAAGACGGACCTGGAACAATTGATTGGTTCCAAGTACGACAAGGCCATATATTCTCACCCTGCTTATTTAACATGTGCAGAGTACATCATGTAAAATGCCGGGCTGGAGGAATCGCAAGCCAGAATTAAGATTGCTGGGAGAAATAACAATAACCTCAGACATGCAGATGGTATACTTTAATGGCAGAAAGTGAAGAGGAACTAAAAACCCTCTTGATGACAGTAAAGGAGGAGAGTGCAAAAGTTGGCTTGAAAGTAAACATTAAAAAACTAAGATCATGATATCAAGTCCCTTCACTTCCTGGCAAGTCTAAAGGGAAAAAATAGAAACAGTTAACAGATTTTATTTTTTTTGGACTCCAAGATCAGTGCAGATGGCAATTTGCAGTGATGAAATTAAAAGATGCTTGCTCCTTGGGAAAAAAGCTATGGCAGAACTAGAGAGTCTATTAAAAAGCAGATACATCACCTCGTTGACAAAAGTCCATACAATCAAAGCTATGGTTTTCCCAGGAATAATGTATGACTATGAGAGTTGGCCTGTAAGGAAAGCTGAGCGCCAAAGAATTGATACTTTCAAATTGTGATGCTGGAGAAGACTTTTGAGAGTCCCTTAGACTGAAAATAAATTAAATCAGTTATCCTAAAGGAAATCAACCCTGATTGTTCTTTGGAAGGTTAGATACTGAAGCTGAAGTTCAAATACTTTGACCACTTAATAACGAGAGGACACATTGGAAAAGACCCCGATGTTGACAAAGATTGAAGGCATAAGGAAAAGGGGATGGCAGAGGATGAGATGGTTAGCTAGTGTCATTGACCCAATGAACATGAATTTGGACAAACTCTGGGAGGACATGGGGGCCTGGCATGCTATGGTCCATGGGTTGTGAAGAGTTGGACATGACTTAGCCGTAAACAACAACAAGTGACTCATTGTTTTGCTACTGTAGATTCAGGGACTAGGAAACAATGAACATACAAATGAAAGGAAAGCTAAAGTGATTTATTAAATAAGTTAATGGAAATCAAAAGCTCTAGTTAAAAAAATGTAAAGAAGAATGATGTGGAGCTAAAAATAACTATAGATCCCTTCTGCTGCCAAGTACAGTTCATTTAGTGACCATTCAAAGTTACAATGGCACTGGAAAAAAAAGACTTGTGACCATTTTTCACACTTAGGTGGTTGCACCATCCCCATGGTCACATGATCAAAATTTAGATGCTTGGCAAGTGGTTCATATTTATGACGGTTGTAGTGTTCTGGGCTCATGTTATCAGCTTTTGTGACCTTCTGACAAGCAAAGTCAATGGAGAATCCAGATTCACTTAACAACCATGTTACTAACTTAACAAATGCAATAATTCACTTAACAACTATGGCAAGAAAAGTCATAAAATGGGCAAACTCACTTAACAAATGTTTCACTCAGCAGCATAAATTTGGGAGTCAGTTGTGGTTGTAACTTGAGGATTACCTGTATTCCTTTCTCAATGACACAAACCCCAAGGCTCATAGATAGTTATCCCCTTCCAGGAGCTTTTGTAGGCTAGAGGGGCTGTGTAGTATGAAACTGCCTTTGGACCTCAAAAAGTCCCTGAAACACCAGGGTTTGTCTCAATATGCCAGGCAGCTGGAACACCAGCATGGATGCTTGTGAGTAAACTGAGTGGGGGAATGCATTGATCTCATATTGTGTCATGTTTCTGGGGCTTTAAACTTTTACAGCCCTTTGTGGGGGAAAAGCATGAGCTTAGTTTTGTTGAATTAGGGGTGGGAGGTGTTCCTGCCTTGCTGCAGCTGCTTTCTCCAAGGGCAGACAGCAACTCCATTCCCTCACAATTCCTTATATTTGTTTATCAGGTGCTAGATAGTACCAACTCAAAGATTTTCCTCCTCCTTTCAGGTGCCTGACTTTGACAGGAACACCTTTTAGAAATGAATGGCATTTTATTTGGTTTATATAGTTACCCAATTTGTAAAAGCAACTCTGGGTGGCTTACAAAGATAAGGGTATTAAAAACAAAACACAAAAAATATCCAGAAGAGAAAAACAGTAACAATATCCAAGGCCGGGCGTTGCATATTCTATTCAATATGCATTGAACATTCAACATTTCTAGACGGGCTGATCCCACACTGACCAATATCCCTGAAAACAGGTCTTCAGGGCCTTCTGGAATGCCATTAGAGTTGGGACCATCTGGGTATTAGAGGAAATGGTGTTCCACAGGGAAAGCACTGCGACAGAAAAGGCATGCTTCCTGTGTCTCACCAAGGAACCGAAATGTCCAGTTCTGCCAGATCTTATGGGACCAGCAGAGGCAATTGGAAACAGGAAGCTCCACAAATAACTCAGTCTTGTACTTGGAAGAATTTTATAGGTGATAACTAGTCCCTTGAATTGTAACCAGAAGTCTTTAGAGAGTGGGTACATCTCCCAAAGTAGTAGAGTTATGTCAGTATACTGAGCTGCACCCAGTGTATAAGATGGATTTGGGCAAAACTGCATTTGTTATGGTCCAGTTATTCACTGGTAACCAGATGTGTTCCAGAGAGAGCTGGGAGTTGTTCCTGATGGTCTGCTGTATGGTCTAAATGAGGCTTGGCCTTGATCATCACTTGGCATGAGAGGGTGACAAAGCTTTGAATTGGTTTGCACTCCTGCAACCGCTTTCCTCCTATGGGTTCTCATCACTCTTCATGGTTTATAAAATAGTTGAGGCAAAGGAAATGGGAGAAGAACCATCTAGAAAGTCACTGGAGATCAGTGAAGGATGAACTCAATTGAACATGGGTTAGAACTGCCTTGGTCTTGAGGTCAGGGCAGTGAAGCATCAGTACTTCTTCATCCTTATTGTGTTTGCAGATAGCTGTCTGCTGGCTCTGTTTAACCTAAGCCGTCTTGGTAGAGGGCACTTGGAGATTTACCTGCACAGATATGCAGAGGAGTTTGCAAGGCATCTATCAGACAAAATTGCTTGGATTCATTCCCAGGTAGATGGTCAGCCTTGGTGGAGGTCCTGTGGAGATACTTTGGGCATAGTCTTCCGTGTTATTTGGGAATGATTTGAAGCTGTGGGCCTAAGGAACTGGACAGGTACCTTACAATTGTGAGCTTGGCCACTTGCTCATTATATCCATGTCTCTCCTGACTAGCTAAGGATGCCCAGGAAGTGACATGTAGTTGAGTAGCAAACTTCCTAGAGAGGGGATTGTTTCTTTGCCTTTTAAAGAAGTGTTGGTTTGTCCCCTTTGCAAGATGCCATTGCTAGACAATCTTCATCCAGCATCCAACCTCCCTTTCTTAGGGAAAATGATGGAAAAAGTGGTTGCACAGCAGTTTCAGCAGATCATGAATGAAGTTGTCTGGGATCTGTCCTTTCCCCAGGTTTCAGAGGAGCATTTTATGCCCAACTTTCCCACCTGGCCAAGTAGAAGGCATGCTGTGAAAGTTAGGATGTAGAGGTGAACCCATGACTTTATATATTTTTCCTTGGTCTTATCTGATGAATAATGGCTTTATTTTTACTTGAGGGCTTTTTTGTCATTAGCCACTTGGGGCCTCCAGGAATGAGTAGCAAGCAAGTATAGTAAATAAACATTATAGCCCCAGTTGTAGACTAATTGCATTTTTTGAGTCTTCTAGGACCACTGGATTATGTGGTATATAAATAAATACTTTTAAATAAACACTTTTAAATAATATCACCAAGGGTATTGAAATATAGGCCGGATTGTTATCTATCAGAGATGCTTTAGCAAATCCTGCCCCTGAGCAAGAGGTTGGAATAGATGATTTCTACAGTCCTTTCCAACTTGATGATTGTTAATTTTAAGTATAATTTTTCCTACCGAGATCGTTGCTAAATATACTTGGTAACCTAAGAGAAATAAGTAGTATTGTTTGTAACTGGAAATTTGCTCTTTATATTTTACCAATGGAATTACCTATTTCTAAAAAGCATTAGCAGGTTAAACTATCAAATTTTATATGAAATGGAATCATCACCTTCTGTCAGTCTATTTTAATACAATCTCTTCTTCCTTTTCTAGATTGTCCTCTCTGGATAGAAAACATTGCAGTTTCAAAACCAATGTTTCTACTTTCATAAAGTGAGTAAGAAAAGAAAATGTTGAAAATATTTAGATTAGTGATAGGGCTACATTCCCCTGAAGAACAAGCTCAGAACCGTCCACATGACCCTTATCAAGCCAGAGAGAATTTAAATTCAATTGCCTACTAATGAAGACTTATCCAAAGGCACTGCAACTTAAAATTCTAGAGCAGGTGTCTCCAGACTTGGCAAGTTTAAGTCTTGTGGACTTCAACTCCCAGAATTCCCCAGTCAACAGGTTTGGAAATCCCTGCTCTAGAGTATAGATTACTATAATCTAAAAAAGCACCAATATCAATTGAACTGTGCCATGCCTAAACCAATACAATATTGACAGAGAACATTCCAAGTGCATTTTCTACAGAAATGGCTACAAGAATCTCTTTTGTCATTAGAAATAAGGTTTGAATATGTAACTGCTAGGTTTAACTTTTGACTTTTACTAGTACAAATGTTTTTACATCCGCAGACTTTTCTCACCTGTAGGAGTGCATTTTTAATTTATTTTTTTAATTGATAATTTTGTTTATGCATTTCCAAAATGCGAATTGTTGAGAGGGGGGGAGTGAGGGGGGGGAATTCTTAGGATTTCAGATAGCAAATCTTTTCTGTCTTCCTGAAGATATGGGACATCAAATGTTACCCTTTGTGCATATAAAGCAAATGTTCTAATTTTACTATTGGGCTTTATTGGGATAGGGCTAGGATAGGGCTTTCTATGTCATATTACTTAAAGTGGTTGTGTTATCTCTTACTATTTATATTGCTACTACTGTACTGAAATATTTTATTTCCAAATGAATTTGCTTTTTCATAGTAAGAAGAAGATACATTAAATGCAGATTTAAATTGCAAATATGTGTCAAGTCACTATGAAATCAAAAACATAGAAGGTTAGTTTGATAGGAAGATTGTGCCATTGTTCTATTAGCAGCAGTAAAAGTCAGGGTGAAAAGACATCAGTGTCAGAGAATCAATTTCAGGAAAGAAGTTCTAATTCAAGAGAAAAAGGGACCGTCCCTGTATTATGTAAGTGATATAAGAACATGTTTTTTCCACAAAATGCCTCCTCTTCTTCAAAGTGAATGGACGATCTGTTTAGAAATATAATTTCAAATATGGGTTCTAATAAACACAAATAAGCAGTGACAAAAAAAAATATGTTTTGAAATCTGATTTGTCACCTTAGACATGTGTATGGTATGTACATTAAAAGTTCTGATGAAATGTAAGTTTCTAAATATTTCTATGATTTTACAAACTGAATTTTACAGAATAAAAAATGTCCTAATACTGAAGGGCTAATATTGCAAAAAGAGCCACCAATACTGGCAATTGCATACATTTGGTCAACTCCTTAAATAGTAAAGAAGCCAGACATGCCCAGATATACTCTTAATTCTACCCCTTAATCCTAAATCTTTGTGCACATTATTTTGTCATGGGCATATCGTAACATATTATTGGGAATGGGACAACTTGTCATGGCCAATTTGCTGCAGCCAACTCACCATGGCCAACTTGCCGTGGGACAACTCACTGCGGAACAATTCAACAATTTCATTTAATTATTTAAAATAAATAAAGTCCAGTGGCGAGTTGGCCATGGTGAATTGTCATAGACCCCTTATTATTACATGTGCTTATTGCAAACATAAGGTGTACTGAAATAAGGTATAATACTTCATCTTTTAAATAAATCAAACACATGTTCACAATGTTAGCATTGTTTTCATTGAATATATCTTGAAGTTGTAGTTATTTACTTAACATATATTGAAGCCTCCATGGACTTCTTACTCTATTACTTTGTATCAAAGTAGGAAACTGTTTGGAAAATGCTTACTTCATTGTATATTGGGTGTTCCCTATTCTGAAAAAACAATTTTTAAAAATTTTTGGGAAGTCACCAACTTCCCAAACAATAAACTGACATAGTTATTGATCTAACAACAATGTTCTAAAAGTCCATCTTCAGTTTATAGAAATAAAGCTATTTATAGTTGTATCCAACTTATAAGAGCTAGTTTGGTGAAGTAGTTAATGTACAGACTGGAAATCAGGAGACAGTGTGTTCTAGTTCTGCATTAGTCATGAAGGGTGACCTTGGAAGTCACTCTCAATTCTAGGAAGAAGGCAGTGGCAAACCACTTGCCATTGCTTTCTTGGTGATCTTGCCAAAATAAATGCAGAGACTAATCCAGGCAGTCATAATGAGTAACACTGATTCAAAAGTGTGCATATATGTATATACATTATCTGAGGGCCAGAGATAAAATAGCTGGTCTGGTTATAGATATATTTCACATTGTACATCTGAGGATGTGAACAAACTGCTGTGTGGGGCATTTCATATGCTTCATTCATGAATCTGTTTGTCTTGAAAGTGGAAATAATGAATTCCTAATTTGTACAATTGACCAGAACAAGTATTACCCAGGAGCTGGTGTACTATTTTTGAGCAAATTCTTAGAGCAGGCAGTATCTTCTTAATACAATGCTGTTTCAAAGGAGATTGTTTATTTGAATCTATTGCATAGTTCATGTCTGGTTTAGTGACAAAAATAGTTCTTGTCAGTGATATGAAGATTGATTCTATTGATTCTCCTAGACCTTTCATTACTCTTTCTGGACTCTCTCACTTTCTGAGGAAAGAGAATTAGAGGATATAGGGCACTGAAAGTATGCTACTCTAAATCTTCATAGAGAAGCTATGATACAAGATTCAGTAGGATTTTTCAAAAACCTCTTTAGTCATACCTAGAGATGCTGTGACTTTTGAACTATGCTTAATGGAAATTTTGCCAGAATCTTTTAGTGAACTGACATGATATGATGTCCCAGCTCAGTTTGGAAGTTATATTGATTTGTTTTTAATAAATTCCTGATTGAAATCTCTTGTTTTAGTCTTTTCTGATTAATGAGCTATTTCTCTATGATGGTTTCACTTTTTTCTGATTAGCAGTGGAACAACTTTTGTTTTTCTGTTTTAAGGACTATATTTCTCCTTCGATCTGATAATTCAAATAAGCACATTCATATGTTCATGTGAGAGTCTGCTTCATTATACTGAAATCCTAGTAAGATGCCTGGCCATCTTACTCATCACATTTCATTAGACAGTATGGATATCAGAGAAAAGGCCTTTTCAATTTTCACCCTATATTTCTGGAACAAGTCTTTCAAAAATGTGTCTGTGTTCTTACAGAAAATCTTAATTTTCAGTAATTTTTTGTATTTATGTCTGTCAAGAATCTATTACAATTGTTATTTGCCTTTTTTGCCTTTTTTTGGTTGTTTAATTATATTAAATTAAGAGTTTAGTTGGTGAGAAATAGGGTAGTCTGAAAAACAGCGTAAAGTAACCACATAAATACAAATAGGCATTTTTCCCTTCTCTTTAGGATGGATAATTTATGTCCTTTCTTGTGCAAAAGTAATTTTTTTGATATATCTGCAAGTCGTGGAAGTAATAAGTTTGAACTACCTTATGGAGTGAAGAATGCAGGTAAGTAAATGTTGGCATGTTAATGGTACATAGGAAAAACACCCGCGCCCTCAGTCCATGGAAAAATTGTCTTCCACGAAACCGGTGCCTGCTGCCAAAAAAGTTGGGAACCACTGCATATACCATTATATAATATGAATAGCATATGGTTAAGCTTCAATTATGTAAGATGTGTTCTTTGTTTTATTCAGTGGCATAGTGTTTTCAGAAGTGTTGCATAGAAATAGAATGAAACATAAATGAACAATATGCCTTGGCAGTAAAATTAGAAGATGCAGGATCTGCTTTCTTGTACTCTCTTCATTTGTAATACTGGGTAAGGCCTTCCTATATCTGTATACTGTATACTGAGCATAAACCATATGTATCTGAACAAGACCATTACTGCAACACTGAGAACTTGCACATATTGAGGACAGTTCTTATAGTTCTGTAGCAAATGCTTCTACTGAATATATTTGAGCAGCAGATCAAACTTGCTGAGAAGGGGATAAAATGTTTAGAATGTGTTTAGTCTGATTGCGATTATATGTTTAGGAATGTAATTAAATATCTAGAGATTATTCTGCTTCTGTCTTTTATATGACGCAATGAGAGTTGCCTCAAGATAACATTCCTTATTGTTGAATGTGGTGCTTAAATTCTGCTTGCAAGCCATGTTCATGCAGGTACCTAGATTGAGGTGGCCTTATTTTTTGTTTGGTCTAAAAATCCAAAAGAAATTTCCTGCATAGAAATCTGTTCTGCATGCGCTTTAGTTTTACAGCAACAATAAATTATACTCAAATCAATTATGCTAAATTTTGTTGGGAGAATAAAATGCTGGTTCTTTTTTTAAATAAAAAGTTTGTGTTACAGAAACCTATTTTCAACAAGCACTTTCAAAACTTGAAAGCTGTGCCCTGTTTCCGGAAGATGACAGGTGAAGATTGTATCTTTTATCTGATGTTAGAGAGCTTTGTAAGAAAACCCATGCATCTTATGATATAATACTGCTTTTTGTATTTCTTAATAGAATTCTAATAGCAGATTTTTTTTCATTAACAGAAGCATTGTTTTGATGCTTTTGACAGTTCTTGAGTTGATAGTATAATCAGTGAAACTTAAAATGATGACATAATTGAAAACTACTTAGGAAGCCAGTTTATGGGGCTTTGCAAAGCTGCAGACTTCTCTTTTCTTTGGCGGTCTTTCTTATATAATGTCTCTTCCTTCTCTCTCTATGAACTAAGTGACATGAAAATGTAATTTTAAAAGTAGCAAATTTTTGCATATCATCTTTATCTATTGTGCAAGATGAACACAAATCTAAAATGAAATAAAATGGATCTTGTGATTGCACATCTTTTGCAGCTCAAACAAAGTGTCCTATGTCTCTTTTCCATTTCCTTTTTGCTGTAGTTTAACTGAAAAGCAGCTTCGGAAACTGTGCTTACAAATGAGAAACTATCAGGAATGATGTTGGTTGGGGAGCTCTGCCTCCTGTTTTAAAAACCCATTTCAAATCCAATAGACTTAATCTGCAGCAATAGGTTGATTTTCTATCCTTTAAGTTTAGAGAGTATCCCTTTGTCTCCTTCCTCATCTTCAGGGCATCTGAATATGAACACTGATGGTAATATTTTCAGTGGATTAGATTTAACATCGCTCTTCTGTTTGTAAAGACACATTTATTGTATAATGCTTAATAGATGTGTTCTTATCCTTCAGCAGCTCATCCTGTAAAAAATGTATTGTGGTTGGCAATGGAGGAATTCTTCGAAACAAGAACCTGGGTCAAAAAATTGATTCTTACGATGTGATAATTAGGTAAAGAAACTTTCTGTTGTGAAACCAAGTATTTTGTCATTAGCTTTCTTATGGGTATCATCATCAACATCATCCTGATGATTATGGGTGTGGGCCCCTATAATTATGAGGAAAAGAGGCAGAAAATGGCATACTGATATATAGCATAAGGCAATGCATACAGATAGACCTCAGTTAACACTTACTCAGTTTTGAGACTATTTGAAATATATTCTAATACTGAAAAAGTAACTTTATGATCTGTCTTCGCATTTACAATTGTTACATTGTTCTCACAGTCAGGTGATCACAATTTTCACACTTCACAGCTGACTTCCAACAATGGAGTCAATGGAAAAGCCAGGAGTAAAATTGCAAGTAGCAGTTATGAGGTGTCTTATTTAATGACTGTGGGTGATTTGATTAACAATTACAGTGGAAGTGAGGTTGCAAGCCCATTGCAGACATATGTTGTCTCACTTAATTACTGATGGGTAATTAGCAGTGGGGTTACTGTCCCAGTTTAGTCATTAAGCAAGTGTAGGAGACGATCAGGCTAACTCTGAGGCCAGAGTCAAACTGTTTTTGGAGTCGCTTTGCTCTCACAAGAGATCTAAGTCCAGCCCCCATTAATTCCATTGACTCTTATCTAGCGTGAAGTTTGCCTTGACCTTTAGTAAAACAGATTCTTGTGTAAGCAACATGATATAAACTCATAGTACTTTTGAACTCTATCCCAGTTTCTGACAACAAGAACTACCTGTAATGGCACACTGTATAATAAATTCATGGATAAATTTAAGAACTGATACTTTATTATACAAAATAGAATATCACCTTTTAAATGTAATCCATTTATGTTTGATGACATCCTTCTTCCTGCCCCACTTCTTTTGTTTTATTTTTATTTTATTTTATTTTTTAAAAAGCTACAAGCAAAGTACAGAGTATGTTAGTCTATAGCAAAATAGTAAACATGGAGCCTGGCTGTACCTTCAAAATTAACAAGGTTTAATAGGGATAAGTTTTCATGAGCAGCTGTTGCCTTAAAGGTATAATCAGACTCATATGTTTGGTTATAATGCGTAACTTAATTGAAATATACACTAGGGAAAAATATTTTAAGGGGTAGGTAAAGCAAAAGACATACTAAAAAGTTTATGTAGGAGAAATAACTCCAAGATTGTATATTCAATACTTTCCATAATATTTTAGGAAGAAATTATGAGAAAGTACAGCTGATTCAGATAAGCTAAAGAAGAAGTAGGAAACCACAGGAAATGTAACTACTGCATGTTGCCATATTCCTGTATCATAGTTGAAGGGGAATTTTTCTGTTTTTATTGTTCAAATAGCTTACAGAATAGCTTACATGCTTCTGAAAAACTTCATCTATATGCTGATTCTTCTGAAAGCAAATAGAAACTAAATTCAAGGACGAGTGTCTTGCCAGATTTTGCATCATATGCATCCTTCAGTAGTTTCATGCAACGTTTTGCTTCATTTCAAACACCTTGTGCGTGGTATCAGTTTTGACTTCTGACAAAGATAGTCTACTCTTCTAGTAGTCTGGTTGGTAGGAAGACAAAAAGAGGAAGAGCAGGAAATGTTGAAAAAAGAGGGGGATTTGGGTTCTTCTATGTCTCTTGACAGATTTCTCTCACAGGAAGTGCTCCTGAAAATAACAGCAAAAGGTTCCAACAGTTGAGTTAAGGCATGTAACCTAATATTATTTCAAACAAACCTCCCTGTTGTCATATTGCATATTAGAAGTGAAATCTGCATATATGCAGCCTTAACCAATATTAGAACAAATTCTGCTTTTGAATGCATTGTCTTAAAGTTGTACTTCAGAAATAAAAACAGGATTTTTCATAACTTATTAATATTTCTCTTCAATAGAATGAATAATGGACCTGTTATAGGTTATGAAGATGATGTTGGAAGGAGAACGACATTCCGACTTTTCTATCCAGAGTCAATTTTTTCAGATCCACTTCACTATGATCCTAAAACTATTGCAGTTTTTATTGTCTTCAAGCACCATGACTTAAAATGGCTTTCAAATCTATTAAGTGGCCACAATATAATGGTAAGTTGTGTGTGGTAATTTTTCTCTTGTTTCTCCTTACCAGAAAGGGGAACAGCACTTTGCAGTGAGTACTGGTTGTGAATATACTGCTGTGTACAACCATGGGGAATTGTCCTAAGTAAGAATGATCTCTTTTAGATTGGTATTTTTGGAATATATTTTTGACCTTCCCTTCAAATTTATATCTATAAATTGGCCAGCAAGTTCAGGTATTTTTATTTCAAATTTTTTTTTTGCCTGCTTCCTGCATTAATTAAACACACTCTTTGTGACACATAGATGAAATTACTGAGTTAAACAAAAACATAGTGTATAATATTGATAATGTATCCTTGAGTTTACCAAATATATTTTAAGAAACAGGCTAAAAAATCTCATAATAATAATGATGTTACCTTTCCCCAAATAAAATAGTAATACCTCTTACAGACTATATTAATTAATATTATAAAAATCCACTTATAATGTAAGAATATATTTTAAAAAGGTGAAGAGAGGGAGAAAAAAAATGACTGGATTGTTCATAAACAAGGTAACTTTGAACAAATCAATTTGATGTAATGGTTAAGGTGTTGCATTAGAAACTGGGAGAGCAAGAGTTCAAGTTCTCTGCTAGTCAAAAAAGCTGGTTGGATGGACTTTCAACCCATCTTGCAGAGTTGTAGTTAGGGAAAAAATAAGTGGGAATATTATGTATGCCACTTTGAGTTGAATAAAATAGAGATGGGGTGTAAATCTAATAATAAACTGTAGAACATTTGAGCAGATTCCTTAAAAATCCCCTTTCTTGCTTCTGTTGAAAGCAGAGTGCTTCAGATATTGATAAACTGCTTTTGTGCTAGATTGTGAGTTATATAAGGAACGGTTGCTGGAACTGGGTATGTCTAGTTTAACGAAGAGAAGGACGAGGGGGGACATGATAGCAGTGTTCCAATATCTCAGGGGCTGCCACAAAGAAGAGGGAGTCAAGCTATTTTCCAAAGTACCTGAAGGCAGGACAAGAAGCAACGGATGGAAACTAATCAAGGAGAGAAGCAGCCTAGAACTAAGGAGAAACTTCCTGACAGAACAATTAACCAGTGGAACAACCTGCCTGCAGAAACGGTGAATACTCCAACACTGGAAGTTTTTAAGAAGAGACTGGACAGCCATTTGTCCAAAATGGTATAGGGTTTCCTGCCTGAGCAGGGGGTTGGACTAGATCCGTGGTGGCGAACCTATGGCACGGGTGCCAGAGGCGGCACTCAGAGCCCTCTGTGGGCACGCGCGCCGTTGCCCCAGTCCTAGGCCTTCAGCTGGGTTTTATAAAACCTTTTCGCTTTAGGCCTCCACCGCCGTGTGCAAAAAAAAAAAAGGTTCAATCAGTCAATTTCAACTTTTCGCGGGGAAAAAAAAGATCTTGCAAAGTTGGAATTGATTGATTGAACTTTTTAGTCCCACCCAGTCTGCCGTTACCACCGCAGCCACGCCCACCCAATGGGCCACGCCCATCCAATGGGCCACACCCAGCCAATGGCCACATCCACCCGGCACTCGAGGATGCATAAGTGGGTTTTGGGTTGCAGTTTGGGCACTCAGTCTCTAAAAGGTTCGCCATCACTGGACTAGATGATCTCCAAGGTCCCTTCCAACTTTATTATTATTATTGTTGTTATTGTTATTGTTGATATTGTTGTTATTATTATATCAGAATTAATGTTACTAGAAATAATTTTTTGGAAATCCAAAGATTTATATTACGGATAATTTTTATACTGGAATGGAGTTAGCTGGAACTGGCAGAATGGTGTTATGTGTATTTGAACGAGTAGCCTCAGAGCTAAGATGGAAATTTAGAGTGCAAACAAGAAGTAGGAAGGAGATTGGTGATTCACCCAGCTTGAGTTTGAGTAGGCCAATCCTGAGGCTAAGTCTCATTTTAATGACTTTAGCCAACCAGATGAAGGGGATGAATCTGAGAAATCAGAATGGAATAGTGGCCTTAAAGGATTTGTTCCTTTGATGAGGTTCTCCGAATCCCTGGTATTTGAGGTACTTTTGATGTTTCTAGTGTTGGAAGGTAGACCCAACCAGAAAGGTCTGCTCTTAGTGTCAAGTTAGTTTTTTTCATTGAGACCAAGTGGACAGACTACTCACATAAATAACTGAAAACCTGTGTTCAGATATCAAGTTGGCAATCCCCCCTCCCTTCCTGGATCCTCAAAGGAGGATCACAGTGTTGAGCTGAGGTATCCTGGCTGATAATAGAGAAGAATTACAGGTGGCTTTTTCAAAAGGCAACTGGACTTTTTTTCCCCTTGAAGACATTTCACTTCTCATCCAAGAAGCTTCTTCAGTCAGCTTCTTTGGGACAATCATGACATAGGTGACTGAGAATCATCATAGACATAGAGAAGACCTAGGTGGCCTAGCTGCTGAAGGACTGGAGTCACTTGGTTGGTTTTGAAGTGATGGGCACCAGCAATGTTCTATGCGAGACAAAATTGCCTGAATTGAACCACCACTTGTGGTGAGAGGACAAAGTGCAGGGGCATCAGTGACAGAGTACTTTAATGGGATAGTGAGTCCTTCCAGTGAACACTCCAAGATTGATTTCTATATGGGTTATAGTGAGTTGTTGAAGAGAGTTTGGGAGAAGTTGATTGATTGAGATGTATAGAGGCCCATTTAATTTGTTGTACAAATGCTGTGTAGAAGCACCATTATGAGTTTAATGATGGGATTTAGAGACATAAATTTCCCAATTGTAGTGGGTTGTAAGAGATACTGGGCAGATTCTACGTTTAGGGGAAAACTGCCAATTTGGAGGATTTTTTTAATTGATACTTGATTATACTTCTTAGGGAAGTTTCCCATCTTTTCTGAAAAATCTGAAGATTTTTTTTCTCAATTTTGTAGAATTCCAGGATTAGAAGTGGTTAATGAAAAATCATATTGCTAACTTGTTTTCCCATTTAAAAAGTTCATTATCATCCATTTCCTTAATGTAATCAGGGTATGCTTTCAAACATAAAGAGATGCAGAAAACAAGTAACTTTTATGACTACTGCATCTTTTTTCAGAACTAGTTTGTATATTTCCTTTCTTTACATTGGCACGTTTTCTTATGTTATGGAAGTATGCAGTGGTGGGATTCAAATAATTTAACAACTGGTTATCTGCCCTAATGACCGTTTTAAATATAAAACCGATATACTGAGAGGTAGTTTATTATTTCATGTATTTAATACTTAAATAAGAACAAAAAAAGAGGTACACAAAACTATATATATATAATATTACCAAAAGACCCATTAGATCTTATTTTGGGGGGGAATGTGTTACATTACAGCAGGTGGCAAACATGCGGGGGCAGGGCATGGCCTGTGCATGTGGCGGCAGCCGAAGGCCAAAGCGCCAGCAGAGCGTCGGAGGTCGGGGAGGGTACTGAAGCAAGCCGGTGTCCTGTGTGCAGCACCCATGCCGGTTGCCCCTTCCCTTCCCTTCCCTGCCAGAGCCAGAATGCCACCATGTTTACCATAAGTGCCGGTACCGGTAGATGTCGGCCTTCCCTCTGGTGGGCCTGGGCAGCTGCTAGAGAGCGACGGGCCCATTTCAGGCCTGGTGACTGCTGGCGCTTTCGGCCACCTGGCCCTCTTCGCAGCTCTGCCCACACAGCCACCGAAGCGTCAGGTGGAGTGCCGGAGCCGGAAAGCATCGCATTTCTCTGCTACCGCAGAGCTGGAGAGCTTTCCTCACCCACCAGCACCCAGATGCCCTCCCTTCCCAAAGCATTTCTTTGCTAACCTTCTTTCCAGCTCTCAGACACTCCTCCGCCGCTGTGGGCAGTCCCACAAACAAAATAAGTTTGTGGGACTAAAAAAAAAGTTCAAATCAATTACAACTTTGCAAGTTCTTTTTTTTTTTTTGCGAGAAGTTGGAATTGATTGATTGAACTTTTTTTCCCCCCCCACAAACTTCTTTTGTTTGTGGAACTGCCCACGGCGGCAGAGAAGCGCGTCAGAGCTGGAGAGCTTTCCCCACTGACCACTGCCCAGATGCCCTCCCTTCCCAAAGCATTTCTATGCTAACCTTGTGCCACAAACAAGAAGTTTGCCAAAGTGGATCCCGGGCTGCAATGTGTGCTGCAATGGAGAGACAGGAAGTGGAGCAGGCGGTGCAAGGGAAGGAGGAGCGGGGAGAAGAAAGAGGAAAAGTGGTTGAGTGAGAAGCGCCGCCGAAAACAGCGGAGTCTGTGTGCCTGCCTGCCACATGCTCACCCCGCGTTAGCCATGCTCTCCACGGCGTGCTGCAGCTGACCCGAGGTGGCTGGCCAGGCACCGAAGCGTGCCGAAAACAGCAGAGTCTGCGCGCCTGCTGCATACTCACCTGTCAGCTGTGCTCTCCATACCTTGGATCAGCTGCAGCACACTGGAGAGCATGGCTGATGCAGGCAAGGCAGGTGTGCACACAGACTCCACTGTTTCCTGTGCCTGGCCGGGTCAGCTGCTGCATGCCATGGAGAGCATGGTGGACGCAGGGTGAGTACAAGGCAGGTGCGCATACAAACTCTGCTTTTTTTCAAGTGCCATTTTAACAACCGGTTCCCCGAACTCAAGAGAAAGTAGGTAATGGTTTTGCCAAACCGGTGCGAACCGGCTGAATCCCACCACTAGAAGTATGGCTTTAACTTATTAAAGGCACACTTTTTGTTCCATAGGCAACTGATGTCTTCTGGAAGAAACCAGCAATGAAGATGATTTATAAGCCTAACCAAATCAGAATCCTTGATCCATTTATTATTAAAAAAACAGCATATGAATTGCTTCGTTTCCCCAGAAAATTTCCTAGACGAGGAGTAAGTATTTTACTGTGACAATTTCAGTAATACTGGCTAAGAAATTGTAATTGGCAATACTGAATCACAAAGCTTCCTGTAGCTTACCTATTATAACAAAATTAGGACATTACTATATTTCTATATTGCTTTTTGCTCCCAAAAGTTGAGAATGGTGAATATTGTCTTATTTTTACCCTATCCTCTTAACCTTGGGAAATTGGGTAGGCTGAAAGAAAGTGTGGGATATTGGCTCAAGATATTTTAACTTGATATTTCTTGCTAATGTTCAGACTTCTACATCTCATTGGTTTTTCATTAGAACTTTGAAGTATAATTTCAATGTAATATATAATTATATATGTAATATAATATAAATATATAATTATAATTTAATAGAGCTTTTAATTGTTAAGTAGAAGGTTTCAAGCACTTTCAGGTTTCAGAACCTTTTAGTTTAAAAAAATGCAGGAATCCTTGAAAAGTATATATTTGTATTTTTAAATGTTGGCTTGGTTTATGTATTTTACATAATGGTTTTCATTTTAAATTAGATGCTTGTAGAATAAAAAAAATGAACTGAACTTCAATGGGATCAATTCATTTTATACTAACACATTAAATCAAATTATAAATGATGAAATCATGATCCATATTAAATAATAATTGGCTACTTTAAAAGTGGAATCAAGAAATGTAATCAATTCTGTTTTTTTTTCCTTTATGTGAACTCAATGTTCTGAACCAGCTCTTAAAATAAATTCAGTGCTGCTATTCTGCTAGA
The DNA here is from genome assembly GCA_023970755.1 of Azemiops feae. NCBI lineage: Eukaryota > Metazoa > Chordata > Lepidosauria > Squamata > Viperidae > Azemiops > Azemiops feae. The sequence continues at coordinate 1,115,492 of JALGBA010000099.1, forward strand.
TGGAAAAACTATAACTGGTGGTTAATGGTCATTTAGCGCAGGCAGATAATCTTAATACTTTTGCACTGACTTTAGTTAACTTGTGAACCTTAGTAAACAGGTTACCTAGTCCAAGATCCTGCTTAGTGCAGAATCCACTAGAATATGCCTGACAGACAACCATCTGACTTCTGTAGGAAGACATCCAAACAAAGTAGGATTCATCACTCCATGTGGCAAGCTATTCTACTAGTTGGTAGTTTATGTCAGAAAGTTCTTTCTGAAGTCTAGGTTGAATCTGGGTCCTAATAGTTTAACCTATTGGTTCTGAAATAATAGAGAACGCCTGTTACCTTTACTGTGCCACAACCTTGAAATATCTAAAGATGGCTATATTAATTGTCTCTTCTTTAGTCTAAATTTACCCAAGCCCTTTAGCCTTTCCTCATAGGGTTCTGTTTCCTCTTCTAAAATTGTTCCAGTGTATCACTATCCCAGAATTGAACATAAGATTGGGACTACTGGTGTAATAAGTAATGCATTTTTCCACATTTTTTAAAATTCTGCAAAGTAATCCAGACAATGTAGATTCTTCAACCAAATTTTCTGCTATTATCTAGTAGTCATCCAGATTTTTGCAGCCTGGGTAAGGTAGCTTTAGTTTAGGCTGATATGATTCTTCCCTGGAAAAGACCAGAGGAAAAATAAAACTGAGTATGGCTTCATAATCTGTTGATTCAAGGTTAGGATATCATTTTTTCTATGTTAAAATATGCTTCTTTTTCCATTTTTCTTCAACCCATTTTTTCTTTACTATCATATCTCATTATATTAGGCTGAGAAAGCTGGCTGAATGAGGCCCACAGACAATAGAGGGGGTGGGGAAACATAAGGAAAAGAGTATCCTGGTTGCTGCAGCTTAGTTATAGCAATGCCTGAGCATCTAGCAAAGATTGTTACCCATGGTTAGGACCTGGAATAGAGCAGTGCTCTGCAGATCAGCAAGCAAGCCCCTTCACAGTGTGCAAAAGTAATGAAAGCTGCAGCAACAATAACCAGGTAGACTGGTGTGCAGTGATTGGATTCAGCCAGTTCGCACCACTTTGGCAGAACCGGTAGCTAATTTTTTGTTGCCCAGGCCCAGAATGGACTCCCAGAAGCAGCATCTACACAGAGAACCGGTTGTTCACATATTTGAATCCCACCACTGCTGGTGCGCATAAAAGGCCAGGTGGCACTGATATCAACAAGGCAAACAGGAAAACCGTTGAAGGCACTTGAAAGAGACAGTAGGCTGGGAAAGGTCTCAGCAGCCAGAAAGCCTCTCCCAGAGGCATCTCAGTTATGCTGTCTAACAGTTAAACTGTAAGCAAAATGGGAAATATCCAACAATTGCATTTCATTGAGACTTCCACACAAGCAGCTGTTTCAGGCACAATTCTGATACCTACACAACACTTTTTACTTCTGTGTACTACAGGGGAGCAAATTCTGCAGCATTTCATTCCTTCTCATTTGTGGCTTTCAAAAACCTCTCAGTTACCAAATTGAAGTCTTTTACCATTTTGAAATAACAACCATATAAAAAGTGTTGTATAGGTATCAAGGACTGAGGTGTATTAAAAACAAACGCCTACTCTCTTCCCTCCAACACCTGCTTCCTAAATAGGCTATCAGTCAATCCACTACATAATGAGCTTTATCCATTTAGTATTGTTTCCTTCCCTATTTTGCCCTCAGCCTCAAAAATTAAAAAAAAAACAGTATCTGTCCATCAAAGGGGTGGCCTATGCCTGGTTTACTAAAATAAACACTAGATAGATAAGCAGACAGACATTGGTATAGAATTTGCCATATTTCTTCCAAATGCAAATGTGTCTTGGCATATATGAATCTGTTTAAAAATCAAATATATTTATAATTGATTTTTTAGAGACCAAAACATCCCACCACAGGGTTAATTGCCATTGCATTTGCCTTTGATATATGTACTGAAGTTCACGTGACAGGCTTCAAGTACAACCTGCAGGATCACAGCAGTTCTTTGCACTATTATGGTAATGACACCATGTCTTTGATGATTAAGGTAATACCCTATTTTCTTTCTTTTATATGTATGTGATGTATTTCCTTTTCACTGGGTTGTATCAAATGTCAGCTTGTAGTAGCAGAAAGCATTTTCTGGGGATCTGATATTAGATATCCACCCCTTCTTTCATACAGTCCTCAAGGCTGTATCTCATATTATAGATCAGCTTTGGATGGGGGGAGGGGCAGCAGTACCTAAAGGAAGTTTAGGAGACAGAACCATTCTGAGCTATCATTGGTCATTACTCAGTGTGATGTTTATTGTTATGTCCATATTAGAGTTAGCATGCCAATAAACTGCTTTATTTAGAGTCAACAAATCAAGCTCTGAAAACATAGTTTGAACATAATACAGGTAGTTCTTGACTTAACAACCAGTTGCTTAGTGACTGTTCAAAGTTATAATGGACCCCGAAAAAACTAATGGTGACCTGCTTTTGAAGTTCTGCTGTCCCCCCCCTCCCCCCATGGTCATGTAAATGTAATTTATAATGGTTTTTTCTGGAAAACAGTATTTGTTTTCAGCATATGGCAAAAGCTGTCCCATAGTGAAAAAGGGTTCACTTAACAACTGCAGCATTCACTTAATGCTACAGATCCTGTCAGCCAAAGGACGTCAACTGACAGGGACTAGAAGATGAGCTTTTTCTGCAGCAGCCCCTGCTCTGTGGAACATCCTCCCTTGGAGATTAGAGTGACCCCAACCCTCTTAGCATTCCATAAAGTTTTAAAGGCCTGGCTGAACTCCCAAGCCTAGGGCGCTACATGTGCTAAGGGCCCTGCCTCCTGGTATATTGTTAACAAGGCCTGATGTCTTGCTTTGCATGTACTCAAACATTTTCACTTTGTTTTAATGGTTTTTATTGGTTTTTTTGTTTTAAAATGTTTTTAGGATTTTGATTGTAGTGTATATTTCTGACTTGTGAGCCGCCCAGAATCATTCGCTGAGATGGGCGCTATACAAATTAAACAATTAATCAAATAAATAAGTAAATAAATAGTGACTGTTGCAAAAAAAAAGTTGCAAAATTGTATCCAATTATGTGGTGACCTGCTTTATGACTATCATGATTTACGACTCAAATTGCAGTCATAAATCATGATTAAAACCCTGTTTCAAAGTTTATCTTTTTCTGCTTTTAGTTCTGAGTTTTGTATTTTTCCTTTATTGTTCTTTGCAGAATGAATACCATGACATTGATGCAGAGCAGAGATTTTTGAAGGAGCTTATAGAGCACCAAATTGTTATCAATCTCACAGAAGAACCAAATTAATGAACAATCACTATTTTTTGTAAAAGTGAATGGGGGAATTATTTTTATTTGAATTATATTTTTAATAAAGTATTTATAGAAATTTGCCAATTTTTTTTTAAAAAATTATCTCACATATCTTCTAAGAATGTCTTTGCCATACTATTAGTGTTTTCCCAGAAAGTAACTATCATAGTCATTTACACAAATATGTTAATTTAATTTAGAAGTCAAGATAAAATGTTAAGGCAACAATATAAAATGTCCCTTCTGTTGAGTTTCAATCATGAGTAAAAAAGTGAAGTGCTAAAAAATTTATACACTTGGTCTCCATAACAGGGTGCTGGAAATGCATATAGTTTTTAAATCTTGTTTAAAATGAGACTGCAAACTATGACATTTTCAGTAAGGTGATGTTGCATGGATTAAACTGACACAGTGATAACTACTGAACAATGCAAAAAATGGCTTATGAGTAAGGCAACTTTCACTTTAAATAATGGAACAGCAAAACTAAAGCAGTCACTCTGTTCTAAATTTCCTTGAATTAATATGTATTCAAGATGTTGCAATAGATGCTTAAATCAGAGGTATCTACAGGGAGGATTAAAAAAAAGTTATAATGGTGACCATGATTATATGATCAAAATTCCACAAACCTTTTTTAAATATACAGTGCAATTCTGTGAATGCAAAATATTTTATCCCTCCTCCTGCCTTCTCCCAGTGGATATCCCTCCTTAAAAGATGGCATACTGTAGAAGGTTACTCTTGGATCTTGTTCAGAATGCTTTTAAAACTGTTTATCCCAAATATTTCAGGGTTTTTTTTTTACTTTTATTGTATTTTTTGCTCTCAATTTTTACCTGTAAGGTCAGCATTGCACTGTTGTCAAAGACACAGCAGAGAGTCAGTAAAGGTAGAATCCCTACAGCAGTCTAGACATCTGCATTTTTCAGAAACAATCTTCATTTAAAAGAATAGCTTAGCTAAGGCATATCAAATTCTTATTTTACTTGTTCATCTTTAAATGGCAAATATTATGCTTTCATAATATTTTCATCAAAACTATTTGACATTCTTTAGTTTACTAATTCAAATGGTCCAAAGTCCCTTTAAATAAAAGATGATAGTATTTTCTAGTAGAATAGTCTTCCTAAATCTTTAAATTTATTTGGATTTTATTTTATCCTATTTTCTCTAAATTAATATTTAGCTCTTTAGAAAACATAATTTCTTAACTTGTTAATTTTGCTTAATGTATTGCTGCAGATGACTTGTGTTTTTGAAGCTTCTTGAGGTAGCTAGTGGGATATGTTCCAAAGGTGTTGAGCTACAGTTCTTATAAATATCAAAGAGCAATTTCAGACATTATAGCCCTAAATATTGGAAAACCACTTAGTTGACATATGCAACAATATGGTTTTATGTTTTACAGGTCAATTTCTTTATTTCTATTAAAAAATAAATAATTTATCACCATTAAATGATTTGAATATCTTTGGCCTTATGATATAGTAGACACAAGTAAACTGAAGCCAATGTTAAAAAGGCTTTTGGCTGCAAAGTCCTTGATCCTCTCCAACTATTTCCCTACTTTTGTCCCAATCAAAAGGAAAAATCTTACTTTTAAGCAGCACCAAATTGGAGATAATAACTGTCCCTCTTCTTTTCAAGGCTTTCAAATAGCTTCTTTGTGGCGTGTTTTTAAAGTTCTTTATTGCGTGGGACTTGGGCAACATTTTTGAAATAGAGTTGCTGCTGAGTAGGTATTCAAAGTCCTTTTAGAAAATTAGTAATCAGACTTATTTTGAAATATTGATAGCAGTGGAGGCTTTTTTGAAGCATCTCTGCCATGTAAGAATAGGCATGTGTGAATGAATACATGAGATGTGTTAATGTGAGAGGAAAAGGAGAGAGAAACTTAATGGAGGATGCATAATTTCACTTTGATGGCTGTTGATGAATAAGATTCCCAGCATGTTTGTCCAGAATAAGCTAATGCCAAAATAGGTTCCTTATGCTAAATAAAGGAATGCATGGAAACTTACTCCAAATATCTTTATTTTATACTGACTTGTGCCTGGCATAGCCTTTACCACCTATGAAATGTGTTAAAAACGATATAGAGGTACTTTGCACATTCATCAAATCTATAGACTGTCTTTCCAAACGTTTCTTGTGCACTTGGCCTATAATGTTGAGGCTTATTTGTATTTTTATTCTGCTTTGTAAATTCCACATGTAGAACACTGTGGTCTCAGGATTGATGCAAAATAAAAATGTTGTTAAGAAAAGGACATTTCAGCTGGTGTATCATGCATCACAAGCAAGACTTGCTGCATTTCCCACTTCTGCATATCCCTTCACAGGGTTAATTCTGCCCACATTCAGATAGTCCTCTCTTTTCTAGGGCCCCTTGGATTCAGCTACATTCCATATTTTGCATGTTACGTGATCAGCCGTACTTCTATAATCTTGTTTATCATCTCACAGTACTACATGAAAGGTTAACTTTTGTTATCTAGATAAAAACAAATATTAAAGATTCTGACTTTGACCATTTAAAATTGAATTAAGGATATAGGTCTCACTCTTTTTGAAAGTAGCTTCACTTTTTCTTAATTTATTTTATAATTTAATAGTATATATATGAGACTGGAAACAAACTCTGGAAGATTTGCACCCTTGAACTTTTCACTGGCCTGAGTCATATTTTTGCTAATATTGATTTTTTATTATCCTCTGAAATGTTATGATTTAATTTGAAAATTAAAAGTAGCATTATTAGTTTTGTTATATTAAATATTTGCTGTTTGTATTCCCCAAGGCCTTAACTTTCTTAACAGTTAAATAACCATTTCTACTTTCTGAAAATGCTTTCGGAGTAACATGCTGTTAAGTGGCTGTTCAACTTTGTTTTGATTTTATATCCAAAGGCAAATTTTAAAGCCCGTTGTAATTATTTGTGTAAAATAGTAGTTTAATGTGAAAGAGACTTATTTTTGTTATAATAAATATGTTAAAATATATGCTTGTGTTTATTGCTTTTTTTAAACACTGTGCAGATCAATATAGATGAATTTACACTGTTAATGATGATTCATAAGTTACCCAGTAATGGGCATCCCCCACATGAATACAGTTTTCACACTATGTCAGTATTATACTATCCCACAATAGTACTCCCCAATACAATATTATCTCTACTATAATATCCCAATAATATTCACACTCTATATCCCATAATATATTTCTTGGGTAATTATGAAAAAATTACCCCAACTGTTTACAGCAAAGTGGGTTTTGGTAATAATCAAAACAGCTTTGTTTTGAATTACAATTAAAATTAGCATTATAAGATTTTGCAAAAATAAACAGTTTTGTAAAAAGGCCTTTAAAAATGTTTAATAGGATATAACATTAAATGATAAGGCTATTTTAATTAAAATAAAGCAATTTCATGCTATTTAAAATGTGAGTTTTAAAAATAAAATAAACTTGTGATTACTACTTGTGGTAGTGAATTCTATAATTTAATTGCGTATGAGATAAATAATATCTGATCTGAAACTCCAGTATACAGTTTCAAGGATCCAATCTTATTCCTGAGAGAAAAATGCATCTTTCAAGCAATTTCACTATCCCATACATAATTTTATTCACTTTTATGAGGATTATTGTTTTGTTTATTGTTTGGGTGTCCTTGATGATGGCAGAGACAGGATGCTGAATGGGTGCTTTATGGAAAGAAGCACATGGTTTTTCTAGCACAACTGATTTGTTATTGATTTGTCACAGCAGATGCAATAACAATTAGCATCCTTTCCTTATTAATTGTTATTCTCTAGTATTTTTTACCTGTTTGTGTGTTCTAAATTGAGCAGTATCTGCTGTTTTCTACATGCAGAAACTCCCTTCATGGGGAAATTAACCATTTAAAATACTGTATTCGTTCTTTTTTTTTTTTTTTTCAGAACTTGCACTGCATCAGGTATGGCCAGGCAGAATAGTTATGGTCAATTAATACAGCCCTCATCCTCCCTACATAATTGCTATTTGTATGTAATGTGAGCAATCAAAACTAGTGCAGTCAATAATTGTAGAGAATAATTTGCAGGAGCCACAAGTAACACATTTCAGAAAACTTGATTTATTGTTGTGCACCTCTGGAATAATTGAAATAAAATACTGGAATGTTGTAAAAATTATTTAATGAGACCTTTTGCAATCAGTACAAAAACTTAAAATACAAAATTATTTCTTATTTTCATTTTTTATTTCTTCACCCTAGTAATCTGGCCTAAAGATCTTTAAATTGCCCATTGTTCTCAAATAGTTTGTGCTGTAATGCATTAAGATTTAAATAATGGAAATTCCCTCGTGATTTGTATACATCCCCTATATTAGGATAATCTTTCAATTAAGCATGAAAATTTCATTTAAGATGTAGGAACAATAAGGATTAGTCTAGTTGGAATGTTTAAAACAAATGTGTTATGCAACACTGAAAAAGCACATGGAAGTTAAATAACTCGTAGATTACTTTTCCTATGAACACCCCTGTCAAGGAGAAATCATAAGCTATCAAAGGAACTAGAAGGGCCAAATTCATTAATTCCTCAACTCCTATACACTAGAAGTAACTTCTTTACCATAGATGCTTCTACTCACACCAACCATCTGAATGAGGAATAAAGTGTGCAAATGAGTATTTCATCCATGTAGGGCTACTCTAGCTATATGGCTGCCATGAATAAAAGTTAGGTTTGTTAGCTATGGCAGAAAGGGAGTCCCTTTTCCCTTTTCAAGCTTTTCCTGAATATATCCTTTGTCTATAACTTTTCAAGTAACAAGAGCAGAGATTAACTTGGTTAAATCCTGAGTGGAGATTAGACATTCCCATTCTAACAAAGTCTCCCCAGGAGTCCTTGCACTTCTTGAATACATGCAGTCGATGAGATCTGGGCAGCCCTACACATGCACCTGTTCGATGTGGATCAAACAGGTGGCACTGCATATAATGCTTTTGAAATTTGGATAGTTTTCATCACAAGATTTCTGTTAAGCAGAAGAAAGGATGGATTTAGTCCCTTGCAGTTCCTCCTGTTAAACAACAATCCACATGATAATTTCTTGATCAACAGAATAATCCCAGTTCCAGTTCTTACACATGCAACTATTGTTCAGCAGAGGCACAGGATTTCAGCATGATCTATTCAGGTACATCTATATCCTTCAAGTATCCTTCTAGAGTCTGTGTTAACTGAAAAGCTTAACTGAAAATGGTAATTGGGAGTATTTTCTACTGGGACTAATACTTTGAAACAGTTATGGAAATCCTTCTGTGTTAATCTTTTGAGGACTGTTAAATTGATAAGAAAACAAAAATGAAGCCTTTCATCAGTAAATTCATGCTTCTGAAATGGGTTGCTATGCAGGATCTATCATTGCAAGCTTAGGAATTCTGAGTTATTCTCTTTACTCGTTCATGTACATCTCTTAATGGACTAGTTTAGGTTTCAGATGGTTTAGATTTTCAGTGCTGGATGTTTGTTATAACTGCTGTATATTTGTTGATATTTTTTTTTGCTGTTTTATTCTTGAATAGGATTTATTATGTCAACAGCACTTTGAAGACTTTTATCTTTAGTGGCAGACTGGAAATAATTAATGTATTATTATGGTTGGTTGCACAGTCAGCCAGATTTTAAGACTTAATTTGGCATTGTTATCACCTATTAAATTCTTCTGAAGGACCTGGGATAGACAGATGTTGTTTGATGGTGTTAAGGGTATCATTGTAGGAGGTAAGCTGTTCCAAATAAAGCTGCCTTTTGCAATTTACTGAGGGTGATTTTGTCAATGGTGCTCAATTGGTGCTCCAGATGTTTTGGGATTGCATCCAAGGCACCTATTACTATTGGTACTAGTTTTGCTATCTTTTGCCACAATCATTCTGCTTCTATTTACCAGTCTTTGTATTTTTTTATTTTCTCCAGTTCTTTCTCTTCTCTTCTCTTCTGCTGGGCAATATCTATTATCCAGACTGTTTTGTCTTATCAACAGTTGTGACTGGGGCAAGTATGTTTGTATATTTGAATTCTAAAATCCCAGACACTTTAGCTTCTTCACATTTTATTACTAGTATTTTGTGATTATCAGTTCTTGCTTATAGGCAAGTGGTATTTCTTGCAGATGTTCCAATGCACCATTGTTGCTATTTTGTTAAGCCATTGTTTGTTGTTAGTCTGTGTGAACTTTTTAGGAGTTTACTAAGTGATACACTGTTTCTTCAGGTTCTTTCAAGAGGTGACATTTGCTTTCTGTTGCTGGCTTCTCAATTTTAGTGTTGCATGGATTTGTTCTTGCGTAGCCAGAATTAGCCCCTCTGTCTCTTTCTTCAGCTTTCCTACTCTTATTTGCTTTGTCTGCCATTTTTTTTAATGTACTGGCCATGTAATACTTTGCCATGCCATGTCTCTTTTTATTATTATTATTATGTACACAACAATGTGAGATGCCAGTTCTTTAGCTGTGTTGGCCTTCATACACACTTGAGTTCTTCTCAAGAACCCAGGATGTCATAATTATTGGCATAATATATGTGTGGCACTAATAATCAATACAAGTTATTATGTATGTGATATTAAGTTGGTGTTAATTCTTGGCAACCAGATAGACTTTATTCAGGATGAAATAATAATAGCCACAGTATTTTGCTGCTCCCACATACATATGAATTTCTAATCTCCATATATTTAAAAGCCAAAATAGGCATTTAGGAATACTCCATAAGATAGATGAAATGAAGATACTTACTCTATTATATGTCATTGCTTTTATGCAACTCTTATGGATTACAAAATTTACAAAACTAAAGGGCTGTGCTATTCTCAGTCATTGCTAGCCACCTTTGTTAAAGGACAAAGGAAAACGAACAACGAATAAACTTCCATTTTGAGCATATCAAACATCCAGTCCTATCATTTCTTGATCAACAATGATTTCCAAATAAAAAATGATCACTTATTGGCTATTTGTGTATCAGATAATTCAGCTTTACCTGATTTCAAATGCACCTTGCCATTTTCTATATTTATTTTCTGTGATCCATAAATCAAATATGCAACTGTTAATCTGTGCTGCACTAACATTACTTGGTTTGTAAATATCCTTTTACCTCTTAAGTCATTGATTTACAATATTCCATAAACCAATCTGGAAATATAAACATTTACTTGCAATATAAATATGACCTATTGCTTGCTGGGGGAAAAAAGCAATGCCATGGATTTCAGTCAATTTGCTAATAATTAAATTGCTTTCTAACACTGAGATTTGTCCTTTTCTACTATTTTTGTCAATATGACCAGATTAAAATCTTCACATAAAAATAGAAATTTTGGTAAAGAGAAGTTGGTACATGATTACGGAGTCTTCTTTAAGTCATTTCAGTTTTTCTTATAAACTAATCTTTATAGTATTATTATAGAATAAACTTTTGTTTCTTGGTCTGTCGCCTTCCATTTGGAAGTTTCACCCTAGAAGCAAGTGATCAGTAAGCACTTTATGTAAACCCTGACATGACATAATTTTTAATGCAAAGAAGCAGACAAATGTTGAAAAGATTAATTGTACAGCAGCAAGCCAATTAACACTGGGCTTATTAATAGTTCTTCTTTATAATGAGCTGTACGTATAATGTTTAAATTTGTAATTTTATTTTAATATTGTACATGTTGGTCCAAAAATGATCAATAAATGCACCTTTCAATGGTATAGATTTGGAAACACAAAAAAAGAACTTTCATTTCGTCTGAGTGTGCAGTTTACATTGGATACAATAAATATCCAGAAAAAGATGAGTGAACGTATTGCCCAGCATAAAGTCCTGCAGCCTGTTCAGATGGCATCTGGATATAAACTCTGTCACCGTGCATCAGCTGGACAACGGCACTTCCGGAAGCTTGGTCCAGGAAACCTTTCTTGTATTCATCATACGTGTACATCAACGGCTCATTGTTTTTAAATAATGCCACCCAGACATTTCCCCCTTTGCAGTGTATGTGGTAAGCGAAGTAGTAGATCCCAGGGATTTCACAGGTAAAGACACCAGTCTGTGGATTATAATTCTGCCTGCCATTATACAGGAGCTTGTCAAACATCACAGGAACCCTGACCCGTGGAAAAGGAGTGGTGAGCTCAGCTGTGAAAGCTGGCATTTCATAGGCAGCGGCAGCAGCGGCAGCAGCAGCAGCACCGTTTTTGCTTTTCTTCCCCTTGTAACCATATGGAGTCTTTATTCCATCAAGTCCTGGCCCCACCTCTGGCAAATACTGTCCCATTGCTGGCGGTGTAGGTTGCATTATTACTGGAGGGCCAGGGGGGCCAGGAGGTCCTTGGAGACCTGGCTGACCAGGAGCACCAAGTGATCCAGGTTTCCCTGGTGGTCCAGGCATCCCTGCAATACCAGGTTTCCCCATTCCCGGAAAACCTGGTGGGCCTGGCAAACCCCGTTCACCTTTAACTCCAGGTAGTCCAGGAGGTCCAATTGGGCCACTTGGTCCTGTAATACCTGGGATTCCAGTAGGGCCCTGATGGCCTTGAGTTCCTGGCTTCCCAGGTTCTCCCTTGGGGCCCATCAGCCCATGAGCACCAGGGAAACCTGGTAAACCTTTGTGACCAGCTTCTCCTTTTGGTCCAATTGGACCAGGCAAGCCTCTCAGACCTGATGGGCCCACCTCTCCTGGGAAACCAGGTTTCCCCGGGAAACCTTGCAAACCAAGGTCACCTTTGGGACCAATAGGTCCTGGAGGCCCAACAGCTCCAAATTCTCCCTTTGGACCTGGGAATCCCATTACACCTGAGGGCCCCATTAATCCAGGCTGGCCTGGTTGGCCTGGTTCCCCTGGAGGCCCACCCATGCCAGGTGGGCCCACGTGACCTTTTTCGCCCTTAGGTCCCAGTGGGCCTGGAGCACCACCCATGCCTCGATCACCTTTAAGACCAGGGAAACCTGGCTTTCCAATCCCAGGAGTACCAGGTGGTCCTGGTAAACCTGGCAAGCCTTGTTCACCTTTCCCACCTGGCATGCCTGACTGTCCTGGGATTCCATCATGTCCTGGCTTCCCTATACCTGGAAGACCAGGAGGACCTTGAATTCCAGGAACCCCAACTAAACCCCGTGGCCCTGGTTCCCCTGGAATTCCTGGCTTGCCTACAGCTCCCTGAGGGCCTGGAAACCCTATCATTCCTGGTTTGCCTATCCCAGGAAGTCCAACAGGACCGGGGGGACCTGATAAACCAGGTGGCCCTTTTAGCCCTGGTAACCCTGGAATCCCCACACCTTTATCTCCTTTTGGGCCTTGGAGGCCTTGTACTCCAGGTTGCCCTTTCATTCCTGGCTCACCCTTTGCTCCTGGTTTTCCCGGTAATCCTCTGTCACCTAGTTTTCCTATTCCAGGCAGTCCTTGAGGTCCTGGTGGTCCTTGGGGTCCTGGAATTCCCATAGGTCCACTCTCCCCCTTTGGCCCCATTTCACCTCTTGATCCTGGAGTCCCCATTGCTCCTGGCTTTCCTGGCATTCCAGGCATGCCTGGTTTTCCAATTCCTGGGTATCCTTGTGGTCCTGGTTTTCCTTTAGCTCCTGGTACTCCATGTCCTGGCAGCCCTGGAGTTCCTGGAGGGCCTCTTGGTCCAGGCTCTCCAGGAGGACCCTGTTCACCTCTCAAACTGGCCAATGGCAATTCTGCTTTTTAAAGAGAGAAAGAGAAAGAAATAAAGGAATATTAACTTTCATCTTGACTGCTTAGATGTCACCAATATGCTTCAAGAAGAATTGATGTACAGTATCACTGGTTGGATTATTTTTACAGAATAGTTGATGTTCAGAAGGAAAGATGGACTACCTCCTTTCAAAGAGCATCATCAATTTTGTGATCAATGCTCCTGGCCCCCATTTTATTTTGTTCTCCTAAATTGTTCCTAATGAATTATACCCATATTCAAGTTGACATTTTTATGTGTTTTTCTGCAGCAAAGTCTAGAAATGTAACGAAAAATGACTTGTTGGAAAGGATCACTTTGTAACTTCTCCAAATCTGGAAGATAAGGATATGAAAATGGGAATGGATGAGATGCACTCCCCTGCCACTCTCAGTATTTCACTAAAATTTTCTAGTGAAAGTGGCAATGTCTTCTATTGCACTAAAGACAACAAGCTGTATAGGCTATGGGACACACATAAGGCTTTGCTTGCCAATGGCCTCTCACCTTTAAGACCAGGGAAACCTGGTTTTCCAATCCCAGGAGCACCAGGGGGTCCTGGTAAACCTGACAAGCCTTGTTCACCTTTTCCACCTGGGGGACATGCCTGACTGTCTTGGGATTCCATCTTTTCCTGGCAGAATCTGCCATCTGAGGCAGCCATCTCACTCTGCCTAAGGCAGGTATAAGAACATTTTGGTGACAGGGCAGAATAAACTTTACATTTGGAAATGGATAAGGAAAATGACCAATTTTGGTGGCACAACTAGAAATACGGAGTTGAAAAAAAGGGGATGTTTAAGCATCTGGGCTTGTTGTCAACTCTCTCTCCAACTTGAGCTTATAGCTGTTTCAGAATAAATGCACAAGCAGTCTTCCCTTTTCCCAAAACCAAAAAAGAAAAAAGCTCAACAAAATATTCTTCACATACGTTGATTTTTGATTTTTGCAATATATTCTACGCATTTGGGCAAAGTAATATTGAATATATGAAACTTGCCTTCTCTTCCATCCTGTATAATGTAATAATTAGGATTTTGAACTAGGACCAGAAAGACTCATTTTCAAATCTACCTTCAGCTATGGAAGCTCATCAGGAGACCTTGGTCCAGTCATTAAGCCCAACCTACCTCACATCTTGCCCATATTACCTTTCTGTTTCTTTGAAATCCTCTCCTTGCCAAGCATGGGAATCTGTGGAATTTCTTTTATATACTGAGGTATATATTCTTTTCCATATGATAGGTGTGACCCCTCCTTTCCCATGTGCTGCATTGGCACTCCATCTTTACCCAATGGCATGTGAGGTACTTGTTGCCCAAGGGGTTGGTACTGTGGCACTTGAGGAGGCATCTGCTTGATCCCATAATAAGCACCAGCTTGGATAGATCTCAGTAGCCCAAGGTAAATGATTAGCCATGTAGGTGCTAGCAATAGAGCCATAATCTGCAACAACAAATAAATCATTCTGAATAGAATAACAGCAAGAACAAATGTGGGAAATTTAATCTTGGATAATGAAAATTATCCCCCCCCCCAAAATAAAATCACTGGTAAAAGGATCTTTCCTTCTGGTAAGCTTTTTAGCTATTCAGTATTAAAGCAAACAGAGCTGGTTGTAGGTCTTATGGGTCCCTATACTATTTCTGACATTTTAGCTTTGGAAGCATAAAGATAACTACCAACTGCTAATTATATTTATAATATTGCTTTGGACAAATTGTTCCACTACATTGCAGAATAGTAAAATGATGATTTGCAGTGGAAATATAATTTGTTTTTACAACAGTGCTTTCAAAGATGTTTTGATGAAAAAAATAGGGGGAGGGACTTTCAAGATTTTTGTTAAAATGTAGTTATTATGAAAAAAAGAGAAAGGAAAGACAAAGACCTAGAAATTATACAGATATTTCATAGAAAGGTTTGTATAGCAATATAACAATACATTAAAAGAAATTGTGAAATAAGATAAAATTAAAAGAAAGTATGAATATACTGACAAATTTGAAATGGCAGCACGTGTTGAGTCTTTTAGGGGCTGAGTATATGGCAGGAAGAATCTCTGTTTAAGGATCCCTGTGTTATTTCTGTGCTGGAGAATTCTTCATTGAGAGAGCCCTTTCTCCTGAAGACTTAGTTGTCCCAGGAGAACAACAGTTTCAAGGAACCATAAGGTACAGCTGAAGAGTTCAGGGCTTTCAGAAATTGTCATCCCAGCCCTACAAGATTGAGAGGCCATGTTTAAGTGAGGGAAAATAAAAACACATCATCCAGATCACAGGCACACACCATCTTGTGAAGATGAGTTTTCTCCAATTTATCCAAGAATGCCTATGATTGGAGCCTAAATGTGGTAGTACAAAAATATAATGCAAAAGGGCCAGTATTTGTAAGAAAAATTCCCTTAAAGTCTTGTTTCCTGTATTGATGTTTGTAAATTAGGAATGCTCTTTTGATAGAGGACCAAAATTTCAAAGAAGAAATGGTGAGATTACTCAAGAAATCTAGTCTGTTTTACAAAGTCACTGTTATGCTATAGAAATACATATTTCATTTTACATGGTCTCAGAAAATGGTATACCATTGTCATGAACTATTACATAAATACTTTGGTTAATCTGCTTTTAAAAAGAGTTGTTCTTACCCTTCATTGGTCTATAAGAATTTCTGTTGAGTGACTTTCAATGGCAGTCCTACAAGTTGGTCTCTTCTTATTAAACCAAGCGCTTAGGACCAGCTGTCTAGTTTGTTCAAATAATTTAATGTGTAATGGCTTGTGAATCAGTTTTCTTCAAGTTTTATACATATACATGTATAACTGAAAACTGATACACAAGCCATTACACATCTAAATTATGAGTGTTTGATATTTGAACGCCAATATTAGCATCATCAGACAGGGCTTTCTTTTCAGAAAACAACATGAATTAGCCCATGTAATAAATGTTACTAATCTTCAGTCCCATTAATAGTACTTTTGCCTTCACTGCAAACATATTTCTGGATGTTTTTGACTGCTTTTTTGTTTTCTGAAAGAGAGGAAGTCTCTGAATATTATGTTCTCAGCCTCATGCTTGTTTGTCTAATCTTTGAACATCTGAACATCTGGTCTGCTCCCAAGTAAGCATACCAGTCTAATAGACCTGTGGCCCTGAAAGAGATTATTAGAATAACCAAAGATGACAACTAATAAAGGTCTTAATGGCACTTGGAAACGGCTCCAGAAAAAAAGCATGCCAAGCCACCATAGAGACTATGCCAGGAATGAATCTCATAACATGCTTATTTTATTCCATAGTTCCCTGTTTGAAACTAATGAAAATTGAAAAACAGTGATGACATATTGTTCCTAATAAAACTAATTTTTGTTATTTGGAAAGCATTCAGAGATTTGCAAACCATCAGTTATAACAGTCATAAATTCAAGCATTTGCTTAACATTTTTAATGTTCACTTATGGTACGCCTCGAAGACATTTCAGGAGGCCTTTGTTTCTCATCTTTTTCTGCTGCAGTAGTTGTATTCACCCCTAAACCTATCTAAATCCTCAGTAAATTTAAATAATTTAGTAGTACATAACTTGTGTGTGTGTTAAATAGCCTTAGATTGTTCCCTAACTGTTTGGTGATGACAATAAGCTTATTCATGAACAGCTTCCTATATGAAGAATCACCCTTTCTGGCGAGCAAGCCTTTAACCAGGAATATATGAGGAACTCTTCTTTGAAGCTTCATGTCTTTCTAATCTGTTCTAGTGTCTAACTCTCTCCTTAAAAATATTCAGGGAAAGGGTACATGGAATTATTTCTAAAGTATAATAATAATTACTATGTGAAAGGTTGGCTTCAGACACGGTACTAAATCACAGTGGTTGGCTTAGTGCAGTGTATGAACTCATAACTGCTATTAGGAAATATAATTTAAAGTAATCACTAAGCATGGCTTGTGAATACATTCTATGTTTTCACCAACTTTCTAAATAGACACTCCTTTTGCCTGCAGGAGCTCAGATACAGAGATACAGAGATACAGAGATCTTGTTTCAATACTTACCAAGAGGGTCAGTAAAACTCTGCAGAAATAATAATTTCCTCTGAACGTAAACTGGCCTGTCTGTGAAATACTACATACAGATAATATAAGCTGCCCACATCTCACACAGAAATGATTATGAATCTTTCACAATTCATGGACAGCAGAAAATAGAAACTAAGAAGCAATTTTGGTAATTGTACACTAGATGGAGTGTTTGTTTCAAGATTCTGAAATCCCTTTATTTAACCAACATTCATTTCAAAAACAAGGTGTGCTTATGGAATAATAAAAACGAAATTGTTATCAACTGTCTAACATTCCAATATCTTCCTTCAAGGTAAACTTCCTTTCCAAGAAAATCATATTTTCTTCAGCATTCAAATTTCAGTACTTGATTATGTGAAATATTGTTCTGCAATTATTACAGCCTCTTAACATACAGCTGGAAAAGCACAAAGCTTCAAACAGAATAGTTTTACTTCAAATAAATCATATTCTTCAATGAAATACAATGGGCAGGGCACTAAAACCTCAGGAATTTAGATTCATTTTGGGCACATATTTTCCCATAAAAGTGAAAGTTAAGAACAAGCAACTTGGGATTTGGAGGCCCACATATATCATATTAAAATAGCTGAGAAGCAAATACTGTGCAAATCCATAATTACACCCAGCTTTCATTCTTTGGTTTTAGTCAACAGTTTAAAGTCAGCTACTAAGTTACTAAGCAAAGGTGGTCAGAAATGTGCGTAAATCAAGATCACGTGAAGTATTAATACCACTTTACAATGCCTTGGTAAGGCCACACTTGGAATACTGCATCCAGTTTTGGTCACCACGATGTAAAAAAGATGTTGAGACTCTAGAAAGAGTGCAGAGAAGGGCAACAAAGATGATTAGGGGACTGGAGGCTAAAGCATATCAGGAACGTTTGCTGGAATTGGGTATGTCTAGTTTAATGAAAAGAAGGACTAGGGGTGACATGATAGCAGTATTCCAATATCTCAGGGGTTGCCACAAAGAAGAGGGAGTCAAGCTATTCTCCAAGGCGCCTGAGGGCAGGACAAGAAGTAATGGATGGAAACTAGTCAAGGAGAGAAGCAACCTGGAACTGAGGAGAAACTTCCTGACAGTTAGAACAATTAACCAGTGGAACAACCTGCCTCCAGAAGCGGTGAATGCTCCAACACTGGAAGTTTTTAAAAAGAGACTGGACAGCCATTTGTCCGAAATGGTATAGGGTTTCCTGCCTGAGCAGGGGGTTGGACCCGATGACCTCCAAGGTCCCTTCCAACTTTATTATTATTATTATTATTAAATTACAATTTAATCAGAATATCTCATGAAAATGCATTTGATATTTAAATTTCCAGCTATTATTCCTTTTAAACAAATTCTTTGTTACCCAGGTGGATGTAGTATAATATTAGCATGATAATAGATTGGCCATTTAAAACGTATATTTAAAATTTGTAATAGGACTGATCAGCATTTTGGACTGTATTGTGGAAGAAGACAGCATCCCTTTGCAAATCCTTAAAGTAGAAGTAGAAGCTTTTCTCAAGTTTGTATGGCTATCATACAGTCTTGGGAAAATGTGCTTGATTTAAAGATTTACATGCAGGTGCTATATTTGCAGGCAGGTGCTATTAGACACATGGAAGCACATGTTTGCTTTCAATCCAAAGTACGCAGAGACCTTAAAAAGGGCTATTCATTAATCTGTGCCTAATCTGAAACTCTTTACAAAATAAGAAGCGTACAGTAAAGATAATCAGGGCAGTTCACATATTTGATTTCCATGCTCAATGTTTCGTTTGCAGGCAGTAGGTTGGTTGCATATTAAAACATATTTAAATAAATAGTAATTGTGAAATGAATGTACCCTAGGAGCAAAAAAGCAAATTCAGAAGATATGTGTGCTCTGTGACTACATGACACTTAATCCGAATCATATAGTCTATTCTGTTAGCTCCAGAGTAAAATGCGGTGTAAATAATTTCAAAGCATGTCCTAACACATATTAACATTTTTGGGGAAATCTATATAAAGCTTATACTTTATTTTTCTCTTTGCACAAAATTCCCTGTGTATCTAATCACACTTGGCCAAATGAAGTATTCAATCCAGTCCAATCCAATCCCTCCTAGAGCTTACTTTGTTTTTTCCCCTTCGGTGTCAATATCACTCTCCTTTAAAAAAAAAAAAACCACAGGGAAATGAAATCCTCTTTTATTGTAGAAGATCTGAAGTTTCCAGAGCTCATGCCTTATTGAAAAACGTTAAATATTTGTGCTGCAGCTACAAGCCTCACCACTTGGAAGTATATTGAAGATAATTTTCATAATCCATATTGTATTCTATCAAGGAACGTCCCTGTATCCAAAATTTATCATAGAAAGAAGTTTTTAAATACAATGTGTAAGGCTAGATTAGAATCATTTAATATTGCTCTTGTTTAAGACTCTCTGCTGTAATCCTGTGGTTTTATGGCCTGATGCTTTGTCATAAAAGACTCCTTCCTTTTTTTAATATAATTTTTATTGAAACATTTAAACAAGAAGATAAAAACTAATATAAAGTAAGAAAGACAAAAGAAAAAGAAAGAAAAGGGGGGGGGGAAAGCTTTTTTTCCCCTTTGAAAATACTGTCTTTCCCTGTGCTTTCTAAAAACTAGCAAAAATGTTATTGGTCTTTCATCTTCTCACTTTGATGCAATGCGCACTGTGTTTTCTTAGCTCTTGCCACCATGCTGCTTTATGGGCGATTTGTCTTCAAAAACTAAAGCTGTCTCAAAGTTTGTATCTTAAGCCTGAGTCTCTGCCATGTACAGTATTTCACTACACTGTACTTTGATTATCCTTTCCAAGTGGGAATGCAAAACAATAGCATCTCTTATTTTCTTTGCTTTGTATTAATTTTATAGCTCTTTAGAAACCCAGGATCCTAATCCAAGGGAGATATTCAAACCATGAAAAATGTTTTTACAATATTTTTCTTGAAAATGTCTCCTGCAGTTAGACCATTTTCATTGGAAAGGTTTTTTTTTTCCATTGCAAAGACAGAATCTTTCTATAATTTGCTGTGACTGGTGATAAAAACAATAAATAAATTGATTGATTCTCATGCCTATAAGCTCCTTCCAGTTCTGGAATAATCTATGTCTACCCAAATAATGAATGAAATGTGATGATTTACTTGGCAGAAAACAATACAGAATAGGGTTGTTGTTTTTTTTAAAAAAAGTCTAATTTCTCGCTCTCTTCTTCACTTTCTTCTAAGGCACGAGTGTCAAACTCGCCGCGTCACGTGACGTGTCGCGATGTATCGTGACTTTTTTTGCATTGCCGGAGCTGGGGTGGGTGTGGCCTCAGCATGATGCAACCGGCCGGCCGGCCGGCAGTTTGACACCCTTGTTCTAAGGCATTCTTCTCTCAGTCGGAGTCCACATACACAGGAAAACAATATCCTTTAACAACAAGACTGTAGGTTAAGATGGTTGGGGAATAAAGGGAATTAAAGTCAAACCCATATGGAGAGCATTACATTATAGAAAGATGCTCTGTCTAAAGCCGGGGTGGCAACAATGGCAATTTTACAACTTGTGGACTTCAACTCCCAGAATTCCTGAGCCAGTCCTGCTCTAAAGTGTTCTCATGCTTGACCTTATCAGATACCAACAGGAAGAGGTATGGGAAAACTGCCCTTTCCCAATAGGTGGGATAGGGCAAGATCCAGTTTTTGGGGATATCTTTTGCTAAGACTACTTGATTTGGAATCACCCAGAACAGATGCCAGAGAGGATTCTGCAAAAACAATGGGGTCCCACCAAGGTGTCTTTTGCCTCTTTTTCTATTCATACCTGTTGTCCCTGCAGTCCAAAGTTCTGATTGTCATCCACATAGTGCAAGAAAAAATTGAAGGAATGGTAAGCAAAAGAAGATAGAGAAAAGAAAATCCAAGTACATCTCTAACACTCGTGTTTAACTTCTGTATGGATCCTCTGGTTGAGGTCATTTGCCAGGATGGGGTTTGGTATCATCAGTATATTTCTATACTCCAAATACAGGAGACTCCTGGTTTGGATTGGGAAAACAGGTTTCAGCTCAACCCTAGCAAGATCATGAAGCTTTGGGTTTTAAACTCTCCTGGATTTGGAGATTTTCTTTCTTTTGCTTTCATTGGGCTCTCAGTGTCCCACGCAGAATTAGTGCACACTTTAAAGAACTTCCTGGACTTATGGGTCTTATTTGACGAACAGGTGATAGCTGTGTCCAGGAGGGCTTTTGTGTCTTATGTACCAATTTCATGGATTGGGAGGCATTATTCATTATTTATGCCTTGGATCATGAATGAATTACTGTAATGCACTTACATTGGGCTGGCCTACTTGGAAACTACAGCTGGCCCAGAATATAAGAGTAGAGGTAGAGGTGAGTTTAGAAACTGAGTGCAATTTAAAGTGCTGCTTATAAAGCCATTCATAAGATGAACCACTATAAAAATAGATAGAATAAATGGGTAAATTAATAAAGCTTTGATTAGCAGACCACTCTTAATTCAATGGGCAATCTACTAAATGAGGTGAACTTAGAAAAATATTATCTTGTTTGTATCTTAAATCCATGAAATTGAGGTCTATTAAACCAAAGATTTAATATGCTGCTTCTATGAAAATTGTTCATGTATTATTTCAGTTACATAAACGTTTTTCCCCCCTGTTCCTTCTTAGTTTTAGAATAGCACTACCTTCTGCCCCAGGGATATACAGTATATAGCCACCAAACCAGAAAAAATACCCACTCCCTGGAGCCTCTCAATGTTGCTAATAATTTTATAGTAATTCATAAATATAAAGGTGTAAATCACTTAATACATGAGAAATAATAATCTTCTATATTAGGTTATTTCAATTAATTACATTTAAATGTAATTCAAGCAAATTCTGTTTCATCATTGCCTCTTCCACTATGTTGTCCTGATCCTGCAAATATTTGCAGTGAAATTCCCAAATGTGGTGTTTGACCTGAAAAGATTTTTCCAATTTTTCCTTAATGGTAAAGGACACTGTGAATGAGTCAAAAAGTGTCATTCAGAACTGATTTATAACTGATTCTTACTTTGCAAAGAAAACTGGTGGGGGGAGATGCACAGATGCTATTTCCTAACTGCCCTACTACTGGACAGAAAGAAGAATGGTGAGAGTCTCCTACATATTTTAAGGCATTCTGGGTGCTTTTAATTTTCAGAAGATAGAGTTATGAATGCCACGTAGCTTTACAACCCTATATTTTGATACTGTTGTCAAGTGTGGGGAAAAAAACACTGTCCCAATACAAGTGTTGAAGTGAGATCTGTCTACCTGTCCAAAAGACTTCTGCATGTGAAATGAAAAGCGATGCGATCTTGTCCTTTGCCTCAGGCATCATCATGTCTTCAGCTCAATATATAGTCTTAATATATTTTTTATAAGCAGTTGATCACAGTTCATGGGACTAGTACCTAGAACTGAAAATGTCAAAGCAAAGTTTTCTTCACATAATTCACTGAATTATGATAGTAACCAGACTATTCCATACCTGAAGAACAGGCTTTTTCTGTTTGGTTTTCAAAAGAGCATTATCAGTCAAGTACCAACACTATAAATTGTTGAGATTCTTTTATTTGGAATTTCTCCTGCTGTTCTGATGAGAAGGTAATGGGGCTTCAAGAATTCCAGTGATACACACAAAAATGAGTTTTCTTTTCAAGCTCTTTTACTGTTTTGTAATTGAAAATAAAGTTGAAAAGGAATCAGGCACAAATGTTTTCCATATTTGTGTGGTTTAATAATTGATCCTTCCTTTGCCAAAACAATGTAAGTCAAATAAAGCAGATTTTAGTCAATATTATAAATTAGCCACAATTACTAAGTATATTACATTTTTGGTGTTGTCAATGAGAGGTCACCAATGGATTCAGCCCAATTCTGCATCCTAAGGTAGATTAGGCTACTTTGAACTGAACTTTCCAATTATACTCTAATCTCATTCTAGGTCTCAAAGAACCTGTAGAGCTTCAAGGCCTGTAGAAACAAAAGCATTGCATTACTTTGGTAAGATTAAAAGACGTGAGGTACTTGTAGGAAAAACTGTCATTCAATAGATAAAAAACTAATTTTGGTGTCAAATAAAGCAGCTACCTATAATAAAATTTATCCACTGAAATCTAATTAATTGACAGAGTAAAAACAAGTCTGTGCTAATTTGGAATCTTTGGAATTAATGCAAAAATTAATTTTCTCTAAATCCCAATCCAGGGTATGTGATAAACGAAAATCTAAATTGTGCTGAGTCGTATAACAATGACATTTTATACCCAGATTTATTGACATAACTATAAGGGCAGAATCAGTACTCAGCATCCTCACTTAATTTATAGAGCCCTTAGGCATTACCAGACATGACTTCAGAAGCACTCAGGAAATTAACTGAGCCCCCTGCTAATCACTTAATAATGGCATTGCCATTAGCTACTTTGCACAAAGTGTCTCTATCCCAGCAGGAGAGCCTGGAGTGATGAAAAACGCAAAAGCACTCGGCAATGGTGGTGCGATTTTGTGTGTTTAGTTTGTTTCCTGGGAAGACTTAAAACTACATCATGCAATGCCCTTAGCATCCTAAAGAAGATTCCCTGCTGACACATGCCCTGCCCTGGATTTAATTTACTTATTCTCAGTTCAGAACATTTACCACAATTAACAGATGAGTTTAAATATCATTTCAGTTTCTCATATGCTCCCTGACTTGTCATCATTTTGGAACGGGGTAGAATATTAAACACATTTTTTATATTTATGTCATGCTGCATAATTGAATATGGCACATACAGTGGATGAATCCATGATAATCATACAATAATATTATAACAAAATCTGGAAGGCTGGGTAAACAAACACCAATGTTACACTGTAACGTACAATGCAGTTGACAAGATTAAAGCAACCAGACAAGCAGTTAAAACACAGATGGAAATTCAGGGAAGCAAATTGGGAACAGAACATTATTGTAATTGTCATATATTCATAATGGCTCACTGCCGTTAGATCTCTTGTTGCTTCTTCTGCACTAACTGTCCCAGATACAACAAATCAGTACAAGTGATTTGTTACAATGCCTTGGTAAGGCCACACTTGGAATACTGCATCCAGTTTTGGTCACCACGATTTAAAAAAGATGTTGAGACTCGAGAAAGAGTACAGAGAAGAGCAACAAAGATGATTAGGGGACTGGAGGCTAAAACATATAAGGAACGGTTGGTGGAATTGGGTATGTCTAGTTTAATGAAGAGACAGATGAGGGGTGACATGATAGCTGTGTTCCAATATCTCAGGGGCTGCCACAAAGAAGAGGGAGTCAAGCTATTCTCCAAAGCACCTGAAGGCAGGACAAGAAGCAATGGATGGAAACTAACCAAAGAGAGAAGCAACCTAGAACTAAGGAGAAATTTTCTGACAGTTAGAACAATTAATCAGTGGAACAACCTGCCTCCAGAAGCTGTGAATGCTCCAACACTGGAAGTTTTTAAGAAGAGACTGGACAGCCATTTGTCTGAAATGGTATAGGGTTTCCTGCCTGAGCAGGATATTGGACTAGATGACCTCCAAGGTCCCTTCCAACTTATTATTATTATTATTATTATTATTATTATTATTATTATTATTATTATTATTATTATTATTATTATTATTATTATTATTATTATTATTATTATTGTTGTTGTTGTTGTTGTTGTTGTTGTTAATCTTTTCTGCATGAGAAGGAGCACATTTATAATTCTTTATATAGAACAGTCAAAGGCTGCAAGAAATCTGTTATTATATAATAAAGATGATGATGATTCTAAAGGAATAGGAATTATAAATGCATTAAGCCATAATAGATTTTTTTTACTTTTAGATTTTTTTGCAAAAGAAAAAAATGGAAGAAAAATTAACAATTTGCCAATGAATTGCCATGGCATGGTCTTAGAGTACCTGGGGCCACTGATGCACTGCAAGATCCCAGAGACTTCCTCTGGACATACCAGTAATTCTGGATGGCCTGACTGTTCTGCATAAAAGGCTGAAGCTGACAATAGTGCTTCTCATTATAAGCCACTGAAGCCTTAAATGCTAGTGGCAGTTCCAGGATCACCCCTTCTCCCAAGGCGTATAACTTCATACAAAATGGGTTGAATCGCCTCTTATCTAGAGTAAGGAACCAATTATAGCTCATCTGTCTATTGCTGCTCTTGATCCAGAAGCCTTCCCAAAGCTATTCAAGAAAGGAGGGGCTCCCCAGAGGATACTGGACACAATCCATTGTCAAGATGAAAGCCAAATGAGAGGGCATTTCGTTTAATCTAGCAAGAATGTTCTAAAAGAGAGAGAATGACTGAAATGAATGGGGAACTATTCCCTCTGTATGTGAAGAAATGTCAAACCAACAACTAGTCCTGCCAAATCTTCCCTAAAACCAAAAGGTTTGCTGAGGAGGATTTGATGCTTCTGTGTTTGCCTAGCTGAACATGATATGCATTATTTTTTGTTCAACTAACATGTCTTTTTTCTTTGACTGGTTTTTTTTTTTTTTTACTGCTTTCAAACCCATCCAGACAATAGGGACCACTGGAGTCAAAAATCCTACAAATAAAACCACAGTTCAAGCAAAAACTAGTCAATATTATGAAAAATATTATGAAAAACGTGCTTTTCAGATTCTCTCAGCTTCAAAGGGATTACAATTCTCATAAAACACATTTTTGAGAGAGAATTGCTTCAGACAAAATGCTATTTATTGGACAAGGTTTTTTCAAAGCCCAGCCTTGCAAGCTATATAAATACATAAAGGGCTTGGCTTAAGGGAACATCGGTCTTGACTTGATTATTCCAAGAGCTGCCTTGAAAATTTCATGAAAATAATACCATTATTTGTTTACTTGATGGATTTCAGATTACATTTAAAGTTTTGCACATTTTTAAAACAAACGCTCTACTAAATTACTAAAATAAGCTATTTGATTATGTTCTGTGATATATAATCTTATAAACTGCCTTTTTCAAGCATAGTGCTAATCTTTTTAAACAACAGTCTTGTTACAAGATGTAATCCATTTTGTCAGGTGTATGATTAATCCAAATATAATTATATATGATGAGAAAAAGGAAACATAAGATGTAGTAGATATTTCTGCTGATCTCATATTGGCAGAGCCATTATGAACATCAGAAAGGACAAAACACCAAAGCTAGATATACCCTCTGTTGGGGACACCAATGTGATCAAAAATAATGCTTTATTGTTTTTTTTTTTTTTTAAATCAGGAAGTCTGTTACAAAAAAAATCAGATGATATGGAAGAAGCAAGAATATCTCAACATTGGGGAAACAAAACAACCACTTCATAAACACAAGACACAACATAGGAGAACAAACCCATCAGGACAAGATTCAGCAGTCCACCTGCATTTAAAAGATAAAGGCCACTCTTTCAAAGACAGCAAAGTCCACGTTTTGGACTGGTTTGAATGAGGGGGTCAAAGAGGCCATCTATGTCAAAACTGAACAGCCCTCTCTCAACAGAGGGGGAGGGATACAACATCATCTATCTCCAGTCTACAACACAGTCCTTTCAGCAGTTCCAAGAAGGCTCCACACACATTTGCACTGCTCAGGTGACCCTGAGGACACAGGTAAACCTCAAAGTGGCCTCAATGACTCTCTAAAACAGGCATGTCAAACTGCCGGCCTGTGGGCCAGATGCGTCACGCCGAAACCGCGCCCATCCCATTGCCGGCAATGGGGGAAAAGTCACGATACGTCGCGCAACATCACGTGACGTCGCGAGTTTGACATGCCTCCTCTAAAAGAATGCAAATGACCAGATGTCTGCAAGGAATATAAATCCTTCCATTCCCCACCATCCAGTCAGAGTCGAAGAAGCTTCTTGGATGAGAAGCGAAACATCTTCAAAGAAAAACAAAAAAGTCCAGTTGCCTCTTGAAAAAGCACCTTAGGGACAACCATGGCCTGAATGACAGAGAATATCTGCAGACATTTACATTTGAATCTTTTGAGTAATGGAAGGGATGCCAATTTTTCATTGAATCACAGAATAAAAGGGATGAATGGGTTCCCCAAGATGCAATAAACAGATGTGGATGCAATGCTGGTTGGGTGAATTTGGGCCAGTCATTCTCAACCCCATACACCTCACAGGGTTGTGGTTGTGGGGGAAATAGGAAGAAAGAGTATTAGCTATATTTACCACCTTGAGTTATTTGTAAAAAAAATGGCCAAGGTTTTGAGAGTAGAACATCCCATTTGTGACAGGTATGGGAAGATATATCTGGAGATGAGTAGAACGCTGCACACATGGAATGTAACTTCATCATGGATGAGAAAGGTGACCTGCTGTGAATTACAGAGACCTGGCTGGAAGTGCCCCTTTTAGAGATATGCCCAGCTGATTTCCAGACAGGCATTCAGGTTAGGAATGGTGGAGTGTGGTGGTGGTTATCTGAGACTCATGGGAGACATCCAGGGTGGTGCTCCTTAGATTGCTGGGCTGAAACATTATTTCTTGGGTTTTAAGAGGGATCAGTTGGGACTGTTGCCTTTGTACCAGGCTCTCTGCTGCATAACAACCTAGCTGCTGACCTTCTTGACTCCATTACCAGGCTTATGGTCTTGGGTGAGTAGCTGAGTGCTTTTTTGTCCTTTGGGCCAGTTATGCCCATTCCTGAACTGGGAGGCTCTGCTCACTGTCACTTATGCCCTCACAACTTCCTGTTTGAACTATTGCAAAAGGCTCTACTGTATATAGGGCTTTTGTTGAGGAGTATTTGGAAAGTTCAGCTGGTACCCAAATGCAGTGCATAGGTTGTAAATGGTGTTGGGGCTACATTGGCTGAGTGTATTTCTGAATGCAATTGAAAGTGCTGGTTGTCATCTTTAAAGACCTTCATGGCTTGGGATTGGGTTATCTTCTTCCAGTTATTTTTATCCAACCTGGTCTGGCAGGATGGGCATACTCTGGGTCCCGCCAGCAAAGGAATGTTGGATGGCGGGGACTAAGAGTTTTGCCTTTTCTGCTTTAGCACCTCCCCTCTGGAACATCCTCCCTTCTAAGAGTAGGGTGGTCCTGACCCTGTTGGCCTTCTGGGAGGCCTTGAAGACCTAATTATGTGCCCAGGCTTTAAGTCCTGAATATGTGAAGGGCCCCCACTTCCTGATTATGCTAACACTGATGGATTATAATATATCTTGACTGCTATTTATATTTAATTTCTTTTTGTGTCATGTTTCAATTGTTTTTATGATTATTTGCCATCCAAAGTGATGGGTTTGAGATACGTGATTATGCATACTGAATAAATAAACAAATACATGAATGCATAAATATTTTTCCCACAGACATTTAAATAGTTTGCCAGTTTATTGTTCCCCATGTCATACTATTGTTTTCTGTTGTTTAAAATTGTTCTGAGTCTAAATCTAAATTTAGTCCTCCCTTAAGCACAAAAAACTGGCTGGATTACTTTGGGCCTGTCATTCTTTTTAGTCCTAGCCAGGGAAGTTTTTAAAAAAAGTATCTATGAACATGGACATGACTAGCATGGTGGATGATGATCCATAACATTCAGTAATGAAGCTTTCATTCTGTGGTGGATTGATTGAAACTGTTAATAGTTACATATACCTGATCATAATCAAAACTGTGTGGCTTTTAAGCTTATGAGTAACTGTCCTGTCCATACTTCTTATTTCTAGGACTTCTGAGGTTGCACAGATTTTTTGTCAATGAATCCTCCTGGATAGAGCTGTTTGAAAACCATAGTGCTATAAGCAGTAAGTCTTCATGCAGAAATCCCTCTGAATGGCTGTGATCATTATGTCATAGGACTACAGCACAATCCTCTATATAGCAGCCTTTTAAATGGCTGCAAAGTTGGAACCTGATGGTGCAATAACCATATTGTCAAAATGCTGATAATCATTCTATGGTAGTAAAGTGATACACAGACTATTATTTGCTCCTGCTTTTTAATGGTAATTTGGAATTTTGGAGCATAGATACAAGTATTGAAACAGGTAGTATAAAGAGGAGAGAGTGTGAAGAAAAATCCATTCTAAACAAAGCAAACACAAACACCAGGATGTTGAAAGGTGCACAAACACATATTAAACTCCAAAGGCAATAGGGACAGAAGTGTACAATGTCAGTGTCCTAATTTTCAACTGAAATAAAGTACTGATGCTGAGCATAAATGTGAGGAGGTAGAACTGAAAATAGACCATCTGCATGGATTGAAGTTGAAGTTCCTGCCATAACAGTCTTGGTAACATTACAGAGTTTGATGGAAAGGAATGACTTTTCTTTGGGAAAACGCAGAAAACAGGAACACAGGTTGGTTGGATTAACTACAGGATGATTTCCTTGTTATGAAATTACTGCACCAATAGGTGGAGTATACTGCTGACAGGTGTTCTACTTACTGAATTTCAGAAATCTGATCACTAGATGGTAGCTGTGGTCCACTCAATTTCACATAGACATTGCTTGAAATTACTTCTATAATATGGTCATAGAGCTGCCTTGCTCAGCCTAGTACCCTCCAGATGTCTTCATCCAATTCCCATGATGGCCGAGAATTCTGGGAATTGATGCTCAAAAACATCTGGAAGACCCTAACTTAAGTCAAATAAATAATTGTTTGAGTCTCCCCTGGTTACATTAGACATTACAAGATTGCTACACTGAAAACATAATGTGAATACTATACACAGTGTTGCCTCTTTTCTTTTTTTAAGAAAAATAATTCTTTTCTTTAAAGGATTGTGTAATGCGGGAAGGACCCTGAGGGCAAATTCACAGGACCATTTTTTAAAGCAATGACTATTGAGCAGAGCTGTCATTACCTCATCTTTTTGGCATGGGAATTATCTTTGTTAATGCTCCAAACAGACGTCAAGTTTACAGCTGATCACATCCCAGTATACTGTTTTAGAAACATCTCAAGACATTTTTATGACCTTGTAGTTAAACAATTGTGCTACTTAAAATAAACTGAATGTAACAGCCCTCCTGTACTTAATCAATTCAGACTTACAGTCTTTCCATAAGCACAGACCAGGCTGCCCAGGGGACAGTGCAACAGGAAAAAATTGCTTCACTCTTTTTAAGTCCTATGTGAATTGTAAAGTCCCTGCATGTTTCCCATCTGCATTGGTCCTGTTAGAAGCCTGGGGTCCTCGATTTTTTTTGTACCTATGGGCAAATTTGAGGATATTATTAGCATTTTCATGCACATTAACAGAATAACAGAGTTGGAAGGAACTTTGGAGATCTTCAAGTCCAATCCCTTGCTTGAGCAGGAGACTATACCATTTCAGAAAAATGGCTGTCTAATTTCTTCTTAAGAACCTCCAGTGATGGAGCACCCCCAACTTCTGGAAGCAAGCCATTCCACTGATTAATTGTTCTCACTGTCAGGAAATTTCTCCCTAATTTTATGTTGGATCTCTCTTTGATAATCTTCCATACGTTACTACTTGTCCCGCCCTCAGGTGTTTTGAAAAATAGGTTGACCTCCTCTTCCTAGTGACAGCTCCTCATATATTGGAAGACTGCTATCATGTTATCCCTTGTCCTTTTCTTCATTAGACTAGACATCCTTAGTTCCTGCAACGGTTCATTGTACAGTTTAGAGTAGCAACATCTCTTTTGTATCGTAGTGATCAGAACTGGATGCAGTACTCCAGGTGGTATACTCCAAGTGTTAACATGGTACATATGGCCAATCATATAATGCTGCTGTTATCAAAAGAAAAAGTAGTAAGATTGCTCACTATTAACTTCTCTCGCTTCCTAGGAAGCTGTCTACATTTTCAGCTGTCTTTTTTCTGACAGTTAGACATACTTCCAAATAAGGCTGCAGCTTCCCACCATTTCATTTTCCAAGATGGACATCCATAGGCATTATTGGAAGTACCTATTATGTTTAAGGCTGGTCCTCTGATTGCAGCATGCCAGCATTCCATTTTTCTTCAATGAACATAATAGTAAAAAAGTAAAATTAAACCTGGGCAGGCATTATTAATGCCAGTGAGCATCAACAGTGGCATTGCCATGCATAGTAGCAGGGACTCAAGTGGTATGCAAAGAGAAATATCTTTCTCCAATAAATTATGAAAACATATTAAGAACCCATTTCCTTACTATTAACCATACTTACTGGGAAATTAGGACTACCAAATTAGGATTACAAAAATCCAAAGAACTATTAGCTGATAGCAAATGGTTACAATTTCTGTATTTTTATGTTACTGCCTAATAGTCTAGATTTTTGCAGTCCATATTTGGTATCCCTAAGAAAGTCCAGCACCTCACCTTCAGATTAAAGCTAAAGGTTTCCCATGTCTACTTGTGTCCGACTCTAAGGGATGGTGCTTATCTCTGTTTCTTAGCCAAGGAAGATTACAGGTCTTATATTCCATTTAATTTGTTCCCCCTGCCCCATTCTCTCATTTGGGAAATCCTGCTTGCCAGTCTGATAAACTTTCTCTGAAAATCTGTACTTTTGCCTTTTAAACTCATTTAAATCACAGCAGCATTGCCACTATGCCTGCATGCTAAATGCATGTGTTAGTTTAAACCTTTTAAAAGGTTACTAGAAAGAAGAAGGGTAACATTTTTAACCAAAGTGCCCTTCAAATGACTACATAAAGTACTGTAATAAAAATGAGTGGTCCCTTGGTGTTTCTTTCAATATAATTGTTTGACTGGCTGCCATGATACAGACTATATAAAAAGACTTAATACTGCTGTCATCTGCTTTATCCTCCCTATTCTGTATGAGCTTTGGAATAGATATATCAGGCACCAAGTCTGATGCATTCCTCTTGATTGAAGAAGGATGCTAAGAATGTATGAATTCCTGATGACCTTTCACTGCAAACTGTGAACTTTGCTCACTACCCATGATGCATACTTAGGCATCATTACTCAGGCTCTTAGCCAGGACTTTTTCTTGGCCATTACTTATTTAGCGACATTTCTCAAACAAAGTGAGGAATGAAAGAAACTGCTTAAGTAAACTTTGAGCTCTTTTCTTGAAACTGTCACCTCTAAGTTCATGGGGAAGCTCAAGGGAGAGCATTGCTGTTTGTAATAGAGGGAAAGCGGAATTTGTGTCTACCACCCATCTAGGCAGGCACAACTATTACTGCCTTTTTAGTCCAAAATTGATGTTACAACACATTATTAGGCTTAATTCAAATTCTTCTTGATTTTTGAGTCAAACAGAATCTTGGGGTTAAGAAATAAACTAAGCTTAGCAATTCGACATAAATTCAGAGATCATTCCACAGACTCGGCATTTCAAACTTCTTTTTTCAAATTTAAATCTGATGAATATCAGCCCGAAACAATCTTCTATCCTACATCATGAGATTTTACTCAAGTAGAAATCCAGGCAACAGAAAGATTTGTGTAAATCAGCCATTTATAATTAAATATTCTTTAAGAGACTCATGTAGGATTACATTCACTATGATTTCAGGTTGACATGACCCTCCATATTAATTGAGGTTTCTAAACCAACTTTAAGGTTGAAAGTTAAAGTTCTAAACCAACTTTATGACTGAAATGGTACATAAGTTATTTAGTACCTATTTGCATACATACATTTAATGAAGTTGGTTTGGAAATTCATTATTGTCTACTTCTATGCAAAAATCTTATCTACTACTTTGTTGTTATTGTTGTTGTTTTGCAACTATTAAGTACAGTGCAGGGACTTCTCCATGCAACTATATACCATCACTGAGCTATGATACATCAGAGATTATGACAGAACACTAATAGTTGAAACCAAACAGACAAATTCTTGTCCTTATTATAGCATAATTAAAACCAACCTGTTGAACAAGTACCCTTGAGTTTCCCATAAGTATTTCCCTTCATTTTGTGGTTGAAACAGGAGTGCACATCACAAATAGTTCTTTATTTATAACATACTTGAATGTATTTCTTTTTCCTCTGGTTTCAATAATTTCTAAAACATGTATTTTCCCACAAAGTACCTTTATAGCCATTTAATAATGTAAAGTGGGGCCAGTTCTAACCTGGATAGCAGCAAAGGAATCCAAGAAAAATGGACAGGAAAAATGGAGACTCATACAAGCACATTCTTAAAATACTTCATTGTTCTAGAAAAAAATCTAAATCCTTCACTTAGACTAATATTTTCACACGATGGAGGTTTTTTTTTAAAAAAATTAGGCTTTTAAGAACTGTTAAACCATCCTAATTTTGCCACAATGCCTACTTTCAGAGAGTTTTATTTCCTAATTAATTTTTCTGTGTTTGTCAATTTCCACTGCTGCCTTTCACACCCTTTGTCCTCAAGGTTGGGTTGGAGTTTGGCTCCCATAATTCTTAAGCCATCAGTTGACAAATAATAAGAGTTTCTGTCCAACACATCTGGAGGGCACTAAATTGGAGATGGGTGTTTTAACACACCCTTGTAATTATTTATCAAACACAACACAGCAATGTCTGCTTCTGAGGGAAGTTGGTGGGATTTACATGCAGGAAATCCAAAAAGAGCAGTCTCCTGTTTTTGGCAGAGACAAATCCAGTGTTGCTTTTGGTTAAAGATCAGAATTTTGATTGGATACAAATGCACTTGGCAGAAAATATTAAGCCAAAACACTAAAAGAACTGTGGAAGATTAGAAGATAGAGCTTGCTTTATAAGATTTGGTTTAAGGATAAATTCCTATCAACAGCATGTTCTCAATTTCTTAAGGCTGATTTTAATAGGCATATTTCTCTCATTCCAAAGATGTGTCTATGAAAGAATGAGTTTTTGATTCAGGGATTCAAAGCTTATCCTTATTAAATCCTAAGGCACTCTGGAGACTTCCTTTGGATTTTTTTTCTATGGCAGCCTGCCCTGCAGTAGTATAAAGTTGGAAATTTCTTTTAAGTGGTTTGCAATGTCAGTTATACTAGTCACTTCATTGCAGTTGTGTAAATTATCAATTTATACAATTAGCTTCTACCATAGTCAACTGGATGTCTCTTCATCCAAACAGTAATATATATATTTCTGACTTTCCTCATGTTTTAAAAACATTATTTAAAAACAGAATTATTATTTAAAAACAGAAGTATTATTTAAAAACAGAAGTATTATTTAAAAACAGAATTATTATTTAAAAACAGAATTATTATTTAAAAACAGAATTATTATTTAAAAACAATTTTAGAAAGTGTTTTGGGTGGGACATATTGGCATCTATTTTATTGGTTCTGTAATTGGTTATATGTTAACTGCTGACTGCTTATCTTTGTTTCATCGCTTTATTATGAGTGTTTTATTGCATTCTCATGTTTTTTTCCTCTTTGTTTAGTATTCTGTGGATTTTTTATTGTATGGTTTATATACATATTATAGAAGTCTATGATGGACATAAAATAAAAAATTAAATAGATTTTAAATGTTTTTAAGGAATTAAGAAGGAGAAGCTGTGACAATATGGTAATGCCCTTGGATAAAGCCAAATAAATGATTGTAATTTAACTGCTGGAACTCAGCTGGTTATCTGCTTCTTGCATACCATCAAACAATCCCAATCATAGAAAAATAGCCCAAATTATTGTGGAGTTCTATTGGTTTTACAGATGATTAAAACAATGCATCATACCAGCATTTTTCTTTATCAACCAGGACACAGATTTACCTTTTTATAAATACATGTTCACACTAATAGACCTCTAATAAAACACCAACACCTTAATTATGTAAGACCTGTTTTGGTTCATTGTATGGAAGTGAGAAGCATAACTTTTGGAATTGCAGGAAGGTGACAAATGTTGGAGGATCTTCCTTTCTATGTGAACAGGGTGGCTTCATATGGTCCCTAGATGATGTCATCTAGTTTGGGTAATGACATGTCTGCAAGAAAACAACCAAGCTCAGAGAGCACCAAGGACCCCTCATGGTCACTGGAGCTTATTCTTTGTAGGATTGTTGCCTAACATTTATTTTGTTTTCTGTTATTTGCAATCTTCAGTTTTAATTTACAAAAGTTTTTTTTTAATAAAATGTATAGCTCATGTCACTTATCTGAAGTAAGGTGCATTGAGCTTACTTGGTATTTAGGCCTGACTTTACAAAATTAAGCGGGAAATGTACAGTATCTGAAAAGAAAATTATCTGTATTTTTCTTCCAACATATTCTAGTTCCCTCTCTCTCTGATACAGAATATAGGAAGTGTTTTCTTAACAAAATAAATGTTTCTTCCAAAAGTCTCACTTAGGACCAGACAATAGTCATAGGTTTATAAAGACTACGGACACTATGAGCTAATGTCTACTTATTTAAAGTATTCCAATTAAAAAATTTTTAAAAAGTAATTATGGTTTGTGATATTTCTTCTGTTCTACATAAAAAGCACAATGATTCATCAAATCTCAAAAATTATGGCTCATCAAATAAACTTTATTTATAATTCAGGAACAGATGTTTTTAAAAGAAGACTTGCATCATATATGGTCAGTTGACCCATTTAGCTAAATGGTATTTGCATAAATAGAGCAAAATCAACTTCACAGAAATAAGTTCCATACATTTGTACACTAGAACTCCTCCAATGCCTTGCAACTCTAAATCTGCCTGTAGTTATTTTCTCCAAATAGCCAGCAAGATATAAAATTGTCAGTTTATTACATCTTAAGTACAAAATAAAAAATTGAGCAACAATAAAGTTTGGTAAAGTAAATGCTCCTTATCCACTCAATGCTACTTATCATTATTTTCAATATTGTTTAGAAGCCTAATAAACCTTGTTTTCTTTCTCTTTGCTCTAAATACTGTGCCTATATTACATATTCATCACCACCCCCAAATTCCCTTTTGGAATAAGCCATGTTTTACAGAATGCAGAAACTGAGTGGCAAATAGTAAATAAAAGAAAGTAAAATTACACCAACACTGTCGCCTGTATTTCTGCACACTTGTTTAACACTGCAAGCCAGCTTTGCTTCCCCACACTTTCATGGACTGCTTCATCCTTTGCCTTTTGTTCTTCATCAGCTTTATTATCTCCATCCAACCATAATTCCCTTCTACTAAACCCATTCACCCTTATTTCCATGTATTTGTTTTTCAACTTAATCTTCATTCATTCAAAACAGCAGCAATGAATATTTTTTAAAAAAACTTATGGAGCTGCTGAGGGAAGGGGTAGAGGTGTTTTTGTTTTTTCTTAATCCTGTGATGATGATGAGGATGATGATGATGATGATGAGGATGAGGATGAGGATGATGAGGATGATGATGATGAGCCATTGAATTGTATTTCATTCTTAGCTCCCATGTAAATAGATTTCAGGCCTATAGTTTTATGGGGTCACTCAAGAAAGCAGGAAATATGTGTTGCCAATTTTCAAAACAGAAGTGCAACAATTCAATAGACATGAGCTCTGTGTGTGTGTGTTTGTGTAATAAAAAGAGTTTGGGTATAAGTATTAACTAAATTAGGCAAAACTAGTAGCCAAAGTGAGTGATAGGAAGAGTTGTGGTTTCAGGAATGAAGTTGGTAGTGGCAAAAGCAATAGTTTCTGGACTTTCTATAGTCATAAGGCTTGATTATTCAGAGACACAATGCAAGTGTGACCTGAGAAGCTGGCTCCATCATCTGGAGAACTATAGAAAACTAGATTAGAAAAAAAACTAAAGGAGAAACAGAGAGAGCAGCCACCATGGCCCACCATAAGAAAGACTACAGTACAGAATTGTCCAGTTATAGCTGCTGGATGAGATCTTCAGGATGAGGAGGAAAAAAGCAGTATTACTGGCTGTCCTGGACTTTGCAGACAACTGGGCTTGCCAGGACCTATAACATCCTCTGTGTATGGTGATGACTGCCCAGAAATAACCAGGCAGTTGATCACTGGAAGTACAGTGGATCTGGACATGCCCCTGTATGATCAGATGGCATTATTTAAAAAAAGGTAGCAATTGGTTTGCATCAACTAGACTAAATCAATTAGATAACAGTTTTGTATTTGAGAGTATACAGCCCTATTTCACATGTTGTCTACCCTTGTCTTGATTAAAAGTAGTTTCCCTCATGTGAATCAGGTTATCAAGAATTATTTTCATGTTTTCTATTTTGGAGATGGAATGAAGATTATAAAAGCCTTTTGAGCAATGAACTATTTCATTCAAATTTCTTTATGTTTGTTAATAGGTTCTGCTGCCAGGTCAAATATCACCATTCGGAAGTTGTACAAATCATATTTGTACATTATATTTATTTATAAGTTTCCAGTTACATTTACATTTTGTATTTTAAAAGTTTTTGGATATACTTACTTTAGAACTTTGGTGAAATGGATCAGTGCACTAGGATTTTCAGAGGTCTGGCTTCTTTTGTTAGATTCTGATAAGCAAGGAAAGGTATTTTTATCACCACTACCTTTGAAAAAAAATAAATTGAAAATTAGAAATAAAAATTATGGTCAATTTTAAAACATTAGAATGTCCAACCAGAAATTGCTAAAATTATTTTATTTAATTATTTATAATTAAGATGAAGTGAAAAAAATTATCAAAACCATTAAGTAATATAGAGAGCAGATCACAGCATACTGAAATCAACATTATGTGGTAAATCCTAAAAAAGAAAAAAATCTTCCAAAGTTCAACAAACCAATATAGAGATTTTGTACTTTAAATGTGTTCTAAAAGGTCAACATTGTGTTCACACTTAAATTCTCACCAGCACTAGCAGTCATGATTAGCTTTTGTGTTCACAATTCTAACATCATTAGCAAACTTTTCTTGCTTTCTTTTATAGATAAGGCTATGCCTGCCAAATAGAAGTACAATACAGAGAAACAACTACAACCTGCCATCCAGATAAACTTTTAACTTTCCCAATGAAAGTATTTTTTAAAAGGCCACTAATTTATTAGTTAGACTGGCAAGCATGCAACTGAGACCAGTCTCCTCACTACCCATTTATTTAACATGCAATTCCCACACCATCTCAGCTAGTCTACACCAAGCGTAACTATTCACTTGATTCCAAAAACAAAACAAAGGTATGAGGTTGGATCAAAACTCTTGACATGCCTGTGCTTTGTTTCATGCCTAGAAAAAACATGTGACTGTTCTGAGCACAAAACATTGGAAGGTAAATTTAGCAGTCCGAAGAAGGAATCACTCAGATGAAGAACTGTTCGAGTGAGTGTAGAAGCTGGCTATCAGATAGTTACAACTGTGCAGATAAATATGAAATGATGTGTGCACAATTTCAGTTTGAACAGTATAATAGCATGAATGTAGAAATGTAGAAATTAAATTAAATGAGGCCTGTGTCAGGATCATATAAAATAATTGATTATTCCTTTACATCCAGCAGCATCCATGTTGGTGGCAAAGCAGTATGGCAGTTGTGACAGTGCAATCAAAGTTCTGCTTTGTTTTTTAACCATTGTTGATATCAAAAGCATGTACAAAAGTACAGGTCTTCATTTGCACTCCCGCAACTGCTATCTTGCCTCTTAGAGCCCCCTGCTTGCAGATGCTGGAGGATGTTAAAGAATACATCATTTTTTTTGGCCTTTTTAAGATTAAAAAAATATATTGTTAAATAGCACTCTTCCTAAATATATAGTTTTTATGCATGCCCAACATACTCTGTTGTCATCAATTTATATAATATACTCATTTACTGTATAATGCACTCAGTAATGTAGTCTTTTATAAATATTCACTTTTTCATATACCCTGTTTTATTCAAATTATTGAGACAAGATTGATGGATGCCTGGAGATTCTATGTATTACTAATCTTAATCATTTGTTGATGTCCATAATGGCCTCATTTTGCAGGAGAAAACTTGTCAGTTTTTGAACTCAAACAATTATCTTTCTTTCCCTTTCTGCAGAAAAGGAGGAGAGTAGACACAGAGATTTAAAGAATGAACGATATTAAGTTTGCATGTACAAACTATTGTAAAAATGGCTATGTGTAAATTATCTTCAAAATTACTTTATTGAAACTTTTATGAAGAAACAAATTCTATTGAATGTAATTACACTAACACACTTATATATAAAGGGCAGGAGTCTTAAGTACTACCTAAAAAGTAAAAACTGAGCTAAAATAATTATATAAATATGTTTAGAAAAAAACTGTTATGACGGCTTTATATCTTACAGAAAGAAAGTCCAACATTCAGTTAAATTAGATGATTGTTGTTTTTGGGGGGGGGGCATATTTCCTCTTGTGTTTATTATGTACATCTTGTTGATAGGGATCCTTCCAAGGAGGAATGCAAACATCTTAGAAGCATATGGAGTCACTGAAATAGCCTCCATGTTTCAGAGGCTGTGGTAAGAGATCCTGATGTTTCCTAGAGCACAGGAAGAATTGTACCACATAACTCTGAGAAGACATAATACTCTATCCCTTCAGAGTTGGTATATTTCTTATTATGTTCCGTAGCCTATACAAAGTTGTGGAGTATTGTAACAGTAAAAGGAACATGTATACCAGAAAAACTTGTGCTGTTTTATTGTTTATAATAATGAAATATTACTCTGATCCATTGGCCACTACTATGTATATGTGAGGTTTTCTTAATCCAGAAAAACATTTGCAATTGTGTATTCTGTCTGACAGAAGACCTTATTATAAAGTTCAGAACATGAACATAAGACTGATAAGGATACCCAGAAGAATTATTTAATTAGAATCCTGTCTAATATTTGACATGTAATTTATATAAAAGTTTTAGTCAGTCAGAGAGAACAAAGCATTTTATTTTGTTAATTCTTTACTTCACCTCTATAGCTTAATTTTGCTAAGCTGTAAACCACAGTTTATAAAACACAAACAAATCCAAAGACAAACCCAAACAAATTACACTATAGTTCATAACACTATGTAGACCCACCCAAAGATACAAATGCTACATTATTTTGAGTCTGTTGGTTTTTTTAAAAAACTCCAATGTAATGATTTAATGTCACTGTGTACTTTGCAGCTGGTGAGACAGCTAATTAAGCCAGTCTTCATTCACAAGCCAATTGTATTGTGTACAAATAATATAAACAGATTTTAAACATTTCTCCTCAGAAGTGAATCCCAGTGAGATTCATAAGTTTGGCCTCTTACTTGCAGTATTAAATACATCAAACAAATGATGGTTTTTATAGGTCAAAGAATATCACAGGGCAACAAATACAAGGAGGTTGTTGCATCTCCTGGCATTATTATTTTTTAAAAAGCAATTGATTAGGTAAACTAACTTGGTAAATATTGTTACCATTGAAAGTAGTATGTCTTGTTTAAATCTTTACTTTGATTTCAATGGGACCCAAGTAGAAATACTTTGTAACCCATTCAGCACGGTCAAAGTAATTCTACAAGAAAGCTTTGTCTCATTTCAGAATCATCCCTTGAGCTGTCTGATCTTATAGGAAAGGCTTGTTTATTTACTTTTGGCTCTGCAGTAGCTTACTCAAAATCTGAGCAAAGCTAGCTTTCCCTTTTAATATTCCTGATGCTTTTCAATGCCAATAGGGATAATTCCTTCACCCCACCTCCCAGAACCTAGATTAAGGACCATTGTTACTTCTTCCATAGAATATCATTCTGTTTCTAGAAAACATTATCTCTTCCTTTATTGTCATGGAATCATTACAGGCAGCTATTAAGTAATGTGTCTTCTTGATAAATTGCCAACATATTATACTTTTATTTAAATAGTCTGCAAAGACTTATTATATTATAACACAGAATTGTGTCTTGCATTCCTAGAATCAGCTCTCTTTCATTTTATTTCTCAGATTCAGGAGCGTGAGCACACAGTGATTTCTGCAAGTATGAATTGAATTTTGTGCAGTCCAGAACTCAAAACTATGTCCCATCACTGTAGTGAGACATTACTCGCAACTTTAGGATTGCTGTCTGAGAACACTATGTTCATCAGTTATTCTATAATAAATTGACACAAATAACAGATGGACTGTCTGCAATTATGTAGCTTGTAGATAAAGTGATATTCATAGCAGTTTAGTAAACTGTTTAAACTCTGTTGGGTCATATTCACAATTAATAAAATAATCTGGCAAATAGAAAATGCTAGCAATTTCTACAAGTGACACATTTAATCATTAAAACAAGTCATCTTTAATACAACAAAATACAATAGGTTCCTTGTCTAAATTAAACTGTTCATAGAGAAAACAATACTTGGGATGGAAACATTGACAGACGATTTTGAAAATAATTCAGGCTATAAAGAGTTAGCAAGACAATCCCATTTTTGATTATAATTCTATAAAAACTGAACCAGATTGCAAAATTTTGAATACCCTGTTTAAATCACTGCTTAAGATCACCAGATATTTCAAGTCTGTAGCAATAGTACCCATCTTTTGTACTGGTTTGGATCACTTAGAATTTTTCTGGTTAGGGGAACAATCCTGCAATGTTTCTTTAGGTAGCTCATGCTACTGGGGCATCCTGTCTTTTTTTCTTGCCCTTTCTTTTCTTATTTATTTATTAAACTTATTTCTTATTTATGACAATACTGGGTGGTTCACAAGAACCTTCTATAAAACCAGATTAAATATAATCCCCAACCCCCATAACAATATAGTATATCTCATCAGAGTGCTTCAACATATCACTGACTCTACATTTACATTTTTCACTTTCACAGTCCAATGCCTGGGTTGAAGAGGCATTGTAGAATGCCTCTATGTAGGCTATGTAGGTCTTCATAGCCTTCTGGAAACCAATAGGGTGGGGGCATCTGAATCTCAGGGTACAGGCTGTTTCAAAGAGCTGGGGCATCCACAGATAAAGCTGTCTCCAAGATCCCATCAGATGGCAAAATTTAAGGGAAGAGCTATGGAGCACAAACACTGTATCTCACTGGGTGGGATTGATTGATACCCTCAGGGAGTGGCAGTGAAATAACCTGGCCCCATGTCATTTAGAGCTTTAAAGGAGATAATCAGCATCTTGAATTGCACCCAGAAATCAATTACAAACAGTATTCTCTAAGTAATACAAATTCTTAATGTTTCAAACTGATAGTTTTCTGCAATAGTCTTTTAATAATCTTTTAATTTAGTTCATAAAGTCCATTCCTACTTACCAACTGCTAATTATTAAGTTGCAGAATAACTGTATCTGAGCGTTTACCAAATATCATTTGACCCAAAGTTTTTATGTGAGACCATTTCCTGCAATATGCAATCAAACGGTTTGTATTTGCAAGAAGTAATGTTAGCCTCAAACTTTCACACCTTATTTTTGCATATTATTTATTCAACATTCATAATTTAAACACACATTACACTGCAAAATGTTATGATATTAGGACCAACATGACTGTGAATGGGTGAATTTAAAGATTCAAATCTAGGGAATTGTAGCAAATAATTGAAATCTAGAATATCATCCATTGTAAACTAATAGTTCATAGTAGTTAACATCTGTTTGTTCCATATTTCAATTGCATTTGTTCTCATGGTATATAAACTATTTCTAAAGACAGCACCTAATCAACCATGGTTGATCTTCAAGTACTAGACAGGATTGGATCTACAGTAAATGCACATTCTATCTTTGCCTGTTTACCCTTCCCACAACCCCTGGCACCCTGATAGAATTCCATATGGATGGATCAATTAATCACATGAGACGGAGCTTGACTTGAGGATATTTACATTACATAGCATGGACTAACTGAAAGAGAGAAAGGAGATAGTTTTGTTGCACTACTTTTTATTATTTGTATAGTACTATCTTAAATCATAAATTTGCAGAATATTACTTTCCATTATTATTTTGTACTATATATGTATATGTATGCATGTATGTATGTTTGAGAGACACTTTTGTGTAGTAGTTAAGGCATTAGACTAAAAACTGGGAGACTGTGAGTTCTAGTCCTCTCTTAGGTCAAAGCCAGCTGGGTGACCTTGAGTCGATCATTCTCTCTCAGGCCTAGGAAGAAGGCAATGGCAAACCACTTTTGAAAAAAACATGCCAAGAAAACTGTGGGAGCTTGTCCAGGCAGTCTTTGAGAATTGGGCATGATTGAACAGAAATATATATCTATGTATAGAAATTGGGCATGATTGAACAGAAACATATATATATTTCTGTTCAATCGTGCCCAGTTCTCATACACATATATACACCAATTTATTTCTTTATTTTTCATTTAGTTTGAAGTTATCTAAAAGTTAAAAGTCTGTTATTCTAAAAAAAATTGCACAGTTAAACTTTTAAATATAAGAACAGCAGCCAAGTTTGCTGAAAAGCATTCTCATTAGGTACACCCAAAGTACACTGATCCTCTGAAATAGCCATAACTATCTTTGTTTATTCTGAAACCTGGCAAAGGAGGAAGGACTATATTTTATTTCCTCAGATTTTAATCCAAGACGCTGGCTTGATAAATCATATTTTACATATTAAAAAACATAGCTTCTAAGAATATGCACAATATTACATATTACAGTATACCCTTTAATTTGCCTTTCCCCTTAAAGTATTCCATTATTGTAAGAACCCAGATTTTATTCCTGACATCTTATCCATTTAATGTGGATTTTATTATCTATTAAAGACCTGCTCATTAATAGTGGAGTGTGATTTTTTTCCTACCTTGAAAATCCAGCGGAGAAATATTTTATGAATTCTAGCATTATTTTTATGACATTACTTTTAATAACTGTTCTTTATGTTCAGAATTTAAGAATACCTGAATACACGTTTTCTAATGTCATGCATTTCCAAAAAACTTTATAATGGCATTTGTATAGACCAGGGGTAGGCAACCTTGGCTCTTTTATGACTCGTGGACTTCAACTCCCAGAATTCCTGAGCCAGCCATGCAGTCCACGAGTCATAAAAGAGCCAAGGTTGCCTACCCCTGGTATAGACCAAGTAAGTGGGATAACAGAAGTCACATTTGGGATGACTCAAATCATGATTACATTCTTCAGATGATGAATTAAGGGGAGTTCCTGGTGTTGGATGCATATAAGGTTCTCTGAATTAGAATATTTGGAGAAAGATAAACCAAATGCCAGAGCTAGATGCTTTGCTTCAAAGAACTGTAGTGAGAGATGAATACAATTCCTATCAAAATGAACCTGCTAAGTTGGCTACAGGCAAGGATTAGGAAACTAAAGTAGTTGAACTTTAAATCACTGACCTACAGTGCCCTTAGAATGAATTCCACCTTTGTTCTGAGACCCT
Source organism: Azemiops feae (assembly GCA_023970755.1). Classification (NCBI taxonomy): domain Eukaryota; kingdom Metazoa; phylum Chordata; class Lepidosauria; order Squamata; family Viperidae; genus Azemiops; species Azemiops feae. Next base: position 1,159,944 of record JALGBA010000099.1, read on the forward strand.
TTCCATACTGCATATTAGTAATATAAATGATTAAGGAGCCAAGAATTATGTTCGTTAGAGAAGGAGGGAAGCACATGCCTGCTGAGGACAATTTCTTATTACACTTTGACAATTGAATTGATATTGCAGCCATTAGACTGTACCAGTGGTAGGATTCAGCCGGTTCGTACCACTTCGGCAGAACTGGTAGCTAATATTTTGTTGCCCGGGTCCAGAATGGATTTCCGGAAGCGGCATCCACACAGAGAACCAGTTGTTCACATATTTGGACTGTACCTATTTATACATTCATGGGAGTATGCATTAAATTACATACAATTTTTACCAGGATTTTGTTGCCAAAGGTAACTTCTTATTACTGAAAGCCATGAACAACCAATTACCAGATAAAATGTTTCAATCTCCTGGGCTTTGTATGGATTTTGATAAAGGAATCAGAGCAGTATCTTATTAACATTTCTTAATACTTGCCCATGTTGACAATGCAGTCTGATTTCACCTTATTGTGTTCTTGATTAGTATGGTAATTGAAGACTAAGGAATAAATAGGTTCAAACATTTATTCAAGTAAAGAAATTACTTGAACGACTCATTGTATCATACTAGGTGCCTTGAGCATATATTTTTATTTTTATTTTTATTATTTTTATTTTTATTTTTATTATTATTCAGATATCTGTTCCTACCCACAGTGATGCCAAAAGGTGCATTGTAACTTTATAATGCAAGTTCAGTCCTTTTCTACTTGTGTCACAATGTCACACACAAGTCTATAAGAGATAGAGCTTGTATTGTTATATCTTTTCTTCCTTTATCACATTTATTCCTCCTTCAGATGCCTATGCCTCTCTACCAAGATAGATTCCATATGCTAATAGATTCCAGGGATCAATATAGAAATATGATTGGAACTGGTGCCCATGCCTAATAAATTGTCTTGGACTATGTCCCCTCAAAGACAGTTTCAGATCCAGAAAGAAACAACGCATTAAACAATAGCTCTAGAGTGGAGACCTGAAACTGATTTTCCCTAATCAATTAGGTTAGCCACTAAATCACACAGGTAGTTGTTTTTGATATCGTCCACCCCATCTAGGTCATTTGGCAACTGAAAGCTAGATACACCATGCAAAGCAATTTGAGAGCCATCACAAACCGAACATAAGCTACTTATTAAAAAATAAAATAAAACAGGTGGTCCACATCTTCACTTTGTATTTTATATGTCATTTCACAGCTATACTGTATTTTGATAGTCTTTGCACTTATCTTTATATATAGGGACTAGCTACTAATGATGAGGTTAATAAATAGATAGATGTTAACCTTCTCCTGTCTCAAAGAGTTTAAGTATTATTGTGTGAATACTGCAGTTTATTCTCAAATAGAAATGGAGAATTGTTTGCTATAGCTTTGTGCCTTTGAATAAACCCCAAGAGGAACATAATCAAACCAATAAAAAGGACATTTGGAGCTATATGGAAACTGGTCTTGCTACACTAAATCTGAATGCAATTGAATGCATTTACTTCAGACAGACATTTTCATAAAATCATTTTGTTTTCCCCTTATCACATCATTATGACTGATTATGGTTTCTTGTTCAACTTTTGAATTTTTGACAGTATTCTATGATGTTTATTTCCTAGAAATACCTCTAGAGTTTGTAATGTTCTTTACTTATCAGCAAATCTGTTACAGTAGCTACTTTATTTAAACACAAATATTTCTGTTTTTCTGGGGTTGGGGGAAGGAGTTAAACAATAGCCAACAGCAGAATTGACCTTGGACTGGTCAATTCTAAATGTGCTTGCTAGAAAGTAAATCTAGTAAAGTAAATCACTAAAGAATGTTTGTGACATTAGAACACAAAAAATTTGAATGTTTTAGATTATGTACTATGAATGATATAAAAAATAAATGAGGCTTTTAATACATATAACAATTCTTGAAAAAAGAACTTGTATTTATTTTTATATGCGTCCCACTTCAGAGGATAGTCTGCAGGAAAGACTATGTTTGGTTTAAGAACTGTACTCTTAATTAGTCATAAAAATATAGACCATCTGAAGGTAGCTTTCTCCATTCTTTTGAAGTATATTATAAATTACATTGCAGGAACTACTTTAAAAATATCAACACAGAAATCAACATATGCAATTTTATATAAATCTGAATTCTGCATTATACTAATTAGCTAAAACCAAAACAATTATGTTTCAGAAAAAAATTAACTGTAAAATAGAATCCTCTAAACTCAAGTTGTCATGGTTTTTAAGTGAAAATCTACCAAATAAAGTTAAAAAAAAATCTACATAAAATGACAACAGGAAATTTTGTTGCAACTCTAGTTTGGCAAATCTAGACAGATTTATCTGGCAAATTGTTTTGGCATGGTGAACAATCATTTTGATTTGGCTTCGGAAGGTCATAGAGACAAATCGGACAATTTCATGATAAAAGCAGTAGGAACAGGGAATAATAATTACCAGACATCTGTTGGAAGACAAGATCATCCTAGTATAGTCCTTCAAAGAAATTCTTGAACTGCATGAAGGAAAACTTGATGTTAATCCATGGGGAAGATAGTAGAAAAAATATTAGGAAGAAGAGAAAGAGGAGAAATAGATTTTAAAGCAGGGTTAGGGTACTGTAATGAAATATTTTACTAAACTTAGGGCATGATAAACAGGATTCATTTCAATAGAAGTCAAGTTTTCCAGAAAAGAGCTTTGCAAAGGCAGGGCTCAGAACGAGAAAGAGGGTGTTGCATTTAGAAAGGATATATTCAACGTCCACACGTGAGTTAATAAAGGTTCCCTGTGAATTTCCAAAGGGAGCGAATGAATTTTTTTTTAAAAGCCAATAAAACTTGCAGTTATGATTTCATTTGTAGTTTATATCGTGATATTACATCAGTGTATGCCTCTGATTTGTCTTGAGTCTGCTTGAGCAGGGGCCCTCCAGCCCTGTTATTCTATGTTCTATAAAAAAAAGTCAGTGGAAAGCATGGGAATGGGAATAGGAAACAAATGGAAACATCCAAAGTACATTTACAAAGAAGTTCAATGGAAAAAAAAGTCGACACAGTAGAAGAAGCTATCACAGGCTGCACAAAAACAAATGTGAAGTTCTTCATATAGGAAACAAGCAAAAAAAATAATCAACTGCACAGATATAGTAAGGGGAAATACCTGTCTTGATAACAATTTTCATGAAAAAAGATTTTGAAGAAACTAAAAATGGATGATCTGTATAAGTTGACTAGAGAAAAGACAATTTTAGGCTGCACCATTAGAACTATCATTTATAAAACATTCAATTTTATTTTGCATTGCACCTTGAGTGTTATGTTCAGTTGTGAGCATCATACTTTAAGAAGCAAGTTCAGTGAAGACCAATGAGGATGGCCATGGAATTAAAAGTCATAGAAAGAAGTATTCAAATAGTTGAGAAGATTTATTCTTAAGAAGAGAAGTTTGTGGCGATATGTTATCATAAAGTATGTCACTGCTCTCTGTGACCACATAGTAAGTAGAGGGATACAAAATAATGGATTTAAGTTGTAGGATGGCTACAGGTGGTTCACAACTTACAACCATCTATTTAGCGACTGTTTGAAGTTACAAGGCATTGAAAAAAATGACTTATGGCCAATTTTTGCCCTTACAACCATTGCAGCATTTCCCATGGTCAAATTATCAAAATTTGGGCGCTTGACAACTGGCATATATTTATGATGGTTGCAGCACCTAGGATCATGTGATCACCATTTGTGAGCTTCCCAGCTCACAAGTCAATGGGGGAAGCTGGATTTGTTTAACAACCATATGATTCATTTAACAACTGCATTGATTCGCTTAACAGCAGTGGCAAAAATGGACATAAAATTGGGTGTAACTCACTTAACTGCCTTGCTTATGTGGTCATAAGTTGAGGACTACCTATACATTCAGAATGTTGGGGGGGAAAACTTCATAATTGGGAGATCAGTGTGATAGTGGCATCGATTACTCAGGGAGAAGATGGGGTCTCTTTCCTCATATGTGTTCCAGCAGAGGTTCAGCAGCCATCTTTTGGGGCTATTCAAGATAGGAAGGTTGGGCATGATATTCATATGTGTAGGCCTGTCCCTTTTTTTGCATGGGTTCCTGTTCAGGCATAACTCCTGAATACAACTAAGGTGACTATTGAGTGGCTGGCTCTTTTAAACATCTGGGACACAATGAACAGCACTAAAGAAGTAAACAAGTTGACCTTTTATTCCCTGCAATAGCCCATTGTAGGTTAACAACAAAGATAACCAATTGGCAAGGCGCAATAATAGAAAACTAGAGAGGAAAAGTCTCACGACACTTGGAAATGGGAGGTGAAACTAGAAAGTGATGAAAAAATTGTAGTCCAGATGAAGGGGGTACACTCATTAAAAGCTTCCTCATACCAAAATATTTGGCAAGGTTTAATTTGGAATTAGAAGGAAATAACATTTGGGGAATGTTAGGGCAATGATCAGTAATAGAATTTGCATCTATCTCTGTCTCTGTGTCTGTCCTATTTAGATATACTGTATAACAGATGGTTTGATTGTTAAGGCAGCAGGCATGTAAACAGGAGACTGTGAGTTCTAGTCCTGCATTAGGCATGAAAGCCCGCTAGGTGACTTTGGGCCAGTCACTCTCTCTGTCAGCCCAATTCAGCCCACATGGTTATGGGAAAAATAGGAGGAGAAAGGAATATAAGGATGTTTGCCACCTTGAGATATTTTTAAAAAATTAAAGACAGGATATGTTAGTATGAATGTTATAATTGCAACATAAATATAGAAAGCTCTGCACAGACATAATCTTCATAATTATTATATAAAGAAGTTTTTGATCAGTTACTATTAAGTTTACCAATGGCAATGGGGAATTTTCAGGCCAAACTAAGGATTTTTCAAATGCACGTTTACTTGAGTTCCGATAAATTATTTTTACTTACTATTTGGAATATGCAATATACTATATATAAAATATAAAAATATAAAATGTAAACAACAACACAAGATATATATAAAATTAAAAATAAAATGTTAAATCTTTTTATTACTATTTTGCATTTTCAACCAATAATTCTAATTTATATTCATGTAAAACAAAATATTTTAGCATGCATGCAATAGAAATAAACAACAAATGAAATTGTAATCTATTTTAGTTAGAAATTTCTGTGGGCCTAACACACTTTGCTTAATCTTGTTTTTCTACAGCTGTATATTTGTCAGTCTGCATTTTTTCTTGAATGCTAGGAGTCAATAATGAGGAAAAAATATGGCATTTGTTCTATGTAATCTTAATACAAACCTTGGAGATGAGAAAAAGAAATAAAAATAAAATGATGTGTTGAAATATGAATATACGCTGACCTATCTATTTTCCATTAAAATCACTGATTAAACTTTCAAAAATTTCATTATGAGTAAGTCAGGAAAGGATTGAATAACCTACTCAAATGACTTAAATGTTTGTTTATATGGGACATTTGGAAAGATACTTAAAATAATTATCTCAGTTAAAATCCTGTGGAACTAAACTGCATGATTAACCACCATTTAATGACTTAATTGTGATATAGATGTAGACTGGTTTTATAGCCAATTCTTTTCTTTTCCTCAGAGAATTCTAACAATTACAGTTCAGAGGAAGAGCAGATACCATATCTAGGGATCCTGACAAAAGTCTTCTCATTATCTCTATGGCCTCCAGTTTCTTGGATTCTTATAGGTATTCGTGACATTTAATTGACATAACACGTTTGTCTTGCAAATAACACTATTTTAACTGTAGTAGTTAAGAATGGCCTTTTTTCCCCCAAGTTAGACCAGCCATCTTAGAAAGCAGCTGGATTTTATCACATGATTTTATATGAAATGCCAGCACCCTTACTCCAAAGCTTTATGAGTTGGAATCTGAAATACTAAATACTGAAAATACTGAATTACAAAATTTTAATCATTTTTTTTAAATTAAAAAATATTTTGTGGCTGTTGCAAATGTCACCTAGAAATGTCGTGGAATCCCTGACCCCTGTTATAATGACATTCCCAATGCCACTGTGAACAATGCAAATATAAAAGTTAAGTAATCTTTGAGTTGAAAAATCCTTGGGATTTCACTTACATGAAGCCTTCCTGATAAGGAAATAGTTTGCTACAGCATTTTTGCTCCCCAGTCATAATCATTTTTTTAAATTTCAACATTTTATGTTTGAATATTAAAAAAAAATCCTCACTAATAATAATAACAGTTGAGCAGTAAGTCAGTTATCAAGAATGGTTGTGCTTCCATTTCAGTTAATGGATTCTAGCAGAGGCTGGGTAGCACTGAACTGGATAATTAGACCCAACTTCATGGTTTACATGGCATCTTCTAACTGTATAATTCTACAACACGAGTACAAACTAAACACTGTAATTAAAAAATATAGTTGCAAAATGCTATTTGTTTTCAATTGCAATTTTTAAATTTTAATTATGTTTTTCATTTTTATATTTCTCATAGTTCTTGGCATACACCTTGTCTGTTTTGCAGTGGCTCTATTCTTGCGTTGTGCAGTGCTAGGACAAATATGCCAGTAAGGGTAGAAATTGCTCTCCTTTTGATGTTTCTGCTCTTTATAAAAGGATCACTCCTGTATCCTAAATCCTATAGAACTCTAGCTCAAAAGTATAGAAGTATCCTAATTATACATTAGAGCAGTGGTTCTCAACCTGTGGTCCGTGGATCCCTGGGGACCCACAATGTCATCACAGGGGATCCACAAAGGCTTGAAGAAATGTTATGATTTAAATATTGAGTTAAGTCTTGGGGGCCCGTGGCCATGATCCATGGTCGCAAAAGGTATTTAAAGGGAGCCCACGGTGAAGAAAAGGTTGAAAACCACTGCATTAGAGATATACAGTGTATAGTGTTCCTTTAGATTTTATGTTAAATACCAGCATAATCATTGTTTAAAGCAATGTCTCAACCTCAGAAACTCTAAGATGTGTGGACCTCAATCCCAGAATTTCCCACCCAGCATGAAGTCCACACATCTTAAAGTTGCTGAGATTAAAAAACAATGCTCGATAGCCATAAAGAAATGTTCGAACATAATTTCACTACATGAATAGTCTATGAAAAATGATTTATACTTCCATGTCCTTTGGGATTTTTTCTTTTATAGTAAAATTGCAATAAATAATCAAAATACAAGAATAACACATCTCCACATTACACTCCATGCACTAGGAAGAAAACTATTAAGAAGGCTGTAGGCTACCTCTTGTAGACTTCAATTATGATTCACAATATATTTTGAAATTCTTCATTTGCTATCACTATTCTCTATTATTTATAAGCTATTTCTTAGGGAAGCCCACCCCTCCTCCCACGTTTTAATGCTGTGCCATTGATTGCTTTATTGAACCTTATAGATGTGAGGTCATCTCAGTTGGTTTGGCAAGGCTTAGCTTTTTTGCTAAGAAATCTCATCCAGCTTGGATCTAGACCAGATTGGGAACCTGGAACTGACAAAACTTTTGCAGATGTGCATGACAACAACCCTGGGGTTTTTGTTTTAAATAACCAGCTTTCTTTTGGAAGCGGGAAGAAAACCCCCCCAGAGCATTTTAACATTTCCTTTTGTTGGGTTTTGCCCCATTCAGTTCTTCCTGCTTCATGTAACAGAAGAGACTTCTCACTCATTTAAGTTTTATTGTATATATATCTGAGCATTTATCAACATTAGATATCTAAATGAGGCCTGTTATTGTTGCCTGCACCATCTCCCCTTTCTAACTGCCATTTTAATTTCTCATAGAATCATTGATGCATATAAGATTCTAAAGTGGCAAATAGACACAACCATCTATGCTATTCAGAATTCTAGTACCCTACATTAGGCACTCTGTCCAAGGATTTCTGGAAAAAGACAATTCTGAATCTCATAAGTATTAGCTATATTTCTAAAATAAAGTTCTTGTTCCTGAACTGTTTGCATACATTGTAAGCAAATACCCCTTCCTCTTATTCTAAATGATATTGCAGCAAATGATTTCAAGTCCAGTTATAATCAATTATAGCAAGTAATGCCCAAGATTTGAAAGGCTAGATCTAAGAAGGTATCCTACTATTAATACATGTTTTAATTTAGTTTTTTCCTATAATGTTGCTTATATAATATTCTTTGTGTGGTACTTATTGTTTCTCAGCAAATCTTCCCTTTTCTTCTATGATAAAAGGGAACATATGTTGCAGTGCTAAATTAAATGTATCACAACAAATCACTATAGTGATGATGTGGAAAGGCTCTAACCCAGCTAACGTTTGTAAATCTAAAAGATGTCCATATCTTCATTGTGTTTATCAACAAAAGAATACAATACCAAGAATATGAGTTTACTTCTCCATTTGGATCCCCACGTATACAATCTGGAATAGTCATCATAATTCTTTTGGAAATTAATTGATGCTACCTCCCCCAAGACACATGCAATGTATTTATCCTACAGCAGTTAATGTTTGGAATCCCAAAACATGTTGTTGTTGTTTTTAAATTGCTTTTAAATGTAACATATAGGGACAAAAATAAAAAATTCCAAAGAGGTAATAAGTGTTGGTATTTGAATTGCTGCACCAGAATTGAGAATTGAGTGTCCCTCCTTGTTTCTTTAGGCCACCATCCAAAGCTGTCAGGGAAACCAGCCTTCTCCTCAGAATGTTCCCTGGTTCCTGTTTCTAGTGGAACTTTTCAAAAAATCCAGAACCAAAGAAGAGTTCTATTAAATGCATGGCCTGGAGGTTCATTTTGGTTTTCCTGTTCTTTAGACTTCAGAATCTGCCATTCATTTTAGTCACAAAGTATCTCTGAAATCACTTGTTCCTATTTGACCTTCGCATTAAAGTTGCATTTTTGTCCCTACATGTCAATATAGACTTACTTAGCTGGCTCCCTTTGCGCTTGGAAGAGCTTTACACAAAATAAATTCAATACCATTTTAACACTTGGCTTCCATTTGAATACTTACTCTCTGATGCCGTGTGGAAAACTTTGAAAACACCCTACAAGACATAGTTCTTCAGCATGTGTTTGGCTAAGTATAATGGTTTCATGATAGGAAAAAATAAAATAAAGGCAGCATATAAAAATATAATAAATAACTAAACAAGGGGCACCTGACTTCTGACACTGAAAATTAGTCCTAGAACAAAGGTCTATGTAGGTAATTTCAGGATTCAGTGTTTTAGTATCACTGAAGTTATTTATTTATGATGTAATACCTCTACTATATATGGCCGGGGTCTCCAACCTTGGCAACTTTAAGACTTGTGGATTTTAATTCACAAAATTCCTCAGCCAGCCATGGTGGGTGAGGAATTCTGGGAGTTGAAGCCCAAAATTTGTAAAGTTGCCAAGGTTGGAGATCCCTGATACAGTATATGGCACTTACAACAAAAAAAGCATATGGGGGAAGATCTAGTTTCCTTAGAAATTCTGGGTAACTGCAGTCTAGAACAAAATAATGCAGTATTTGGCAAGGTCATAAAAGCTGAGATTTTCAAATGGAATAATAGATTAAGAAATAATGTAATAGGCACATCCAAGTTAACACAAATATGTCACAGCAGCAGTTCTCTTTGCCTCAAAGATTTCCTTTGCCCCAAAGATATAATGAACATCAGAAAAGCCCTGACAGATCAAGTCCATCATTTAGACTGTTGTATATAACTATTTATACTATTAATTGACCTATTGCCCATGAATTTATTTAGCTGTTTTAAAATCATCCAATGTTTTAGCTGTCACCAATATCAGATGGCAACAAAATCCATAGCCTAACTAGGCATTTTGTAAACAAAGACTTTTATTAGTCTAAAATCTTTCTTCTTTTCATCTCAATAAACCTGAGATCTAATGTTTTGATAATTTCTATGCACAGTATTATATACTTCCAGCACTAGCTTTCACACAGAGTTAAACCCCCTCACTGGCTGTAGTTTTTCCTATAGGAAACTGCTCCAAATAAAGTTGTTGTTTTTTCTTCATGTTTTCAAGCTGCATAGTATCCTTATACAAAAGGTATGATGGCTAGCACGTCTATACAATAATCTAGAGGTGGAGTTAATGTGCAGGACTGAGATAGAAAAAAGGAAAGTATAAATTGCCAATATTGCTAACCTGGAACATGGTTTCTTAAATGCACAAAAATTTCTTCTAAAGTTTGGTTTAAGGGTGATTTTCATAAATATGTATTAATGGGATGTCATGTGACACATTGCTTCACACATAACTATTTAATACCTACATGTGAAAAGGTCATGTCCAGAAACTTTTTCAGGAGCACCTGGTTTTCACAAGCTATGAATGTGAGATATACATCAATATAAAATTTCACACAAGTTTGAAAGCAAATGTGTATGTGTAAAACCAAACTACAATATGGACAATATCCTGAAGGGTATGCCATTTTCTCTCCCACCAGGTTCTGGCCGTACATGGGGGTGATTATCTGACTGCTTACAGAGTGTAACAGCAGCTTTTCAAAAGAATTTTCACTTTAGTTGTACACACTCCTCTAACTAAAACTAATTTCAAATGGGAATGGAGCAAACAGGATGTCCTAAAATGACTCCTCCCCCACTGTGCTATGGATTCATTTTAAGAAAAGTAGCTCTTTTACTGGTTATGTCTGGTTATGTTCCCTCTCCATTACTTTATGATCTACTTTGGGGTGGATAGAAGAAAAATAAGATTTCCATTCAGTAAAGACCTCTTTATTTTTTTGGCTGTTCATATATAAATCATGCATACTGGAGAAATCTGGTGTGATTGTTTAATTGTCTTACTTATGCATTAACAAATATGGTTTGATGAGAGGCTTCCCATGAGGCTTTCCTAGAGGAGGTTTATTCTGGCACTTTCATTTTGCCCTGTTTCTCATCTCACCAAACAGGCCTTCTGTTCTGCTCAACTGATTACAGAATGATCAAAAATTGCTGTATATCCATTATTATATAATCAATTGCTGTATGTGCTTCTTTTGCAGAAGAGACTTCTGGATACTCAACATTAAAATAATTATTTTAGCTCTTTCTCTCTCTCTTTTTTTTTTACAACAGCACAAACACTTTTCTTTAGAACAGCACTGCCAAACCACATATCCAGAGTAATGGTTTCCTCAGTGAAAGTACATCAATTGCAGTAGTTGGGAAAGCCTTCATTTTGTGGTACACCATTACTTGCTTCCTGAAGGACCTAGATTCAGTTTTGGATTTCTTGGGAGTTCTGGGAAGAAGATTCCATGAAATCTAGATGGAAGTCTCTTGGAAATTTATTGTCAGCACGACAGACAATAGGCTATAGTACAGTATACAATATACAGCACAGGGAACAATAGGCTAACTCAGAAAAAGGCAGCTTTCAGTAATAATTATCCATACCCTCTCAGTCAAGCTATCGGGGCAAATTCAGAAGCCTGCATTAAAGTAGGTTCCATGCTCACAACAAAAGCCAAATTCTTGTTTATTGTGCTTCAAAACTGAAATTAGCAGGCATTGTCTGAAATCATGCCTGACAGATGTCTCTTACATGCTGAGACCAAGAAGAATAAACTTGTTAGAAATAAGAAAGATTGAACAGAATCATTACTGCATATACCATCTGATTATTTCAATATCTAAGTGGCTGCCACAAAGAAGAGGGGATCAACCTATACTCCAAAGCACCCAAAGGCAGGACAAGAAGCAATGGATGGAAACTAATCAAGGAGAGAACCAACCTAGAACTAAGGAGAAATTTCCTTAGTTAGACAGCTGGACAGTTAGAACAATTAAGACTTGCCTCCAGAAGTTGTGGGTGCTCCAACACTGGAGGTTTTTATGAAGAGACTGGACAACTATTTGTCTGAAATGGTATAAGGTTTCCTGCTTGAGCAGGGAGTTGGACTAGAAGACTCCAAGGCCCCTTCCAAGTCTGTTATTCTAATTATCAGGGAGTTGGCAAATGGTCTTGTTTGTCTCAACACTCCAAGCTTGTGTACTTGGCATTTACCCAGAAGAAGACTAGGAGTGGACAACTTGGCAGCTCATCTGGGATCAGGACCCATAACAAGCAGAGTGAGAGATTCTATGGTGCCTAACTTATTATTATTGTTATTTATTAAGATCACTTATGGTATATACTTTTAATTAAAAAATGCTTGGTGCCTTAAACATTTCAAAATAGAAATAGATTTAAAATAATAATAGAAAAGAAGTGTTGTGGGGAGAGCAAAGAAGTGGAAAATCATTTTGCCAGAAAGGTCTCTCTGGGAAGAAGCACAACTCTGCATAGCTACTAAAATCAGGAGATCTCAGGGCAAGCACTATCCCTTGGGGCTTGGTATAACTGGAGGTCTTTCCTTAAGGAACTGGAGCTATTGAAGGCTTTGTATTCTAACACTAATACCATGAAAGTGGCTGGATACAAGATTAATAGGCTGCTGAGCTTTCTTTCAGGCCAGATTTCTTTGGGGCCAGATTTGATGCAGCAGTCTAGTCAGTGTTACAACTGGTAACATGTGTTGGCATATAAGACCCCTAAAAAACAAGCTCATATTTTTAATCATAAAAAGTTAATAGAACAACCAGGGCCCACGAAAAGGTTCATTTGTGGACACAAGAGATGCTGTCCTGAGTGCCAGTTAACCAGCCAATCAGTTCATTTTCTGACTTTTTACTCCAATTTTTCAAGCCCCCCTCACCCAGTGACATTCTGTAAGCATTAAGAATTCTTGGCCTTGTTCAGAACATTATTGGAATTTTTTTCTGAAAGATTTTTTAAGGTTTATTTCTACAAATCTTTAGGATTATCTGTGTTATTTAAGAATCCAGAGAGGGGCACATAAAGAAACAGATAGTACTGAATATATAGTTTTTGCATTAAAATGTAGAAAGTGTTTGAAAGGAACCAGATTGCTTGTTTTTAATAGGATTTTGCTGTTTTAAAAAATCCAACACGACTTAATGTAACTTTTGTAGATTTTGTATGCATGCCTTTCTCCAAATGTGACTCATTTGAATGCTTACTTCATTTTTATGATTAGCTCCAAATCAGAAACAGAATCTGTCTGGATTTTAGACATAATCCTCAGGCTATAAAAATTCAGTGGGAGCAGTCAATCTTTGAAATTGTATTATGATATTGGCATAACACTGGGCTATGTGTTTATTTCCTTTAATAAATCGAATTTTTGCATTAACAGTAGATTACGAAATGTACTCGCCAACAATTTTCTGCAATTTACTTGCCACTTGTTACACTTTCCCATATCTTAGGCTTCCAGGCCTTGAGGGACAAATTTGTTACAACATGCTGCATACTTTTGTTCAAAATACAAATAGCAGAGCTTTGTTGCAATCCAGTCCTTAATTGGAAATTACACTCCCTTGTAGAATAGTCATATTTCAAATTCAGCATCTTTGAGGAAGGAAAGCCTCTAAGCTCACTGCATTTTCAAAACTGATTCTGTCGTTGAGCAGAGGGAAGCTGCTGGCTCTGGCACAGATGCTGGAAAATGGCAAGGGCAAGATTTAAGCAAGAGAAGTTCCTGATCATAATTTTAATATTGCAGCATCTGAGCTCCAATAGCAGAAAATGATTGCATGAATGAGGCTACCATTAGCATCCCATAGCTCTGATCAGGTGGAACATTTTTTCTTCCTAACAGGGCAGATGACTAGGCCTTATCATTAGACAAAGTAAAGCAAGGTAGAAGCCGTCTCAGTTCCTCATACATTCCCATCTCTTGGAGACAGAGGTAAGGATGTTACACTGCCCGCCCATCTACACTCTCCAAACTAGCCTGTAGCAAGACCTAGTCCATTGTATTCAAGTATCCTTAAGAGAACCTGTATGGTCTAGTAGTTGTGATGCTGATTTTGCAATGGAAACCCCCATTCTAGTCCATTACCAGTCGCAAAATCTCACTGAATAACCAAGCAGATACTCTCAGCCTAACCTAGCTCACAGGTTTGTTATTTGGAGGAAATGGGAAAAAACAGTGCTATTAATATTACCTCAAATTCTTGTAAATCTAATAAACCTTTGATTCCCTCAGAAAAATGTCTTGAGCCAGTCTGGCTTACTGATGATTCTTGCTGTCATCTTCTTTAAGCCCAGCTTAATTGCCCATAGTGTTCCATATCTTTAGTGCATGCAGTGAAAACGGTTTGTTTTGACCCAACACACTGGTGGCAGAATGGTTTTGAAGATATTTTACCCAAGCTCTTTTCAACTTGGAACTGACCCCATTTAAGCAACAACAGAAGCCTGATCCAGCAATTCCAGATAGACAATAACTAGTGAGCAGTTGTATACATAGTGATGCATAGGGATTCATGCATTAGTTCTCTCTTCTTTTCTTCTATTTTTTTTTTAAAAAATTGAGTGAAACTATCAAATCCTGGGGGAAGAATTGATTATTTATTTAGCAAATTTACATCTCTGCCCATCTGCCCATGAGCCATGGCGGCGCAGTGGTTAGAATGCATTACTGCAGGCTACTTCTGCTGACTGCCGGCTGCCAGCAGTTTGGCAGTTCAATTTTCAATAGCTGACGGTTGACTCAGCATTCCATCCTTCTGAGGTAGGTAAAATGAGGACCCAGATTATTGGGGGCAATGTGCTGACTATGTAAACTGCTTAGAGTGGGCTGTAAAGCACTGTGAAGCAGTACATAAGTCTAAGTGCTATTGCTATTTTCACAATCAGATGATACTGATTAAAAACAAAAGGATTTGATTATGGTTTGGAATGGCAACTATGGAAAACTGGAAAAGTTAAAACTAAAGGAGTTGTATTGAGATTGGTGAAATATTAATGATATTTTTACTTGCAATGATTGAAGATTGGATTGACTTATAAAAATGTTTGATAGAGTATAGGAAATAGAATATAGTGGAGAAATTTTAAAATATACATATATATAATCGCTATATGTTTAGCTTAGAAATAATTAGAAATAACTTAAGCTAATGTAAAATGGTTTAAAAACGTAAAGTTATATTCGTCTATAAAATATGTATGTGAAATAGAATAGAATAATAGATAGAATTTAATTGAGAAATATAAAGTGAATAATTGGAGTAATATGGTCTGTATTATATGGATACCCGAATTGTATACTATATGTCTATGTAATGCCAATTGGAATATGTTAATAGTTAATTAAGCTCGAAATGGGTGGAAATATTATTGATAGTTTTGTTTTGTTTTTTTTGTTTTTTTGATTGATAAAATAGAGAGGGAAATTTTAAAGAAGTAACCTAAATTGTTTATGTATGATTATATGTTCTATTTTGTTTTATGGAGTGCCCTATCTCCACGATGAGTCCTAAGCACTTGGCTGTAAAATTAAAAAAATTCAATAAAACTTGTTATATATATATATATATATATATATATATATATAAAAGGATGGATGAATGTCTATCCAGGCCATAGTTGTGTCAAAGGTGCTTTTTTCAAAAGGCAACTGGAGTCTTTTTTTCTTTCAGGAAGAAAAAAGAAGATGAAAATGAAAAGTGAAACATCTTAATCCTCAAGGAAAAACTGTCCAGCTGCCTTTTGAAAAAGCACTTTTGTACCTGGTTCAAGTTGCATTGCTCAACTGACTATTAATAAAGCCTGATAACAGGATGAGATTTAGTGAAATAATATGAGTGTGAGTTAAATTTGACTTTCATATGTAGAAAATGCACTTTTCTAAATATATCTAGTTTCTCAGTGATTAAACTGAGGAACCATCTTGCTCCAGTGGAGTTGGCCTGCTCCAGTTATTCTGGCAGAATGGGCCTATTGTGGACCCCATCAACCAAAGAATTTTCAGCCAGGACCTCGTCAGCCAAGACCTTTTTCTGCCACGGCCCTTTGGAACATCTTACCACCAAAGGTGAAATCTGCTGCTGGACATGGATGGGAAGCTGTAGATTGGGGTGGTTTGTGCAGTGACAGAGAAGGCACTACCCCGCTCCACCTTTAGTCGTGTTTGGTATTTTTGTTTGTATTTAAGCCTTTGCAATTTTAATTGGGTGTATATTTATATTTTTTTATATTTCTATTTTTACTTCACTGTAGGCTTCCCAAAGTTGCCTTGGACTTGAGATGGGCAGCATATAAATTTAATAACTAAAAATTACTATTACAAATAGTAATGTATTTCAGCTGAGTCCTAAAGACCTCTTTGGTTCGCTGAGGCTAAGATCCTGGTAAAGTCTAGTGATTCTTGTCGATATTGATAGAGGTGTTTTCACCATCATTCTGGGAGAGGCAATTTCTGATGATTTTCTTCTGGGGAATAGAAACTAATTGGAATGCAAGAGAAGCTGATTGATAGCTGAGAGGAAGTATTTTAAAAATAGGCGGCTTCCCTTGGCAAGGTTATGGCATGAGAAAGATTGCTTAATGCAAGCCTCCCACACTCAAGGTGGATTGCACTCCTTTAGAAAATGCTACCATGTGGTTCTTGGCTTCAGTCTGGAATAGGAAATATATATTGCAAGCCATCTGGCTGCCCATGTGGTTTTGCTCTGGCTAGAATGAGGATTGAACTCCTTTGCAATCTGATTCTGCTCTATGCCTTTTCAAGATAATTAGATTATTTTATCCTCCACCTTCAGTGATGCTGATTAGAAACAGACCAGGGAACTATGTTTTACTATTGCGAACAGTTAGAAAACATCAGTAGGATCTGGAATCAAAAGTTTAGTGTACAGGGTTGTTGTTCAGGATTCTGGCCCCGCTATCCTGTCATTTACATTCTCCCTGCAACAGATAGCATTCCAAGGTCACTGAATATGTTGAATTTTTATGGAGTTATGTTGCATTCTGTGGAAACTTGTTTGTTCTTGTGATTTTCTCCAACGTTTATGTCCAGCCTGATGACATCTTTATTTTATTTATTTATTACAGGGTTTGTATACTGCCCCTATTACAGGACTTCTTATGTGTGAATGTTGCTATTTTGGCTAGAGATGCAATGGCACTCATAGTCTAAACATTGGAAGAGAGGGATACACACCCACCCACAGACAGGAGAATGTTGTTAATTGAGAGAAAAACATCGGAAGAACAATGCAGTTCTCAGGATGTTAACTAAACGTCTTACAAAAATGAAGGGAAAATCTAACAAGAAACAGACTTCTGCTGACCTACGTAGAGATCATGATTTGAATTACAGTATAACAAATGCCAAGTTATCACTTAAGTAAGAAATTGTAATTGTGAAGAATTATAATTATTTTTTTCTGTGTCTTTTTATGACTATAAAGTATTAATCCAGATGTCCATAGCCCAGATATGGTAGCTCTAATTAATCAAATAATTTCAGTAGTGTTAATAAATTAATTTCTTAGATCTATGGTATTTTTAAAGAAGAAAAGGCTTGCTTATTTATTTATTTATTTATTTATTTATTTATTTATTTATTTATTTATTTATTTATTTATTTATTTATTTATTTATTTATTTATTTATTTATTTATTTATTTATTTGTGCCCTTAAATTTCAGTTATTTCCAAAATAGCCCACAGCAACTGTAGCAACAATAACAAAACAATAAAAAGTCTTGTAACATCTTAAACACTTTTGAATGACATAAACTTTGGTGGACTAAGAGCTGTAAAACTTGTGGTTTTTCTTAACTTCAACAAAGAACCTTTCTTGTAATCTTGAAACACATATACTAACCCACTTTGAATTCAGGCAAAGTGCATAAAGTTGTAAATTGGCAAGAGATAACAATAGTACTAAAGCAGTAATTCTCAGCAATCATCATAAACTTTACTGTTTTTGTTCAGAAATAAGTGTTATAAATTCCATACCCTTTAATCTCTGGTATATGTGCCTATACCACACAATACAGTTTTATGTCTGTTGTGTAAAACAAAAAAATTGCATAGAATTCAGAATTTCCTCTTACTATATTGTGCCTATCTGTATGTTTTCTATTATAAACAGATCACAGTTATTTGGAAATAACCCCATTTAACCAAGGAACTTCCCTTTGAATAAGTCTACATAGAAACAACAAAATAATATAAATAATTAAATTAATGCTGCTATTTTATTGTATTGCATTTTTTTTATTAAGAATGTCGATTTTTTAGCTGGAAAGGAAGTTTTGTAAGAATTAATACACAATAACAGGCTAATTAATCAATTTCTCTTGAATTTCTCTACTGAAATCTTGTGCTAAATTTTAAAAATAATCTACAGATTCAATAGCTGGGTTCACATTATGTATTAATAGAAAACCAAACAAATCATACTACAGTTTAGTGCAGTGTTTGAATCCAGCCTAAATAACTCTCTAGTTCAGTGGTACAACTTTGACAATCAAATCATCCATCTCTCAGCCAGCCTCCTAATCATGGTTATTCCTTAATCCTTGGGATTAAATATGAAAAGATTAATAGTTATATGGACACAGTTCTCAAATTCTTTTGCTGATATTTTTCTCTTTCATCTATGTAATGATGACAAGTGTTCTATTTGGGGAAAATATGTCATAGATTAAAAACGAGTATCTGTAGGTTTTTCCAGCCTTACATGTCAAAACTAAATGTTAATTGATGATGAGAACAAACATCTTTTTAAAACTGTGAGAAAAGTTGATTGAGAGGAAAAATATATAGGAAGGGGAGAAGGGGAGAGGAATAAGAAGAGTACTGTGAATGGGAAATCTGACAGTCTGACTGAAGTTCACAATACACAACTGTTTTGAAAATTTTAAAATGAGACTAAATCATTCTTAAATTTAGTAACCTTATATGCTACAGACATACACAGTAATGCTGCTGTCTGTCATTATGACTCTTCCTTCACATCTTCCCATAGCTGCAAATACAGGTAGTCCTTGACTTACAACAATTCATTTAGTGACCATTCAAAGTTACAACAGCAATGAAAAAAGTGACTCATGATTGTTTTCCATACTTACAACCATTGCAGCATCCTAACAGTCACATGACCAAAATTCAGACACTTGGCAACTGACTCATATGTATGACATTTGCAATGTCCCGGGGTCACGTGACCACCTTTTACAACCTTCTGACAAGCAAAGTCAATGGGGAAGCCAGATTTACTTAACAACTGTGTTACTAATTTAACAACTGAAGTAATTCACTTAACAACTGTATCAAGGTTGTAAAATGGGGCAAAATTCATTTAACAACTATCTTGCTTAACAACATAAATTTTGGGCTCAGCTGTGATTGTAAGTCGAG
Organism: Azemiops feae; assembly: GCA_023970755.1. Taxonomy (NCBI): domain Eukaryota; kingdom Metazoa; phylum Chordata; class Lepidosauria; order Squamata; family Viperidae; genus Azemiops; species Azemiops feae. The sequence continues at coordinate 1,179,231 of JALGBA010000099.1, forward strand.
GACTACCTGAAGAGCTATGAAATTGAAACAGAGGCAACTGAGGATGGTAACAGGGCTAGTCAATTTCAGCATAGTTTTCTGCCAGCTGAAGGGCAGGTAGATAACACAGCACTGTGGAAACACTCCTAGTGGTGAACGCTATTTTAATCAAGCTGTTTTGAAAAATGGGATTAAATGGAAGCAAAGTAAATTATAGGATTACTTGGTATAATTCATCAAATTATTAAATTATTTATATCTCAGCCAATGTTTGATAGAATAATGTATATGTATACATATAGATATACATATAAATATGATATGTATATACATATACATATCATATTTTATTTTAAGTGTTATTCTAATTTGCTACTATGGCTATTACATTAATCTATACCTTGATCCAGAAATCATAAGTATCTCATATCTCATGTTGGGGAAGGACTTTCTTCCTTCTAAACTATCTTTTATAAAGCTTCTGCTAAAAGGACTAAAGAAAACGATTAGAATTCTCATTCCATGTGCAAGTTACAACATTTAAACATTTATAATTAAGTAAAATCAGAAGCTGGAAGAAGCCAACACAGAATTTGCATACAATCTAGTTTGGTTCTAGTAGCCAGTTATCTGTTTATTATATAACCCATTTTTGACACTGAATTATCTATAACTCAAGTTATACAGTACTTTCAATTTGTGGACCTTCTTGAGATTAAGGTAAAGGAATTGCTGACAGAATGTGGGGAGTGTATCAATACCAAAGTGCTATAGGACAATGACTGAAGATCAGAATTGTTGTTGTTTATATGGGCTGGTTTTGTATTTATTTGTCATTGATGTAAGTGTTGGATGAAGATAGCAAGGTTTTAAAGAATATGCACACACACAGGAAATGAGATTTCTTTAGCCATGTTTAAAATGTAATTAACTTAATATGGTATGTTGAAATTGGGATTTTCTCTTTTTTCCCCCATGGCCCTCTAGGATTTAACTAACAGGTATTGGTAGATGCATTTGTGATCACTTATATATATATTTCTATTTGAATGGAAAGAAGAGGTCATCATTTATCAGTGGGCGTACTAAAAGGTGATCTGAATGAAATATTAGACTAAGTGCCAAGGAAAGTCCCTGGATGGTGTTAGGCTGTGGAGTTGTCATCCAAAGGAAATGAGAATCTCTCTCCATTTCTTAGGACTCATAAAATTTAGCACCAGAAAACGTACTGCAAGGAACAATGTCTCTCTGGCAGGGAGGTGATATGATCTCATGTGCCTTTTTCATCTTTCAGCCTCACAGTTCATGAGCAAATTTGACCTCACTAATAATTTCTCCTGGACAGATTTCTGAGAAGAAAATGACTAGGAATTTGTCATGGCTCCGTCTAAAAACAAATTCCATATAAAGGAGAGGAGGTGGGGAAGGCAGCTGTGTGAACAGAGAGACCCTTTTCTCACTGTCTTATATAAGGAGCTAGGAAGGGGAAGATAAGATAAGAAGGAATCTATTTTCTTTCTGCCTAGAATAATCAAAGTTGGAATTTAATATTCTGAATGTAGTTGTATTTTGCAACAAATCCAACAGTAATGAAATCATTTACATCTTATCCTCTCTCACACATATACTGTATATACACATGCCCAAGAAAACTTAATATATTGTTCTTCACACTCCATTTCATCATCTCTTGAGAGATTGGCTAAACTGATGGATGGCTACTAGTCAACAACCAACTAGGAAGGTTCATGGCTAAATGAAATTTGAATTTCCCCAGTTGGAAGTTCTACCCTATCTTTCTCCAATTGGATTCTTTCTAGATGTACTAGACTATAACTCCTATAATTTCTATCAAAGATACTTAATAAAAAATGTTATTACTGTTTTGGTTTTATTTTATCTCCAATAAAATCATTTACTAATTGGAGTGTTCACAGAATACCTATCTCTGTAAGTGTTATGCAAAGAAATGAAGAGACATGGCTATTTTGTGTTTGTGTGTTGTGACTTTTTTTTTAGTAGTTGAAGGGCTGATATCTGTTCTTTATCATCTCAAAGTATAAGGCAGAGTATAATGGTCTGGTTGAATGCTAGGAAAAAATCCCATTAAATACTAGGGAGTAAGTGGCTCTACTTCCCCACAAGTGTTCAAATAGAGGCTGGTGGGAATGTTTTAATTTGGATTCTGGCACTGAGATGGAGTAAGGTTTGATGGCCTAAAAACATAATTTCATGTTTGCTAATCATTTGTAGTGATTGATGAGCACTGAGCTTCAAATAACTTATAGTAGGATATCCAGTGCAATGGTTTGATTGATTGTGTTTTTTTTTTGAAAGGTTGTGGACTCTATGTTGAGAGGCTTTGAATTGTTGATACATAAGTTTAGAAATCAGTCAACTCCATAAGGAATTATTTCTGAGCAAAAGCAACCCTTATTCCCCAAAAAGGTCAAAAAATGGATTCAGTTTAGATACATCTAAGAACAAAGACAAACTTATATCCCATACTTCCATCTTGGTGCCTTCCAGATACAAACTATGTAACGTTTATAGTCAGGACAGGTTTTTGCCCTTCCTTCCTTCCTTCCTTTTCTGGTCCGCTATCAATTACGAGATATATAAATTTGTATATGGAAACAAAGTTAATATCTGGATTCACTTCATTATTTGGTCTCAATTAGACTGTATATTGAAAATCAACATTCCAAGCAAATTGAACACAGAATCTTCAATGACTTTTCTGTTAAAAACTCCTATTTTCTGTGAAGTTTTCTGTGAAATGTTCTAGTGATATTTTCTTCTGATTGTTTCAAAACAATTTCTAAGGAAAACTTTGCCATTATTCCCTGAAGCAAAAATATGGTTAGATTAGTAAAACAGTGGGTCCAAAACATACATAAATGCTCTCTTGGAACTTGGTATCAGCTGAAGGAACATCTTGAGATTGTTTGGAGAAATACTGTTTTAGGAATTAATGTGTAGAGTTATAGCCCAACTGATCTAAAAGCAACAGGTTTGAAATATGCTAATAAATAATTATGTAAATAGTTTACTGTATAACTCTACTCCATTGACCACGAGAAGACTCTTTTTTAGGGTAATTATCAGTTTTTAAGCAAACAAAGGAAGAGGCATCATGATGTTCTGGATTTATAAACAAATAAAACTAAACATCTGGTCCTGCAGAGATTGGTCTTTGAAGATAGAAGAAAGAGAAAAACTAAAGGAAATCATTTTTATGTCTCTACATGCTGTGTTATAAACTTCTAAACAGTGAGATTATTAATAAATCTCATTAGGGTATCTGTATAGTTAAGATTTTGGGAAGTGAACCTGGATATTATACCAATATAATTATTTGATACAGCAGTCTATAAAGCTTGTACTTTAATTTCAATTTAGAGCAACTCAATGCCTCCCCTTTTAGAAATGTTTAAACACAGTGAAGTACAGCTGCATGTAGAAATCCTTCTTGTTGTGGAATTATCAGTTTGAGAAAAAAAGGACTTGGGCAGACTAAAGGTAGTTGAGCTACCTAACTGCCAAAGTACAAATAAGTCTATGTAGCCCAAAGGAATAAGTTAACACTTTACCAGGATGCTTCCAATTTTTTTGCTGCCAAACCAGAAACATGAACAGCAAGACAGCAAGACCAAACAGATATTCTATATAGGAGGATTTTAAAGAAAAGAAACAGGAAAATGAAAGCTAATTACAACAATACAAATTGGAAGTATTCTAGGAAGTCTTGCGTTTTTGGCTGAGCATGAAATCTACTTTTTAAAACATATAAATGAATGAAACACAGATTTTCTAAAAATCCATATTCACAGTGTAATGTATAAAGCAAAAAGTTGAAATGGGTACATGTGGTTAAATTTAAAAGGTACGTTCAAATACCATGCTCTCTGATCATTCAGGTTATATTGTAATGTAGGAGGTGGATATTGATAGTATTATATCGTATCAGTTTTTAATCTTCTGTTCAATTGTGCCTGATTTTTGGAGACTGCCTATACAAATCTCTGTACTTTTCTTGGCTAGGTTTCTCAGAAGTGGTTTGCTATTATTTCCTTCCTAGGGCTGAGATAAAGTGACTAGCTCAAAGTCACCCAGCTGGCTTTGTGCCTAAAGTGTGGCTAGAATTCATGGCTCCTGGTCTCTAACCAATGCTTTGATCACTACAAATATGATATAATTTATGATATTAACCACTAAGATTATTAGGAGTATAATCAGCAAGCAATGGACTTCTTTGCTCCTTTCTTTGTTATTTATCTGTTTTTTCCTGATTGGAGACAGATACACAGTGTTTCATTCTTTCTCTTTCTTTATTGTGAGGACAGTTGAGTCAGTCATGCATACTTTCTATCAAACCATGCAATATTAATAAAGAGTATTATCTGTCTAAGCATCTGTCTCTAAATACTCTTAATACAGTTGGTCTATTTTAATATGTATAGGGTACAGTGAATGAACAGCAGAATCACAGCCAGGATTTCCGCACAATTTTCTGTCTCCTGGAACAAAACTATGTGCAAATAGTTATTCCCTTTTTTTCTTGAGTGCATAATTAAAACCTCCCAATTCATCAATAGTTTGCCATGATCAACCAAGTAGCAGTTCTTTGAAATTATCTTAACTGAGCTTGGGGTACAGCAAATACATCCTAATAAGGTTTAAATTTTGATCTATGGGAAATGTTTTCATTTTAATAGAAACTTTGCAAACATAATAATACCTTATTGGTAAGTTATGCTATTACTGTTCTACTAAAATTTTGGAATTGCTCACTGCAACAGTATGATTCCAGTACCTCTGGTGTCAACTTCAAGAAGCAAGAATTAAAAGAAAATATGCAAAATTTATGCCTCAGTATAGTGGTTTTTTTTGGTAGAACAGAATTAGAGAACAGTGCTATATTAGATAAAGTGTAAAGCTCAGGCTAAGGGAAATGTTCAAATCCTTTTCAATCATGAAGCTTCTTAGCCCAATTACTAGATCTCAGTTTAATCTGAGATTGATGTGAAGCTAAATGGAAAGAAGGAAGAACACTGAAGAAAGAATGGAATTAAATGCCATTAATATTTAAAATAGATAGTATGGATTTTTTCCAGTGGAAAATTGGCAGCAGTTTCTTAATCTTGAACATATCAACTGAGTTCTTGCCCATAATATTTCAAAGGGGAAAATAAAAAATGACAGTGAATTTTCAGGCACCAAATCTAAACAAAAAGAGGAGAAATGAATTTCTAAGCATATATAATAAGCTAGTTCTGATACTGACTATTTGGAGTTGGGAATATTTTAGAGTGAAAGCTATTTTATTTTCTATCCTTTCCTTCATAAACATACATTCCCCTCACCTTTTCAGAAATATTGACCAAAATGAAAAGTACAAAATTAAATGAGAGTGAAATGTTATTACAACTTTAAATCAAGTTTTATAGGGAGAAAATCTGATAATTTTGGGGTTACTCTTCCGTAGTTTCTCTATCATTCTGTTTATTTAATTCTGCCAAATCTCCTGGTACAAACTATATAACATTTATAATCAAAACTGGCATAGGGTTTTGTCCTTCCTTCCTTCCTTCCTTCTTCCCTCCCTCCCTCCCTCCCTCCCTCTCTCCCTCCCTTTCTAATAACTCTTGATGGCTTGAATATACAATAAATAAAACATCATGGTATGATTAAAAGTAATAATAACAACGCAAAACCTCCAAAAAAGACAGAAAAAGCAACAAACAAGAACAACAAAAAAGATGGTAATATGTTTAAGTTAAGAACATTTAAATTTTTGTTGTTTCCTAAAAGCCATTAAAGAAGGGGATAGTATGCCATTCAATTCTGTATTTTATATTAATCCAGAACATGTTTTTTTAAAGTTTGGATGTGATACTACACTTTGTTTGAAGTTTCACAAAGAATGCAGCTCTGAATATGTTCTGCTGGCTTCCCTGCCTCTCTGTCTGCACAGTTGCAAAAACATGTTTTCAATTATTTTTTAAACACTTAATTTAAACCAAATTTGAAAAAGTTTGGATATAGGGACTTCCGGTCCTGCACAGTAGCGACTGGTTGTGGGCTTGCGGACCGCCACACCCCCATGGCTAATTTTTGTCCTGCCTGGAGACCCTAATGGGTCCAAGCCACCCCGGAGAGGCAGCGAAGAAAGAAGGGTGCCCCGGCAACTCTGGAATGACGGCGGTCATTCCATTCGTCTTGGGGAAAGCCTTCTAACCCGACAGGAGAAAGGCTGTATTTCACCGATCAGCCCAAGCTACTTGCAACCGAAGTCCAAAAGAATTAACCAGCACAACAGTAAACAGTGTGCTTGAAACTGGGTGAGGAATCTGATTTTTTCTTTTCTATTCTACACTTAATTTCCTGGAAAAGATCCCCAAGAAGCAAAATACCTCCAAAAGTGAAGGAGGGGGACTTCCGCCCCACCCTTATACTAACGGAAGTGGCGAATTAAAATTTCCATGGAGGATCAAAATATATGGTAGTGAAATAAATTTATAAACTTGAAAGCTAAAATTTAATTTTGGACAAGTTTAAAATTGTTGAATGGTTAAGACTCTCATATTAAAGACCATTGTTCATATTGAAAACTAAATAGATGCTGACACCTAGTGGTGGATGAAGATTATGACAGTTATGATCTCCATAGAGAACTTGCCAAAACCTGGGAAAAGCTAATCTGTGTTTGTGACCTTCAAAGCTTTAATAACAAAGAACAGCTGTGACAAAAAAAGACAACAATCTGGGCTGCAGACAAAGAGAGAATTATAAACCTTAGAAAAAAACTTTTTTGAACTCTTTGGATTACAAATATCTATTTAACTGGGATTCTAAAGCTGTTTGCAGAAAAGAAGGAAAACTTGAACTTTTGGCCATCATGGATCAGAGACATGTAGATAGAACACACCAAGAAAACATAAATAACTCTCAGGAGGAGATACATAGTATACTGCAATTCATTCAAACAACAATGAGTTCAAATCACAAAGAAATCCAAAATAAATTTGAAAATATAAATCATTCTATTTCTAAGTTAACTCTACAACAAAAAAACTTCCAGGAAACAACAACAGAGAAGGAGCAGACAAAACAAATAAGTGTACATAAAATTGAAAATAGAGACTCAAAGATGGAACTTAACAAAGCAAGAAAATATGATTTAATCCTAGTGGGGAAAAATTCACAAAAATGGAAAAAAACAACGCATCCCTTAAGACTACAAAATAAATCTGAGGACAAAAAAACAGATTGGATAAAATGGAATGTAGAGATGTTGAAAACATCAGAGAGAAAGGAAGTGATAAGAGAAACAGAGAAGAAGAAAAAGATTTGCAAGAAACATGCCTCATATAAAGACACTTTATTCGATTTACTTATATCTACAGCAACAGTTATGAATATATGGAAAAACCTTTTGATTCAGCAAAACACATTAATCAAGAAAGATACTGGTCAAAGGAAAAAGATTAAAGTGAAAATTAAGAAAATAGATGATGGGATCTACCAGAGAGAATATTTAAAAAGAAACATTTGTTTGAATATGGTTAAAGAAATAGAAAAGATTTTGAATACATATATCATTCTAAGAGGGATGAATTCCTTAAATAATACTGTATGTTTTCTTTTCCCTTTTTTATTTTATTTCTTGATATAAGTAATATAATACTGTTGAAATGGCTTAGATGAAGGAAATGTTTTAGATAATTAAATGTGATTGAATTTAGGGAAATTATAATGTATAAAAACGAAAAAATGTTTTGAATAAGAGTTAAAGGATTAGATGACTAGACACATTAAATGGAATATTTAAAGATTAAATATATTTTTAATTATGGTTAAAAAGAATAAGAAATTTTGGGAATGAATATATATTGGCTTAGGAGGAATATATATTTTAAGTAGTATTTTACTTTTTATGTTTCTTTACTCTTGCTCTCTTTTCCTTTTGTTTACTGTTTTTACCTATTCTTTAAGAAATGTAAAATTGTTGAGATGGTTTATATGGGAAAAATGAATTTAAAACTTTAAATGTAATTAACTGTTGAGAAAATCTTAACCGGCAAGAATACTTTGAACTTTATGGGAGAAACAAATTTAAATAAGGACTGTAACAGGATATAAGATGAGGCAACCAGAATGATTAGATAGAAAAGAAATATTATATTGATGTGATCATTATTTTATATATGCAACTGTTATTTATCAAAATAATAAGAACTGTATTAATTCAAGGTTTGCAAAGAAGACATTTTGGGGAAAAGGGGAAATCAACTAAATGTACTATGTGGATTATGGATTATAGAAACCAATTGTTAATGATTTTTCTTTACAAATGTAAACCCAGCAAACACACTGTTTACCAACTATTAAGTGATTTATTTTTTAAAAAATCAATAAAATATATGGGGGGAAAAAAGAAAAAGTCCGGATATACGTTGTCCTTTTTTTAAACTACCTACACAAAATAGTATTCAAAACTACAAAAAAAATTCACTGTAGCATTGTGATAGCATCATAGAACCTGACAAGAAATATTAAGAACAGAAAGCATGTGAGTGCCAAGTACAACTTCACAGCAATTTATCTCCTGATGTTTTAGATGATGGTATATACAGCATTTGGGGAAAAAATTTCAAGAATAATGAAAGTATAGATAAGTTCTGGAAAAGAGAATACAAGCAAGTTTTCCTAAAAACATCTCTGCAGATATTATGCCAAGTCTTGAACAAGTACACAGAGATCAGTAGCACTTATCCCAATTCCATTGCTGAATTATTTGCAAGTTTACTTTCATTATAATTCTCTTCCAAGTCTTTGGGTTTTAATAAGTAGAATTCCTCAAAACTAGAATTGGAGTTAATGGTATCTTTCACAGCTGTTCATCTGTATTATCCTGCCCTTCACATTCACTGTGAAGGAATAAACGATGGCATAACAACAGAAGCCTACGAACGATGGTCTTAATTCAATCATATATTTACTTCAAGATTCTTATTTTGTTGCAGTAGTGGCAGATAAATGCTCTTTATTGGCTCTTCAATTCTAGTCCTTTTTGGAAGGGAAGGGAAGACCTTTTGAGCAATTTATATTTTCTTGTTTTGTCTACAAAACAAATTTCTAGGGTGTCTCTCAAAATATTTTTCTTTCTTTAAGGAGATTAAAAAAAACCCCTGGAAATGGCATTTTGGAGAAAATGGCTAGAACTAAAACAGAACAAACAACAATGGTTATTGAATATGGGTTGGTGGTTTTGGGAAAGATGAGTGATAATTGGTCATCCTGATCTGGAACGGACAGTATTTGAAGTGCTAACCAAAGATGTTGAATCTAGTCCAAAAAAGCTGAAGACTACAAGAGGATGAAGAAACTAAAGGAACAGTAACGAATCAATGCAGAGGCATGGTTGGATGCCAAAAGATAACATAAGGAAAGAAAATCAAAGGTTTTATTAACCACAAAAAAGCAACCTGCTAGTTTGACCGAGAGAACAAGAAAATTGCCAGTATTTTCTGTAAGTCCCTCTGAAATCCAAACTTTTGATCTACAGATCTACAGTATGATAAGCTATTAGCCCATTAAGGCTTAATCTGGTCTTGAGAGAACGTGGTCCAAATGGAAACAAAGGGCCAGGACAATTTAAGTAAGTCTCTATCCATGCATATAATTAGCACAGAAGTCCTTTGTAATATACAAAGTACTAAGTAAGTATTCTTTATCTGTTTCATGGAAGAATGTTTATGTTTATGTATAACAGGTAGAAGATAAATTTAATAACACCCATGAACAGAAAAAACCTTCCTATTTTTGAAGCTTTTCTGTTGCCCCTTCAATACAACAAGGAAGTTGACCTAGTAGTATGTCATCCAATCCATTATCAGTTGTCCTGTTCTATGTTGACAGGTTTCCAGATATTTCCAGAAGAGTCACCAAATTTATAGCTATTGTTGTTAGACACTCAGTTATCTAGCAATTTGGGACACCTCAGTGTTGGGTAAATAAGTAGTTTCATTGCTTTCATATACACATGTTTAGTTCTTTGAAAACAATATTTAAAAACAATATTTATTTAAACTTGAGGAAGAATGTTAGGCAGATTATTGAATGCTAGGAACTGAACAATTGTCCTATCCCATACACATTAAACCTTATTTCTTCTTATTTAATGCTTTTTCATTTCTGCAGTATAATTTATGCTAAAGGAGAATTACTTTCTTTCTGATATTTTTAAGAAATTAGGAGACAGAAATTCTTCACAATTTTCTGCTAGTAGATTGTCTACCCAGTGAACTTTTAATATAATTCGGATCTTCCCTTTGTTCATTGCTGTGCTAGGCTAGCTATATTCACTATTTCCTCATCAGCCTTTTTCAGACGATTCCTAACAGAATTCCTATCAGCTTTATCAACTTGCTATTTACAATAGGTTGGATAGAATCCATAAACAAGGAAAGCAATACATTTCTTTTTTTTAAAATCTATGAAACAAAGAGATACAATTTAATTGCTGTATTGTAGGACTTTTGTACAATTATCCAAGACTCTGGAAACATTCCACAATATGAATGAGCACTGGAAAAGACTAGAATTTATGGTAGTTTTATTACACACCATACTGAGTATTAACAAATACCTGCTTCTAAATCTTTTTTTCCCTATACGCAAAACAAATGGGTCCAAAATGCTCAATCTTCTTGGAACACTTTTTCATATTCATATTTCCAAAAACTTAAAGTTCAAAGCTAAACTATTACTTGTCATCAAACAATAAATTTGATATGAAAAACTTGGAGCATAAATCTATATAAGTGGTTGGTTAGTTGAGATAAGTGGAATGTTAATGTTGAGAAAAAAAATGAAAAGCTCATAAACTTATTTGTAAGAAAGATTTTAATCCTTTTTTCCTTAGAGATGCAGACTCTGATCCAGAAATTCATTTGAACACCATAAAAAAATCTCAACTTGGTGCCCAAATGTGTTAGATTACAGTTCCTAGAATTTCAGTCCATGGACAACACACCTGGAGGCCACCAAAGAAGGGGAAGTTGGCATACATACATATTTATGTGTTTAGCCTAATCTACAAAAAAAGTTACATCATAAATTGCATTGGTACTAGGATAACCAGTAAAGGATTCCATAAAATGAAGCAAGTGAAAGAAATTCTTTGGTGGTTCTCCTGTTGACTGCAGTCCCCTTTGCTATTCTGTACCAATCACCTGGAGCCCATGGTGGAGGCAAAGTCAAAATTTCAATGAGCTAAAGCTGGAAGGAATTGTTTAATATTAAGACTCTTCCAAATTATGATTTCAGTCTAACAATGAATCAGAAACAGTAATTTCAATTTAATAGTAATTTAATCAATAATTTGTAACTTTAATTAATTTAACTAATAGTGACTTTAAAAACATTTTTTAGATTTCAAGCTATCAACGATTTAACCCAATATCAACGATTTAACTATCAACGATTTAACTATCAACGATTTCAAGCTATCAACGATTTAACCCAATATTTTACTCATTATGCTATTATAACATTCCCTGGTAATGCTAGATTAGAGATTATTAGTAATCAACCAGACAGTAAGAAAAGATTTTTTTATTTTAAATTAATTATTCCACCTGCATATAAATACTTTTTATAGCTTTAATCTTGTGTATATGTTTGCAACTGTCTGTGCTTGTATCTCTCTTTCTCTCTCTCTCTCTCTCTCTCTCTCTCTCTCTCTCTCTCTCTCTCTCTCTCTCTCTCTCTCTCTCTATCTCTCTATCTATCTATCTATCTCTCTATCTATCTATCTATCTATCTATCTATCTATCTATCTATCTATCTATCTATCTATCTATCTATCTATCTATCTATCTATCTATCTATCATTTATCATCTATCATATCATCTGCCAGAAGTAAGAGACATTCACAATAAATGGGAGCAGTAGCAAGGGAAGTATCCAATGGAAGAACATTTTAGTCTGTTGCTCAGACTGAATATCCTGCAAATTGTTGCTCAAGTATCGCAGTCTAGACAGGATTTCTAAACAGATTTAAAGACAAGATAGGAAAAGAGTAGCTGAAGAATGCAGTGTAGATATGCCCAATTATCAGAATAGTTCAGAATCCCTCCTGGTTCCTGAGCCTTAAATCATATTTGGAAAGGTTTACAAACAAAACCCTTATTGTCAGAAAGTGTTCTTTGCCCTTTTCTTTTTTTTTTTTATCATAACAAGTTTTATTAGTTTTTGTTTGTTTTACAGCCAAGTGCTTGTAACACATCGTGGAGATAGGGCACTCCAGAGAACACAACAAAAAATACAGTCATACATATACAGTTTAAACTACTACTTTAAAAGTTCCCTCTTATGGTATACAATTCGAGCATTCCTAAAATATAAATTGTTTCTCACCTCTATCTATTATTCCAATTTCAATTTATATTTCTCAATCAAATTATATCTCTTATTATATTTCACATACATATTATGTAAATAAACATGAATTTATATATTTTAAAACTATTTCATTAGACATAGTAATATAATAACATCATAATAATAATAATAGGACAATAATTATTTCTATCATAAACAAGTAATATAACTATTATATCTTAATATTTCTCAACTATATTCTATTTCATATATTCTATCCAATATTTTCATAGATCAATCCACGTCCCTAAAAGATTCCTCAATTGTTTCAGTTTAGTCCATTTAATATCTCACTAATTACCATTCAATTCTTATAAATAAAAATATCAATAATATTTCACCAGTCTCAATCTCAATCTAACTCCTTTAATTATAAATTTTCCAATTATTCTTATTGCCATTCCAAATCATACTCAAATCCATAATTTAAATCTAGTGTTGACTCATACCAAAGTGACCTTAAAGATCTCAAAAATATTAGTTCAATCAATGTCCAGAAGCCCTTTTTACCCATCAAATAAAATTTTAACTCTTATTTTTAAATCTAATTCTAGCTTTCTTTTTGTGCCAGGTAGGTTTCCACAACAGGGCTTCTAAGTCCTCCCATCTTAGTAACTGGCTAAAGGCCTTTTCCCACCATTGAGTCCAGTCATATTCTTTTTCTCTTTTATCCAGTATTGTCTGTACTGTCATGTTGTCAACGTTTTTTGTGCCTCGTATTTGGAAGTCCAATCCTGTTGCTTTTAAAGTTGTAAATGTTTTAGTTGGGTTCTGCCTTTGATCATCAAAGAAATCCATCATGTAGGATGTGTCCTCTTTCTCTTCAATAAATTCAGTAGATTCAATAGATTGTAAATGTATTCCATCCATCTCATTAAGTTGTAGATCTGATTGTCTATCATAGTCAATCAAAGATTGAGCTTCAATTTTTAATTCTGAGTCCTTCCGGTTCCGGTCGCAGCGCCCGCGGACGTGCAGAGAACTCGTTCTCTTGGCCGTCCGGTTTCCCCCCGCCGGTAGACCCTGGATAGGGTCGAAAGTCGCCCTGTAGGGACGACCACCGTAGAGGAGGGCACTCGTTGATCGCGGAGGGAGCGGCGGCTCCCTCTGCGGTCCAAGAAAACCACCTTTGGGCCGACGGGGAAAAGATCGGCCAGTAACATGGCCGATCACTCAGCTGCTCCAGCCGAAAGTCACAGCAACATCTAAGCGAAAAGAACCACCGTGGAAGATCCGGGTGAGACCTTTCCTTCCCTCTTGTTAATTTACCTTCTTCCCTGCTAACAGCTTTAAGAACTATTTCCCTATTTTGAGAAAGCAGCGTTTGATTGCTGGGGAAAACGGGCTTTGGAAAAACAATTATTGTTTTTTTTTACTATTTTATTTTGTCTACATAAGCAGTTGGAACTCGAGCATCCGGATTATTGTGACTTTCTCTTTTGGCTTGTTTATCTTCAGTTTAGGTGAAAATCCTTAGGGAGGGGGTGGAATGTTCTTTGTTTCCCCCCCCCCTCCTGAACAGTACTGCCTAAAAAACTTTTTACTCTCTGGGCGGACTTATGTAGATTATTTTGGATACAATGCATCCTGGGACTTGGCATGAAGCCCAGAAACGGACTGATACAATGTAACTTGCTCTTTGAACTCCCATTTCCTGATTTTGGCCTGATGCCCAGACTGGATTACAATATAACAACTGACTGCCAGTTTTTATCTCTGTGCTGGTCTTGACTATTGGGTTGTGTTTTTTTTTCCTCTATCTTTCTTTGGAAATATATTTCTGTCTGCATTTTATATTTTATAACGCTGCAATCTATTTTTTAAGCTGAACTTCTCTAAAAAAAAAAAAAGAAGAAGAAGATGGAATCCTACTCACAGATTAATTATGGACTTATATTAGAAAAAATCTTAGAAGCAAGACTGGAACTTAAAGAACATATTAGATCGTTTAGATTCTTTGCCCTTTTCTATGAGTAGAATTTTGTGCATGACATTTGGATGTCTACTTTTGGGTTTTAAAGTTATTGGGAAAAATATTTTGTCATAGCATGATAGGAACGTGGTAACACAAATCCACATGTGCTTTTCTGTCAGAGACTGTGTGTCATTAATGGGTATGCAATATATGGCGATTCCAGGACTAACTTTTCTTAGCACCTATATTTCCAATCAAGACCCCATTACATTCTCTTTACCATGCATCTTAGAACTATTTCTTGAGGATTATTGTTGAGGAACTTATACACTGTTTCCTTTACAATTTTTATAAGTCTATTTAAAGTACAGTGTTAGATACCTTTAAAAAAAATCTCACTATGAGTACAAATAATGTGTGCATAAATATATTAGACCTTAAAAATAGTTCCAATTTTTGGGATGATCAATGAACCATATTTTTCAAGTCATATTTTCCTGCATCTCTTTAGATTACTGTGTAGCATCATGTTTATAGAGGAAAATGAAAATGTATTATACAGAACATCAGAGTAGACTATATACCAGGAAAACAAGCCATATTCCTTGGCCAAAGTCCAGAAAAGACAGAGAGCTCTTTCCCATGGCATCACACTAGACAAGGAGGAAAGGGACAGGGAAGAAAGAGAAGACGGGCATGGTGGTGGTGATGGTGGTGAATATGACTAAGATTTTCCTGTGCCCACTTTTGTTCTCATTCCTTATACTTATTTTGTCAGTTATTAATATATTTGTAAACTATTCAAATACAGCCTATATTCAAAAAATCCTACTGAAATCAAATATTAAGACTCATATCTTTCAGTTGTATGCAGTGGTGGGATTCAAATATGTGAACAACTGGTTCTCTGTGTGGATACCACTTCTGGAAGTCCATTCTAGGCCTGGGCAACAAAAAATTAGCTACCCGTTCTGCCGAAGTGGTGCGAACCGGCTGAATCCCACCACTGGTTGTATGAGAACTTGGTAGCTTGGGCTTCTGTATTTTTTTAGACATTATCCTCACACTGGTTGCTAAGACCATATATGTACTTATGTACTGGTGATTAAGGCTACTAATTGCTAAAGTTGCTGGAAAATTTGTTAACTACTAGTTAACAAACTAAATGTAAAACTAAACAGCTGAATGACAAGAGAAAGAAAGACATTTATGTACTTACTGATATGACCCAAGTTACTCTGCAATCAGATCTAAATGCCAGAAACCAAACCAGATTTGGAAAAAAAAATCAAAATTAGTAACTTATCATACTCTAATTCATTTGGAAAAGAAATTTACATACAGTACATGATATATTTCCTCTTTATTTTATGAGAATGACAACATTTCTCCATCAATTTCAGGAAAGTTTCTATGGATATAAATCTTATAAAGAAGAGATTTTAAGCAATTTCATTTGAACCCAAGCTAGATGGAAGATAAAACAAGTAAAGAGAAAATTTGTAAAAGCATCAAATTCAGGTTTTGGGCAGATCCAGAATATCAAACAAAATGTTCAATTCCTCTGTTCTTTTCTGGAATTTCCTTTGTTCCTAATATGCTGGCTGTGTTTATTTCTCATAACACATGTTTTGTCTTCAGTAAAAGAAGACAGCCTGAGCACTTCTTTAAGTCCAGTAGCAACACCTAAGCAATAGATTATATTTTGGATGTAATCCAGATTCTAACTTTATAAAAAAAATGTAACTTAATGATGACAGTAGAGATATGTTCAATGATAACAAACATTTTTAAAATTCCTAAACCCACCCACTCTAATGGTTCTCATAGATTTCCTTTTTGCAAAACATGTTGCATTGGGCTGTGAAAGAGGATGTGCTAACAGAAAAAATAGTTTAAAGATCCCAACAGTGATTACAGAGAGAAGTAATTTTGACCCCAACAAGCCTATATTTAAGATTAAATTAATCTTAAAATTCTGAGATTGAAATGAGAAGGAACCTACAAAAATGGGCATTTCTAGACATCTTTGTCTGGCATAATTTCAATATTCACATATACCCTTAGGTAATCACAAAGGTTGGATGTAAAACAGGGAGTTCATAAGTCATGTTTTGGGAGGTACTATCTTAAACAAACCGTTTTTTTACAATCTCTCACAATAACAATAGATAGATCATAAATGATAGACAGGCAGGCAGGCAGGCAGGCAGGCAGACCAGCAGGCAGGCAGACAGGCATAGATCTATCAAACATTAGCCAGGATCTTCAAAGATTGGGGAAGGATTTTTAATTCAGCCACATTATGTTAAAATGATCAGTGTCCTAAACAGCCATGATTCTACAGAACCTCACCAGAAGTTCTTCATCTCAGTAGTAATAGCAGACAATTAGTCCCTGACATTTTGCTTCCTGAGGCCAAAGGCAAGTTTGTAACTCCCCTCTATGCCACCAGCCTTGCTATTGAATCTCACATCAAATTATACCCATAGGATAGGATTATAAATTATTAAAGAGCATAGGACAAATTACATATTTAAATTAAAAATATAGCTTAGTCATGCATTTAACAATTTAATAATTTTCCTGTTCTTTTACTAAAGAACACACCATGATAACAACTGGAACAAAAAGTTTTTTTGAAGGCTCACACATTTTTCCATTTATATAAAAATGAGTCATAACTGGTTTGGACAGTGCCAAACGGTGCTCAACAATGTCTTGCACAGATGTCTTGAAAATATCCTTTGTGCTGCATGGAAGTGCTGCAGAGATACAATTCAAAGGAAAGTGTTCAGGTGGGGAAAACCATCAATCGAGCATGAAACAACATTTTAAGAAATGCTGGGAAATAACAGTGCTTACTGCAGGACATGGGAATACTTAACGTAAATTGAAATAACTCAATTGCTGCCTATTTGAATTTAGTTTTTCGTTGCAAAACAACAAAATAAACTTAGCTATCTGAAGCTGTGATAAGACAAGGTCCAGCTGAACTTGTAGAGCAATATAGCCAATTTCTATCTACTCTGGGAACTGATTTGTAAACACATTTACTCATATGTAATTACATCACTTTTTAAATGATTTGGGTAATAATACATTTAACAGTTTTGGTATGACTGAACAACAAGGCAGTGAGCAAGCTAAAGTGGCCTAGATATTTTGCTGCATACAATATGTACAACATTATAATCTAACTATATTGGCGAGAATTGAAAATATTGTTTGGAGGTTATCAGAAAATAATTTTAAGGCAATCTTCCCATTTTGAAATTTGACCGTCAGCTCCTAGTGTGTACATTGATGAAGATCTTCGTCTAAGCTGTCAGATCGGACTATGCCATAGTTTTCTTAAGCATGGTTTGAAACCATCACAATAGGCTAAATTCAATCAATACGTTTTACAATCTATAACTGATGGGCTGACATATCAAAGTCAAACAAAACACATAAGGTCTTTGCTTAAGGGACAAATTCAGCTTTCTTGAGTTTAGAAATGTTGCATCTACTTACTGAGGTTTTAAAAACCTGTGTACAAGGTGAGTAGTGGTTTGTAGACATTTCCATGGATTTTCATTCCTGAATCACACATACTGTACATGCACAACCCAAATAATGTCCCAAATATGTAGCACAACACTTCTGCAAGAGACACTCCAGCTATAGCAATATTATTTCAATATTAATTTACATGCACAATTTGCAAAATAGATAGTGCCAACTTGATTGTCTTTGCAAGTTTTAAGAAATTAAAAAGGCAGGCTATACATATACATCCCCATAGAAAAAGAAGCACACAGTCCAGATAAGAACAATAAGCCCAACGTGGAGATGGGGTAATCAATCATCAAAAAAACACAATCGTACATGTATAGTTCAGGTTAATTATTTAAAGATTCCCTCTCTATTTCCCTCAATTGATATAACATAGTCAAATTAATACATTTCTAAATAGAGTTCAATTAATCAAAAAATATCAATAATATTTCACCTATATCAGTCCCAATCCTGTTTTTAAGCTTTACTAACTTACAATTACCATGTTTCAATTTAGCCTTAAATAAACACATAATTTACACTTCGGGTATCCCTAATTTCCCTTATTTCATAGGATAATAATTATATCTAAAATAAACATATTATTCCAACCATTATATTTTTACACTTCCCAACTATATTCTATTTCTTATTCTGGTAAATCATTTATAAATACCATATCTTCTTTTATCACAATCCATTTTCTTGTTCTCCTTCCATTGCATAATAATTATCACACCTAAAACAAAAATATTACTCCAAAAAATACCTTCTTACTCTATTTCAAATATATATTTTATAAATCAATCCATATCTCTAAAAAGCCTTTTTAACTCATTAAGTAAAATTTAAATCCCATCAAAGTAATTATCATACCTAAAACAAACATATTATTCCAGAAGATACCTTCTTACTGCATTTCACATCTATATTCTATTCCTTATTCTAATAACTCCTTGTTTACAACCTTTTCCATATTACAATTCCAAACCATAATCAAATCAAAAATTTTCATCTCAGTGGTATTAACTCAGTCAAAATCTCTAAAAGCCTTTTTAACCCATCAAGTAAAATTTTAAATCTCATTTTTGAATCTAATTCTAGCTTTCTTTTTGTGCCAGGCAGGTTTCCATAAAAGAGCCTCTATATCATCAAATTTCAATGTTTGGTTATACATATTTATCAACAATTCAGTCTGGTCATATTTCTCTTCTCTTTCTTCCAGTACTATCTGAGTGGTATAATCAATTTTGTTCAACGTGGTAGTTACTCGTTGGTTATCCATGTTGTCACAGTTTTCAATGCCTTGTATTTGCAAATCAGTTCCTGTTGCTTTTGGCATTGCAGATGTTTTAATTGAAATCATTCTTTGGTCATCAAAATTCTCAATGAGTTGTATGTGGGATTGTATGATGTCCTCTTCTATGTTGATTTGTTCCTCTTCTATTGTTATTTAAGTTATGGGGTAGTCAGTTGGAATCTGGAAGTCAATTTGAAGTTTTAGGGTAAAGGCTTTTATTCTAGCATTCACTTGCTCAGTAGCTTAGTAATTTTTTTCCAGTATAAGTTTACAGGTAGATTATGGATGAGATTCCTCTATCTCATTAAATTGTGTATGTTGTTGCCTACAGGCCTCTTTGGAGTTAATCTGTTCCTCCTCTGTTATTCCTTGGTCTATAAGTTGATCAGTCAAGATTTGAGGTTCAATTTTTGATTCTGGAGTATCATCTTTAGTGTTCATTCTAAAGATCCTTTGCTCTTTAAGTTCCAAGATTTTTTCCATAGCCAAGCTGTGGGTAAAACTCCTCCATTTCAGTGGTAAAGTAATCTTTTAGTTTTTTGGTGGAGGCTATTAGTAACAATCAGCCCGTATCCACCTCCACACAGCTGTTACAAATTCTTTATCTTTTCCCTTTTATGGTAATTTGAAGGTCAAATCCAACCTCACAATCAAAGAGAAAGTGTAATTGCAATGTCATTTTTCGCCACAAGATGTCCCCAGTAAAGTATAAAATCTTTTTCCAGAAAGGTTTTATTCCAGTTAAAAAAGGAATAAAAATAAAAGAAAACAATATTGTCCAGTTCTATAGGCAAATAAGATAATAAAATTCTGTAATAGGGATTTTTTCAGGACCCCAGAGTATTCAAGAGTAGAAATAGTCAATAAAAATTAATTTATTATTTATTGTCCAAAGCTTGTTTTCCCAAGTGAGTGAACGCTGCTTTATCAAAATAGGGAAATAATTCCAGGGGCTTTTCACAGGGAGATAGTAAGAGTAAAGAGAGGAAAGGAAAGGTCTCACCCGGATCTTCCACAGTGGTTCTTTAATGCTTAGATGTTATTTTGACTTCGGCTGGTGCAGCTAAGTGATCGGCCATGTTAATGGCCGATCTTTTCCCCGTCGGCCCAAAGGAGCTGCCTCGGACCGCGGAAGGTGCTGCCGCTCCCTCCGCAGTCGATGAGAGTCCTCCTCAGCAGTAATCGCCCCTCCAGGGCGACTTTCGACCCTGTCCAGGGTCTACCGGTGGAGGGAAACCGGCCGGCAAAGAGAGAAGACTCTTCGCACAACCGCCAGCACCGCGAACCGGATCCGGTTCATTGTTTCGCAAGCACTCTGATGTAAAAAAACAATAAAACTTGTTTAAAAAAAAAAAAGAACAATAAGCCCAGCTGTCCTAAAGTACCACAAAATGTTGCAATAGTTGTTATTAAGGAGATCTATCAATTCGTAGAGTTGCGTTTCTTCATCATACAGAATTCATGAGTCCAGGATACTTTCTGTCTATAAATTACTAATAAAGTACTAATAAAAAGGTATTTGAAATAATGAAAAGCTTATCTTTTTTAATTCAAGTGTTTTGAATGTGTATAAGAAGCTCAGCTGCAGTCCATGGAGTGTACCTAAGTTGCAATACACTAATAAAACTACATCATCACGTGACAAAGGTTTTCATTGCTAACGTTGCTTATTCAGATATATTACAAATAGAACAGAACAAGTCAAAACTCAAGAAATATCTGGGTAATACTAAAAATCATCCCAGCTTTAATTTAATACTTAGAGTCATTCCCCAAAATGTTCTGGTAAAAAAATTCAGTATAACAAAATCCACACCAAAAGTCTTGATGTTATTGTTGTTGAGCAAGTATACACATGTTGACATCAAGCAAATTATCCTAAGATGCACTAGCAAATTCCATTTATCTTTGCTGCTCCTATTCTAGAGCTAACAGAAGCATAATACTGTATTCTGTTAGATCATTCTAGTGTTATATTTTGCTCACCATTGGGGCCAGCTAAGCTGCAGTCCATCTTTAAGCTCAGGAAGAGCAATGGAGCAGAAAAGGTGTTTGGTGCAGCAGTGCACCCCCAGTGGCCTCATTTCCAACAAGGCTGTTCATTGACACTTATATTTCCACCCAGTTGCTACATCTGTGCTAGTTTATGACCATAATAAAGATGGTTTTGATTTGATTCCAGTTACAGCAACAGGGAAGACACCTATGACCCCAGCTAGCAAAATTCTAGAAAGTATACAACTAAACAAATCCTTCCTTTTGTTTTTCTACAAGATTAATGTCAAGACCTATTGCAAAAAGAAGTAATGTTATTGTTCTCAATGACTGTCTTGTATGAAAGTGATTACATTCATTTCAAGCTTCACCATAAAATATTTGGGAAATGAAATTGTATTAAAAGTAAAATATAACTTTGGAATGCCAATGTCTTTCTTACCATTTTATCAGTTTCAACATTTTTTACCTACTCATCCTAATAGATAAATCTTTGTCTGCATATTTTAATTTTTTAAATATTATTTGCTGTTTCCACAATTTGTTATAGTATATGGATATCTTAGATCATGTAGTCATTGTTGAAACAGATTATGCTACCTAATCAGATGACTATCCTAATTTAAATGCCTGCATATCACATCTTATCCTAAAACGAAATCAAGAAAATTCCAGCATGGTAATAATTATTTAGCACCAGAAATCAAAAACTGTTAGAATATTATTTACATTCTTGCTATTGTAGCTGAAAGAAGAAAACTCTCTTTTATTTATTTTTTTAAACCATTTTTGTGCCTGCATATTTTCTTCCCTCTTGTTCTATTCTTGAATTTCCCTCCTTGTTTTTCAACTGTTGTTCCAGTGCATCCTTAGCATTGTTTGATCTTTTCCCATACCACTGAAGGGATAAAATCTTTCAAATAGAGCTATTGACATTGACCTGACTGCAAACATACATTGCTTAAAATTATTCCTGTTTACACTGTTCAGGACTTTTGTTAGGTGCCTATAATTCAGTAAGTAGTGTACTGTAAATTATTGCATTTAGCACTCTCGTATTTAGCCCTGGCATGATTTGCTGAGGATGGATTCACTTCTGCTATTGCTTTAGAAATCCGTCTTTCAGCTACTCTCCTTCTTAAAATTATTCTAGTCAAACAGAACAGAAAAGAAGATATACTATGCAGCTAAGAGATTTTGTGTAGCAAAAGTAAGGAGGAATGTGGGAGGGAGGGAGGAAGGGAGGGAGAGAGGAAGGAAAGAATCTACTAGAATAGAATAGAACTGGAAGGGACCTTGAAAGTCTTCTAGTCCAACCCCCTGCTCAAGCAGGAGAACCTATACCATTTCAGACAAGTGACTGTCTAGTCTCTTTTTAAAGACCTCCAGTGATGAAGCACCCACAACGTCTGAAGGCAAGCTGTTCCACTGGTTAATTGTCCCCACTGTTAGGAAGTTTCTCCTTAATTCCAGGTTGCTTCTCTCTTTGATCAATTTCCAACCATTGTTTCTTGTCCTGCCCTCTGGTGTTTTGGAGAATAATTTGACCCCCTCTTCTTTGTGGCAGCCCCTCAAATACTGGAATACTGCTATCATGTCGCTCCTGTTTCTTCTTTTCTTTAGACTAGCCAAACCCAAGTCCTGCAGCTGTTCTTCATATGTTTTAGTCTCCAGGCCTTGGATCATTTTAGTTGCTCTTCTCTGAACTTTTTCCAAAGTCTCAACATCTTTTTTGTAGCATGGTGACCAAAATTGGTTGCAGTATTCCAGGTGTGGTCTTACTAGGGTTTTATAAAGCGGTACTAATACTTCGCATGATCTTGATTCTATGCCTCTTTTTATACAACCCAGGATTGTATTAGCTTTTTTGGCTGCTGCTGCACACTGCCGGCTCATAGTCAAGTGATCGTCCACTAGGACTCCAAGGTCCCTCTCACAGTTACTGTTTTTAAGCCAGGTCTCGCCTAATCTGTACTTGTACCTTTGATTTTTCCTGCCTAAATGTAAAACTTTGCTTTTCTCCACATTAAAATTCATTTTGTTGGATAGGGCTCATTGTTCAAGTTTGTCAAGATCTTTTTGGATCCTGAGCTTGTCTTCTGGGGTATTGGCTATTCCTGCTAGTTTAGTGTGATCTGCAAATTTGATGAGTTCCCCTTCTATTCCCTCATTTAAGTCAGTTATGAAGATATTAAAGAGTACTGGGCCTGGGATGGAGCCTTGTGATATCCCACTGCTTACTTCTCTCCATATTGATGTAGTACCATTGAGGAAGGAAGGAAGGAAGGAAGGAAGGAAGGAAGGAAGGAAGGAAGGAAGGAAGGAAGGAAGGAAGGAAGGAAGGAAGGAAGGAAGGAAGGAAAAAAGTTAAAAAAGGGATTGACATAAGAATTTTCATATGCTACAAATTATAACAAATTAAATAGAAAACCATTTGAGCAGTTCAAAATATTACAATCTGGGACTTGCATATCTACTCAATCTATTGTCTAAATGATGCTGCTGATTGATGGACAGCTTGAAGGTCTTGCTCTGTTTTTTTCATGGTTCTTAACTTTAAAGAGAGTGCAAACTGGACCTGCCTTCAAATAATAATCTGTCTTTTGTAAACTAAGTAAATAGGCAGGCCAGCAATACATCCTGTCCCAGTTTTTTTAGACTGAGAACTAGAAGCACTGCCCTCCCTCTTAAAAGAAATGATGAAGAAAACCTATTAATTACTTATCCACCTGTTTTTAAAGTCCTCATGCATGAAAGCACTTGGATTTTATAGGGGATTTAAAAAGTTGGCAAAACATGAATCATGGTTTTAGACCATCCAAATTGACTGATTCCTTGTATTATAAAATGTATATTTTATTAAAGTTTTCTCAACTTGGTGCCTTCCAGATGTGTTGAACTCTGTCTTCCAGAATTCCCACACCTCATAGCTATCCAACACATCTGGAAGACACCCGATGTGCTTGGGGAAGCCTGGTCTATTGCTACAACACTGAGCACAAAAAGGAACAGGCAGCTTGAAATAATACAATGTTTTTAGTCATTGTACTGACTTACCTACATGCATCTGAACTTTTTCTTGGCCGTTTGAAATATCTGTATTTAATCGACGATTTATTTTTTGCCTATGCCTACCCTTTCCACTTGTTTCCAGGAAAAAACAAAGGCTTAGTCTTAAGACACCAAGAGAGGATTTAACTGGTTACATTTGTGTCTGTGAAGCCTGTAGTTTTTCATACTTCTTAGTCAAGTCTTTTAGATCAATTCCTTTTGTGAGTGAAGTTCTCTCTGGTAGTAGAGGCACATATCATAAAATATTCATTTCCCAGAAAGAAAACTACTGAGCCTGCTCCCTGATGTTTTTTCTAACTCCCCAGTATACTTTCTAAGAAAACAATCAGGTCTGTGCTGCAAAAATCCAGATGACCACTAGATGGAAACAATAATTTAGAATTTTCTGTACCTCTCTGCTCTCATCTGCTGGACATCTGGAATTCTGCAGGCCAGATCAGGTAGCCCTATTCCAAATAAACTTTAGCTATCTTCACTAATCAGTTTTTAAAAGGTATGTAGATGGGGTATAATTGCGGGAGGCATGAAAGCTTCCCATTTATATACTTTAGTTATACAAATGTTTTTATAGATGGGTGCAGCCAGCAAGCTGGCAGGGGACCATGGACAATTACCATCTACAAAGCAACCATATAAATGCTTGGGCCCATCTGTTTTAACATGCATTTTTCTTGCTTTTTGCAAACACAGGGTTTAACCTAGATATACAAACATCCCAGGAACCAACCTTGAATTGAGGTTTCTGTGAAATTGAATCTTCTCAACACATTTGTCTCCATTATATCCACAGAAAACCAGAAGGTGCTAGTTCACAACATTTTATTTAAAATACACAAACTTCCATAAGCTGCAGCCCACTTCATCAGTTGCAAGGAGTGGCTAAACTGATACAGGGTTTAAATTGGGATGTGCTAAGAATCATGTACAGAAGCATGTTACATCTGAGAGATTTTACAATATAGGAAACAGTAGTATAAGCAAAGCTTTGATCTTATACATATAACCTTAAGAACAAAGAAAAGCTACTCCTACCCAGTGGTGGGATTCAAATATGTGAACAACCGGTTCTCTGTGTGGATGCCGCTTCCGGAAGTCCATTCTGGGCCTGGGCAACAAAAAATTAGCTATCGGTTCTGCCAAACTGGTGCGAACTGGCTGAATCCCACCACTGCTCCCACCCCACAGGGTCCATAAAAAAGAAGAAAATCTTAGTAGGACAATTATTTATTTATTTTCTGCGTGTGGTGTTGTTACATTAATCAGGAGACTACAATGCTAATAGTTATAGCAGTACTTGTCTGTTTACCAGCTCTTTTAGGTACACACTTGCATGCTTCCCAAGGTGCACCACAGGAGGGCATGTTAGTTTCACACCAGAAAGATGAGTGGCTTTTCCTGAAGCATCATCCAAGGCCCTTTCCCTCCACCAAGGCCACCTCACAAATGGGTGTTGCAACTGGAAAGATTCAGTGCCGGCAGGATTCTAACCGCTGCATGAAGCATTGGCTTGTTTCCCCACCAAAGTGGTACCTATTTATCTACTGACATAGAACATGCTTTTGAACTGCTAGGTGGGCAGAAGCTGAGGTGAGTGACAGGAGCTCACTCCGCCATACAGCACTAGGACCTGAATCACTGGAGCAGAGACTCTCCAATGTCATTCAGCTACTGTGCCACCACGCCTCTAGTAGGATGATGAAACAAATAAAAAAGAGAAAAGAGAAAATCCTAGTGTGATATACCTTATTTATTTTGCACTGCTGCTCTTGGAACTTCCTTCCCAAATCTAATTGTTACTATCAACCAAATAATAATCTTGTCTATTATGCACATTTTGATTCTATAAGAAACTCAACCAATCTTTGTCGTGAGAAAAAAACAGTGTTATACTTCTGTACTAAACGTTTGGTGAGTAAGTGGTCCAGCTTTTAAGGAGATCAGATTGTAAAGTGGGTGAGGATATACCACATAGGCAGGCAAGGCTAGGTTGGGGGGATCTTTAAAAAAAAGTGATTGTCATATGCCTACTGTACAATTTCCATCTGTTTTCTACCCATGGTGTGCGAAAAATAGAAATAGGAAAAATGCTTGAGGGCTACAAAGAGGGAGAAGCTATAGATTTTCTATTCCTACCAAATGCATCTGCTGATTTTTTTTTACAAACAATAAGCTTGCTCACAATAATTTAATGCTGATAGCATGAGCAGTGGAGAAAAACCTTCTTCATGTTGGCATTGGGTACAGAAATGCAGGGCTGACAAAATGCCATATGACTTGATCAAAGTTCACCCGAGGAATAGTCTGGGAAAATTCGCACCTTCTCTGACCGTGGCTTATATGTTCTAAGGAAATCCAGATCCTTCTTCAAGGGTGGAGAAATTTTCTTGTATATTTTTTCAGCAAGGCTGGACAAAGTTGGAACATTTAATGAAGAACTTAAAGTTCTTTGATATCCTGAGTATTTCTTTTTGTGATTGAGGCCATGGCCTCTTTGAAGTTACAGATACAATTTATTACTTATGAAAAGTCAAAGAATCAGCTTTGGCCCAAGCTGCTTTGGAAAATTTATGCTAAAATATTGCTTGAGGTTTTATTTCCAACATTGACAAGTATTAGTATTTCTGGAACAGCTAAAACGTGAAAAATGTATTCCTAAAAGTTCAAATTAACGTTTTCTGCAACAAACAACAAGAATGCTACAATGATACATTTTATCTCCTGGCCAAGTGGAAATGAGCAATGAATTATTTCTTTCCTCTTTTAAAGCATATGTTTTATAAGAGTTGGATGCCAATGGAAGGGATTGACTAACTGTTAACTGTTCTAAAGTAGAGTAGAAATAAATGTAGCCAAAAACCCGTCCGAAACAGCTTATAACATTTTCAATTAAATTATTCTAAGTAATAAATGTAAATGAACTGAAAGATTTGTGGTAAAGGCTGTCTAAGTGGCAAATTGATATTTAATACTAAAGCTTTAAATTCCCTAGTAAGGATGAAGATTTAGGAAACAAATAAGCCTAATTTTGCCAATATGTGAAGATATGCCACCATGCAAAGCAGTGAAGTCAAAGCACGGGTGGAGATTTGATGGTTCTCTAGATGTTGCTGAACAATAGCTCCAAGCATATCTTCCCATTGGCCATGCTGGCTGAGGCATGCTGAATAGCAGTTTAGCAACAACTGGAAGGCCTTATGTTTCCCATCCTTTCATTAAAAGAACTGGCAATATGAGCTGCTTTCATTGCCTTGTCATTTTTTTTGAGCTCTAACCTTGATATCCACTTTTACATACATTGAGATAGAACAACTTCTAGAATCTGTCCAGGGCTTCTATAGCATGTAAGGCTTGAGATCATTACTGGCTTATTTATTTCAGTGACATCGCTTGAGTTCCATGCAAAACATTGACCATTGAATACTTTTGCTTATTTTCCAGCTGAGGCAAAAAGCCAGCTTCTTTTCTTCTGTCTGAACATAACATCATATGGAACTTGAGTGCTGACATAAATTCAAGATTATGAGAACAGAAGAACAAAAGTTTTGAATCAAGTTTGTGGCAATGAAACAGAGGTTTTTTGTTTCAGTAGAATATGACTGAAAACATTTAGACTGATATAATTGATGGGAGTAACCACCAAAGTATGTCATCTTAAGCTTAATCAATAAAAACTAATCAAGAAGAAATCTGAGCTAAAACTAGCAAATGTTTTTATTATTTTTAATAAGAAAAACTTGTAAATAAAATTTTTCAGCAATTCAGTAAATCAAGGAAATTCCATATGCCATCAAGGACTAGGAAGAAAAAGAAAGGAATTCAGTAATTTAGAAATACTAGATGGAATTTGAATTTGAGGAATGAACACCATTGGCTGCATTATTATTAACATCTCTTTGTGCATTAATTTTTTAGCAGTGTCTATAGTTTCTAATATTTTAATAAGCATAATATTTTTTCTGTACTATTGTTTTTTAACTTTTGTTTAAACAAAAATGGTTCAAACTTATTTTTTAACTTCGTTGTAGACCCCTCATTGTACTTTGTGCCACTTTCGTAAGATGTGTGAGAAAGAAGAAAGAAAGAAAGAAAGAAAGAAAGAAAGAAAGAAAGAAAGAAAGAAAGAAAGAAAGAAAGAAAGAAAGAAAGAAAGAAAGAAAGAAAGAAAGAAAGAAAGAAAGTTCTATTAACACAAGTCTCAATGGTCCTCAGACATTATAGTGGCTACAACTCTATTATTGTAATTTTATCTGTTTGAATGAATTATTATTTCTTTAATTAATTAATATCAGTGCTCTCTCAGTCTCCTATTATACCATGATGCTTCTTATCCGTTCAAGTCAGCAAACATTTAAATAAACAATGGGAGTACAGTCGCTCACCATTTTTATTTTGTAAAAATGTTTATGTAAGCACTATGTAATGTAGAATAAACATAACTCTTCTTGCTTTCCAGCATGTGAATTCCCTCCGAATAATGGTTTTTAAGCAACAAAAAATATAATAAGAAATAACGGGTCGTTGGTACTCTCTGAGCTTGATTGTTTTCTTGCAGATGTTTCATTATCCAAACTAGGAAATGTCATCAGTTACTTTGATGTGCTACTTCGGGTAATGAAATTTCTGCAAGAAAACAACCAAGCTCAGAGAGCACCAAGGATCCCTCACTTCAGCCCTGAATTACAAATATTCTCCTTTATTGGTACAGTAAGAAAGTCAAGTGGGACATGGACACTGATCAACACTAAAGGATGTATTTGCAGGCACATTGATGCTGATAGGCATCCCACTGCCTCTTCCTATATTAAATTAAATATATTTCTATAAGTCCCAAAATCATCACAATCTGATACTGCTTTCATTATTATCATAATCATCTCCTCCTCCTCTTCTGACATGTTTTTAAACTTCTAAACTAGAGAATTGGTACAACAGATTCTTCGTTGGAGAAAGGATTGTACCACCCCAGGTGTCTGCTGGTTCTTTATTTATAATCTGAATGGTAGATCAGTGGCAACAGGGAGTGACTGTATGCCATTTGTCATAATGATCTATGTTCTAAAGCTGCCAACAAAGGCATCAGAATATAAGATCCAAGGAAGAAGACATAATGCAGAACATATACATTACAGGTTGAAATGTTAATAAACACAATAGGCACAGTAGAAACAAATTCATAGCAAGTGATATAATAAATTATTTTACACTGGCTTCCTAGAGGTGGCAAACAAGCTCAACACTATGAATATTAACAGAAAGCTGATTTGGTTACAAAACAGGGAAGGCCTGTCAAGTGAGCTGAATGCTTCTGAACTCCAGAAATCCTCTGTAAAGGAAAAGTTGTTTGATTACTTCTGTACTGTTATAGGCAAGACCCTGTAAAGAATGATCCACAAAGACACAGAAAAACTAAATATCCAGCATCTTACTGATTACTTGATTAGGATTACAAGCTGTTGGCCACCTAGACAATAAAGTACACATGATATCAAAGGACGAACACTAAGAATCATTAACATCACTCACTATTGCTTGTTGGGAAATGTAACTGAATAACCTTGGAGGAGATTGAAGAATTTTTCATACTATATGCCATCAAGACAGTTAAATTGCTATGGCTCCAAACAGTAACAACCTCACTCACTTTAGATAAACTAACTATGTCTGGCCTAACCATTCTATTTCTATTTTTCCCTCATTAATTTTCAGAGCAATGATTTGGCCCTGGAATTCTGCTGTCTAGCAAGGAATTTTAGTAGCATCACAAATATGTCCAAATTAATGATCCTCATTAGAAACAAGCAATCATTCACAAAATTTAGGGCAAATGCACAAAAATGAGAAAAAATTGTCTGAAGTCTTCAGCTAGAATGTAGTTATATATAAAATATATATCTCTTTGTGAGTGGGTGTGTATGTGTGTTTAATTCTTTAATTTGGTTAGAGTCTAACTTGATAATAAATTCTAACATTTAATTGGTTCAGATCTTTGGAAGGAGTGAAGGATAAGATTATCCTTATTTTGCTGAAAATATACACCCAGTTCTTTGGTAGAAACCACAAAAGATAAACTATTTAAAGTTTCAGGATTCATGTGACTTAAACAGGTCTTGGAAAACAGAATTCTGCCACAAAATATAAGAGAACAATACATCTATAATAAGCATCAACATGTTGGATTCAAATACACACACTGATTCAGAGGATTTTAAAGATTAATATACCAGATTTTTTAGTTTGGATTGATGACTAAACAGTTTGAAAAAAAAGTCATGGAACTTTGTTTTCACATATGATAACTCCAGCAAGATTATTGTATGCACAAAGATGGAAAGATTTGGTCCTACCCACCATGAAGGAATGGTTGGTGAAGATGATGGAATGTGCTGAAGTGGCTAAATCGACTTTTTTGATCAGAGAAAACATCTATCTGAAAACTGACTAGAAATCCCTAATGGGCTTTTTGTATAAAACAGAAAAAAATGAACTTATGATTTATGGTTTGATGATTACACAGGATAGATTATAGAAAGAAGAGAGTTATGCTGTAACATTGAGCAAGAGTTAACTTTATAATTATAGTTATAACTGCTGTTATAACTGCTACTTCTTTGTATCTTTTTTCTTTTCTATTTTTCTTTTCCTTTAGTTTTTCTTTTTTGTACTTTTAGCTTTGTCTTTGATTTATTTCTCTTTTCCTTTTATTACTTTAAATTTGTTTGTATTAGTTTTTATCTTCCTTTTTAGATAGATAGATAGATAGATAGACAGACAGACAGACAGACAGACAGACAGACAGACAGACAGACAGTATTTTGGCTTTCACTAAATTCTATTGCTTTGAATACCAGCTGAGAACTCTTCTTCTTTTCAAGAATTGGCAGCTATAAATTGGCATTGTTCATGTATTAAATGCCTTGCGGCCAACACTTGCGTTGTATGTGAAGGTGAAAAAAATATTTTCCATTCCATTAAATGAATTTAGCTGAAAAGAATTAATCTAATAGTTCTGTATCAAACCTTAACATTTCAGAAACAATGCAGATGAAACATTCCATTATGGCATTTTTAAGCATATATAAAATGTGTTGTTTTGTTTAGACATTTATTTTAAATATATTTTGTTTTGACTTGCTGCAAAAAATGTTTTGACTCATTGGCTTAAAATAATACATGCTTTGGGAATATCTTCAGCTAATAATTATTTCAATGCACACCATTATCAGTGTATCATCAAAGCTTTTGAGGAGAAGGGAAATCTTATTCAACCTAAGGCTTAAAGACTGATGCCCAAACTAGGCTTAACTAATAGAAGAAACATGAGACTTCTTAATGCCTAACACTGGTTATGAGAGTAACTGTTGACTTACAATTCTGGAGAATTAAGTAACACACTCATTTTGCTTTTTAGGTGAGTTTTTACATTTTCACAAAGTAAAAATAAAAATCTCTTGAAGCACATGTGACACCAATATAGAGCTCTCTGTTGGCTAAGCAAGGAATGGTTGCATATAACTTGCTTCTCTTGTCTCACCACCATAAAGGTTAGCTGTAATTTTAGTGCAGGTTGCCCAAGAGAAGCAGATTCCTAAGCACTACCTTCTACAATTGTATGGAATAGTCTATGTCTGTGATTACACTGTTGTAATTTTTCCTGTGTACAAATCAAATCAAAGGCAGGTATTCATATTTCTAAATCAGGAATTCACATTTTTGAACCAATTGCATGTAGATGTTCAGTGGCATAGTTGAAAAAGTATGCAGAGTTATTATAGCCTCTACATATGATTTAATTTAATTTTGCCTGAAATTAAATCCCTTTGTGTATTTTCCTTTGTATTATTTTAATCATCAGTTTTGGCAGTTACGTCTTGAAAGGATCTACATCAAAAGTTTTTCGGGTTGCGCTATGTCCCTTTCTATTTTGCAGACTCCATTTATCAAGAAACTAATAAACCCACAAATAAATGATATTGTGAGACATTGTGTAATATAGATGGTTCAATTTGTGTACCACCCAAGAATATCCATTTCTGTATTTTATTTTAACAATCAAATGAAATATCAAATCTTACATGTGTTGATTTTAATTATTGTCTGGAAAACAACTGCACTAACTTCAAACCCAATTAACATGAACAATTCATTAATCCCAAACATAGCAAATAGAAAATTATCTTTTAATGCCTACTATAACTGAGCAGTATACCAATTGATGCAATATGGCTTGTACAAACAAAGCCATTTATAAAACGTGGTCTTAACATGAAAAAAATACCCTGCATTTCCATGTGGATTAATAATAGCCCATTTACTTGCTAAAAAAGGACCTTATATCAATCCTGTGAACAAAATCACCTTTGCCCTTGAAGATGAATCATGCACAAATGAATCATGTGCAAATCATTTCAGTTCTGATTCAAGAAGGTTTTGCTCCCTTTAAGCTAAGATATATTTTGTTCTAGCAATTTATGAAGTTCATGATGGACTGGATTGTAAAAGAAAGCTAGCTGAACATTGTACATGTGTTCTAGCCACCAAGCATTCTATTTATATTGCAGACAACTTAAATATAAACTTTAAAAGGCACTTCTGTGATGCATAGTCATTAGAATCACATATATATTAGCATATCATTGGGGGGAGTGAAGTTGCTAACCTATCTATCTATCTATCTATCTATCTATCTATCTATCTATCTATCTATCTATCTATCTATCTATCTATCTATCTATCTATCTATCTATCTATCTATCTATCTATCTATCTATCTATCTATCTATCTATCTCTATACCTATACCTATACCTATCTATCTATCTATCTATCTATCTATCTATCTATCTATCTATCTATCTATCTATCTATCTATCTATCTATCTATCTATCTATCTATCTATCTATCTATCTATCTATCTATCTATCTATATCTATATCTATATCTATATCTATATCTATATCTATATCTATAGATGATATAGATATAGATATAGATATAACCTCTATCTGATCTATCATGGAGAAACCCTAAAAGGAGTAGCTATTTTCAGTTACCTGTCTGAGGCTTCAAGCTGAGCAATGGCAAGGGAAGAATTAATAAGTACTTTACCTGAGCTAAAGTAGTTCATATTATATAATAGCCAGTTATCCCGTTTGATCTAGTGGTTAAGGCACCAGGCTAGAAACCAGGAGACTGTGAATTCTAGTCCCACATTAGGAATGAAAGCCAGCTGGGTGACTTTGGACAATCACTCTGTCTCAGCCCAATCCTCCTCACAGGGTTGTTGTTGTTGTGTGGAAAACAGGAAGAAGAAGAAATATTAGGTATGTTCACTATTTTGCATTATTTATAGAAAAAAAGAGATAATCATGGAATAAATATTAAATAACTAAATAACTATTTAGCAGTTATTCTTAGTGGAACATTTCTGTCTTTATATTCCACAGTAATTTTTTGGTAAGCCTTACTTTATGGATGGCAAGAATGTATTTGTAATATATAAAGGACAAGTGATTTTACAAAACAAATGTAGAATGATGGAATACAATACACTGGGAGATACTTAGTTTAAACAAGTTCAGACTATCAAATATTATCAGATTATACCCACAGCTATGAATTAGGGACATTAATTTCGTGACCCAGAGTTCCTTATTTTGACTGCAGATTGTCAGTGTGCAGAATATGATATACTGGCTTTGAGAAGAAGAAGAAGAAGAAGAAGAAGAAGAAGAAGAAGAAGAAGAAGAAGAAGAAGAAGAAGAAGAAGAAGAAGAAGAAGAAGAAGAAGAAGAAGAAGAAGAAGAAGAAGAAGAAGAAGAAGGAAGAAGAAGAAGAAGAAGAGGAGGAGGAGGAGGAAGAGGAGGAGGAGGAGGAAGAAGGAAGAACAAGAAGGAAGAAGAAGAAGGAAGAAGAAGAAGAAGAAGAAGAAGAAGAAGAAGAAGAAGAAGAAGAAGAAGAAGAAGAAGAAGAAGAAGAAGAAGAAGAAGAAGAGGAGGAGGAGGAGGAAGAGGAGGAGGAGGAGGAAGAAGGAAGAACAAGAAGAAGAAGAAGAAGAAGGAAGAAGAAGAAGAAGAAGAAGAAGAAGAAGAAGAAGAAGAAGAAGCAGAAGAAGCAGCAGCAGCAGCAGCAGCAGCAGCAGCAGCAGCAGCAGCAGCAGCAGCAGCAGCAGCAGCAGCAGCTGCTTTTATGGAGGAAATATTTAGAACGAGACTTTTTCCCCAGGTGTAAAATCACTCAGTCATTCCCTCATTCAGTCACTCCCTCAAGCACTTCCTCTTAATTGTTTTTAAGATGTGATGAAGAATGCCAATATCTCAAGAGATATAGCCTATTTTGTTTGAAACGTCATGAGATTTTATACAGAATCTCAAAAGATTCTGAAAATTTGAAGGAGGGGGTATCCCAGGCTATTATTCAGGAATAATACTGGATATATTGTTGTCCAGTGAACCAAGATTTACCTTTCCTAAAATAAGAAAAACCTATTTAAAAATAAATTGATAGTGCCGTAATATGAATGTTCAAGACTATTTTTGCTTCATGCCCTTTATGCTTCAGGATGTAGGTTGTAATTCATTCATCTTCTTTTTCCTACCTTATTAAACTTGCTGCCATCATATTTATCATGGGAGGTTTATCATCCACTAGAGAAATAAGATCTTAAAATGAAGTTACTATTCACAATGCCTATTTTGTTGTTCTGGAGATCTAATTGTGATGAATCAGGACAACTCCACCTGTACCAAGTTTAGGTCCTGGCCTGTACACTAGTATTATCATTTTTGCCTTCCCCTTATAGGTGAGTGGCAGTGGTATACAATATTGTATTTCAGAAATACAAACATATGAAGAACGTCCTACACATGTGTCAGCCAAGGTCACTGAAAATGTTTTTGATGATGGGTTGGGAATGTCAAGGTACTGCAATATATATTAAAGATTAAAGTCAACAATGATTCCAACTGTCATGAAAATAAAATGACTGTTTATTAATATTATAGAGTGGTTCTCTGTTAAGTTAAAACACATACATGCTGCTTTCATAGATAATATCAGCCAAAAAAGAAAAAGTCAGTCGATCTTGCAGAGAAGCAATGTAACCCTGAATTATTTAGCCAATTCCTATTTGCTTTTTCCATTTCATCTGCCAGTATTGAAAGGAATGGAGAAAGCATAAAACCTGGACTAGCCTAATAGATAAATTATATCTCAAGTCAGGCTTAAAATCAACAAACCATAGTTCCAAATTGTGGCATCTTTGAAAAAAAAACACTATCAAAAACAAAAGGTTTCTTTCATGGAATTAATTTGCATATCCTAACAAACTCATTATAACTTTGTATTATGTTTTAATTCTGCCATACACACATTCCATCCACAAATCCAGATACAAACCAATAATCTCAGATTCTGGAAATTTATTGAATTTCTAGGTGGATTTTTTTTGCAGCATGAAAAGTCTCATTAGAACCACAGAAATTGTGCACAGCAACTGGAACAATTATAAAGTTGTTAAGGATTTAAATGTAACAAGTGCTTTTCAAGTTACAAAAAATGAATGTCATGCTGTGCACAAAATTCTTTACTATTATTAGCTGTAGTGAGATAATGCAACACTGTCACTGAAATGCGTATGACTGAGATTTCTGAAGGATTGGATAACATTGCCTTTTTCTTTTTAATTTAATTTACTACTGAAAAATCAGTGGGAAGTAGCATTTAAAATGTTTTCCTAACCTTTAAAAAATTGTAAATCACTGGTGATATATAAGCTCTCCTCCAGATGTCTTGGGATTACCCTTCAAATGGCTGGCTAGGAATTCTGGGAATTGGAGTCCAAAATTATATAGAGGGTATCAGATCTGGGAAAACTCTTAGATATGTATAAATATAGGAATAGATTTTTAACAAAGAATAGTTACGTTACACATCCAAAGCATCATGTTCCTTCTGCAGGTGAACAGAACTTTAGGCAGTGTTAAACAACATTCGTTTCTTCACCTAATACTTTCACATATGATAGTCAAGCAAAATCCTTTATGAATTACTTTAAATTGAATATTGTACAACATTGCACAATTGTAATTCAAAAATATTAATAGCCTGATTCTTTAGTCAACTATAATCTAAGAGCTACAATATTGGGACTAGAAAGAATCCAGTTCAAATTTTCACTGAACTATGAAACTCACAATAAGATTGATGAAACCATGTGAATAGATGGCATGGAAGACTATCGTGTGATACAGCCAAAGAATCAGTTGATTTGAAAAGCACACATGTACTCTCGTCAATTGACCTATAAAAGCATTATAAGGGTGAATTGTGAGTTTGAGCAAAGTGCAGAAATTTCTGAGAGGGAATTGTTGCTGTAACATTAGTATTTCGGCAAAGAAGAAATTAGATTAAGTTTCTAATTATCTAAATAAGAAGGACCTATTATTTCATTCTAAAGCACTTTCATTGCACAACTAGCAAGTTAAGAAAGTAAAGCCACAATCAAAGAATTCTTCCAGACAAGTATCACTGAAGAAGAAATTAATTTAGGAAAGCAAACCTTACTAAAAGCAATAAACCATCCATTTTACCTGGGGGAATAATCCTTACTACAAACATTCAGACTCTTCTCCCCCCCCCCGCAAATCTTACTCATTTAATTCTCTGCTGATGAAAAATATGATCAGAATACATTCATGTCTAGATTATAAAGGTATATAGCTTGTTTCAGTACAGTATAATGATTTAGAATTCCATGCTCATGTCAAACATACTTTCTCATCTGCTGTTGCTGCAAGGAGATCCAGAAGCATTTAATTCTGTTAATTAAGCAGAATTTATCATTTAATCTGAATCTTCAGATAAACCCTAACCTTAATTATGGTTTAAGAAAACAAGCCAGCTTCATACACCAACTTGAAGCTAGTTCCTTCAAAACACACAGATTCACAATTTGTTTTCTAGTTTTGAACAAAAATAAATTGCAGTCATTTAAAAACAGTCATGAAAACATGTGATCCTCTTGAAGCTATTCTAAAAGTCAATGAGCCCATCACTCACTGTTTTCCTAAACCATAGTTTAGGTCTTGACATATATAAATAAAACCCTGGAAAAGCCAAATCATTTTTTTCAGTCAAGCTGAAAGGATTTTTTGCTTACAACAATTAATTATACTAACATGAACCAAAGATTTGAATAACTACTGAGCAAAAGTAATGATCATGTTCTTTTGAAAATTATTGCATACTTCCTTTATTACTTTACTGATACTTTACTTTCCACCTGGCAGTAGCAGTCATATTCTGGTGTTCAGAACCTTATACAAGAACACAAGAGAGTACATAACAAATAAAAAATCTGCAATTTTGCTATGGATTTGGTTGTGGCAACATCCTTCCACTTTCAGCTAAGAGTTCATATGGCACAATGAAATAAAACAAAATAGTAACTTTTCTTGAATGAATTCTTACAAAAAAACTGAGAATGATCAAATGCATCCTATTATGATATCTGGAGAACAAGACAGATAAGAAAGGTTTTGAAAAGAGATTTCCTTAAGGCTGATGTTTTAAATACAAGACACTAAGATTTTGTTTCTTAGTGTATAATGTCTAGAAGCATAAGAATAAGAAAATACCCTTCCTCTTGAACAACTGAAGGTGCTCATCTTTGATCCATTCCATCTACTCATTAAATCCATCTTCCAAGTTAAAGTACCTCCAGAGAAGAAGAAAAAATGCAATTTATAGGAAGGGTGAAAGTTACCAGCATTTGCAGAAAAAACTAAAACCCTTAGCTTGTACATGTGGAAGAATTTTTATTAAGCCAAAATTTAACTTTTAGAACAGTCATATATTCTTAGAAATTACTAAAGTCATACATACTTACCACTGTTCTTTCGTTTTGTTGTAGCTGGATGCATCACCATTGCACATTTGATTGATAACTATGTATTGTAGATAAATAATAAAAACTGCATCTGATTTTGTAACACATCTCTTAAATACTAAGATATATTAACAATGTTGTAGCTCAATTTACTTTTACCTGATTATCTAATATTTGATTGAACTTGTGATTTGTTTCACTAGGAAAGAAGATTAATTTGCAGGAGAATTAGTACTATGTTGAAAAGCTGAAATTATGATTTTTTTAAATTCCTAATTTATTTAACTTTCATTTTTTATACATGCAGTTATTCTGTTTTAAGTACATTTTGTGAACTGTTTTTTTCTGAAGTAATGGTTGACACATTTTCAAAAGTATTTTGTTAAAAAAAACTTGCACAATAAATGGAATTTCACAGTAGAATATTATTTTAATCTGAACTCTTCAGACAGTGCATTCCTTAAATTACAACTACTTAACTATGGTAAATGGGTGAGTGGGCGGCATTAATAACTATAATTTGATAAATGATATTTGCAAAGGACTTCTAAAATACTAGTTGAGTGCAAAACATACAAGGTTTTCTTGATCCAAAAATTACATGCAACATTTGTTTTTCAACAAAGGGATCAGATTTTCTCCATCCAAGTTTCTTAAAAAAACACAAGACTTAGCAAAATGTTCTCTACTTTAATAGCAATTTCAAAGATATCAGACATGTATGTAACTTCTTGTTAGATTTTTTTCCTGCTATTACTATTGAGATATAGTTTCAGATACTTATTAAAAATGTTTACATGATTGAAAACTGGCTAAAGTAATAGTAATTTTGTGACAACCCGCATTTAATTTTAAGATTATGTTTTTGTATTTAAACAAACCAAATATTAATATTCAATGTGCATAAATGCAATGTTTATGTTAACGTGTGTGTGTGTGTGTGTGTGTATCAAGCTATGAAGCACCACAATTAACAGTGACTTTTTGTACTGCACTAATTCCTGACTGCTTGCATTTCAGAACTTTGTGCAGGCATTCCTGGATTAAGATTTGCATTCCTTTTAAAAGTGGACTTTGTGGTTAAATGCCACGGGACAAATTGATTGAGTGCATTGGCATAAAAACACCATTGAATATATTCTTGTGAACAGAAGGCAGAGTTGTATATTTTAAAAACTGTTTCCAATATCTTTTCCTTTTAATGTCTCTGATTTTATGCCAGCATTTTTAATATTGAGTCTGTCATTTATAAACATAACAGTCTTCTGGTTAGCAGAATATCATAAAGTGCAAGAAAGAGAGGATAAGATCCAAGGGGTAATATGTATAACATTCTTGTTTTTCAAAAGTCATATACTGCTTTTTGAACACAGGCTCAAGATGTTCAGTTCAACAAACTTTATCCCACTGTCAAAACTCTATCTAATTAGTGTGCTTTGAGTGAGACATCAGAACAATCCTTCTGTCTTGCAAAGCAATAAAATGCAGAAAGTTGTGCTTTCCCAAACTTATAATGAAAATTTCAAAAAACAATTAGTAAGGCCTTTCTGATGTGAAGAGGAAAAATATTAATGTCCCTTATGGTACATATGTTTCATGACTTTTTCTAGGTGTACTCTTGCTCTTATTAAACTATAAGCAAAATTGAAAATCTTAAATAACAATTTCACGATTCCTCCCCTCCTTTTTTTTTTCTTACTACTGAAAGGAAAAACAGTTTTTTGTAGCCACAGATGTTACATATTTTCCAGTAAATTAAGCAATCCTCTTTCATTGTTAAAACAACAGCTTGCTACTTGCCATTGAAAAAGACCCGTCAACTGAACAGTACCTCAAAAAGTAGCAGCAGATCAGGACGGCTGCTTGGGCACTCGTGGCATGTAATTGAAGGATTTGAGAGAGTAACTAAGAGAGAGAGAGCCAGAGATTTCTTACCTTGAGCATGCAAGATCCAGAGAGAAGAGATCAGTAGAAAAGGAAGAAAGTGCTCTGATCAGCTGCCGGTAGCATGCCGTTGACTTTTATGGTCAGGAGGGAGGAGCTGCTGTTCATTGTTGGTGAGTAGGCAGACAGTAGCCAGAGGCCACTAGGACAAGCAGATGCTGCTGTCTTTCAGGACATGGCAGTGGAAAATACATGAATGCAAGGGAAAAAACAGGACCCTACTTTGGTTCAGATTCTCCAGGATATTATGAGAGTTGGATTCAGTTGTTGTTTTGAAATGAGGACAGTGTATAGTTACAATGATATCAAGTCTCCATTCTTTGGGTTGCAGGGCAATATGAGGTGGAAAATAATTAGGGATGCTCAAAGCAGGTTGTTTTTATCAGAGGATCTTTATTATAGTCTCTGACTTACCAGACACAATACTGGCTGTGTTTGCATGTAACACTAAATCATAATGGTGGCTTTGGCTTAGTATAAAGTATAGCCCCTGGCAGCTGTGATTTGTGAACCATGATTCATAACTCAGATGACTGAGAACCAAGCCACTATGGTTTGTTCAATGAAATGCAACCAAAGAAAGCTAAAATGATAAAACGACTCAAACATATTCCTTGCCAGATAAGCTAGAATATTTTTCAATAGTTTGTAAAAAGGAGACTGAGGACGTAATAGAATTATGCCTGGCATGGAGAAATTAGGGAGATTTCTCCCTTTCTCAAATTACTTGTTCCAAGGCTGATGAATGAAGCTAACTGGGAGGAGATTTAAAGCTGACACACACCCCCTAACCCTTCACACAGAATTAACCTGTGTGAACCTTCACAGAGAATAATGTGGCTCATTGTGACAAGATTCATT
The DNA here is from genome assembly GCA_023970755.1 of Azemiops feae. NCBI lineage: Eukaryota > Metazoa > Chordata > Lepidosauria > Squamata > Viperidae > Azemiops > Azemiops feae. The sequence continues at coordinate 1,220,173 of JALGBA010000099.1, forward strand.
ACCATGTTACCATCATTTTGAGTTGGTTTAAAAGGGGAGTAGTTAAATTCTTGGAGAACATGTCTTATAGGGTATTGAAAACTAGATGTTATCACTCAGCTGAGCAAGTCTTCAGATAACAGTTTCTAAGGAACACTGTTTTCAGAAGGGTGTGTCTTTTTTTGCCTACATGTGAATTTCCTAGAGACTGGTTGAGCACTTTAGAAACGAAGTGCTGAACTGATGTGGATCACAATGTTTGTGGAGGTGGGTGGGGGAGTGAGGCACAGAATGATAAAAACCACCTTGCCCATTGTAACATAAGCCCTAGCCCTTTAATTATGACAAATATGAAAGGAGTAGAACTTGCAGCACAACAACTTGATGGTGCTTTTGACAAAAGGAGCAATGTCTGGAGGACAGTCAACAAAATAGTTGTTACCTGATCCAGCAGAATCCTTACATCATAATCTATATAACGCATGGCTTCTGGGTTGTGTGGGCCCAGTTTCTCATCACCTATGCCTTTAATGATGGTTTTTGCTGCAAAAATTATTCTAGCTTCTTCCTAAGTTCATCCTTTCCTTTCTCCTTCTCTTTCCTAGTCTCCATAAGGTTAATCTTTTTTTAGATTAATTACAGTGTAAGACCTTCTTAATCTTTTTTTTTTTTTTAAATATATTTTATTAGATTTTATAGGGGTACAGGGATAACATTAAGGTGCTTAGGAACCACCATGGAGGTGGGTATATTAAACATCCAAAAAAAGAAAGACAATCACAAATATCTAACTCAACTCAAGTCTTTTAAACTTCCCTCTCTAATTCCCTCATTTAATTTTACATATTCAAATTAATAAATTCTATATAAGTTTCAAACGGTCCTATCAAATATCAGTTACATTTCAATTCTAAAAATCCAAATCCTGTTTTTAAGCTTTACTAACTTACAATTACTATATTTCAATTAGCCTTAAATAGACATATTATTAACACTTCGGGTGCCCTTTTTTTTTTTACATAATTATATCTGGTATATTGTTCTTACAACAACATTCCCATATCTTCTTCATTGATACCATTTTTTTCTCTTATCACCCATCCCTCTTATTCTCCTTTTATTTCCAAATAATTCTCTTAAAATAAAAATATCAGGCCAACAAATAAATTTCTATCTAATTTAAATATATATTCTATCAATGCCTCTATATCTATAAAAATCTTTTTAAACCAGTAGATAAAGTTTACTTCTCCAATACATATCATATCTAAAACAGAGTAATATTACAAAGGGTATCCTCTTAAAAATTTCACGTGTTCCATTAGTGGTTAAGTCAGTCAAGAAATCAAAGCCTTTTTAATCCCATTAAATAAGACTTTAAAATACATTTTTAAATCTAACTCTGGGCTTCTTTCTATGCCATAGTGGTTTCCATAGTAAGGTTCCTACATAATCAAACCACAGTATTAAAAGATCCATATTCTTTAACGCTTCAAATTGGTCAAAGTTCTCTTTCCTTTCTTCTAATAACCTTTGGATGGTAAAAGCTGTTTTATTCCATGTTATATTTGCCAATTGTTTATCCACCTTTTCTCGATTTTCAATAAGTTGTATCTGAGTGTCAGTCTCTGTTGGTGTTGGTATTGATGCTTCAGACATCTCTGTTGAAGTTGTTGTATAGTCATCAGACTTCTCGATAGGTTGTGTTGGAAGTTGAATAAAATTAGTTTGTTTTGTGGTTTCCACAGTTTCTCTCAGTGTAGGGAAAAGGGATTGAAAATAGGAGCTCACATCCTCTGCAGCTTCTAAAATTGTTTCCAATATAAGTTCATAGTCCAGTTGTATATTAAGTTCCATATCGATAGTAATAAGGCTTTTTAATCTTTAATCTTTAAAGAAGGCTCTACTTCATAAGAATCAAGCAAGCATTCACCTTCAATTTTCAATAGGCCAGCTGCATCGTTATCTTGTAGTTATCACTCTTTCAGGGTCATAGCCATTCCCAGCCATAAAGAAATGTAATTGCAGTACCACTTTTCGACACAAGATGTCCTCAGCAAACCAAAAAATCCTTTTTTCCTTTCCAAATAATAGATTTTTTATTTTTCGTGTTAAAAAAAGATGAAGAAAGGGTTCAAGATAATAAATGCGTAGTTGTAACAATAATAGTCAACAATAAAATGTTTTCAGGTCCCCTCAGTATTCCAAAATTTAAATAGTCCATCGAAATTAACTGGTTTTTATTTATATATATTTTTTTCCAACGCTTCCGGTTCCGGATCGCGACACCAGCAGTCGCACGGAGAGATCTCTCTCTCCCACCGGCTGCTTTCCCTCCGCCGGTAGACCCTTAATCGGGTCGAAAGTCGCCCCGTAGAGGCGACCACCGTTAGAGGAGGCTCCTGCTCGACTGGGGAAGAGCGACGGCTCTCCCCAGTTCGAGCTTTCTCCTTAGGGCCGCCGGAGGAAAAGATCGCCCAATAAAATGGACGATCACTTCGTCGCACCAGCTGAAAGCCAGAAGAACATCTAAGCGAAAGAACCCCCGTGGAGAATCCGGGTGAGACCTTTCCTACCCCCTTTTTTTTTCCCTAACTACTTTCCTGTTAAAAGCTTTCTTTGAACTATTTCCCTGTCGTGAGGAAGCAGCGTTTGGGCAATGGGGAAAAACAGCGTTGGAGACCTTCTTAATCTTGTAAGGCCCAAACAGTAGATAAAAGTTGGCTTGTTTTCACTAGTCATAGGCAATCACAATTTATTTAAATTCAGGCAACAGGAAAACTGATTAATCACAAATCAAAAGGAGTACTTTTCAAAGTACTCCTTGTGGCATACAAAAGGAGAATAGGATGGAATTATATTGGAGGAAGAGAAAGAAAACATAAAAATTAAATTGATTCTGTTAATTTTAAACTATAGCTAAGCATTTTCCAGACCAGCTGGAAACTTGCAAGTCTCCTTACCATATTATCCTTATTATTGGTTATATTTGTAATGTGAAATAACATCTATTATATGGAGAACTTAACAGATGTCAAAATGGGTAAGTGATCTACTCGGAAAGAAGCCTTGGAAGAAATCCTAGGAGAGATGCTGCCAACTCAGGTGCACAGCAAAGGTGTCCAGCAGTATCCTATGCCAGAACTTTCTTCAGTGCAGACACTGAAGTTTAACATCTTCTATCCTTAACATTTTCAATGAAAGGATTTGTCACAACTGGTCTAGGAATGTTTTTCTGTTTGTGTCCTTGGAGATTTCTTAAATGACTACACTAAATAGTTTTCATACTATCTACAGATTATCTAATACAATCTTTTTGAACTGATGAGAACATGTGGATTGTGAAGAATGAACTAAGGGCACTCTTGCAAAATGGCAGCTTAGGGGGTTGCCCATTCATAAACTGGCTGCCATGTAGGAAATACCAGTTCCAAAGCAGCAATTTATCAGAATGCTTTCTGCCACAAATTCTAACCCTCTTTCCTCTACAATTATCGCCTCTACTGTGTCTATCCTTTATCCTTTTCACAGCCACAGCCACTTGTTACTTTTGTGTTCTAAGAAAATGTATTAGAAAAATAGTGACCAAAAATACTGGTGGGGAGGCGGAGAAAGAAAAGGGGGGGAAAGGAAAAAGTATTTTTATTTCCAAAGATGCTTCTGAGTGTTTTGTTATTTTCTTTATTTTATTATAGATGCTTATTAAAATTAGAAATGCAATGTGCACTTAATGGAGAGGTTTAATCCTTCTCTCTCCTGCTGTGGCCAGAAACAATTAAGCCATACCTAAATAATTAATGCAGCTCTGATAAAAAAAAATGTCTCTACATCTCTAACTGCAGAATGATATAATAAAGCACAGGCATTGGACATTTTTCTCATGCTGGAATTTTGTCCTAGTATTTTAGTTCCATAACTTGACTGGATAACTTGGGTTTTGTACAGATGTCAGTAGCCAATCCAGCAACTTCAGAAACATAAAATTAAAGCTGCTTTTACCAGCTTTTCATTTACTGTGATATATGCCCTCATCTGCCAACAATGTCCTCTCTGGATTATGCATAGGAAAAATGGGACTGAATTTGCATAAAATAATTAGTGGACACAAATCCAGTGGACACAACATAGGACTAAAAAAAAAAACTACTATCAGAATATTTCAGCCTCTCAAGATGCTCTATGACATACCTCAAAGTAACTGTTTTAGAACAACAAAATTTTACACAGTTAGAAATTGGTGAATTCACATACATGCAAAAGTTTCAGGCAATTTCAGAAAGTCTCAATAAGCACAATTGTTAATCTATAAGGTTTTTATAATGTCACTTAATGTAATATGCATCTGTGTACCCAACCAGTCTTTTCCTTTCTCCGCCCCCATCCCAGGTTATTATTACATCAATTTAGATACTTTATACATCTGATCAATTGAGCTGTAACACATACAAATGTGTGCCATTTTATAAAGTTTGTTCATCTGAAACGTTGCTACTAGACTTCTCCTGATTCCTAGTTACAGTTAAATTGAGGTTGTATTTATTATATTGGAGAAATGTTGTATTTATTATATTATATTTATTTCTGGTTTTCCTTGTTTCTTTCTTTATTCTTTATTTTGTATCTCTAACCATAATTAAAAAAAACAGTGTGGCTGTATATTTTTCCTATGTCAAAATATATTCCTTTGGTACCAGATTGCTTTTTTAATTAGTCATTATATTAATGAAAGTTTATGGAGAAATTAAGCTGAATGACCTCATCCATGATGGAAGAGTTAACAATATTTGTGCTCTGCTAAATGAAAGTTAATTCACAGACTTGTCCAAAAGCGAGGGTAAGTTGAGAAGTGGCGACAGATTTCAAAAGATGGCCATGACTGCCTGAAGTAGAAAGAACGTATGCTAAGAAACCAGAGAAGTAAGAAATAAAATAAATAAATAAATAAATAAATAAATAAATGAGATTTAAAGCTTTTTGGGGGGGATATTCTAAGAATAACAAGCAAGATGAAGAAGACACTGGGTGACAAAGAAAGTTGAAGGGATCTTTGAGACAAAAAATGTCTGGGCCATTGTGGTGACATGAAAGAGGAAAGAAAATTAATATGGTGTTCTAATAATCCCCTAACAATGTTGGCTTTATGGTTCTCTGGATTTCAGCTCAGCAGCCATAATTTGAAAAAGGGAGAATATGTGCCTAAAATATTCTCAGGGAGTAAATTGATTTTTGTTTAGGTACTCTGAGAATAGCGCAAGGTAAAGGTGTTTACATTATGAGCCTTAGAAAAATTTGCGGCCCTCTGGCACTAGCTCTGCTGCTTGATAACATCATAAATGAGTTTGGGGATGACAGTAATAGACTATATCCACTTCAAGTGGCAATTTTTGGACTTCATCACTCAAAAGAATAACCCTGAGAGAGTAACCGAAAACCTTCTGTATTATTTGTTATTATTATATAATAGCATATAGAGTATTCTAAAAGACATGCAGGGATGTTTTTGATGTTCTGCATTTTGGAATTATTTCTTTCATTTTATTCATTGACTATGGAAAGAAAGCATTGATGAATCCTCCAATTATTCCGGGTGATGCTGTTATAAGATTTAGCTTATGGATTCATAAAGAGAAGGATAAATAGATGAATAGAACACAAAATATGGTACTCTTTTCCCTTTTAATTAATTGTCATTAATTTCACAATCGTTATTTGCATTGATGTAGTAAAGGAAAAATTGCCTTTTAGACTTTTAGTTTCAAAGAAGGGACAGGCAACTAGGACCTCCAATTTACTTTGCCCAACTAAGAGTGAATGTTGAAAAAATTCAATGAACTTGCAAACAGGCAGAAATTCCCCCTGTTTATTTATCATTTAAAGTATATACGATATTTCATGTCACCTTTACTTCAGGGTCATGTGCAAGATAAAAATATAAGATAATTAATACCACTTTACAAAGCCTTGGTAAGGCCACACTTGGAATACTGCATCCAGTTTTGGTCACCGCGATGTAAAAAAGATGTTGAGACTCTAGAAAAAGTACAGAGAAGAGCAACAAAGATGATTAGGGGACTGGAGGCTAAAGCATATAAGGAACGGCTGCTGGAATTGGGATGTCTAGTTTAATAAAGAGAAGGACGAGGGGGGACATGATAGCAGTGTTCTAATATCTCAGGGGCTGCCACAAAGAAGAGGGAGTCAAGCTATTCTCCAAAGCGCCTGAAGGCAGGACAAGAAGCAACGGATGGAAACTAATCAAGGAGAGAAGCAACCTAGAACTAAGGAGAAACTTCCTGACAGTTCTTCTTCTTGTTGTGCCATATCCGTTATCGGACGTTGGCGATCATGTTGGCGATCCTGTTTTTATCAGCAGCCGCACGAAAAAGTGCTGCTGAGTTTTGTCCAAACCAGTCCCTTAGATTTTGAAGCCATGATGTTCTGCCTGGACCTCATTTGCCTTCAATCTTTCCCTGGAGTATTAAATGGAGTATGCCGTATTTTTCTGGGTGTTGCATCACATGTCCGAAATATTCTAACTTTCGTTTTTTAATTGTTTTGATGATTTCCCTTGGCTTTCCCAGGCGGCTTAAAACCTCCTCATTTCTGATCTTGTCCACCCAGCTTATACGTAACAGCCGCCTGTAAATCCACATTTCAAATGCTTCTAGTCTCTTCAGGTGGCCTTCTGACAGTTAGAACAATTAACCAGTGGAACAATCTGCCTCCAGAAGCGGTGAATGCTCCAACACTCGAAGTTTTTAAGAAGAGACTGGACAGACATTTGTCCGAAATGGTATAGGGTTTCCTGCCTGAGCAGAGGGTTGGACTAGATGACCTCCAAGGTCCCTTCCAACTTTATTATGATGATTATTATTATTATAATTGAATGGAGCATGCAAGCAACTAAATGTAACTGCATAAAATATTTAAATTAATAGCAACAGTGAATACTGCAGTATACAAAATAACTGGGTCCCATCAGTTAAAAAAACTGTCTGAAAATTCAAGCAGTTAGGATTCTTTTAGAAATAATTATGGATGAGGCCAGACAGACATGCTTTGATAGTTAATTTTGTAAGAAAAGCAGGTGCTATAGAAAATGCTCTGTCTCTTATGGTTGCCAAATAAATAGATCTGTCAGGTTAGCATTTATCTATCCCTGAAAAATATCAGTGGTGACAGCAGAGGGAGTTTCACTTACTTCCTAAATGTATGATCTGAATGGAGAGTTAAAGTTATGTTCCATTAACTTTTAAAAATCCAGTATGCTTACAAAACAGTAGGGGCTCTAGTGCTGTTTCAGATATTGCTAGGAAAGAAACCACTGTTATTTATCTTCCCCCCTCTACCCCCAGGATTATATGGTGAATTTTTTTGGGAGATTTTTAAAGTATATAACTTATTTATAAACATTTACAAATTGTAAAACAGCCCCTAAAATAGAAAAATTAGGAAATATATGGCATTAAGGGGCAATCCTAGGTATATGTTTTCAAAACTAATTTAAAAAATCAACAAAAGGGTTATTTTTCTCCCCAGCAGGAAGCACATTCCAGAGATCTGCTGTAATTTCAGAGAGTATTCATGAATTGTAAACTGTTCTAAAGTTAAATGAGTAACTACGCAGGTCAAGTCATAGCACCTTTAAAAAGTCCTTCCATCACTCTCAGAATAATCAGATTCTCAAAACATCGAGAGGAAAGCGCATAGATAATGAATTCATTTGGAACTCTATAAAACAGAAAACAATTAAGACAATTATTTTAGACGGATATTTTCTACATATATTTGATTATTCAATATGAATAATGGGATTCTCCCACTGAAGTTCCATAAATATGACAGTGGGATTACAAAATAAAAGCCTTAACTGGTATCCTGCACCTGATGAATTTGATCCTATCTACTAAACTGGAGTTTGATTTTATTCACATCAAAAGGGAACTGATTCTTTGGTCTGACTTCTGGCCGGCCACCCAGGCCCTGGATCCGAGGACTCCACTTAGTCCTTGTTTCTTATTCCTTGGTTTGAATTGAAAACACTCGTGTGAGAAACTATTATTTCACATGAAGTGATTTCTCTTTTGCCAAAAGCAAATGTCATGCCATGACTGTGGCTTCTATGATTAATGTGATCACTCAGCACTTGCTCTGACATAGAAATGTGGCAGTTGAAAATACAGCCTCGATGTTTCCTGTCCTGGGAATTTGCCCTTGCAAACATGTTTCATGCATTTGCCATGTTTTGTAATAGGCAAGAAATGTTGAGTTCTCACCTGAGACCAACTAATGAATTTTACCACTTATATTTAATTGTTAATGAAAACATAAAGCTCAGTTTTCTTTACTCTAAATCAGGGGTGTCAAACTGCCGGCCCATGGGCCAGTTTCATCATACCGAAGCCGCGCCCACCCCATTGCCGGCAATGCAAAAAGAGTCACGATACGTCGTGATACGTCACGTGACGTGGCGAGTTTGACACACATGCTCTAAATATATAGACCATATTCAAGCCAGTTACTACATCAACTTTCTTTGTGTTACGTGAAAGGTCAGCCTAAAATATGCATTTTCCAAACCAAACCAAAACTTTAGCTTTTAACCCCCTTAACCGGGGGGGGGGAACCCTGACATTCCCTAAGATCATGCCAGTTTATAGTCAGTTTGCACTGTTACACTATTCACAGTGGTCATCCACCCTCCCCACCCCCAAATTATATGAGGCCTCACGTCTTCCAAAAGATTGTTTCCTTTTGTATTAGATGTGTTTATGAAAAGTCATGCAAAGTCATAAGGTAACTGGCTTACAAATACCTGATTTTCTAAAGGTGTTCTTTATGCATTGACTTCTCATATGCTGTAGGTATAATAGGGTTGTTGTTTTTTTACAGTCTACAGGCATTCTCATATATCATTCTTTGAGGGGTTAATGTCATGCAATACAAGAGGCAGTCTGGTCACACTGCATTGTGACCTTAATATCAACATTATCCAACTATATACCCTGATCTTTCAGATCCCTCACTTAAATAACTGACCTTGATCTTCCTGAGAGTTGTATAGATTTTATTTTTTATGTCAGAAATCTGTAGATTACTAGACAACCTATGACTCCTGAGTTGACCATAAATTACTATTTGCCACATATTCTTGGGTCAATCTTCCTTTTCCTCCTCTGCCTCTTCTTCTCTCTCATTCTGTGCCTTTTGTTGTAATTCTGGAGACATACAAGCCTTTATCCTCTGCTTCTTCATCTCTTTTGCTTTTATTCTTTATCTCTGATCCTGGAACCGTGCATTTCTCTGCTCCTTTGTCTCTTCCTCTCTTCTCCTACTGTGCCTGTTGTCTTTCTGGAGACATGCATGTTTTTCCTCCTCTGTCTCTCCTTCTCTCGTGTTATTTGTCTTGACTGTTTGAAGAGTCAGGTGTTCCAGATTTTTATGCATTCTTTAACTTGAAGTACCTTGATTCAAAAACTGTTGCGGTGTAATGCACCAGGAGTGTGACCAAATTCCAACTATCTGCCAGCCTCCCCATTGACTTTGCATGTGGGAAGCTGGCAAGAAGCATAGGAAATCATGATCACATGAACATGGGGATGCCGCAACAGCCAGAACTTTGCAAATAAAAGGGCTGTGGACATTGTGGAAATTTCAATTCCCCAGGAGTAATGGATCCAAGATTTTTTATTTTTAGGTTAGCAGATTTGAGGTACTTTGATTTAAAAATTGTTCTGGCATAATGCACCATTTAGTACAGTTAATTAATTGGGGTGGGGTGGGGCAGAGTTTTAGTACTATATAGATTTAATCTTCAAGAATGGGAATATTTGGCTGATTTTCTTCATATAAGTGCATGGAAGTAGTCTTGAATCTGATTGTTCATTCTAACTGGACTTGAAAAGGTTAATATCGATAAAGCATTATAATCTAATATGGTATAATATCTAATCCATATTTTTTTAAAATTTGCAGAGTATGATTATAGACAAAAGAACTAAAAGTGAATAACCTCGATATTACATACAGTAGTGGCCAAAATTGTGGAAACCTTTTGGGAAAAGTGTACAGTAGAAATGCCACCTTTGGTTAAGTTTCCACCAATTTTTCTTCTAATTTCTTTATAACTGTAGCCTTGTTCACTTAATAATACTATTTTACATCGCTTTCTGGGCAACCAGTCAACTCTTTGCACCATTACTTTAATTTTATTATGTTTTACAAGCTCACTAAATGAAAGAACACAAAAAAACCCCAACCAACTTGATAGCGATCACATAACACACTGACAAATGTCCTCCTCTCAGCTTCAATACATGACATCAATAACTGAATCCTACTGTGATCTGATTGGCTCATTGCCAAAACAAGATGACACCTGATTGGCTCTCTAAACACTCATGCTCATTGGCTACAATCAGATGAAGGAAAGCTACCTGATATTAACCTAAGCAAGTTGTGCTTCCTTTTTCTGGTTATTTGGCTATAACCTTTCATAGAATACAGTACAGATAATTGAACAAACTATGTTGCATTACATTCTTGATTAAATTATCTTTCCATTGATATATAATTTTATGGTACTACTCCAAAACAAAAGTGGTGTTATTAGCCATCAAACCTCAAAAATACACTTTTCCCAAAAGGTTTCCACAATTTTGGCCATTACTGTATCAAAATAAAATAGAAATATTCAAAATTATATGTAAGTTATATGCAAACTTAGTTTCCTTAGTGCCTATTGCATAGTGAAAATATTGGAATTTATGCATTAGAAGGACGTATCAGTGGATTTGGGGAAATCCCAAGGTTTTAAAAAGAATGTTTGGATAAAAATTGTTGGGTCGTAAAACCATTAAATGAAAGGAATAGTCCTAATGTAGAAGATATACTTCAAAACTAGAGTTTATAAGGACTAGACATGCCAATTATGTCAATAATTGTCATCTAGCACTAAGCCTGAAAAATAAAAGGCATAATTTCTGTTAAACTGTTGGAGTGGTGAAAAAGAAAAACAAACAAACACATACACACATTTTAAACTGCAGTGGGCAAAAGAAGAGAATTCACTTTCATGTTGATAGTGGTCACCTTTAAATGGTTTCATTCTAATATACAATAAGCATTCCTACATTTTCATAGTAGAATAGAATAGAATAGAATAGAATAGAATAGAATAGAATAGAATAGAATAGAATAGAATAGAATAGAATAGAATAGAGCTGGAAGGGACCTTGGAGATCGTCTAGTCCAGCCCCCTGCTCAAGCAGGAAAACCTATACCATCTCAGACAGACCGTCTCTAGTCTCTTCTTGAAAATCTCCAGTGATGGAGCACCCACGATTTCTGGGGGTAAGCTGTTTCACTGGTTGTTTGTCCTCACTGTCAGGAAGTTTCTCCTTAATTCCATGTTGCTTCTCTCTTTGATCAATTTCCAACCATTGTTTTTCGTCCTTCCCTCTGGTGCTTTGGTGAACAACCTGGCCCCCTCTGCCTTGTGGCAGCCCCTCAGATACTGGAACACTGCTATCATGTTTCCCCTATTTCTTCTTTTCTTTAGACCAGCCAAACACAAGTCCCACAGCCTTTCTTCATATGTTTTAGTCTCCAGGCCTTTGATCATCTTAGTTGAGTGTCTTCTGGCAATTTGGAAGCTGTGAATGTGACACTTAGGTGGCTCCTTCCTAGCAGTAAATTCTGTCGATATGCTTCATTCTCACTTAACACATGCCCCAATTAATCTTTCTGACATAATGTTCTCTTAAATTGTGGATTTTTTTTCCTTGAGTGATTTTTCCCAAGGTCTTCCAGGAAATCTTGGCTTCCGTATACTACTTAGTATGCTATGTAACTGTGGAACAGCCATTTTATTTGTTGGACATTGCTTAAAATAGATGCAACCTAGTTAAGAAATATGAAGAAATCACACCAGCAAATTTTTTATGAACATTGTGAAATTAAAAGATTAGGAAACTTATTAAATTTGGTTCTCTGATAAGTGGTCAAGACTCAAAGGAGATGGTAGGAAATAAAGCGTGCCCATGAATCCCAAAGATTTGTGGGCAAGATAGGGATCAGTTTTTTTTAATAACTACCCAAAATGTTTAAATATTGAATAAATCATGTGCAGGCAGAAAACTGAACTAAGGCAAACAGCAGTAACTGGAATCTAGGGAGATTTTCACTGCCAAAATAAATTGCTTTTCTAGCACCTCTTATTTTCCCCATTTTTCAGCGTGTGTAAATTATACTCATGTTCTAACCCAGTGGATTGTTTGCAAAGCTGTTTATCAGATCCCAACTGAGCAACAATTGGAAAATTAGTGGCCTTACTGTGTTTCACACATGAAAGATATTCCAGTGGAAATCCCATCTTTTGTCCTTAAGATTCAGAATTATAAATGTTTTCAAATAGTATAGTATAAAAAGTGTTGGCACTGACATAATTCAAAATCATTTATACAGATATGGAGATTGGTAACAAGGGCTATTGAAATCGAAGCTATAAAGGGAAGATTTTCACTATTATGAAGTAGCTTATACAAGGTTGCCTTTTGTCTTTTTTTCTTTTCCTTTTTCTCCCTAGTGTACTTGTCCAGGCATATGCATGCTGTCCTTTTGCCATCAGTGGCTTCAAACCAAACTCTTTGTATATCCAAAGGCTCCATTGTTTGGTCATTTGAAAGGAAGGCTCTTATGTCACAATGAACAAGATGAATAATTTGGCATGGCAGCACCTTATCCCCTCCCTGCTTAAATCCTATTCCTCAGGAAGAAAAACAAGTCCAGAAAAGTCATCCTTTCTCTCTAAGCTAACTCATAATATTCAGTTGTAGAGATAGTCTATGAGAAATCTCAAACGTCTTCAAATCTCAGATGTACTCTGATAAAAAAGTGTTTTGATAATGCTCTATTAAACTCTCTGTCCTTTAGGAACATAACCGTGAATTCTGAAAATGCCCCTTTCAAAAGATAAAGGAAAAATGCCTCCATTAATGCATGTCAATGAAACTTAGATGATTGCCCTATATTTTTAAAAAAGTAAGAATGAAGTAAGCATTTCTTTCTGTCCATTAAAGAGTGCCCACTGGCAGGACCCAGGAACACAGCCTCTTCCATCAGGGCACCTGCTGTTCAGAACTTTGTCTCTTGGAGGTTAGATTACACTCAACTTTGGTAGCCCATTCAGGAGCTTTAAAGACCTGGTTATGTACTCAGGCATGGCAGTCAGAATATGTGATAGAGCTCTTGAGAGGGCTGTAGTGATGGTTATTAAGTTTTTTATAATGATATTGTTATTTGATATTTTTAATGCTGCTTGCTGGATTCCTGAGGTTGGGATGGGCAGCCATGTGAACTGGATAGATGGGTGGAAGAGAAAGCTTAGTCTTGCCTTCAGACAAGCACAATACATGTCTGGCTGTTAATGGAGAGTTGTCGTTGCAAAACCCATGTAATGTTAATAGTCATTCTCTTCTTATCTGAGCTTGAAATATGCTGCAGGTTTATTAAAAATATTGTTGTTATTTTTTTCTTCAGCTTTTGTTTATATTTTGGTAGAATATATGCCTAAACAAACTGCAGCCTCAGTCTATTTTGTTTTTTCCTGATCTATTTTTATTTAAGAGGAACATTTCACTTTATGTCATAATCATTTACTCTGAATATTCACACATTATTTAGAGGTTTGCAAATTAATTTTTGCAACTTTGCTTTGTTATTCTTTAAAGTTGCCTTGGCATTAATTTTGAGGAAACCTTTCAAGTCCAAGAGTTCTATTTCCAATCAAGATGAGCTTTTGGTAAATATATACTCCAGTTGTATATTTTAGTAGCTATTATGAATCTTATTCCTTAGTGTGACGGGAATACTGGCGGAAAAAAGAAAAATGAATTGATTAGATTTTTTTTTAAAAAAAATCAATAAATTGTTTTTCATTGCCTTTTTCAATGCCTCAGAGTCAGACATTGCTACTCGACAGGTTTAAGCTGCAGGAGTTTTAGACAATTTCTTCCTTTGAGAGTGCCCAAGCGGATTGACTTTTGCAGAGTAAGAGTTTGTGCAGATGATAGAGGAGCAGAAGGGAAGCATACCTTGGGTGTATTCTGCAGAATTCAAAGCTTTTGCTTTGCTCTACCATATCAGCAAATCTGTGCCAGACCTTAGAATTTTTACCATGTTTATAGTAAGATTTAGAATCCTGTATAAGAAAACATTCCATAAGAGACAAGCTTAGGTCTTAATAACTCTTCATCAAACTCTAATGACTATATGAATTTAAATCAAATGCAGATCCAGCAATTAGACAGCATCCTCCATGATCCATGAATCAAAGTGAGCTGTAAGTATGTGTGGGGTGACAAAGTACAATTTATTGCGTGTTTATTTACAATATTACTGTGAAAGTGAGCCTGAGGTTCTGTCAGTAAAATATATTAATCATTCCTATTTTGATAGGCACATGCTACAGTATATGTACTGCTTCCCAACAATTTCCCACAAATGCTGTTTGAACTATGAATCTCCTAATTTGGACATCAGTATCCATTTCCAGTTTAACAAAAGCATTCTATGTGTAAATCAAGCAAGGTACTAATATTAACTAATATTAGCTCCACATTTACAATAATAGGATTAAGAGAAGTTACAAAAAAAGAGGACAGTACTAGTAACCAAAACGATGATGGGCATATTGCTACAGACTGATAAGAATTAGAGAAAACTAGACCTTGTTTTTTCCACCAAGGACTAATTTATAATCAGAAGATTGTTTATTGGTCCATTTACATAGCTGGATAGTCAACCAGCAGGAATGCTAAGAGACTCTTGTGTAATAAGAGACTGGACAAGATGTCTTAAAAGATCTGGTCCAGTACTAAATTGCTATCACTATTTGTTACTGGAATGCAACTAATCAGATGGTAAGATTATTTTTTAAAACTTGTTACCATACAGCTGCAACCAATTATAATTCTTGGAAAGCAGTTGATATTTAGTATATGAGCAAATGTTAAAGGTTATATTTAATGACCTTGGCACCACCTATTTATGGAGGCAGGAAACAATGATGCCATGCACTGTTCATTCCAATCCCACTATGAATGCATCTTCCATTTGTGCTTTTCTGTTTGACGTTGAAAACAGTGTTTCCCAGCTTTTTCTGGTTCAAGCATTGCTGGTATATATTTACTTTCTTCTAGCCAACCCCTTGCACCCAGGTGGCTACTCCATGCAGTGGGTGGGAATCCTCCGCACCCTGAGCTTCATCAATGGTTGCTTCAGTTGTCTAATCTCTGCTTGTAACTACAGTTTTCAAAGACATTTCTGAAGTATAATTGTTAGAACACCTGCACATTCCATGACTGATGAAATGTTGGAGATTTCTTTCTTTCATTTTCTTTTTATTGAGCTCTCAAGTAGCCCAAATAAATGTGCTTTGCATGCTTAAGATTACATAACTAATATTTTAGATTGCTTACTTGAAGTTGAGGAAGAGAGAATAGAGATTTTGCATGCATAAAATCCGTTCATGTGGATAGACAGATAAGGTGCAAGGCCTGTGAAATCTTATGTCTCATGTTCTGGAAAGCTGCTGCCAATCAAAATAGACAAATTCAGAGACTCTAATATAGTATAAATAGCAGTGTTTTTTTTCCTAATTCTTTGCCTTGCAATGTTTTCTTATATATTTATTTTATTTATTTATTCAATTTCTGTAGCCACCCAACTCAGCTAAGTGACTTTCAGTGGTTTACAGTTCTAAAATTATAAAAAAATTAATAACATTAAAACATTAAAACCATCCACAAAATAAATAAGAATAACAGCAGCCAAGTTTTTTAAGCTTTGTAAAAATTCCACTGGATTGGGGTCAGGCGCAGAAAACCAGGAGTATAGAATAGAGTTCAAAAACACTGCAAGTTTATTCCATGCAACCTATGTACAAGAATATGATCTACTAACGGTCAAGGCAAATTGGCACCAGATAAGAGTCAATGGACTTCAAGAGGGTTGGACTTGGGTCACTTACGGTGTGTAGTGACTCCAAACTGGTAATGCATTTGAGCCCACCCTTGAGCTCAGCCCCACCCTACAGTTGGAGCCATTCTAATTTCCAAGGGGAGAATATTCCATGAGGCAAGGGCTACAGAGGAAAATGACCGTCTTCTAATTCCTGCTACTTGATACTCTGCCTGATGGGATTTGCAGCATGCCCAATCTCTTGGATCAGATTGGACAGGTAGAAACTGTTGGAAAAAGACAATCCTTCAGGTAAGCAGTCCAAGCCATGTACGGCTTTAAAGGTGACAACTGATACCTTGAGTTGCACATGAAAATACACTGACAACCAATGCAGAGTAGTGGTGTTACATCTGCCGTGTAGCTGGAACAATTTATTACCTGTGCAGCCACATTTTGTACCAGTTGAATTTTTTGAATGCTCTTCAGGGGCAATCCCATGTACAGCTTGTTACAATAATCTGAGAGAGAGGTTACAAGGGTATGAGTGACAGTGAGCAGGGCCTCCTGGTTTAGGAATGGGTGCAATTAGCACACTACCCAAAGGGGTGCAAAGGCTCTCCTAGCCACAGCTGCCATCTGTTCTTCAAGCAGGAGCTGTGAGTCTAGGAGGACCCCCAGATTGCTCCCCAGATCTGGGATATTGCCATCCCATCCAGAACCAGAAATGGAAGAACCTTGTCTCTGGAAGGTTAGAATAGAATAGAATAGAATAGAATAGAATAGAATAGAATAGAATAGAATAGAATAGAATAGAATAGAATAGAATAGAATAGAATAGAATAGAATAGAATTGGAAGAGACCTTGGAAGTCTTCTAATCCAGCCCCCTGCTCGAACAGGAGACCCTATACCATTTCAGACAAGTGGCTGTCCAGTCTCTTCTTAAAAACCCCAGTGTTGGAGCACCCACGATTTCTGAAGGCAAGCTGTTCCACTGGTTAATTGTTCTTACTGTTAGGAAGTTTTTCCTTAATTCCAGGTTACTTGTCTCCTTGAGTTTTGCTTAATTGTTCTTACTGTTAGGAAGTTTTTCCTTAATTCCAGGTTACTTGTCTCCTTGAGTTTTGCTCTTGCAAAAATTTGCAAATTTAACTAAACCTGATGGAAATTAGATCAGTAGTGCATAGTTAAACAATATAATTTGCTATTAGATGGTGTAATTAATGATCACCAACCTGTGCACCTAAAAAAAACCATCACAGGTTCATCATAAATAACAAATGAGCAAAGACTTTGTCCTTTAAAAAAAAAAATATTAAATGAGATTAAGAAAAGCAATACTTTTATCTAAAGAGCTAGTTGACTTTTAAAAGAAGGAAAATTAAAATCAATAATTTTAAAATACTATAAATAATAACTATAAATAATCAAAGGTGAGGTTTAAAATTACCTCCATGAATATTATTTTTAAAAATCATAGTACCTTGTTGTAATAGTCCACACTTCTAGTGGAGGAGAACACAGTCATCAACTTTGGTTATGGTCAGGTTAGAATGTGAGAAAATATTTCTTCAAATAATTGTTTCATTTGTTTTTGATTTGGAAGAATACTATGGAAGTAAGCAAACTAGTCTGTTCAGGATAATCTATTCTGAAGTAATTGCAGCTAGTCTACATATAATGTAATATAATAATCAGTATGGGGGAAAATAGGATACACATAACAAACAAATGATGGTTTGTTTAACCATACACCATTGAATAAACCACAATCAGATGGTCTTGCAGAACACTCTAGACAAGGT
The DNA here is from genome assembly GCA_023970755.1 of Azemiops feae. NCBI lineage: Eukaryota > Metazoa > Chordata > Lepidosauria > Squamata > Viperidae > Azemiops > Azemiops feae. The sequence continues at coordinate 1,237,919 of JALGBA010000099.1, forward strand.
TCAAACCACCACATAAAACAGAGCCTGTTATGTGCACCAGGATATTTATTTGCTCAGGAAATTTCTTGGTGATGTAGCAGCTGTAAATTAAAGGCTGGAAGCCACATCTCCTCTTGCAGATCTCTTTTTTCATGAAAAGTGCTGAACTGGATAAATATAGCATTTCTTTTAATTAGAGAGCCCCTTATCTACAGGAATCATTTTATAACACTGTTAGCATTCGCTGATTTATGTTGGAAAAGAACAGCAAATATACAGTATCTGCTTTCAATTTGACTGAAGAATGATTAACATCTGCCTGCAAATGACATTTACCAGATAATGAACCTGTTCTACATATAATGCTGTAAGTATCCAATTTGTCCTGCTATGGCAAAAGCTCCAGAAATTGCTCCTCAATATTAATTTGCAACTCACAGATTTAAGTTGTTTTTATTTTTAATATACTGTATGCATTACATTCAGTTCAAAGACTGAATGTAAGAATGTGCCCTATCAATGTGCCATCTAATTCCAGAGAGATTCCATCGTTAGAGAGAGTCACTATGCCAAAGGCTCTTGTAACTTGGGAATCCTCCAGGCCCACGGCATTTGTTCATGGAGCAGTTTGCAGCTATGTCTGTAATGGGGTAAGTGGCCTTTGCAGAACTCCATATGTTGTTTCAGTTTTGATTCCTTCCGGAATGTCGGGCTTTATTCACAGTTGCTAATGCCTTAGTCATCTCCTGATTGGATATGGGACTATTCTTGAACAGCATTTGTAAGCTACAACTGAGCCAGAACACAGTGGCCCAAGAAGTACTGCATGTTCTTTGTTGTACCCATGTAAAACATTGAAGAATATTTTCTTGAACCTGGCCACACCTTATTTATTTTATTAACCTGTTGCTAAACCCAGATAAATATTTCTGGGACTCATTTTTCTGTGCCCTCCAAGAGCGCTGATCAACCCTGTGATATTCCATGGTTCCTTTCACTGTTGCAGGCTTAAGCTTGAAAGTAGACGCCTCAAGGAACTATTGCATATTGCGGATTTATAGACAACTCTGGTTGAAAAGGTATAGGATTTAATGTGAGGCCTTTCCATAGTTTTCAGAGAGAAAAAGAACCCCGCAGATATTTATATAACTGGGTAGATTATATCACTAAATATTTATAGTGATATAAATAGATATTTGTATAAACTAGGTAGATTGCATCACTAAATAGTATCTGAGTTTTACAATGAGCAGTTGGTACTATACTTCATGGATCAACATGGACATATTTTGAGCAAAACCATAACTAAGCACTATCACACAGGTCTTCAGACTTGGCCCTTTTATGACTTGTGGACTTCAACTCCCAGAATTCCTCAGCCAGCATGGCTGGCTGAGGAATTCTGGGAGTTGAAGTCCACAAGTCATAAAAGGGCCATGTTTGAAGACCTCTGCACTATCATAACTGAGATAGCTGGCATACATATTTCAAAACATTGCTTGCCTCACTATCTGATAGTCTCTAATTCCAATGGCAACAGAGTCTTTGTCCATTACATCTAGTTAATACTGCAGCTAAATTACCCTGATGATCAATAACTTGTTCACATTTTTACTCGCTTTCACTATCCTACTTGCTGAACAATTTTAAAGATCTCAAATATTCATGCTATTTTTCACTTTGAGTTTGCTCTATAAAACTGCTGTAGACATTACAATAACTGCACTGAGAAGCTCAGTGATTATAGGATCAGCAGAAAGTTTCTTATAATTACAACCATTCCTTACTCTCATTATAATACAATTAGCATAACAGCAGGCAAATGGATGAATTGGGTGCAATTTTATACAAATTGAAGTTTAAATGCATATTCTGTATAGTTCTGGGAGCCACAGTAAGCTTTCCAGAATCAGATCTTAATATCTCTGTATATAGTTGTTATTTTAATTAACAACTAAACTATAAACATGTATTGAACCCTGAGGATACATTCTTCAAATGAAAAGTGAATGAAGTAATGAAACAATATAAACAAAAGAAGATGCTTAAATATAATTCCACCAACCAGTTGCCTATTAGGGAAACTCTTCTTATCAATCTAGATCATATTTCTAAGAATAAAGAAAAGTTTTAGAACCCTGAGGGCAAGCAATAAATAACTAAATTCTCACAATTTACAGGGGAAAAGTTAATCTACAGTTCCCATGGGCCATACTGTTTATCTAACTTTCGGAACTTATTTGATCCCTAGAATAGCTCCTTTCTTAGTGGCCTTTGAAGACTATAATTTGCTGGTGACTTTCAAAATCACACTGCCTAAATTCATTAGCAAATCACAGGTTTCGGAGGCAAATAATTTTCCACTTTGTGGAAAGCTTCCAACAGGCATAGTGAACCTATTTTAATGTTAGAATAGAAAATAGAAATAGAAAATCTTCAAACATCTCCAACCTTAAAATAGAGGGGGGAAAGTATCAGTTCACCCAACACACACCCTGTGATCTTCACAAACTGGGAAAAAAAATTGAAAGGTGCAACCCACAGCCTCAAGAAGTGAGCTTGTCCTTGCCCCAAAATAAGATATTCCTGGGATATATATATTTATATGCAATATATAGTTTGCCCTAATGCATCTTTCTCATTTTCCCTTAAATAGTCAGCAACTTCAGATAAACATTACTCATTTTTATACAATACATAAAAATTACACAATTTCTCAGATTTGCGTGTGGAAGTAATTGTATTGTAAATTATTGTAAAATCAATATTTTAGATCCAGGCAAAGAGCCTGTTGGAAACTCTAATCTCTTGGTGTTAAATCAATCAGTAATGTATTCAAATAGGACCCTGAGTAAAAATTCTTCTCAGTAAGCTATGCAAAGAGACAAAAGAAGTAAGAACTGGTATTCCTATCCAGCCTGCCTGGCGTGTGAAACAAACAGTATTTTTTTTCTCAAAGGAATTTGAATATGTCACTGAGATATTATCATTTTCTTGAAAAGGGACAAATATGGACATTTTAAAAATATCAGTGATTCCTTTCTGGTAATTTTTAACATTACTGTGTTAGTCCTTTTTATAAGTGAAAATATTACAGTCTAATGAATGAAATATTTTAAGAATGCTTCCAAACAATGTTAGGCAGACACTGGAATTTTTAACATTAATGGGAAAAAGGACTATTGTTTAATGTGTTATGAATAAGGAGAGTACAGAAGAACACTTTCCTTTGATTCATGAAATATGTGGGTGTATTAAAAGAGTAGGCAGCCTTTTTAGTAGGCAACTGATACTCAAAAAGTCACTCCTGTTACTAAGGGTTAGACTTTACAGTGGGACAGTGATTCTGAGGGCAGGAGAGGTGCAACTTAATCCAGTGATCTGTTTAAGTAATCAATTAAAACACTCAGGTACAACAGTTTAATGCATTATGTACAATACATACATTCACATGTGTGTATATATTTATATATCTCCCTTCTTCCTACTATGCTGCCTCATTCTGGCAGGGTGATGTTCCTGGGAGGCATAAGTGAAGAACATTGTTAGTGTAAACAATGAGCATATACTCCCAGAAGGGACACTCAGCCATAAATATCATCCCAATTGCCCAACTAAAGCCTACTGTAGGGCAGCATTGATAAAGAAGATGATGGACACAAGTTATCACTTTAGTGACAATGGCAAAGGCATCATTTCATACCACATGAGAGAAGGCAATGATCAACTGTTCCTATATTTTATCAAACCACATGGATAGATAAGATACAATGTTTGACATTACAATGCTGAATGATGGGCCTTTAGATGGCACTCAACATGCTATTGAAAAAGAACTGAGGATCTTTCTGATTAATGATGCAACTAATTCACAGCCAAGAAAGAAAGTGTGGGAAGAAAACCCATTGCAAAAAGGCAGGTAAAGCAGAACAAAATTGGAAATATTGCCTAATCAAAATATATAAAAATTTCCTTCAGAAGGGGATGTTCCTAAGACCTTTCAAGGAGGCATGCTGCAGACAGAATCAGTCAAGGAATTCCAGCTGGCAGAGTCCAGGAGAAGAGTCTTTCTGCTGTGACTCCCTCCTTCTGGAACATCGTGCCCCTTAAGGTGAGATCTCTATCCACCTTCTTGGCTATAGGGGCTTAAAACCTGGCTCTGCTAATTGGCCAGGAGGGTGTGTCATATTGGAGGAAGTACCTTGCTCCGTTCCTTGCCATCTTTGCTAATTTTAATGCTCATTTTTAATGTTAATATTTATGATTTTAATATTTTAATGCTTTATCTTGTTTTTACTATGTTGTAAACCATCTAGAGTCACAAACCTGAAAAACTGATCAAGAAACTCCTCTCTAGTTAGGGGGAGATGGTTAAAATGACAGTCCTTCTCTGTGGTGGCCCCCATATTTTGGACATTTATAAAGTTCTTTTTTAATGGTACTTGAAATATAAATGAAGATAGTTTTGTTTCACAGAACCTTTTGTTCTAACTAAATGTTATTGGTGTTTACCTTTGAGGAAGTTTAACTATTATTGTTGTTTTAAGCATTTAATAACAGGCCCAGTCTTTTGATTTGTGTTAATTATAAAACAGTAAAATAAACAAGTACATAAAGACCCCAGTGATTTTTATCAGCTTTTCAGAATTTGGGACATGTTGCTAAATTTTAGCAACAATATGACAGGGCATTTCAGGTCCACACTAAGGCTACCATGACACCTCATGTTGTTTTGTGTGATTACATATCTTATTCTTTGTTTTACTGTGATTCTCTGTATGAACATAATCAATGCGAAGCATCTTTTTTCTCTGGCAATGAACATTAAACTGAATCAGCACATTAAGAGCTTACAAACTCCCAACGCATTCTGGAATTTATGGCAATATTGATATTTCATTCTTCCAAATAAAGAGTATTATATTGTTTTTAGAAAAGAAAATGTCTGGTTTATAAATATAATTGGAACATAGGATGAATGCCTTCAGTAAATACTTTAATTGTTTACAATCTGAAAACTATAAATATAATATAATGAAGGAGTGATGTTAAAAATATGCAGTTCCATCTCAATCCCAAACTTGTTATCAAGGTGGTGTCATCCAGATGTATTAGAATCTTACTTCAAAGAACTTCCAGCCACATTTTTGTGTTGAACTTTCCCAAAGACTCAGCTACATCTGCAATCCAAGAACTGATTTATACCGATGTAAAAATTGGCAGCACAATCCTCTGGAGCTTTATTTCTGAATAGGCATATTTAAGATTGCAGAGTTAATCTCCCATGGCCCATTTTTAAACAAATAAATCTGTTGTGGCCCTGATATTTGTTGGGTAACATCTCATTTATGAGCTTCAAGCAATAGTCATAAAAATGACAGATTTACTTGTAGTGGAAAAGAAATAATCCTACACAGATTGAAAAATAAAATAAATCAAAATTTTAATCTCTTAATCTAAGTAAGTATGCAAGTATTATAGCCCTAGAGAACTTGAATGAGATTAAAAGTAAATCATAACAACTAGTGGCATAAACAATATTAAATTCTTAATTCCAATGGCATTATCTTCCATAAGCATTCCTTCTGAATCAATCTTTAATTTAAAGGCAGGACTGTTCTCATATATGCTGGACAAAGCTTCTTTTGGTTGTTGGCTCTTCATCTTTGTATCAGCTTTGATGATATCAAGACAGCGAGTTCTTTTCTTGCCCCTTCTTCTTGATCCACTAACCATTCCTATCATCATTGACTTTGCCAATGAATTTGCACACATGATATGGCCAGAGTAAATCAGACGTAGTCTTGTGATTTTGGCTTCTAGTGATGTTTCTGATTTTATACAATTCAGCATATCTCTGTTGGTGGTTCTGGCTGTCCATGGTATACACAATATTTTATGCCAGCACCACAGTTCAAAGGTGCCAATTCTTCGATCAGCCATTTTGAATGTTTAACTCTCACACCCATACATCATTGTAGGGAGGACTATTGCTCTAACTAGCCTGCTTTTTTGTATTTATATCTATATCTCTGTTTTTACATATTGTATTCATGTTAACCATTGCAGTGTGGCCTACGGTTATCTTGTGTTTGATTTCAAGTGTAGAATTTCTACCTTGAACAATTTTTTATCCAAGGAAGATAATTTTTGAACTATTTCAAGTTCCTCATTGAGTTTAAACATCTCGTGTTCATTTGCAGCTGTTGTCATTATCATTGTTTTCTTGATGATAAGACTAAGTCAACCCTACCTTTTCCCTTTCATTCTTGATTTTCCAGAACATTTTTCCAGGTCTTCCTTATTTTCAGCCAATAGTGTTGTGTCATATGTGTACCTCAAATTATTTATGGTTTCCTCCAATCTTTATTCTCAAATCAGGTAGTTCCAGGTCTAATTTCTGCATGATCACTTCAGCATAGAGATTGAACAAAAATGGTGATAAAATACATCCCTGTTTAACTCCCTTACTGATCCTGAACCAAACTGTGTCACCAAAGAGTGCTCTCACTGTTGCCTCCTGATCAGTGTACAGTGATCTGATAAGTCTGATCAGGTGGGTTGTGACATCAAGATCATGCAAAGCTGCCCATACCTTATTGTGTGTTCTACACAGTCAAAAGCTTTTTTTGTAATTGATAAAACACACATATGTTATTCTTTGGTCATGAGGTTGTTAAGTAAATCTGACATTCCCCATTGACTTTGCTTGTTGGAAGCCAGCTGGGAAGGTAACAAATGAAGATTTATGAGCCCTTAACAATGCAACTGTCATAAAGACTTAAATCTAAGCGCCAAGTGCCCAAATTTTGATAATGGGGATGTTGCAATGGTTGTAAGTGTGAAAAGCAGTTATAAGTCACTTTTTCATTGTATTTATTTCTGCCAGGCTGAGTGACAATTAGATAGGGAATATTGGAGCTTTCCAATAAACATTCAGGAAGACTTTTTCAAAGAGTTTACATGTGCATATTTGTTAATGCTCTCAATAGCATAAGTGTAACACTAACAGAGCATATTGGATATTCCCCCTTCCCTTTAATAAAGTAAAGCAGCTAATATAGTGCTTTGCCATGAATTCAATGCTCTGTATTGTCCAAAAATGAAATACTGCAGTTTGAACACAACCAAATGTTGGCTTGAAGAAACTCTTTTGCCCCAAACAGGAGGAACAATTGTCCCATGAATTGCACTATCAATGGGTAGCCTGGATAGACCTTAATACATCTCTTTACTTCCTTTAGGCACAGTTCTAACTACAGCACTGTCTCTGCTTCTTGGCACTCTTCTTTCTTTTTCCCACTTTGGCAATTACCTCTTTGTTGGTTTTTTTCTCATTTAATATGGTTGGCATCATCCTCAGAACAAAACAAACAGACTGCTAGTCAGTAGAGAAAGGAAAAGAATAATTACTGAATAAAAAAATCTTCAAATCATGTTTAGCCTCATCTGGCCTTAGAAACACATGGCAATGGGCAGTCAAGTACATTCTCAAGGATGGCCGCCTTTCAAGAGAAACAAAATCTGGATTTTCTGTGTCTAGACCATAGAGGAAAAATGCTTTAGTGCTCATTACCACTGAATTTATAAAACTCCTGAGTGGCTCAAAGCAACATACTTGGGGAATTTAGCAAATTGATGCAGCCAGGCGGTGAAAAGCAAGAAATAGGAGTCAGATGTGCAATGTATACTTTTACTGTGTCTTTGGTTTGCTAAGCCAACACCGATAAAGAAGTCGGTTTTTCTCTGCTTTATATTCTACCTTCAAATGCATATAACAATATTTGGCCTTCTTTCCAAAGAAGTTGAATGGAAAATGTATTCCATCAGAGCTGAATATCATATAAAGGTGGTTTGGTGGCAAATCTTGGTTTACTGGTAATTGCAAGATCTAAACTGCAAGGCACAAGGCACACCTAGGAGAGCTGCCCATCATCAATGGGCATTCTGTGGCCTACAGTCCACAGCATTGTGCTCCTGAAATTTGGCAGTAGACATTGATGACAACACGATTTTCTTGCTTAACTTTCTTCCTAACTAAAAAGAGCGTTTAAATAAATGTCTTGAATAAACCTAATTTCATTAAAATTTGATTATTCTAGCCCTGTAGTGAAATCATTGCTTTAGTCAAATTCTGGCATTTAAGAAGGATTTAAACAAATTGGAGCAAGCTCAGAACAGGGTAACTAAGTTGGTCATGGAACAACTTATTTGGATTGGAAATAATAATAATAAAAAAACAGTAACTGTTTAGCCTTCAAAAGAGACACTTGAGGCCCAGGGGATCCCAGTGGTGGTGGTGGTGGTGGTGGTGGTGGTAAAAAGCTCAAAAGAGTGGCTTTGCACAATCACCATCTTTACTTTTTTTTTTTTTTTTACTATCTCTTCCTGTTAAGGGTGATATCATAGCATTCAAATATCTGGAAGCTGCCCCAAAGAAAGTCAAGATCTATTGAATGGATTCATGTTAGAGGATTCCAACTGAATGTTAGAAAAAAATAATTTAAGAGATAAAGCAATACCTAGAAATTGGTGGTTCCCTTCATTTAGTGGAGGCTAAATAATGATCTGTTACAAATGCTTTATTTGGATTTCTGCAAGAAGCAGTGGATTGTATTTAATGACCTAAACATTGTTCTGTGATTTTTTTCCCACCACCTCTAGATCTGCCAAGAATGGTACATTTAATCTCTTTTCTCTCACGAGGAGAAAGTAGAGAATACAATTCTATAAAGATAGTTGGCAGGATGGATGCGCTGGAAACAACAATAAAATTAGATATTTGATTTGTATTCTGCAGGTGAACATCTGGTTGGACCCCCTGAGGCTTCCAACCAGTGGTGGTCATAGTGGCTTAAATGTCTTTAGCTTGATTGTCTTGGTATGGAGACGGTTCCTCAGTTCTCAGCCCCTGAAAACTCTCACAGGATGCTTTATTCACTGCAGACCAAGTAGGGAGCTGGAAATGTACTTGATAGCAAATGTGGCTTAATATTATTATTTTATACACAAAAATGTGAAATTAAAGCTACCAGTTCCTCAGCTGGTATTGACTTCATATGCGAGTTCTTCCCAAGAACCTACGATGTTGTAAATTTATTGTTAAGTGTGGGTATTATAAAGTTAGATTCACAGTCTAAGTCTAGTGGAAACTTAATAATTCATGTCAGGAGGGTCTATGAATTTTTAATGTAGCATCTAAGAATATAAGCTATTTCAAGCAGAGTAATTTTTTTTGTAAAGGTCTGATAAATTCAATATTTCCAGATATCCTAGGAAGTCCTTTAGGTAATATGATTGGTATAACAATGGATTTCTTTTCCATAAGTGTTCAGCTTCTATCTGCAAGTTTCCCATGTTTTTTTCAGTTCTAGCATCATTTGGTATAACAAGAGCATTCTTCTTTTCAATAACTATTATATCAGCCATGTTATGAACACAATGCCTGTTATAACAATTACTGAAAAATTATTAATTAATTAGTAATTAAATAAGTTTAATTATGTATTATTTTTAAAAAATAATTTAAACTTAAAAATTTAGAAATTATTTTTATTATTATTTATAATGTTTAATAAAATAAAATAAATAAAATAAGTTAATTTCAAATGTTATTTAAAATATTATTGAACTTTATTATTCAATACTATTATTAAGAGCACAGTGGCTCATGCAGTTAGAACACTGGGCTGCCAATCAGCAAGCCTGCATTTGAGACCCTAGTGCTGCTGTATGATGGAGTGAGCTCCTATCATCCACTCCAGCTCTTGCTCACATTGCAGTTTGAAAACAAGTAATCGCAAGTAGATAAATAGGTACCACTTTGGTGGGCAATTAACAGGGACATGTAAGGAGCCCCCAACCAGGCATCCCCTGGGCAACAGTGATGTCACCATTTAATCCTTTCAACCTGGAAGTGTCTTGGGCAGGGGTAGGCAACCTTGGCTCTTTTATGACTCGTGGACTTCAACGCCCAGAATTCCTGAGCCAAAAGCTTATACTTTTTCTTCACAAGAAGCAATAAAATGGCGGATAGAATATTTATTTTATGCAGAACCCCTGATTTATGAGATCCTGGGAAACATTTATCTGTGGCTTCCTGGTTTATATTAAGAATGCATGGAGGGTGGAAATCAAAATACATAGCATCTGTGTGAAGAATATTAATCAATTTTTGGAATATTTGCCATAGAATCTGTCTGATGATATGCAACTGGACGAAGGCTATATCACAATATGTACGTGTACATTTGCCTTATTTTTTGTTGTTTTTAGCCAAAACCTCTCCAGTTGTTAACAGCTTCCTTAATTTCATGATATGCCTAAGTGGTATCTGCAGCATGTTTTTGTGTGTATGTGTGTGTGTTTGTGTGTGAGTGAGTGAGTGAATGTTCGTGCATATCAAAAAAGATCCAGACTCAATAAAAAGAGTTGGGCCTTTGATCACAGGGTTATCTTGATTGTTTGGGTCTCTTCTTGCATACTATTATATTCTTTACATTGAGCAAACACAATATTAAAACAGAATAAGAGGTAGCAATATTCAATGTGTATAGGTTTTCCTCCTTATTTGTGTGCATGTCTGTATTTGTTGACTACTATGCCAATTTAAACTACTATGCCAATATTAAAACTTGCATACAAAAAAATAACAGAAGTATAAAAAAATAATTACAGCTTTATATACTTAATGTGTAGCCACATATGCATAAGTAAATATGTGTTCGATATCTCTCAAGTGGCTTCCTGAAATCTCATTTATGGACAATGGGAGAACACTCAGTATATATCTCACTTGTTTTTGTAGGTTTACTGACAGATCGGTAAGTTTAGGGTTACATCCTAAAGTTTAGAACTGATTCACCTAACAATGTATCAACTAAATAAATACCGTCCTAGTGTTCATGCATCTGCATTTTTATTCATCTCCATGCATTTTCAAAATCCATTTAACCATGGAATCCAACTCTGTGGAATTCAGGAATCCAAATTAGAGCTTTCTCAAAAGATATGCAGCCTCTGTGAAAGATTTATCAGTGAAGGATTTATACTTACATATTTGCTCCAACAGTTTTTTTTTTTTTGGGAAGAGCAGATCATAACTGATTTTAATTTTGAAAAATAACTCCAAGTAAAAAAACTGACGCATTGGTTGAATGATCAATATGGTATTGATCTATATGGGGACTTCAGAAGAAATCATCACACAACTCAGGATCAACCATTATTAACTTTATAAGTGTTTAGCGAACATGAACAGTTGGAAATCTGAACTGGAGTTTCTCATACTTTATGTTCATAATCACATGTGTTTTTATTCAACTTATAATTAATTGCTTTTCAAAAATATCAGTGAAATTTTAAAATATTGAATGTTTTCAGGGCTTTTTGATTTCAATGTTTTAGCAATGAGCAAAATAAAAGATCTGCCAAATGTAGTGCTGGCAAGTAAAAGTTTAACTAGATTTGATGACCCAAAACTTTTGCAGAGTCTAATCAAGATGTTTTCAAAATGGTTTACAAGAACTAAGCTGTTTTTAAAATCAGAACCACCTATTTTATTCTATTGCTTTGTCTATCAAAAATGTAAGTATGTGGCCCTCATGCAGCTTGATGAAGCTATTTTGTGCTAAAAGAAAGAAAAAAGTTAGGAAAGAGAAATAGAAATGACAGCTTACACCTCATTCATTTCAAAAGATATTAACATTAGCTGAATTGAATTCAAAAGTGATTGAAGAGAGTCTATAATGAGATGGAATCAGGAGTAACTACCAACTCTCTTCTTCTCTCCCTTTCCCCTCTTTTTCTTCTTTTCTCCTTTTTGTTTGAAAGACAATTGCTGAAACTTCAGTATCTATGACAACCTACAATTCAAAGAGCAAACTGTTCAATTTAGTACTTAGAGAAAAAGTTCTCTTTAAGAATTTTATTCATATTTTCAACAATTCAAAATGTCAAATAAAACTTGAAGCTAGGAAAATATGAGCATCAGCCAGTGTTCATATAGCTGGCATTTTGCAAAGCATTAAAATTAGCTATCTACAGAAGCCAATTCAAATAGGTGCCTGTTGGGGTTTTTATTTTTTACTCTGTCTGACTGCAACTTTCTTTTCTTCTTTCCCCATACTTCTTGAGTTTATGTTCTTCATTTTATTCATCTGTTCATCACAAATATTTTCTCAAACTTTCTGTAATATTTCATCTGCATATAGAACTCAAGTGATTAAAAATTGCTCCAAGACAAACACTTACTGGCATCTATATTTTGAAAGAGAATGTGTCTGGATCTAGGAGTTCCTGAGGACTAGAGTCCTGCCACAAAAAAATATCTCTCTAGCAGTGCCCCTTTGGAAAACTGATTGAAAAGGCTGTAGCTACAGTTTCATACAGTCAAAAAGAATACAGACCATGAGTATATTAAACAATTAAACTACAATCATATAAAACATAAAACAATAATTATAAAATTGAAATATATTTTTAAAAGAAAGATATGCAAACCATGGCAAGGAGAGAGTGAAAATAATGGAGCCATCTTAAGATTTTATCTTAATCCTGGGACCCCCAAGCCTAATGATATAAGCAGTGGTGGAATTCAAATATGTGAACAACCGGTTCTCTGTGTGAATGCCGCTTCCGGAAGTCCATTCTGGGCCTGGGCAACAAAAACTTAGCTACCGGTTCTGCCGAACTGGTATGAACTGGCTGAATCCCACCACTGGACATAAGTAAAGTGAAATCAAGTAAGAGGTGAGGCTTTCATTTAAATTTTGTTTGCAGAAGATTCTTGAGAACTTTTAGAATATTGCAGAAACTGTCTGAATGTACATGGGCAAAACTCAAACAACAAAAATAAGGGTTGTGATGCCACTTTGGAATTTTCCATTTTTGTCTGAAGAGTGAGTGGCAGCTAATAGGCTCACCCAGTTGTATGAGGGAAACATCTGAAGTCTTTCTTTCAATTTCTAGACAATAAAATGGTAATCTAAGTCCTGGTTATTTTTTAAGTTAAAGAACAGGGAAACATTCACATTTCTTAAAATGCTGCTGAGCAAATTTTCCCAATCAGAACAGAATTCAAGTTTTCCTAAATCATGGACTAATCCTGGGCGCTGTGGGACAGTTTATTTCTAGAATATCAGACCTGGACTTCAGAGCAAATAAGAGGATTTCTGCAGACTAAAGCATTGCCATCTCTTTTTTTTTTAATTTCAGATTTCTCCTGCTTAACAGCTAAATGTCAGAAGGTATGTATGGTGTTTTCTTTTTACATTAGAATAGCTAGTCTTCACATTAGAAAAACTACATGAATAAAATGTATTTGTGTACTATTTTTTAAAAATAAGAATTTGTCATTGTAAGAACTTCATGAGAATGAAGAGATATTAAGATACCTAGAATAGGGTATACTGTACATCAGACATGTCAAACACAAGGCCCGGGGGCCGGATGCGGCCCGCGAAGTGGTTTCATGTGGCCCGCGAAGCCATCCTGGAAACAGTGAGGGAACGGCCCCCGCTGCCTTGGCCCTGGCCCAGGCTGGCCGGGAGCCAATGTACAATTTTGTGGTGGCCATCTATGCTGAAACGCATTCAGTCTTAGCTCCACAAGGCTGTCTGGAAACAGCGAGGAACCAGCCCCTGCCACATCGGCCCCTCCCCCTGGGTGCATGCTGGGGAGGCTCCTCCAGTGGACCATGCCTTGGCACTTGCCCTGGTCCCACCCCCTTCTGCCAGAGACCTGTCCCACTCCTGCCCAGGCCCCCACAGGCCCCTTGACACGAACGAAGTAGAGCTGGCCATGCCCACCCAGTAGGCCACACCCACTCCATCCATGCCCACCCAGTAGGCCGCACCCACCCTGGCCACACCCATCCGGCCTCCCGAGGACAACCGCAATGCTGATGCGGCCCTCAATGAAATTGAGTTTGACACCCCTGCTGTACATGAATCCTTCATATCAGCAGTTTTCTTCAGTGTCATTGATAACTTTGCAAATTATAGTAAAAATATATATAACTCTCTATTTAACTTAGAAGTGACTAAAAACACTTATTCACCATATATACAGTACATTTCCAGACAGAAAAGGAGCTGCTGACTTGTGTTACATTGAACACAACTACTGTAAGAGCTGTTTGTACATTGTGCTCTTTGTCAGCCCATGGTTGGCTTTCAATTTTGCATGTTGTCTGTTTATTACTATTCACAAAGTGACTGGTAAGTACACAGAACTTGGTTGGGTATGTTCAGTGGATAATTGTACATAAATGTTTTCATTTGTTAAATTTGCGCACTTTTAATTTTACATACCATTGGGAATAGTTTTTATAGCACTGATTAAAGGCAGACTAGACTTCTTTATCATTTATAACATTATAGCTACCTTTTTGTTATATATATTCTGGCAGTGCTATTAAACAAAGAATCAGAACTCAGCTAGTTCTGAAATCCAAGGAAATCAAAATATGAAACCTTTATTTATGAATTTTCTTTTGACATATACATTTCCTGAAAAAGTGCTGACTTGAAAGTAAAAAATTAAGATAATTGAAATTTTATACAAAGACATTGAGGGTTGGCTTATTATTTTTTCAGAGATATGTAAGTTCACGAATATGTTATCCAACAATGTGGTCATGATTTGATGATTTGGTACATATTGGATTGTTTGGTCTATGGTTTAGGTGCTGGACAGGGAAAGCAAGGAGGCAGAAAATTGAGGTTCTAACACTGATTTAAGCAGCTGGTAACTCTGGCTAGCTACTTTCTCTCAGCCATAAGAAGGCAGAAAACCACTTGTGAAAATGTCAAGAAAACCACATGGATATGTCCATATAATCACCAGAAGGATGATTTGAGGGTACCAAAACAAAACAAAACCTAACAAGCCCTAAATGGCATAGGGCCAGGCTACCTATAGAATCGTCTTTGTCTCATTACATCAGTCCTTCCCGTCAGGCAGGGAAAGCATGTTCATACCATGTCAGTTAAAGAGTTCTGACCGGCAGGTCCAGGAAGAGAGCCTTCTCTGCTGTTGCCCCTGCCCTGTGGAACATTCTCCCCGCAGAGGCAAGATAGGTCCCCACTCTCCTGACCTTCCAGAAAGATGTGAAAACATGGCTCTGAGGGAGGGAGAATGCAGTCATGGGCCCTGAAAACCTTTTCTTCTTTTAATTAATTTTAACAATGTTTTAATTATTTTGTCTCTTTTTAAATTGTATACTGTTTTATATACTGTTTCTATGTTTTAATATTTTATTATACACTGGCCAGGGTGCCTCTGTGAGAGAGGTGGACAGTTCCAAAATGTGATGATAGATAGATAATAGATAGAGAAAGAGAGAAAGAGAGAGGGAGGGAGGGAGGGAGGGAGGGAGAGAGAGAGAGAGAGAGAGAGAGAGAGAGAGAGAGAGAGAGAGAGAGAGAGAGAGAGAGAGAGAGAGAGAGAGAGAGATGGATAGGTAAAAATCTATAGAGCTTTAGGGTATTTGTCTGTTTAAATTTCCTTTGAAATGTCATGTTTTTTAATAACGTTACCCTTAAATGTTACAGTAGCAAATACAACACATGATATGCTCCTACCCCACTCCAAAAAAATGGCTGGACTTTTTGGGGGGCTGGACTTTTAATTTGGTCCCTTCAACATATTTAATTTGTTCTTCAACCATTCTACTTGCTTACATATTTGAAATCATTTGTTGCTGTCAGACAGACAGCTGAGCAGATAGCCTAGTATTCTTATGTAGAATCATATGTTGTTCAAGACATGAATTATTCAAGCAAAGCATCATCAAACCATGCTAGTACCACCTCTGTGCTTGAGGGCCAAACTGAGGTTCCTAATGTGGAATGCACTGTTTGGTTTATGCTAAGCATAACAATAGCCATGTAGTCCCCAAAATTCTACTGACTTGTCTATACATACAACATTCTTGCAGAAGTATAGAGAATAATCTAAGTGCTTTTAGACAAACTTGGAATAAGCATCAATATCCCTTTTTGTCAGCAATAGCTTCATCCTTAGTATTTTCTCTTGAAACCCATTTTTGACTAGTACTTTTCTGAAGTTGGAATCACAAACACTGATTTTTGCCAAAGTGAAGGAGGCTTGCAAGTCGTTAGATGTTGTTCTGGAGTTCTTTGTGATTTCCTAGAAATTGTATGCTGAACTCTTAAAGTGATTTTAATAGGATAGCCATTGTTGGGAAAAATCATTCTTGTCTCAAATCATCTCCATTTCAAGAGTATGAGTCTGACTCTAGACCAGTGGATCTCCAGAACTGTACAAATAGTTTTATAAACTTTTCCAGGCAAGTTTCCAGGCTTTTATAAGCAGTTCTAGGCAAGATATTTTGAGAGGACTTCAGCTATATACTTTTTTAAATTTGGGCATAATGTACCTCTAATCTATGTAGTGAGAACTTCATTCTAAGTAGTTTGTGCCAGTTATATACTGTAGGACAGGAGTGGCCCAAGCCGACCTTAATTGTTTAACAAAGTTTAACAAAGTATTCACATACAGTACCTGGTTATCTTTTTAATAAATTGATTGAACTAGGGGTGGCGTGTCTTCATTTGGCATAATGCAGGACTGGTGTCACTTGTTCACTCACAGGTTTCTTTTTCATAAAGTTAGGCTTTGCTTGTATAATTCCATCTCAAGAAGTGGGAAGCCTTATTCCAAATTTTATTATTTATTGTTAGGAAGGGTACTAGGGCCCATTAAAAAGCCCTCAGATCTCAGTTTTTCCATAACAGATGTAAACCAACCTCGTATGTAAATTATATCTGTTCTGTTCTGCTTTGGTTAATGAGTGAATTATTTAATTATTATTATAATGCATTACAAGTCTTCACAATACCAGATATCAACTAGCCACTGTTCTTGAGATGTAATATTATGTTTTGCAAAGAAGGGACATGAAATGGAAATTGGCATACTAGTGATTCCATTTTAAGGATGTCTGGTAAATTATTCTGAAGAACAAATATCCAGGAAAGTAACTTAAAGTTGGCCAGACGGTCTGCACATTACATGCCAGAGAATCCTAAATAGCATTGCATCCTGAGAAGTTTTTCAAGCCTAAAGAAAAGTTGATTATTATAGAAGCTGTTCTATACAAAGTATGCATAACTGAAGGCACCTCTTATGATAAAACTGAAATTAACCAGTCATTCACAGCTATGGATGCATTTCCTAAACATTTGTCTTTGGCCTTTTAAGTAATAATTATAGTAGACAACCATCTGGCTAAAGGTTTAGTGGTTTTCTAAAGCTGTTTAGTATTCATGTCTGCATCAGTCCTACAAAAACAGCCCCAAGTATTGTTCCTAATGCCATATTGTTGATCAAAACACAAGATTTCAAGCTGTATCAGGACAAAGAAGAATGGAAAAGCTCACAGTCTGGATGCCTACAAAAAAGCTGCATTCAACCTTTTCCAGTAGATATGATAGGTTTTATCGTTATACCTTTCACTTTTTCACCTATTCGGTGACTTACAATGTGTGATGCTGCAAAGCATTATGCTTGCATGATATGATACTCTGTTGGCTATCTATATAAAAAAAGCTTCCTTTCCCTGTTTTAGAATAAACAAACTTTCTCCTAACAAAATTCCACTAGTTCATGGATATTTCAAGTACAATACTCCTAATTATTTTTCATACTGAAGACCAGGCATGCATATCTTTGCCTTAGGATAAATATGACCCAATGCTTTTTTTCTTTCTTTCAACCTCTGATCCTTTTCTCTCTCCCAATACTGAGAGAAAGGAAAGGATTTCCTCCAGATATGAAGCTTACCTGAGATCTGTTCTGTGTTGTAACTGCTAAGAGAAGGATGAATCTGGTATATGTGACATAATATGGGACCAAAAGACAGAGAGAGAAGGAGGCAAAATCTGTAAATGTAGAGAGTGTATGCCAGACATCTTTTATTTTACCTAATTCTGGAGTACACACTTTGATGGCGAGTTTGATCTTAATTTGTTCTTACCAATAAGGGTCCCTTACTATTGCTGAATACCATACGAAGTAAATCTAGAAAACTGTTCTACAATGCTTTCTAGCTGTTTAAAATCATGCATCATAAACTAATCTGATTGTGTACCCCATTACACAGTTGTCATGAAAGGAAGCACAAAAGTAAGAGAACCTATGGTGATGAACCAGGAAATCTTTAGTTCAGATAACATTTTAGCCATGAAAATGCTTGACTCTGCAATGTGACTTTACATTAATTTAGCTTCATTGTGCTTATAATTTTAACTTATGTATATTTTAAATAAAACATATTTGTACACTCATATATGAAAAGCATACATAATATTTCCTCTTTATCAAGGCAATCAAGTTTGCTAATTAACCTTAGATTTGTATATATACATACAGAATAAGAACACTGCATAAAAAAGGAAGGAAAAAAACCAAGTGAGTAATAAGCACTTCAGAACACTTAGGGTTATTCAAAATCACAGTTTATTAATTTGTATCTATTGTATCAGGCAAGATAATATTAATCCCAGTATGAAACCCATGTTGCTAGTTAGCAAAATTAATTAGGAAGCTGAGATGAGACAAGAAGAGTTATTTCAGAAAATGAAGGTAGTAGCCAAGTAAGAACAAAAATAAGCAAAATTTTTGGCAAATAAATACTGCATATACCTTGGCCAAAGGAACTCAGCGGAAGGTGATACAATAAAGGAAATTGAAAGGCGTATTAAATGTGGTTGGCAGGCATTTGACAAACTAAGCGTAATTTTCAGGAGCAACCTCCCCCTATGCCTGAAGAAAAAAGTTTTCAATCAGTGTGTGTTACCTGTTCTAACATAAGCGGTGAAACATGAACACTAAACTCACAAAGACAAGATAGAAAGACCTGCAAATCGATTAGAGAACAAATGAAAGTATACAAGTATACAATATCATTAAAAGAGTGACAGAATTGAAATAAAAATGGGCTCATCACATAGCAAGAAGAACTGATGGCAGGTGGATAAAAAGCATCCACGAAAGAGACCTCAAACGACATCAGCAAGTATTGCGGGCCCAGTTGGCAAACAAAAGCTCAGGACTGTATAGGTTGGAAAAATGCGGAAGAGGCCTTCATCCTACAATGGATAGATAATGGCTAGGATGATGATGATGATGATGATGATGATGATGATGATGATGATGATGATGATGATGATGATGATGAAAAAACACTGCATAACAATATAAAAAATGCAAAAATAAAAGAATTTCAGGAGCTTAATTTTAAAAACATTAAGGTCAGTGAGACGAAGAAGAGGAATCCAACTACGAGGATGGCTGTATAATAAGCTTATGAAAATATCATCAGAGAGTAAGAATACAGGAAAGCACAACTTAGTTGCTATGTCTACCCCTCACTACAGAATATTTTTTTATTCTTTGCAGAATTTTAAATTTCATTTTAATTGTTATTGTGTATTTAGTGTCTGATTTCATATCATATATATCTTCTTTGGTTTTGTTGGTTTTATTGATTGTGTATTAGTTGGTTTTTATTAGATTGCATTTTTTGAATCTTATTACATACAGATTTGTAATTATTAGCTTATACATTCTGATTTTTTAAATTTCTTCCCTGAATTTGTTGTTTGTTGCACATCTTATTGATACGTGCATTATAAATATAGATTATTTGATTACCAGTTCGATGTAGTGATTAATCCAGGAGACTGTGAGTTCTAGTCATGAAAAACTAGCTGAGTGACTTTGAGCCAGTAACTCTCTCTCATCCCAACCCACCTTGCAGGGTTGTTGTTATGAGAAAAATAGTAAGAAGAATTACAAAAGTTCACTGCCTTGAATTGCTTATAAAATATTAAAGACAGGATAAAAAAATTGAGTAAAATCTAATAATAAGTAAAATGATGATGGTGGTGGTGGTAGTAGTGGTAATGATGATGATGGAGTATACGGCAGATAGCTGGGCTTATAATGAAAAAACTAAATTGCTGAAGCATGCCCTAGTGATATGAGATGAAGTCTTTACATTAACCAGCCAATTAAGTATACAAATCATTGTACTATATCCAGATGGCAACCGTTCAAGAATTATTTAAGCACTGAAATTTGAAATAGTTGATTTAACAATAATGTTCTAAAGGTCAGCTTCTGTACCTGGGAACTGGAAGATTTCCAGCATTCCACTTATATATTTTTAAAACTATTACTGGGAAAATTAATAGGGGGGAAAAAACATATAAGTTAAATATTTTTAAAGAATAAGAAGTTGGTAAGCTCTAGAGTGCATAAGAAGCTGCCAAGTTTCTATCATCAACATAACTTATGAGAATGTCTCTTGTGAGATAGGAAGCCTAGTATATGCCAAAACATATCTGCAGGATAATCAGCATTACATTGCCTATTTATTATATAGAAGAACAAGTGATGCTTAAAAAAGATCAGTGTGGCTCTGTCAAAGTGGCCTTCTTTCACTCTTCTAGTATTCCAAGAATAAGAATGATTCAAGTAGTATGGTACATGAAAGATTTTCAATGGCTACATACTGATTAGGTAGTCCTATTCAATATGTATGAGACAAATAAGTGGTGTTTTTAAAGCCAATTAGTATTCCCAATAGTCTTTTTTGTAAAACATTTAATCACCGATAAGTATGAGAAGCAGTGGATATCAAATTCCTTATAAAAATGTAATCTCCAACATTTCAGTGGCAATATTGAATCCTCCAAGATTGTCTAGATACTGTTTTCAGCACTATAGGAAATCATGTAAGGTAGCAAGAAAATATCCAGGTTTTACAGATATATTTCTCAGGAAATGTAGCGCAATCAATTTCTGTAGGATGATTTTGGTCAAAATTAGCTACGTAACTATTGCAATGCTAAAATAGATCATGGATTGAATACTTACAAATTTGTGATTGGCACTTATATTAAAAATGATGTTATTACTGTACATGTGTATTCTGCTTTTTTAACAATCTGGTATATAAATACCATCTTTATGTAAATAATCTTGAAATTTATATTGGGTTAATTTCAGTTTTTGTATGTGGTTTTGTTTTCTCTTAGACCCTTGGAGAGTCAAGAGACTGTTTGGATCCAATGTTAACAGACAATTACTGTTCTATATTCATCCTTCTCTTTTGGAACAGATTATTGAGATGTGGGGCATTGTAAATTATAAAGATCTCTGGAGGATGCAATTATCTCAATCTATGGTAATTGCCCTGCAGTCCTTGGCATGAGACAGAACTGCACTAGTTGCTCCTGCAGATGTAGTAGGACTTGGATGATGTTCTTGTTTTGCTAGAGTTCTCTGTGGCCTTCAAGTAGTATTCTTCTCAACCTCCTAGGAAGGTTCTAAGTGGGGATCACTCTTTTACAATAGTTCTGTTCCTGCCTGAGTATATGGATCTAGACAGTGGTCGCACTCATGATGGATGGGAGGGAGGAAAGTTGGCTCCAACTGTTCCAGAATCTGATTACCATAAAATGCTCATGAAGTGTGGACTGTATCAAAAAGTATAATATAGTAAAGTTTGTGAATTGGTGAAAAGAGTGAACCCATTTAGCATAGCATAAACCCCCCCAAAAAAGTATGTCTGGATATTATGCCAGGAATAGTCTGAAATGCATTTATTGTTATTCCTATAAATTTAACAATATGTACAATGTCTGACTATATAACTAGCTTTGACAGATGAGTAGGAAAGCCACACAGTCTATCTGGGCAATTCACATAATGAGTTTTGAAAGTGAACATTTCAGCTCACAAAAATTGATCCTTAGGATTTGTGAACTCTGTAAATTTCATTTTCTTTATCAAATAGCAAAAAACTGATTCTACAATCTATATTCAGAATCACAAGCATGAATGTAAATAAAAGCAAGTCTGGAAATGATGAGCCATATAAGATTCAGATATGCTCTCTCTCTCTCTCTCTCTCTCTCTCTCTCTCTCTCTCTCTCCTTTTTTCTAACTTCCCTCATATGAACAAACACAACAACAGAAAATAACTAGTGTAATAAAAATTATTTGAATGACGTGTTTCACTGTGCCTCTCCTGATTACTATACTATATATTACTATATTACTAGCTTACTATAAATAATTTTATTTTCATGGGTCCAGAATTTAAGGCCAGGATGATTGCCAGATGCCATGAGCATCAACAGCTTCATTTGATGGTATAAGAATAGTTTCTCTAGTGAAAGCTGTGTTTCCCTCACCATTTTACTGAGCAACGTTTCTTGCAAAAGTGATAATTAAAATGCAAGAAGAAGCTTATTTATTATGCAGAGCTTTTTGAGACAGCTTTGAACCTAATGTCTGGAAAAAGGCAAAAGAAGCTTAAATCACACCCCAGGGGAACATTCTTTCTCTCTCAGAATGGAAATGAGCACAAAGGGGGATCAGTCCCTTAACTACTCTTTTTGACTGCTGTAAATGTCCAGTAATGCTTTTATATTGCCAAAACAATTTGATAGCACTGTAATAATCTTGAATCAGGAAAACTGTTTCTATCCATCAACTCCAAGTACAGGACTGAATTTTCAGATTTTATTTATTCTCATGATTAAAAAAAAGAGGTTATGACTTTGGGACTTCAAAGTTGGGCCATAGTATTGTGGAACATTGTATATTTTCCAGTGAAGTTTTCTAGAATTTCTTTACTGCTTGTCTCCTAGGCTGAATTATTTTCAGGTTTTGAGGATGTGGTCAGATATCCGATGAGACAAGAACTTCCATCAGTTTACAAGTAAACCTCATTTTGGGAAGGAGGGGGCAGACTGGCAGTTTGGTTGTTAAATTAAGCACTTGCTGTGCTTATGATTTCACTTCAGCTTTCCTTGGTTTTTCAGACTTGCAAAGGTCATAAATGAGAGGATTTGTTGTAAATTACATTTTCATCACCATTGTAATTGAAAATGATTGCTAAATGAGGCAGTTGCTAAACTCTGCTTAGTTTTTTCTTGTCCTGATTGATCAGATCAGCTACACACACCTTTCCATCTTTTGAAAAAGTGACAAAATCATCATCTTTAGTCAAACCTATACATTTAATTATTTTAGGTGCTGTTTATTTTTAACTAGTCTTTATTTAAAATACATATATTTGTTTTATACTGTTTTTTATTTTCTTGTTTTGTACCTTATTTCTTTCTCTTACAGCGGAAAATAAATAAATAAAATCCTAGTATTTTCTTTTTTAAAAAACAAATGCTTCTTATTTTATTATAAGAATAAAAACAGCTAATATGACACATATTAAAATGATAAGGCATAAGATTCTACAACTGAGAAATACACAGAGTGCAATACAATAGAAGACCACATTCAAAACTAACAGAAGTTCAAAATCGAAACAAATGTATAGTAAAACACTAAACAGGGATTAGCCTTATCATAAGAACAGATGTGATGATTAGCAGGCACAGATGTTTAGGTTTGGTGAGGGAGTATTGGGGAATAGACTACTGTATGTCTACATTACAGCTTACAAAGTACATCCTCTAAAGAGATTTGCTTCCTTCAAGTTCAAGAGAGGTCACAAATCCACCAATGGTATGCGGAGGAGAAATGTGCCCTGTTAAATGCTGATCCAGCTGGTTTTTGTTTTATACAACTGCATGTGTGGGAGACTGTGCTTTCCTTCACCACAGGAGGCAACATATCTCAGTCTATCCAAATAATTCAACTCAAAAGTAGGGCTTAGTTAGCATTAGAAACACAGACAGTGCTGAAGCTTTGTGTGTTTCTTTCAGGAGGATATTCTACAAAGCATATTCTATTATTCTAAAGGTCCTGTTCATAATAGATACCCAGATATTGATAGATACCCAGATAGCTGATGTTAACCAATCAGAAAAACACATCACTGAATAATTCTTTGTGCACTGTCTCTTAAATGGTGTGAAGGAACTCCTAGTTTTGATATAGCACAATATACCTTCCTGGTAAGCATCTGATAAGCTGATGCCTGAACAGAAGAAACTTGGTTTTTGTTTCTCACAAGAGTCTCTCCCATTGAATCATATTTATGCAAAAAGAGACATGGTGAAAGCAGATCTTTACAATCAACCAAAAATTCCTTTAGTACAAGAAATGAAGCTCACAAGTCAGAAACTATATCATTATCTTTTTGGAATGATATGTACATGACGTTTATTCCTATGTGTCTACTGATGGCTGATTTGTCTGAATGCTAAAGGAATTGCCTAGCATTTTTGGTTTTGGCTTGGTCTAAAATGCTAACTGTTTCCCATTTGAAACCCAGTCTGTCCATGTGTTGTGAGATGAAGGAGTTTTGTCGTGTCTTCTAACTGCTACCATACCTGATGTTTGTGGCCGTACTATTTTCATGCTTTACAATATGTCTTGAATTCAGTTTTGAGTTCAGTATCTTCCTATATGATATTTGAGATAAGAACACTTATGTATTTCTTTATTCTAATTGAAATTCCTCTTTCGGTGAAGATGCTTGATGCATGAAAAAAAATCTGAATCCAGTCATTGACTTCATACTGCAAGTAAATTCATTTCTATAAACTTGAGCTTATATTCTAATTAAATTTTATTAAAATAATTTGTTAGCCCAGTTGTTCTGCAAACATTGTTAGCTATATAAGTAAATCAAATCAGATCTTCATCATCTGAATCACATAAATATAGAATCAATAAAAATGAGTGCAATGGAACCACTCTAAAGAAATATGGTTACACTGGAATAAATTGAAAATGAGGTCCTGACTGCTAATGCTTTCTGAAAAACTTTAAAGAAGAAATCTCTTTGCCTCTAAAAATTCAACAGGCATTCTCAGTTAAACTTGGCATGACTGCAAATTCATTTAAAGATAATCAGACAATCAAAGCTGTATAATAAATCAATATTCTTGAATCATTGTTAGCACTACATATATATTAGGTTCTTATTTATAAGAGATGATGGCAACAAAGCACAGATAGGCTTTTATTGTGAAACAATAATCCTGCAAAATGAATGCATGCAAAATAGATGTTCACATACTGAACATCTGTAGTTTCCTATTTTTAAAAAAGGTAACGTATTATTATTAACCGGTAAGATTCATTCATATTTTCTGCCTTTCACAGCCAACTTCCCCCTTTTTTGTACCTCACCCCACATCAGATTATTCTACATATTCTACATATCTGATGAAATGAGCTGCTATTCCAGAAAGTTTATGCCTTTTAATAAAATTTGTAGTCCGAAAAGCTGCTACCACACTCCTTCTGATTTTTTGCCACATACACTAACAAGCCTCTCCTCCTGTAATTGTTTTTCTGTTTTATCTCAACTTAACAAGAGCTTTATTAACCTGGACCCTTTGATTCATCTCTTCTGTTCTCACTTCTCCTTAATTGTTCATCTCTGTTCAACATCTTTTGGCTTTTTATTATTCTGCTGATAAATAATAAAGCAGTTTCTCTCTCTCTCTCTCTCTCTCCCTCCCCCCCTCCTCCCCTCTCTTCACTCTCCACCAATGACTTCTGAGGAAATGCCTTCACCCTTCTTCTCTAAATAAATTGAAGAATCTCTTTTGCCAATTTCCTTCTGCTGGTCCTCACTTCTTTCAGATTCCTCCCAGATACTTTCCACTTTTTCCTTTCTCTCTCTGTGGCAGACATTGGATTGTACATAACAAAGGGTTGGAGAAAATGACAAGAATGTAATGGTCTGTTTGCACATCATTCTTTGGAAGGGTGTGATATTGGCTTTTACTAATTATCTGGCTACTTTTAACATTTTATGATGATTTTAGTTTCTTTTTATGGATGTAAATGGCTGAGAATTGGGTTGAAATTGGCTTTATGCAACCAGATTAAGTAACAACAATTTGTTTTTAAAAAATTATTGGTCCTATTCACTTTAAAAGGTAGTGTTTGCACTTAATGTTAAAGGAAAGGCAGCTAAGGAACTGGGACTCCCCTTGCTTCAGAACTCTGACGTCAGAAATGTGTTCCTTGCTATTTCTTATTGTGCCACTGGAAATTAACTGATTCCTGAAAGTAGGAGACAATGTACTATCATGCTGACTGATTTGAGAGTAATGCAAATTCCATGTGTAGTAACCTTATGATTACAGCGTAAATGTATAACACACAGGTTAATTTTATATCTTTTTATACAAAGCAATGGGACAAGATTGTTGCAATTAATTTTCTTTAGATTTGGAGCTTAATTTCAATGGAAATCACTAAAAAGGGACTTTTTTCTGAAATATGTACCAAGAAGAAAATACTATTCTTTTCTTTTAATTGGCATATCAACATAAATCAACATATCTTCAGTGTTGTTGCAGATCATATCATTTTAAAATAAACTTTATAAATAGCCATACAAGCCTGATTTTTACTGAAAAATGAGAAAGGATAAACAGATTCCAAAGACAGAATTTTTTTGTTATTGTTTAATTTTTGCTTAACTCCATGAATATTACACAATATTAGATTCTTCAGGTTTGCTTCCCCAATCAAGAAACATATTCTACATGTGGAGCAGAGCCCCAGAAAGATACTTTATGCCATGATTCATGACAAATAACACCAGACCTACATTCTGTAAAACAGTCCTAGACAACATGATCCTCCAAGTCAAATATAGTTTATACATGGTTTAAGCCAGTGGCCGCCAACCTTTTGGGCACCAGGGACCGGTTCCAAGGAGAGAGGTTTTTCCGCAGACCGGAAGGGGCATGGTTTCGTGTGCTGCCTGTATCCTGCAGATGGGTTTCTTGTGAGGACTGGTTTCTGTCATGTTGCAGACTGGTGCCAGTCCACGGACCGGGGTTGGGGACTCCTGGATTAAGTCAAGAGTTTATTTTTCTGGTGATTGGCAGTTTGTCAAGTTGGCAGTTTGCTTTTTAGCCACAATGCATATATGCATCTTGGGATTGGAAGGTTCATTAAGGTTTTGTAACTCTACCTACTGCCCAAAGCATGTAGCTTCAGCTAATCCCAGATATTACTGTCCAACCTTTGTTTGAAAATCTCTAGTGATGGAACATCTATTGCTCCAGGAAGCAGACTGATCCAGGAAGCAGACTGTACCATTGCTTAGTAGCTCTCACGATCAGTAAATTCCTAATTTTGAATGTGGATCTCCCTCTAGTCTTGTGTTACCCTGGGGTGTTTCCCTATAGGAGAAATTCCATCTGCATATAAAATAGATCTTTGCTATTCTTGCTTCTCATAAAGCACCATTAAGTGTGGAAGAACTGGAGTTTCATTTTATTTTCTTAAACAAAAGGCATATTCAATTAAGCAATATTGGAGTACTATAGACCAGGGCTTTTCAACCTGTGGTACGCGTACCACTTGTGGTACATTAACAAGTGGCAGGTGGTACGCAGCCCTGCCTAGCCAAGTGTAGTGGGGGAGGGAAAGAGCCAGCGCAGGCAAGGACTTACAGTGAGAGAGTCCTCTGGAGCTGCAGTGGCTGGGGAGAGACAAAGCGCCCAGGCTCAGTTCTGGCTCACCCTCCCCCATGAGAAAGGAGAAGGACATGGAGAGTGGAAGGATTCTTATGTGCTTTTGTGACTTTGAAGTTCTGGGATTTGTGCAATGTGGGCTTTGTGTTCTTAAGGAGTGTTTGGCAATTTATATTTGGCTGATGGCTGATGGCTGATGTCTTGTGTTAGCTTCTATTGCTCTGCTATTGTTAGCTGTAAGTTTTGCTGCAAGGGATTTTGAAGTATTTTCTCCTGAATGGATTTTGCTGTAGATTCTTTTTACGATGAATGGAGCCATTTGGGGAGGCTGCCTTAGCCGGCAGCCAATACTTACTACATTTTTTTTTCTTCCTTACTTTCCTTTCTAGCCAGTAGCTAATTCTTAAAGGGAAATGTGCCTTTTTAAGCTAGTTCACTCAGCAGTTTGTCTTTTCTGTTTCTGGAGGCTTTTCCTTGTTTGATGAATATATGGAAGAGAAAAAATATGGGGGGGGTTTTTTCAAATTCTTCCTTCAGAAGGAGGTGGGCATGAGAAAGAGGGAGGCAGGGAAGGAGGGAGGGAGGGAAGTCCTGCCTTAGCACTTGGCCACCAGCAGCCCTGCCATTGACTTCACTTGTCAAAAAGTTGCAAAAGGGGATCACATGACCCTGGGACACTGTGACCATCATAAATATGAATCAGTTGCCAAGCATCCAAATATAAATCACATGACCCTGGGCATGCTGCAATGGTCATAAGTGTGAAAATGGTCATAAGTCATTTCAGTGCAATTGCAACTTTGAACAGGGTTTTTTTTTTGGTCATCAAGTGTTTGACACCTTGCTAGGTGGTACTCGAATACTGCCATATCCTAAAAGTGGTACAATCGGTGAAAAGGTTGAAAAGCCCTGCTATAGACAAGGATCAATTAGCATGGAAAAGACAATCAGCAAATATTAATAGAACTGATTCAAGAAAGGCATATCAGAGTTCTAACAGAGTTCTTTTCATTTCCCATTTCCTCTATGCTCAGGTGGGTTGACAGAAAACTGACCAATTCTCATGGCACCTACTACCGGCAGAGGATAAATAAAAAGCAATACAAGGCACCTGTGCCAAAATAAAAATTATGGACTGACAGAATCGTTTACCAATAGTTGTCTCGGTATACATATTACCACCTCTAAAATCAGAGAATACTGTCTGTTTTGGCATAAGATAAAATATTCCCTGAAAAAACAGAGACACAGTTCAGTCGGCATTCTAGACAGAAACATGATCACTGATCAAATACTTTAATATCCAAAAAAATCAGTGTTTGAATTCTACTTTTTGGATCCAATTCCTTCTAGGTTCATGGGTCTGCCAGAGACCTTTCAAACTTTTATGCAGACCATGTGTTAACTAGCAAACATAGCTGTATAAATGGTTCTCACTGATGCAGTCATTGTGATCACATGTCAAAATAGCTGATATTTGTCTGCACACAATTGTGATCCAGCTTTCCCTTTTAAAGGCAAGGGCTGCATACATTCCATCAAACACAGTGAAGGATTTAATCAGATAGTCTTTATTATTCATCAGGAAAGCTGAATGCTTCATTTCCTGCTGTTGTCCAATTCTCAGTTGTTCTAAATTAAATGTTCCTGTCAATATTCCACACCTCTGATGTGTCTAGCATTTCTTTCTTTCATATTTCATAGACCCATAGAGTCACAAGGGCATTTAGATTATAAAAAACAACCTCCTGCTTAGTCCAGTCACCCAAATATAGAATTATAGAATCTTAGACATAGAAGTAGTCATATTAGGATAACTCATAACATATATATTTTTGCTTTCATGGGCTCAAGGAGGTATAAATAGTATGCATCTTCTTGCTTTTTCTGTCATCAACAACAACTACCCTGTGTGGTAGCTTGCACTGAGTGAGAATGACTATTCCAAAGACTCCCAGGGAGCTTCTGTCGCTGAGAGTAGACTACAACCTGGATCATCTTGCTTCTAGTCTGACACCTGAATCACTATATCACTTCTGCTTAAATAGGGCACATCAGTGAAACTTCTAAGCTTCTAAGATAACCTATGGTCTAAACACAAGCCTTAATCATGCCAGAAGCACTGTATATCATATTATATGAAATATAGTTCAATAAAGTCATTCTTTATTGGAAGGAATATCCAATCCAAAGCAGATATAAGAAATCTCAACATTAGTATTTTATAGAACAGCCATTTATTTACATAATGCCTTCAAAGTGAATATTATCTTTAAAGCATCAAGCGTACTTTGAAGGAAGCAACCCACACCATGAATTGCACTTGGAAGCATACTGATATCAGCACTATGGTAGTAAAGACTGACCAGAAAACTTGTTGGCCATTATCTTTTAGGCTAGGTGAAGTTTTTGGGTTGATTTCAAGGCAGTTGTATGTAGAGCAAATTACACTAGTCTAAGGATGCTGAAGTAGTCTATGAAAAATGAAAAGATACATTTAAAAATATTGAAAATAAGTTCAATATTCATTATTTTAGTTATTTATTTAATTTTATTTCTTTTTAGGAATATTATAGGGGTTTTTTTGCCAAATAATTAAATGAAGCTCTGTAAGGAGAAGACAATTCTGAGAAAACTGTGGAAAGAGAATAAAAACCCGAACCTTTCAAACAAAGAATATTTTTAAAGAGAATATTGCTAGTAAAAATATAGTGGGTAAGCTATTTATATATTTATTTATTTTATTAAATGTATCTACTTTTAGTTATATTTATCTACTTCCCATGTTAATAATGGTTTACAAAGAATCAAGAAACAGATGTGGGGCAGCTTCATTTAAAAAAAACAAGAACAATAATTATTTTATCCAGATGAACCTTCATTTTCATTTATAAAATGAACACATTTTTCTTTTCTTCAAAGAAAGTTATTTGGAAAGAAGCTTAAAAGAACAAAATAAAAAATATGGGCATCTAATGGAAAAGCAAAAACAAAACAAAAGCATTATTTTAAAAACTGTGAGGCATCTCATTTTGAAGATTGATATTAAATGTAATTTTTTTCAGCAATGATGTAAATTCTGCACTATGCATTGAAGGAGGCATGCATTGTGAACAATTGTAACTCATTTTTCTTTAAATATTCCAATGGATTTTCAACTTCAAGAGGAATAATTTTTATTCTGACAATTCAGGGAATATACATGCAGTCTCCCTGAATCCTCCTCACAGCTTTCTGTGTGGGAGGTTATCCTGAGAGAAAGAGAGTAATGCCTCCCAGTTCCTGGTTCAATGGCTCTTCAACTTCTTTCACCCTTTAATCTGCTTTCAGGATGTTATTAAACTGAGTGACAAGAAGAGAGGCTGCTGTTTCCTCTTATTAAACATCTCTCCTGACGAATGGGACCAGGACAAAATACACATCCCACAATACCAACAGAACCATACACTTACAATGCTCCCTAGTGGCTCAATGATTTTTGAAGCCGTGTGTAGAAATCAGTATAAAGAATTCAGTAAGGGATACATTTCCTAATTGTAATATGAAATATATAATATTATGTTGCATTAATTTCAGAAATATCATTAAACAGTTTGTTTTTTATATGTCATTCTTAGTAGATATGTGCATTGTTCTTTTACACTAGCAGTTAGCATCACTCTAATTATTACCATAAATTAAAAAAACAAAACATGTTTTAAAATTTGATTTTAAAGAACTGCTCAAATCATCATCATCATCATCATCATACTTCAATCTAAATGACCAAAGGACTTGAACAATTCTTCCAATAACATTTATAAATTAACCCCTATCTGCTTGCTTTTACTTTATTTTTATTTATCAAATTTAGAGACCACCCATCACTTTTGATTAATATCAGTTCAAAAGAGAGTCCTACTGTATGTATGTTTGTTATTTTTTAAATAACCAAGAAAGAATAGATTTAAATATTTTTGCTACCTTGGACTATCCTGGCTCATGCTGAAAGAAAATTAGAGTAATTCATTCAGGTTGCATTTCCAAAAATGTATCACTAGCAAAATTAATTTATAATAAATAGATTTGATAAATATTTATCAAATAAGTATAGAGAACAGGTAGAGTACAGATATGGTGTGGTGCCACCTATTCCTGTCTTTCATAGCTTTTGAACTAAACAATATGCCACCATCCATCTTCTTGGTGGGAAGACATGGCTTGACCAGGCTCCATTGCTTTAACCCCAACTTCAGGAGCTCTTACGTATCAGAATTCATAAAGCAGACAGCTCTACCTTAAGAACAAAGGAATTTTATTGCAAATTTTTGTCTACAACTTTCATTTTACCTCAGAGAAGAGAGTTTAACTCAGTTCTTCAGTTCATGTATTTTGACTAATCTCTGACTCCCTTATATTACAATCTTCAGTTCAAATTTTACCAGCACTTAATTTTAGCTGTTGTTGGCTCCTAGAGATTTTGCATTTGTGGTTTGGTTTCTTCTCTCATCTTTAAGTAAGAGAAACATGGTTCTGTTCCTACCATTGGCTCCAAACAATCCATTCTGTTCACCTAGACTCCCTGCTTCTTCTCTGTTGAAGCAAGCATCTCCTTGCTCCCTAAACATATTTTTGGTTCCAAGTTGCACCTCTTCCACCTCCAACCTAAGAAATGCCATGTCATAACCTAACTCCCAGCCTTTTGTTCTCTCATCACGAAGTTGGACACATATGCATAATTTGGTGCCACATTGCATGTTTCATCTCTACCTCCTGTTTCTGCTGCCCTGGGAGCCTTGGCCAAATCTAACAACGTTGTTTTATGTTCTTATTTAACATTGTGGCTTTTATGTAATGTAATGTCATGCCTATTTACAGCTTGGAATAACAAAAAGCAAAATAAAATGCTTGTGCCAGATTGAGCACAATGCGGCTACAGTTTTGCAAGGCCCATTGCTTGCATACTTTGATACTTGTGGCTGGAGTGATGGATATATGTCTGTCAATCCAGGCTCAAGCAACTATGCTTATATTTTTTTTTTCCTGACAGTCTTATGGAATCTAAGTCATGCTCTCTACATTAAGAGGTTGGGTTGGTCTAGTGCTTAGGAAGGTTAAGTAATGTTGGCCTTAAAAGGTTTATAGTCAGCTGATCAAACAAAAGCAAATTACAAGGGACAGATTTTATCCCTCATCTTATCCCTTTTATCTGTAAAGGATTAAAACATGTTTAAAATGTTTACATTACAGATGTCATCTGTCCCCAAAGAATTTAAAAATATCTAGAGTGGCACCGAGGGTATGTAATGGACTGTGCACATATGCATTCAGTACATACCTTCGTCCCTGTGAAAATATAATATGTTTCGTCTTAGGGTCAGAAGGGATTTATTGTGCAAATTCCATTCACTCTGTATTATTTATGAGGATCAAACAAGCTAATGAATGTTAAGATGTTTTTTCATCTTAGGAAGCAAGGAAATGAAGCAACGTATGCCACTTCTGTCCAAGTGAGAAAAAGGACTTCTTAGGAATGGCAGGTTTTAAATAGTAAGGGAATACATTTTATAAAATACTAGATTTATAAAGAAACAAGAAGTATATAGTGAGTATGCAGGAATTAAAAGCATCCCAAAGTACTCAAATATAACAAAAGATCACAGATATGATTAATAAAAAAAAAAAACAATTCAACACACTGAGGCAAAATGAGAACGAAGTCAGAGAGACATTCGTATTTTTCCATCTACTTACTGAATATTTGTTTGCAGTTTGGGTTCTTATGTTCTCCTTCATGTCAATATGAAAAAAAGATCAGACTGTTGTTTCCAAAATGGAACTCTTTCCCAACCAAGAAGTGTGGTACCCAATATTGTGTCCCTTGAGACTGCCACAAAATAAACCTTTGTATTTAAAACTTCAAAAAAATGCAAATAATTCCAGCAGGCATGAAATAAAAATTAAATCCTTCCCTCCATTACACAGCAACTTCACTGGCATCACTAGAGATTTTTTTTCCTAATGGAAAGAACAAATTTAGAGGAGGAGTTTTATGCAAGGGAGCAAAGGTTGAATTCTTCCATGGACCTTATTTGTATTAAAAAAAAAAAGTTAAATGCAAAATACACATTTATCATAATATCTAATTGGGTACATTTTATTTTAGGCTGCCTTATCCAGGACAGGTGGTAACACAATTGATCAGAATATAACTTCATGGTTAAAATCTAAATTTCCTTACAGTATCTCCAAATAGGGGGCACTGGGAAAAAAATGTTAAAGTCTGGATGAATTATTGCCAATCAGTGAAGACAATGAATAAAAAATATTTGGCGGAGTAATCGGGGTAGAGTAGAGTTGGTACGGAGATGCGCTTATGATATAATAGTGTAGTTTCCAAACAGCAACAACAAAAGCATCAATGCATGTCTGGAACCAAGGAGATCTAAGGAGAAAATGTCTGTCCATTGCCAGGTGTAGCCTCTGCAGTTTTCTTGGCAATGTTTTTCAGAAATGGTTTGCTATTGCCTTCTTCCTAGGACTGAGAGAGAATAATTGGCCCAAGGTCACTCATCTGTGGATGACCCATTTGTGCCTAAAGCAAGACTAAAACTCCCAGTCTCCTGGTTTTAATACTGGTGTCTTAAGCACTACACCAAACTGCCTTTCATTATGAAGACAGATGAATATCTGAAGTGATGATCACTGAATGGTGACACATCCCAGAATCGTCTCCATCCAATATTTTTTCTTCCTATATCCCTCTAAGCTAATTCATTTTATTAAGTATAATGGAGGATGTTAACATTTGAATGTAGAAGTAATTCATTAGAAATAGAAAATCTACGGTCCTTCATAAATTACTGGTTTCAATCACCAATAGCCATGAGCGTTGCAATTTCAAGAGTTGTAAATCTTTTCCCCTGAGGTGAGATTAGTTCCATCTATGTTGGTTTTCCAGAAAAATTTGAAAACATGTTCTTTCATCAGCCTGGATGATCCCTTAGTGAGTCTGCATAATAGTTGAATGAGGCTTAATTATGATTGTCTTGGGGCTCTTTTATGTTTTATTCCTTTATTGTTTTAAGCTTTTATGTTTGTCCGCATTTTTTAAAATATTGTAATAACGGTATTAATTTTAATTTTGCTTGTAAGCCACCCAGAGTCATTTTTTGTGAGATGGGTAACTATATAAATCTGCTAAATAAATAAATAAAATCTGGAGTACCACATTTTTTCTGCCTCTGTTTTATATATACTGGGGAGCTTGACTGCAAAATATTTGGGGAAAGACTATGTTTTTGGTAAATATTATAACTTGGCCAATTCTCCTTGTTTCCTTTTAATTTTTTGCACATTTTAAATGTCTAGCTGCAGACATTCTATTCCAAGCTAGTAATCTTTTACGACATCTATGAAATGTGCATGCCATCTGTTAATCTATTTGTTTTCATGCTTACATATACTGTATCTATGCATAATTTTCATGCTATGTATTTAATGGTTGGTTTGTTTGTTACATGTATATCCCATCTTTTTTCAGGGAAAAAAGGCAAGGTGGTAATCTCCCTTCATTTTATTCCATCAACAGCAATCCTATGAAAAAATTGAGCTGAAATGATGATTTGGCCAATGTCAAAGAAAGACACAGCTTTCTTTTCTGGTCTTTGTCTCACACCTCACAACTTTATACTTATTCTATTACAATCTGATTTAAGTTGTGGTGGTGCATTGATTAGAATGCAGTACTGCAGGTTAACTCACTGCTCACTGTCAGGAGTGCGATTCTGAACAGCTCAAGGTTGACTCAGCCTTCCATCCTTCCGAGGTCAGTAAAATGAGGACCCAGGTTGTTGGAGGCAATATGCTGACACTGTAAATTGCTTAGAGACGACTGTAAAGCACTGTGAAGCGGCATATAAGTCTAAGTGTTATTGGTATTTACAGAATGTTCAAGACCACCATTGATAGGCTCATGCCTAAAAAGTATAAACAAGACACACAGGCAATTTAATTAGACTCATATTTCTATTTTGATCTTCCATTTGCAATTATATATTATTTTCTGACAATAGAAAACAAAAATATTTCCACCTTTTTTTTGACAGACCTTTCTTCCTGTATTTGCATTACTCTTAAACAGTTGAATAAATTTTCTGCCTAAAATCTCTCATTGCACAATTCCACTTTCTGATTTGGAATTGATAGCTTTCCTATTAATGATTGAGCTCCATGGCTTTCCTTGATGTCCTTAGCTTCTAGAATGCCACAAAACCCTCACATTGAATTCTAGAGCTTTTTGCAGCCAGAAAACCACTTTTTCTATTTTCCATTTTCTTATTCTCGGGTTACGTTTTGTATTGTTTTTGAGATGTGTGCAGAAGGTACAATAATATGAAAAATAATCAGGGTATTCAATAAATGGTACTAACTCTAATATTTTGATAATTAAAATCAGGTATCTATGAAAATATGAAAAATGGCTTTTTAATTCCTATTCTATTAAATACTTAAGATATTCCTAGAAAAATATTTTGTTTGATATATATGAATATTTTAAGTTGTACAGATACATGGGGATATTAAGATTAGACTAAAAGGATATTTAATGAATAAAAAATGGAAATCAAATATAAATTGCTGCAAGATGCTAAAGAGGGAGGCTGATTGAGTTTATATATTTAAAATTATACTTTGACCTTTGTAGTTTGGTCTGGATGAAAGATTTTTTAGGTGATCCTAAAAAAATGAGGTTATTAGATCTGGAGAGCCATGAATTGAAATTCAGATGGCACCCCTACCTGTGATACGATAAAGTTTAAATAAATGCAGATTTTAAGAATAATTTTGTAAACTGTGCCATTCTAACAATTTGAAATAAATGTAAAACAAGGCTCTCTTGTACAATATCTCTTTGGTTGTCACTCAGGAAATGACAGTGAGACCAATTTCCTGGACTTAGGAGGAAATAATATGAATGAATGAACCTAATCAGAAGAGAAAAGAAGAATTGGGGTCAGACAGACATGTTTATCACTGGCTCACATACAACTATAGAGAGATTCAACTTAGATAAGAAAAGTTAAAGTTTTGAATTTGTAAAAAGTGAATTTGAAATGGCATTGTGTCCTAATACTGTAGTGGACATATTATTGCTATGGTTTATGAATTTTTTTGGAATTTAACTTGGAAAAATAATCTGTTAAACACTATGTTTCAATAGCCAAAAACCTTGGTTATAATATAAGGCTTGAGTAGAGGGAAAATATGTGGATGAATTGAATTATAATTTGAAAGAAAACTTTTATAAAATGATGTATCCGTCAGGTGTGAAAGACAGAAGCCACATGCTAAATTCCAATTAAACTGATTTATTGCTCATGCTTACACACAAGAATCTAGTCGACTAATGGTTGGCACTATTTTGGCACTAAATAAGGGTTACCATAATTCAAGAAGAGTTGGAATTAGTCCGCTTGTAGCAACATAGAGATTCTAGGCTGATTCCTCTTTTGACCCCACTCCCAGGCTGTGTTTCACCTACATTATTTTTGGTACCTAGTACCAGAGAAATTGTCAGATGTACAAAGGATGTACAAAAGTGCTTTAAATGTTTGTTGTAAATGTAAATGTAAAAAAAAAAACTTTTTATAATCTTTGGTGGACTTGTGATAAAGCAAGGAAATATTGGAGTCAGATTTTTGTCTTAATTCAGAAGATTCTTTAAAAAAATATAAAACTGAAACTAGTTTTTCTCTTAGGACTATTGAATAAAGAACTTGAAAAAATTGGAACATTGTTACCATATATGTTCACTGCAGTGAGAATTTTATCTGCGCAAAAATAGACAGGCACGTAAATTCCCACAATGGAAGAATGGATAGAAAAAGTTGGCAGTGATGGCAACTTAAAGAAAAAAACTTATCCAGTTTTGTTTCCACTTGGAAATAGCTTCTGGACTTTATACTCGAATAGGAAAAAAATGAAACTTTGATTTTAGATTTTGACAAATAGATTAACTTTGTTGTTATAGAAATAGCTAAACTGTAAAGCAAAATATTGAAGTTGTAACTGCATTCTGTATTCTATTGCAGCAGAAAAAGGTGGAACTTACTGGTTTTTCATCTTTTTTTTTATCTTGCATCCCTCCCCCTTAGTGACCCTTCCCTATTGCTTTGATCTTTGCTTGTATTTGTATTTTATACTATAATAAAGTTTAATTTTTTAAAAAAGAGTATTACGAGTTTGTGGAAAATAATAATATTATGAAAATGAATGTGGCCTCAAGGTTGCTATACCTGCTGGGAGTGATGATTTTGCTGATTCTACTCAGATAATTTAAATGCATTGACTAGTTTGTAATTACATTTCTATGAAATCTCAAGGATCTCCCTTTCAAAGCTCTGGTTTATATAACTGGGAATTATATAACTGGGAATATTTGTTAATTTCAATAATATAACGGAATGAAAATGATATTGAGCATGTAACATTATATGTCCAACTAGAATTATTATCTGGCACCGTTGAAATCCTGACAAGAATTTTGTTCTAAATATAGTAGGTATTCTTTGGTATTAGATATATTTGGACATTAGATATATTTGGACATTATTGAGTAAGCAATTAAGTTCTGACTTTAGTTCTCATGAGAAATAAACTCTAAGGAATAATTCTTATTTTAAAAACATACTTTGTAAAACTGGGTAGTTATTCTTAATCAGCCTATTAGTGGTCTTTGTCTACTCAGTTTTAATTTTTTTCAAAGATTATAGGTAGAAAACAGTTTACCCAAAATAGCTGAACAGCAATATATTCATTAAACTTATTATATTGCTTGTTTAGTGCATGTGTCTCTGAAAACCTGTTGTTTAGAAGGCTTTTCTTCGTAAGAATTTTTAAAATAATTCAATAAATGTAGATAATATGCAAGAAATTTTGAAAAGACAGATGTATTTGGTTATATTGCAATTCTAATTGTTTCAGATCTTTAAAATGTTAAGTATGTTTTCTTATAAAATAAAAGCAACATTATTTCAAAAAATATTTCTCTTTGGAGTTTATTGGGCTCCTGTAATGGTATGTGAAAATGACCTTGGGAGACAGGAAAAAAACCACAGGTAGGGAAATGTTTGGACAAGAGGCAACTAAGTTCACAAAAGAAATACGGGCATGGCAAACAACTCAGAAGGGACTCTCCCTTTCTTGGGTTATAAAGACAATGGGAGAGAAATGTACTTTTAGACTTGAAGATTATGCTAATATAACTTTACAGTAAAATAAAATTAGGTCATCTGGTAGTGGTTCTTATTTGGACTAACTTGCTAAATTGACAGCTCCTAAGCAACCTATTAGAAAAATTGGTTATCATCTTTCTTAAGATGAAAAAACAAAGAAGGTTGATTTAACAAAACATGACAGTTTTCAGCATTTAAATTAACTTTTTACAATAGACTCCCTGTGGTAAAATTTTATATATTTCTTAACATTAAATTTCTTTACTCCTTTTCTACCATGGACCCCTTTGAGAGTCTGTTGAACCTTAAGGACACACTTTCAAAAAAAAATATTTAAACAAATAAAATACATAGAAATATATTATATTACCAAAAAACCTCTCAAATTATGCTCAAATACAGTTATTAAAATATTTTAAAAACAATAGGTAATATAATAATATAGGTGCTCATATTAATCCATTAAATCAATAATAAGACTATTTTAGGGTATAATATTTTGATACAGTAAGATTGAAGTTAACCAATATTTTTAGGATATTACCATAATAAATTTTACTTCCTACAGCATATACATCTTTAAATGAAAAGCTAAACTTCTGTTAGAGGTCAGTGTAGATAAAGTTTTAATTGCCCCCCATGCAAATGTATTTCCCCCCCCCCCCCGGATTCCATCCATGGATCCCAAGTTAAAAATCCTTGCTATAAAATGATATGAAATTTAGTAATTCTTTTGAAAAGAGCATGAAAATTTAAATTATATAATATTGTAGTGAAAAGCATAATGAACCAGACAGCTGGAAAGGTGGGCCTAAATGTATTCATCTAAATAATCTACAAGCATCCCACAACGGAAAACATATTATAAGGAAGAATTTTTGTGGGCTACCAGACCAAGGTTACAAAAATACACTAGTATGGAAGAATGCAGTCTACATTCACAGGAGGATGAAGCTCTAATTTACAGGATCAAGAAACAGCAAAAATTGGTTGGGAGAAAGTGAGTTAATACAGCTCCTCCCTAACAATTCTCAGAGAATCTTTAATAATGAAAGTAGTTATTTTAGTTTGGCAAGATTTCTGTCTATAGCTGAAGAAACAATAAAGAAAACTGCTCAGAGGTAATTCTATGTGTCTTGCTGGGTTCTTGGGGCCTGACAAATAGACAACAATGATATCCAAACCCTTGGTCATCTAGAGTTTTGTAGCCCAGTTTTGCTAGTTTAGCGTATCTGATAAAAAGATCATAGTAAATCCATTCAGAAATATATGAATGCAAACTAGATAAAATTGTTGTGACCTGGAATTAAGTCAAACCATTTCAAGCTTTTGCATGTATATTTTTAATAACTGTATTTGTTTACGCAAAAGTACATTTCACCAAAATTCAATGATCTTTATCATTGACTCTATAGGCTGTCATAATTCAAACTACCATGTCAAGAATATGGGTCATTGTTACTTCAAGTAGTTTTAGCAATGAGGAGTCTGTGACCTTCTAGATATTATTGAACTACTTACTGGCTGGAGAGTCTGGGTATTACAAATAAATGTTTGAAGGGCCACAATGTATTTCCTATTAATTACCTCATATATTGATCCTTGTTTGCTAGTTCAGTGGACTTAGGAACTAGTTTGTGAACTTGCCATAGCTGTTCATATTCTTCCTCTTCACAGTTTAGCTTTTTAAAAATATAGTTATTCATCCGCTTAAATAAAACTTAGAAAAACTAAATGGTAGCCAGACATGGCTGTTCTTTCTTCACTGACACTGAGTAAACTGCTGAATTTTCCAAGAGCAACAATCAAGAATAGAACAGCAGAGAACTCATAGCAGATGTTTTGCCTCAAGGCTCCATATTTTATGATTTCACCTGTGTTTGCCTAATTTCCACTAAAACAATCTCCTCCCACTTCAGCACATACAGGGGAAGAAAATGTAGTTAGGCATAACAGAGGGGAAAGTAGACAGCCACAGATCTGCCTTGGGAACTGTTGGTGCGATTTACATATGGATAAAGACAACTCCTTTATATACAATGAAGCACCTATAACAAATTGAGATGCTTTTTTTCTTCTTCTTTTTAATTAATAATATAAGATACAAAAATGCAAAAGAAAATAATAGGAGAAATAGGGCAGGGAAAAGGAAGAGAAAAGTGTAGGAACAATGGGAAAAAAGAAAGAAAAGGCATTGACTTCTGACTCCCTCTGGTGCAGTAGAACAAAATAATAACATCAAACCTCAGCTTTTTACTTTTACATAATAATATAAACTAGCCATTCTATAACAACAAACCTATCTAATCGATAAAACCCAAAATCAAAGTTTTATTTTTTTCCACCTCATGCACACAGTCCAGAAGTGGTTCCCAAGTAGAAACAAAAGTAGTTGTGTTTTTGTCTTTAATCAAAGCAGTCAATTTAGCCAGCTCTGTTAACTCCATCAACTTCTGCAGCCATTTATCCATTGTGGGAATCAAAGTGTCCTTTTTTTTGTAAACATTGAGATGCTTGATCATGATACTTTATTTTCTTAACTGTGAACAGAAATGTTAAATCAAGAAATGGCCCTTTTGTTATTTATAAAATACCACATGTCTTAATCAGTATCTCTCTACTACTGTTGTCTTTTGGCAAGATGGGCAGCAAAGAAAGTTAATAAATAATAATAATACCTTTACCTAGCTAAACTTTGCTGATCTCAAAAAGATAAATGGAGTTATGCTTGTCAGTATATGGAGAAGAGATCACAGAAAATATCAGATGTATAAAACGGACAAGGGATCCATGTGTTATAATAGGACTCTAAAACATATTTTATAAAAAGTTAGTTTGGAACAAGCATATATAAATCTGAATTTAAAAAAATAAATAATGCAGCTAGTCTTGTAACTATTGGATCATATTATTAGAGATACACAGTAAAGACAAAATTAATGGACCAAATTGGCATTTTAGACAAAAGAACTTTTTTAAGATTTGGAATGAAAAGAGAGATTAGCCATGCTGACTCAATCTGAAGCAAGATTGTTGTCTGTATGGCAACAAGACAATGGATTATCTGTTTGTAGCAGAATGGGATAAAATGTGCCAGAATACTCTACAATTAAGTTATAAATATATACAGAACATAGAACTAGTTTCTATATGTATGTGAAAGTGTGAAACAATATATATAAAAGAATATACACACGAGAGAGGCCCATGCATCAATAATGTTTGTTGCCAGAAAGGGGAGGAGGAGGAGGAGGAGGAGGAGGAGGAGGAGGAGGAAAGGAACAAAAGGCTTGGAAATTTATGTTACGAGCACAACCATTCAAAAAATGTACTCATAAACTAGAGATGAAAGCTTAGACAAATACCCAATGGAAAAAATATAGTTGTAATTAGTGCAATTAAAGTCTTGTAAGATGCCAATTCCTTCTTTTATATGCATCAAAAGGCAGGAAAGTTCAAATTTATAGTAAACTTCCTAGGATTTCACATACCAAAATATATAAAGGAATTAGAACTAAATACAAACCTCCAATCCATAAAATTATCTAGATTATTGCTATGAGCCATTGTGGCGCAGTGGTTAGAATGCAGTATTGCAGGCTAATTCTGAATTCCCACCACCAGGAGTTCAATCTTGATCATCTCAAGGTCACTCAGTCGTCCATCCTTCCAAGGTTGGTAAAATAAGGACGCAGACTGTTGGGGGCAAAATGCTGACTCTGTAAACCATTTAAAGAAGGATGTAAAGCAGGGCTTTTCAACCTTTTCACCAATTGTACCACTTTTAGGATATGGCAATATTCAAGTACCACCAGTCGCCTAGCAAAGTGTCAAAACCTTGATGACCCCCCCCCAAAAAAGGAAAAAAATTGATAAAGTACAGGCAGTCCTCGACTTACAACAGTTCGCTTAGTGACTGTTCAAAGTTACAGCGGCACTGAAAAATGTGACTTATAACCATTTTTCACACTTATGACCATTGCAGCATCCCCACGGTCACATGATTTACATTCAGATGCTTAGCAACTGATTCATAGTTATGATGGTCACAGTGTTCCAGGTTCATGTAGTCCCCTTTTGCAACCTTTTCACAAGCAAAGTCAATGGCT
Organism: Azemiops feae; assembly: GCA_023970755.1. NCBI lineage: Eukaryota > Metazoa > Chordata > Lepidosauria > Squamata > Viperidae > Azemiops > Azemiops feae. The sequence continues at coordinate 1,280,675 of JALGBA010000099.1, forward strand.
GGGGGGCATGGCCAGCTCAACGTCATTCAGATCAGGGGGTGCCTGTGGGGAGGGCATGTGGGGCTGTGGGGGGGATCCAGGGGTCTCCAGTTGAGGGAGGTGGGACTGGGGTGGGCACCAGAGGAGCCTCACCGTCCCTCTTAGGCCACGTGGGGGACTCGCAGATGGTGGTGCGGGCTGCCTGGAGCCCTGGGCAGCAGAGGGCAAGCACGCAGCCTGGCCCTCAAGCTCCCAGGGCACCAGGACCTTGCACCCCAACCCAGTCCAGCCCCACTTCCCTGAGGGGGTGCCCAGCTGCGCTTACCTCCTCCTCGAGGCTGCTGCTGCTGATGTGCCCACTCTCCTTGGCCAGGTTGCTCGTGGGTGCAGGAGGGCAAAGTGCGTGGGTCAGAGGGAGGCCCACTCCCTCTCCATGCGAGGAGACCCGGCTTTGCAACCAAAGCATCCTTCACGATAGGATGGGAGACCACCAGGATAGGCCAGGAGGAGGGGGAAAGGGGATGGCGAAAGGGCAGCAGAGCTGCTGGTGGCCAAATGCTAAGGCAGGACTTCCCTCAGAGCCTCCCTGCCTCCCTCCCTCCTTCCTTCCTTCCCTTTTTCCCTTTTCTTTTTTTCCCTTCCCTCTTCATTCTCCTTTCTTTCTTTCTTCCCCTCTTTCCTTCTTTTTCCTTCCTTGCTCTATTCCCCTCTTTCCTCCTTTTTCTTTGTCTTTCCTCTTTCCCTTTCTCCTTTCCTGCCCCTTCTTGGATACTCAAATGCTTCCTTGCCTTGTGATCAAATGTCACTTTTGCTAATAGTTTGTGGCCACTTAAAAGATTGAGAACAAATCAGGCTCAGTTTATCCCGTGCTTGCATTTAGTGGGGGTGTCCATAGATAACAGTACAGCAAAACTGTCAAAATTGTGGCTGTGACAGTTGATCAGAGCTTCTCCGCTTTTTATGTGCAACAGCTTTAGCGTTTAGGATCAAAGGTAGCTTAGTTGCTTTTCTATTAATACATAATCCTTAAAAGGGCTCTTCTGTAGGGACCCTGCCTTGGTCTAATTCAGACTGGAAATATAGCAAAGGAAAATATTTTCTCCCAGTCTGCTTTGTCCTGTTTTCCCCCACTGGAAATGGCTGTTAGCTGTTAGCAACACACAAGGAGGGGATACTTTCCTAAGAGCTCACAATTCAAGAATACCAATGTTAACTTGGATTGCAAACAGAAAATTGCTTTCTCCTTTGAACTGGGGCATTTCCAATCAAGTTGCCTCTCCTTCCTTCCTTCCTTCCTTCCTTCCTTCCTTCCTTCCTTCCTTCCTTCCTTCCTTCTTCCTTCCTTCCTTCCTCCTTCCTTCCTTCCTTCCTTCCTTCCTTCCTTCCTTCCTTCCTTTGTTCCTCCCCTGCTTTTTTTTTTTAAGCTACCAGAGGCTCTGGGCAGAGGTGGCAGCAGGCAGGCAGTGGTGAGCAGAGGCTTCACATTGTGATCCCTTCCCCGTCGTTGCCTCTGCACTCACCTCTCCTAGACCCGCACACGTTTGTGTCTGTGTCTGTGTCGTGTGCGCGTGCGCAGTCAGGGGTCTCACCCATTGCAGCCCCGCGCCCTCAACAGAGACCTTCTGTGATGGCAGGCTGCAAACTAATGAAAGATGTTTTTTTGGAGTCCTTGTTTCTTTTTCTCAACGTGCCACCGATTGCATCGCACCCTGCCCCCCTCAGCTCCCGCCACCAGCCCCATGGAAGGCTGCAAGAAGCTCCCATCACAGCTTCTCTCGTCTCTCCCATTTTTTTCCTCCCCAATGTCACAGCGTGGGGCTGCAAGGAGAACCCCACCCATGTGCGTGCACACACACACATACACACACACACGTGCACGGGCCTGAGAGAGGCAAGCTGAGAGCCATGCAAAGACCCTTCAGGCACAGAGACAACAACTGGGGAGAGGAAGGGGAGGGCTCAAAATGGAAACCTCTGCCTGGAGCCTTGGAGCAGCTTAAAAAAATGAACCGGCGAAGCACTCAGAAGGCAGTCCCTTTCCCAGCTCCTTCTTTCCTTCCTTCCTCCATTCCTTCCTTCCTTCCTCCCCTGCTTCTCTTTCCTTCCTCTGTGCTCAGGAAGGGATGATGGGAGGGGGAGAGATTGCCAGCACCACTGGTGGTCATGCTGCCGCCAGCCGTCGCTATCCCATGCAGGCAGGGGCAGTCCCAATGAAAGGGAAGCCTGATGGCTGTGAGGCTAGATCAGTGAGCGGGCATGGGATTGATCTACCGGTGGGGGCCATCAAAGCTGGAATGCGCTCAGCCTTAGATCCACGGGGCAGCCCTGGAGCCAGTGAGGGCCCTCCCTGCCATCTTTGCCCGGCTCCCTGGGGGTGCACAGAGAAGGTGGTGAGCGCGCAAGCGCTGGCATCCTGGGGGAAAGGGAAGTGCTTCTCTTACCTTTTTTCTTCCTCAGTGATCAGCGGAGAAGGTCAGCAGGGATGCTGGGTGCTCGCCACCTCTTCACGTGCCCAGAGGGTGGGACAGGGGCAGCCCCTCGCTGGCCCTTTTCCACCAAAATCTCCTTTTATATCCTCTCATCTCTCCCCCCTCCTCCTCCTCTTCTCTTCAGCGCACCTCCAGCTTCCAGAAGTGCCGATCAGCTGGAACCCGGCGCTGATCCTGGTGCCTCTGCCAAGCCCCAACAGCCCTGCAGCTCTAGCTGTCTCTCCCTCAGGCTTGTGCAGCGCTGCCACCGCTTCAGCTCATTCCTCTCTGCCCCGCTACCACTTCACTAGGACGGTCGCGTACCACCTGCCAGGTGCCAAAGTACCACCGGTGGTACACGTACCATCAGTTGAAAAGCCCTGGTGTATAGCACTGTGAAGTGGTATATAAGTCTAAGTGCTATTGCTATAGTTATGACAAATGGCTAGCTACTCTCCATTCAGGAAACCTTATGTTAATGTAATGGAAAGTGTGGATGACTTTGTGGAATGAGGGGAAGAGATGCTGCCTGGGTAACAATCACCCAAGAAAGGCAGAAGCCCCAGTGGTTTAACAGTCAGAGAAAGAAACCTAGGAATGACCTGCCCTAATGGATGAAGCAGTTAAATGTGACATTGGGAAGTTTGAACATTCAGTCTTGCATGATTCTGTTAATGTACCTTACAACAAAGTACAATTAGTTCATTTAGTTGTGCTCCTGTCTGATTTACCTGGGAGATGACATCAATCTTGCAAGTTTGAAAGTGGGACTGGGTTACTTGATGAACCATCTCTCCGTGGTTACATCAGGCTATCCCATGAGATCTGGCAGAGAAGGCATGATGTAGATACCATCCATTAATGACTTATATTGATGAGGGCCAAAATGATGCTAGTCTCTGTCATGATTCCTGTATTGTGGAATATTCTCCCCTCCCTTTGGTCAGGTTAGCTTCATCCTTCTTAATGTTACGGCAGTGTCCCAAGACTTGGGGATCCCAAAGAAGAATAATTTTCTATGATGGCTATCCTATTATGGTTGATATATGTACTCTATCCGTGCCTTGTAGTTGTATATTTGAATTTTTATTAATATTTAAATTTTTAATATTGTTTTATATTTTTAAATTATTGTTTTTATTTACTTGTTTTATTTGATTGTTGCATCCTGCCTCACTCCTAGTGAGTAGTCAGCCATATAAATTTGATAGATAAATAAATAAATATGTGAGGAAACCCTAAATAAATGAAACCAGCTCAACAAATTACAATATCAAATACTTTCTAAATACAGTATACAAGAAATTGTAGCTCTATTTCTACAACTCAAAACTCTATTTTGAGTTAGAGCAAGAACATAGTTAAAAGCAGGACATTATGAGAAGCTTTATGGCCATCTTAGTTAAGGGCACAACTGGCTAAAGAGTATACAACACTTAAAATATTAGCAATCACATTTAGGAAGGAATTAAGTCTAGATTTCAAGACAGAATAAAATATTTGCTTGATTTAGGAATAACTATGATATTTCCCTCATTAAAACTAAAAGGCAGTAATTTATTTTAAAAGAACTTCAGTACAAAATTTTAGTAAAATAAGAGAAAACCCTATTATACTTTTTTATACTATATATTGAAGAACCATCAGTTCCAGGGGTTTTCCTCAGTTTCATAGATTTAATTGTATTGGCAATTTCTTAAAACAAAAGTGGCAAAATAAGATTAATGATTTTGCCTTTCAAAAGGAGTACAATTTAATTGTTTTTATTAAAAAGAAACAAAGAGAACAAAGAATTTATTTCATTTGACATTGATTAAGATTTAGAATTCTATAAATTAGAATAAAACTTTAATTTGCTTGACTTACTAGACAGAGAAAGTCATCATATGTTTTCGGGGAAAGGATTTATTTTCATTCTTTAGTTTCCATAATGTGATTTTTTGCAATAAATAAAAGATGCCTGTTGATTCTTAGTGCTTACCGCGTTACTAGGCAATCATTTAAGTAAATCATAAATTTCAGGTTCCTAAAAAAATGAGCAAATTCAGACACATCATATTCAGACCTCACAGTTTTCATGTATTAATCAAGGGAAGGCAGGATCCATTTCTTAAAAGTGAAGCAATGCTCTTAGTAGGATAGTGTAGTGTCCTCATTTTGCAATATGATTGCTCTCAAGTTATGTCTACCGAGTTCTGGATTAGTAATAAAATCATAAATGTTAGTCTAACACAAAAATAAAATAAAATATGCACATTTGTTTGTTATTCCATATCACTGCTAAGTTGGCAACACTTAAGTAAGAATTTTCTGCCTGTTCAAATCTGCACAAAATTATGGCAAATAATAGAACAAAAGACTAAGCAAGCTCAACTATGATGCTTGGCTGATGCCTTTGAAAAAAAATTGTTTACAATAATGCATGGTTACAATTGCCCCAATTATATTCAGATGTTAGAACTGGCATGAACTTTTCCAACAGCAGGTGTTCAGTTTGAAGCTAAGAAGAAGAAGCATGCAAGCCAGCATAAGCACTTGTTGGACATATAGACTTTTCAGGACCTCCTTCCAGAAGCAGTAATGCTCTGATCTGAGTAGCTCTCCATGAAATGTATTACTTTCCAGATGTCTACTGAAACACATGGGGGTCAGAGGTTTGGATACCAAGCAATGACTAATAGGAAATGTAAAAGAGAATGTTATAACATTTTGCTAGTGGGTTACATAGTCTTGTCCTGACCAAAATGTATTGACCCTCCTTTATTAGGGCCCATAAACAGCTTGTTTTTTACTGACTGATTATGTAGAGATCAACATCAATAAACCAAAATTTTTCTTTATGGCTATACATATTTGGAGCTCTTTGTTTAAAGCATTTTAGAAATACATACTATGTTTTTGTTGGATATGTTCCCTTCTGTACTGTTTTCATTTATATTTATTTAATTTTATTTATTTACTTACTTACAGGACTTATATGGTCATTTACCACATATAATGACTCTAGGTGGCTCACAACAATCAATGAACATAGTTAAAATCATACCCTCCTCCTCAGGTGCTAGACTAAATATCTCCACAGCTCAAACACTCATCCAGCCAATGCTTGAGAGAAGACCCAAGTCTTCACCATCCTTTGGAAGGCTAAAATGGTAGGGGGTCCCTATGATCTCTGGTGGGACAATGTTCCAAAGGGATGCCTCTTGGAGTCCTTCAGATGACATCTAAGGAGCTTAGAGCTATTCTATATTCCCAGTACGATAGGAAAAATGGTCCTGCAAGTAACCTGGTTCTGTGCCATATAGGTCTTTAAGATGATGACTTTGAGGTGCACCAAAAAACAGCTGGAAGGCAGCACAGTGGTTGTTACTTGGGTGAACTGTGGTACACACCCAAAACTCTATGTGTGCTGGATTCTGTATTAGTTGCAGTGTCTGGAATGTCTACAAGGGCAGCTCCATGTAAAGCACATTGCAGTAATGCAAACAGGAGGTGACTAAGACTGTAAACAAGGCTGTCCAGTCCAGGAATGATTGCAATATATAAAGTCACAATTACATGAAAGCAATTATAGTGCCAGTCTCAAGTATTTTTCCTTTGCACAAATAGCATGTTCTACATTAAACAGCAAAATTCCTTCTTAATGTTAATGAGCAATGAGCAGCCAATACAAACATGACATTAAAAAAAAATATACTATTTTTTGTAGAAATCAGAAATATCAGATTCACATTTCATGGGCTCCTATATTAACATGCACAAATGCAAAAAAATAATAATTTTTAAAAGCTAACGTCTAGCTGGTTCCCTTCCCACCCAAAAAATTGTTTTTCAATCCAAACTGCGGCTGCTTCTCCCATTTCAAATATTGACATTTGTCTGGGTGAAATTGTTGTTTAAATTGTCCATGGATCAATGTACTTTAGCCTTCACAGCCAAGAAGCAAGACTTGTCTCAGCTGGAACTGTCTTAACTGGGGCCACTGTCCTACACGATCTTAATGCTACTTTTGAATATTTTAAAACAGTCTTTTAAAACTATCAGTTTTTTTAAAAGCTAATTTAAAATTACCTAAATTCTGTTTTTGCAACTACAATTGTTGCAGTACTATAGATCAGCCTTCCCCAAGGTGATACTCATGTAGGCATCGACTCCCTTAAGCTACATTGGCTAAGCATGATAAGAATTGGTTCAAAGTGCTTGGATAGCTGTAACTTGTTCTAAATTGAGCATAATTGAGTAAGTAGGTCTCAAACTGAAATAAATGTTTCTTATTTTCACTTATTCACTACTTCACTTTGTTTTGAATTACTTAAATTTATTCGTTTTATTATTATTTATTATATTTTAGTATATTTTATAACACAGTTGTGTGGACTTCCAGTTTAACTAAAACACCTGTGTGTGCCCTGAAATCTTTCTTGCTGGTCCTGATTGCTCAGCTAATACTAAAAAGGATCTCAGTGTTCATCCAAGAACCTTGATTGAGATGACTAATGATGATCTCATTCCAAGGAAAAGTATTGAGTGGAAAGCAGATCTGTTGATTACTTCTTTTCTCCCCCCAAATGGTAGTTAATATTTTTTGTTATTGTTGTTTTGTCATAGCTTCAAAAACATTATTCTTATTATGCAACAACAACAAAAGCTTTGTCATAATATATAACAGTATTAACAATATTGACTTATTTATTTATTCGTTTATTCATTCATTCATTCAGCTTATAAACTGGCCAATTTCCAATGATTCTGGGAAAATGGACTAGATGGCCTCTGATGTTAATATTCCTTCAAACTCTATGATTTAATGATCTCCATATAGGAAGGCCCCCCTCCATCCCCAACATAAAACATTCTTTATTCTTAATATTAAAAAGAGGCAGAATAGAATATTTCCCCTGAAGGGGAAGAGGAGAGACATCTTCTTAAAGGCAGAAAGCAGGCCCAGTCTTCCTGCTATAGGAAAACAGCTCAAGCAGAAACCTGAAGAGGCTAGTCTTTAGTAATAGATATTTTGTACCCATTCAGAAAGCTGGGCCGCTCTATTCACAAGCAAAGAGCAGCCAGAAACTCCAAATAAGCAACACAATAGGCAAGAAGCTGAAGCTGACAAGATTAGCTCAGACAAACACCTAGGATTTGCAATTCCACTCTTGCCTAAAGAGCCAGTCATGACCCCTACATGACCCCATAAAAATCTGGCAACAGATTAAAATATTAAAGGACATATTCTTACACAGGAACAGGCATCTCAATCACAAAGTCCCAAAGAATATATAAAAACCCACCTACTCTCAACCCCATTTTGTCAGCTACCCCAGAAACATGCTGCTGTCACTGAAGTTTCTGGCTTCCAAATAAACAAGAGACCTCCTTTCCTGCAGCCTGCCTCCATTTTATTTCAGTGTCTTTCTCCTACTTGGAATCAGAGCTGATTTTTCTTCCAACATCCAGAACAGGCCTTTGATAGCCTATACACATGAATATCCTCTTAGTTTGGTCAAAAAAGTCAAGATGTCAGGCACAATGGTATGATTGAAATTCCACCCTCTGTGCTGTGAAGGACATACGACACATATAAAAAATGAGTGGAATTTAGCCATAGTTGTGTCTTGACTTTTTTTGACCATATTCCACAGACACCCATGCTTCTCAAGCCGATGTGGGAGATCCAGGGAAGATAGGTTTTACTGGTAGACAAAATTGAATACAACTGTAATGCAAAATTCATAAACTCTTGTAGTAATGTTAAAGTAATTCTATTTGCAACATAAAAAAGAGTAAATCAAACAGTAGCATCTGCAAAGGGAGAAAGGAGAAGCTAGAAGGAATAAAGGAACATCATGCTGCTGTGATCCAAGCTCTATGCACATCTACTGAGCTTTGGAACATGTAAAAAAAAGTGGAGCTTATGGCCCTTTGCTGTATTTTAACAAAAGCTGCAAATCCCTCCCAGGCCCCTGGCTACCAAATAGGAGCTGAGCCACTGACCCCAGATAAGAAAATGTTGCCAGCCTAAATATATTTTAAATATAAAGCTGAAAACAAAACAAACTTAGTGACTAAACGATCTTAGGCCAAAGAAAGTTCTTCTCTAATCCCAGCTAACATCTGTTAGCACTATAAAAACAAATAAATGCTCTTTGTCTTGGTAGCATAATGCATGGAGAAATTTTTCAAGGAGGCAAGTGTGTATCTTTTTGAGTGTGAGAATGCATATGGCAAATCTGCTATTTAGGTGTATGATTTGTGTGTATGTATTTGCAGTTCCCTCAAATCAATATCCAGAAGAATGGAGGTTGCCTTAGTGAGATGAGAAATCTTGCAGTTCTACATTAACAGCTTTCTTCAATCTCTCTGAATTCAGTAGGAGGGTAGCTGCCTTTATACAAGATTATAACTAGGAAAATTACTCATAAGGATAATTTTTTCTTCTGCCTTCAGATAAATGCTGGTCTGTGCACAACACTGACCTCTAGAGTGAAATTTGATGTTTGGTTTCACCAAAAGATGTCTGGTTTTTGTACAGAACTACCCTTTCTGAAGCATGTGATAATATTTTCTTATTAATTCTTATTCATTAAAATCTCTTAAGAAATTGTTAAGTGAAAATATAAGGGTGTAAAATATAATAGCAATCTATATACTAAGTTGCTGAATTATTCTCTTTAAAGTTTTCCCTTTTAAGCAGACTCCAATGAACATTTTCACATGGGTGCTATTCCTTTTCTTACAGATATTACTTACTCTACTCTTCAGCCACAAACGTACTGAAAGCTGTTGTCACATAAAGGATCTTTTCTAGTAGGGAGACTGTCAAAGAGATAAGAAATAAGCCTTAAGCCTATGCAGGGTGGCTTGACAGACCTTCTCAAGATGAACCTAGTTGCCTCATTGATATGTACTCTGGCATCCTGCAGCCTCTTTTGGTACTTGCACTGGTTGGAAACAGTTTTGTGCTGTGGAAGAGGATGTAGCACAAAGCAAATCAAGGCAGCTGTGATGTTTCACCTTTCAAAGCAAGAGGCCACGTTGCTTTGCAAAACAGCTTCAAGGAAATAATGCATTCAAGCTTTCATTGAAATTACAAAGTTTGCAAAGAACTTCATGGTCTGGTAGCCATATAGGGAAAATTCAGGCACAGGAGGCAACGATGATAAAATGACAACAAAAGGAAAATGTAGAAATTAGAAGACGACATGGTACAAGGGACAAGCTACTTTTGAGAACAGGAATACCTTTTTGAGCAGGAAACAAATGGCCTTTTGAAGTTCACACTGAAATTTAGCTTCTCCAAACTTTCTCAGGATGGAAACCTCTTATACAGTAGTAGGACTACAGCTGGAAAATATCCATGGGAGAAGTTTATTCCTGATGTCTTCTATTAGGACTGAATTGAAGTGTGTAAGGCTAAAAACCCGCAGACCATTGAAGAGATTATTTTATAATTAAATTCTGCAAATTCTCCCTGAACAAGTACCCTTTCCCCAATTTCTCCACATTTCTCTTTTTTTCCTTTAAAAGGCTTACATGAAATAGTTAGAAAAAAAATAGGAAAATGTATTTGCAAAAGACTATTTTTTTTTAGGTATACGCAATCCTTTAGGAAGAAAAATGGAAAAGGTACTTTGGAGGACATCAGAGTGCAAACAGAGTGTCTACCTGCAATTCTTTAAAGTAACTTTTTTAGGATCACACAGCAGGAAAGGATGAGGCTGTTTTCAAGAATTGCAGCTGGGTGCTACATTTACCCTCCTTCATGCGCCAAATTAATTTTTCTAAATTATTTCTGAAAGACTTAAGAGTTCTACTAATTAGAAGGGATCTTTGGGAAATTGCAGCAGTGAGCAAAAGAAGGAGAAGTAAGTGTGACTGAAAGTCACACATGAGTCTTAGTTGATGCTGGAACCTTCTGGATCCTGTATCCATCTTAGTAAATGGATTCCTGAATGGCAGAATTTGATCTGGGTGCAACCCATGTTTGCTCTCCCTTGCACATCTGCTGGATCATATATGGAGGATAATCTTTTGTCATCATTTTGCTCCCACATCATTATTCATTCTGTTTCTATTGAATGAAAAGCTAGATATGATTCTTCAAGCCTATCTTTTGAGAGACTGTTGAACTGTCACCAAGATGAACAGAATTTATCATATTGCACATTGGTTTGTTTGTGGGCATGATGGTTTTATTCTAGAAGTGAGGCCTAATAATTATGAGAGCAAATATTATATTGAATACAATTAATTTCTTCAGTAGTTCACATTTGTCTGCAGTTTATTTTTACACAATATACTGTGCCTCTATTTGCAATCTCTGAATGAACTTATTTGCAATCCCTATTTCCCATAGCTGGAGAAGCATCCTATATGTTGGTTCTTACCAGTGGTGGGATTCAGCCGGTTCGCACCACTCCGGCAGAAACGGCAGCTAATTTTTTGTTGCCCAGACCCAGAATGGACTTCCGGAAGTGGCATCCACACAGAGAACCGGTTGTTCACATATTTGAATCCCACCACTGGTTCTTACCCTCTGGTATTGGAGTAAGGATATAATAAAGTTCTGCATATATATGTTTTTTAAATAAAACTTTAAGTTTTATAACAGTTTTCCAATATAAAAACTTTTTACTATGCGTGAAGAAGATTACTGTGCAAAAGGCTAGGGTGTGGAAATCTTGTCTTGCAAAAAAAACCTAGCTTCCTAAGTTTCCAAAATTGCAAACTTCAGATCTTTTTAAAACATTCTGCTGAATTATAAAAACATTTGTCAATATGCCACACCTAGGACTAGAGAAGCTACTAGCACAGTTAGAAGAAATATGTGTTTAAAGGCAGATCCATGGGATCCCAAGAATTGCCAATAATTATGTGATTTGGACATATTCCCTACTCTCAGTCTAGGCAAAATAACCTAATAACAATAAAATGTGGTTATAACCTCATTTTACAAAAGGCGAAGAAGAGGTCCCAAAGAAAACATGGACAATTGTTTGAGAAAAATGGATTCTCTGTCTGACATATTTATTTATACAACTTTTTTTAAAAAATGTAAAATGTAACACGGTCAAAAGTTCTGAATTCTTTCTAACCCCTGCTTCAATTTTATTTCTGAAAAATGGTTTCACATTCCTGTACACCTATTGAACTCACTGGGATATTTTTTTCCTGCATCTGTAACAAATATGTGTACCTAATATTTGGAAGGTATTAAATAACAGGATGTAATTATTATAAATGATGATTATTATGATAATGTATTTATTTATTCATTTATTCGTATCCACCTTTATTGTTTTTACTAATAACTCAAGGCAACAGACCTATCCAACACATTTTTTTCCTCCTATTTCTCTCTCCCTGTGAGGTGGGTTGGCTAAGAGAGAGAGTAACTGGCCCAAAGTCATCCAGCTGGCTTTCATGGCTAAGGCAGGACTTGAAGTAATGGCCACTTTCTAGCCTGGTGCTTTAGCCACTAGATCAAACTGGCCGATCATTATTATAAATTATACAGAATTGAAATACTCAAATATTTTTTATTATTTGTATATAAAAATGAAGTTTATTCAAATTCAAATGGAACTGATTTAAATGTTTCACTTGTTTAATAGTTTGAAACAAATATTTTTATTGTTTACATTGCATAAGTATTTATGGAAATTTTAATTTTAACAATGCTTTTTAGTAAAGAAAATTGATAAATATATAGGTAATTCTATAAAAATAAGAGTGATAAAAATAAACACCTCAAAAAGAAACCAACAAGATCACAACGTCTTGTTTTCCTTCCTGATACCTTTATTTCATAATGATTTTAAGGAATCCATAAGCATTTTATGGCCTCAGTAGGAATTCTATGATTTGTGAGACATATTTAGCAGAGCCGGTTTAAGGAATCTCAATACCAGGTTTGCACACTCCCTCTAGACACAGCGCTATGTTAGAATTACAGATTCCTACAAAAGGAGATAAAACCAAATACATGCTGTGGAACCTGAGTTAAGAATTAATAATTTATCTATAAGAAATATATTGGCTACCTTTTTATTTTGCACCATTCTAAGTGCAATGATTAAATTATGAAATGTATATTGGTGTTTTATTCAAAATATACTTCAGCATCAACAGACTGCTACAGACTCCATTTCAAATACACAAACAAAAATCCTTCCCCAGGACACTTCCTCTTGTATTTTGAGCAATAATATTTTATTATCCATTTATGTGTATCCTATATTTCCTGTCCTTCAGTCACTTATCTTTCCCTGAGAAAACCTGTCCTTTTGTTCACAGTTAAAAATTTCATTCAATTATTAATTTGCATAATTCACCATTGACCTCATTTGCATAATTAATTTTGAATAACACTTGCATTTATGCTTCAGATGTGCTCCTAATGAAGAGTGACACTTTTGTACACGGAATACTCTGTGGAATTGAACAGCGTACTGGAGAGATTGGAGCGAGAGAAATCTTGAAGACCAAAGATAATAAATTGATAAAGATAAGCAATAAAGGTGCTACATATCATGAATTCTAGTGGGGACTTAATGAAACTTCGACATTATGATAGGGAAAATAAAATGTTAAAGAAGTAGATTGTTCAGTAATCTCAGGTATATTGGTTCTGAGTAACAGGAAATTAAATGTATGAAGACTTACAGTAATCATTTGTAACTGATTTTATTGCCTCCTAAATAAATGCATATGCAAATAGATGTAGGAAAAAGAAAATATGATGCTTAGTATCCCAGTAAAGCTGTGGTTAGAATGCAGTACTGCAAGCTAACTCACTGCTTACTCCAGGAGTTCGATTCTGAGTGGCTCAAGCTTGACTCAGCCTTTCATCTTTCCAAGGTTGATAAAATGAGAACCCAGATTGTTGGGGGCAATACGCTGATTCTGTAAACCGCTTAGAGAGGGCTGTAAAGCACTATGAAGCTGTATATAGGTCAAAGTGCTATTGCTATTGCTATAATAAAAAGTTATAGTCTTGGTTCTAATTTATTTTCTATACTGTGGGAGTCTGATTTCCAGGTTATGATTTCTATGACAGTCTACCCCCCTCCCCCCAAAAAAACCAGGAATAAAATTTAGAGCAGATCTTCTTTCATTTTTTTCAAAAGCTTTCCTATATCCCAGGAAGAGCACAGAGACCTTCTTAGAAGACGTGTAAGCGATCTGAAGAAACATTTAAAGGGCCAGCCAGGAGAGCTTTTCTGCCAAAATACAATTCAAAATCCAATAAATTGCTTAAATCACATTTATGGAGTTCTACAGAACAGCTTGGGAAAAATAGGAGAATAGAAAATAGTATAAAGAAGAAAAAGAATAGGAGAAAAAGGCAGTACTCTTTAGATTTAGCAATTTTAAGATGTCTGGACTTCAATACCCAGTTACCCAGAATTTCCCAGCTATCCATGAAGAAACAGTCCATTGAACTGATAAAATGATCTGGGAACAGAAGAACATCACTCATCATGCAGTAAAGTCCTATTTAGCAGAATGGCTTAGTTTGATCGGCCTGTTAACTAATACAAAATTGGTATACCTGGTTGCTCAAAAACCCTGTCAACCTAATCCATTGGCTGTATTAGCTAATGGATAAACCATCATGAAGAAAACGTTATCTGATCACATGGAACTCTGTAGGAATATGGTAGGCAGACCTGCCAGTTCCAAGCCCAACTCCACTAACCATTTATCAACCAGCTGCTGAGTGCCTGCCTCTTCTCCTAACAAGAGACAACATAGCCTTGGTACTCATTTTGTTTGTTTGTCTGTCTTTGATGCTGGTCATTGCCAAAAATTTTATATTCTGTTTAACTTGTAGTTCATGCTGCATTTATCCAGCTTTACCTGCTTCAACCTGTTTTCAAAGTTCTCACTGGTATATCGAAAGGGAAAAGGGAAAACTGTTGCCTAAAGGTATATATGGTTGTGATTGCCACTTGCTTAGTTCCTACCTTCTGAACAAGGAAACTAACTCATTGACACTGATTTTTACAGTTGCAGTATTCCACACTCATTCGTTTTTGAATAAAGTTGATATCTGCAGTTGTTGAGAGTGATTTAGGAGTTGGAATCAAAGGTAGATAAATAATAGGACATTATCTAGGATGCTACAGAAAGTCAAAAATGTAGAAATATGGAAATCTGATGTTAAAAGGAAGGAGACAAAAAGGAGTATTTATTGTACTCTGGAAAAATGTAAGTTCTTGTGATAGGGTTATATTAAAAAGAATTGTTCTTTTCATTTGCAAGAGAAAACAGTTGTTTGTTCTGGCTATATCTATTGATTACCTTTGATCACCCAATTTTCATTGTTGGATATGGTTTTTAGTAACAAAAAGAAGGAATGAAAGCTCTAATTTGAAACACTGTAAATAAAGTTCATTAAATATTTAGCAATGTATCTTAAATAAGGCAGCTCAGGAGAAATACAATTTTAGAACTATTTAATTGGCAGAACAGCTAATAAGGTTTCTTTAGGAAAGCAGTATGAGACAACTAAAAATGCTATATTCCCTATCATTAAATAATGGAATTTGATTTAATTTCAACAATATTTCTAGCTATTGCATTAGTTTAACTTAAATGTTACTTTTATTATTGTATTTCATTCTTCATTATTTTTAAAAAGTTTTAAAATATTTGGTTTTAAAATGTTAAAATACATGATACTTCTACAACAAGCAAGCAAATACAAAAAATGATGGGCTGCAATCAAAGATAATTTTTGTCTAAGACAGAGAGAAAATAATTAGTTTTACAGTCCAAATATCCATCTTACTCATAGGAATTTGCCAGTAACATGCCAAAATCAAATTACATTTCATTGCTTAACCCATTATCAAACATCTCTGGAAAGAGCAGCCATTAATAAGAAACAACTATGTTCACTTTTTCCAATACTTTATTCATGTGCTGTTGGATTTCTTGCAAAAGAATATGTTATGGCATATTATGTGCTAGTAATGGAATAAATTTCATGCCACTAGAAAACATTTTCTGGAATGAAACAAGTACTTGATTAATTCATGCCTCACTATTTAAAAGCTGGTAGTACTCAAATAACTCAAGGAACATACTGTATATTTCTTGAACCTTCTATTCCCAATAGTAATTTTGGAAGAATAGAAATATGCTTCCTGGCAAAACAATGCAGTAAATTAATCAAGATAAAGACCCCCTTTACTGCCTGGTTGTTCCTCATATCCTAGGTGCCCTGCTTTCCTTAGACTTTCAGATATTTCAGGGAAATAGGTCATCACAGAAATTAAGGACTGCTTTTAACATGTCAGTGAATGATTACATTCAGGTAAAAGAATAAAGTCCAGCAGGTGGTGCTACACAAGCAACCTTGGCTGATCTCAGAACCCTAACTCAAGTTCAGATCTTAGAGTTGGGTGAGAAGCCATTAGTAAAAACAAGGACTAGACTAGGAAGAAGGCAACAGCAAATCACTTATACATAGAAAGCCAGCTTATCCGTGTCCAACTGGTCACCAAGAATTGAGCTCAATTTAAGATAGTCTTTACCTTAGTAGGCCATTGCTGTTGTTGTTGTTAGTTGCGAAGTCGTGTCCGACCCATCGCGACCCCATGGACAATGTTCCTCCAGGTCTTCCTGTCCTCTACCATCTTCTGGAGTTCATTTAAGTTCACGCCTACTGCTTCAGTGACTCCATCCAGCCCACCTCATTCTCTGTCGTCCCCTTCTTCTATTGCCCTCAATCTTTCCCAGCATTAGGCTCCTCTCCAGTGAGTCCTTCCTTCTCATTAGGTGGCCAAAGTATTTGAGTTTCAACTTCAGGATCTGGCCTTCTAAAGAGCAGTCGGGGTTGATCTCTTCTAAGACTGACCGGTTTGAACGCCTTGCAGTCCAAGGGACTCGCAGGAGTCTTCTCCAGCACCATAGTTCAAAGGCCTCAATTCTTTGGCGCTCAGCCTTTCTTATGGTCCAACTTTCACAGCCATACATATCCTGGAATTAACTGCAGAATGCTGCTATCTCACTCATTCTTTTTCTAAGAGATATAATCCGTCCTCACTACTTGTTCCCTCCTTTGTTGCTATAAGTTTAGCAGGCCATTTAAAGGCAGGCAATAGCACCTAGTAGTAAAGTACCTGCAGATGTCACCTTTACCTTCATCAATACATGATACTTCTGAATTCAAGATCATTTGACTCTGAAGTAATACGAATGATGTATCCATTGCACTTGCAATTTACTTCAGGCTGCTGAACAAAAACAAAAATGAAGAGACTCAGTGGGGTTAGTTTAGAGAGCCCAGGAACATTTACTCCAGACAAATGGCAATAAAACGTCTATTACTATATTATACAATATCTTTGAAACTGCTTATTGATTGCAATCCATTTCCTGGCTGCAAATCAACTGACATTGAAGCATAAAAAGCTGGTGTAAATCCTGACTTTTTTTTTTTTACAATTGATTGGGACACAACAGCACTTTTATAAATATCACAACAGCCTTTCATAACCTGCTACTTTCTATATATAGGGGAAATTTCTGAAAATTTCAGGAATTGTACTCCTGATAAATCAGGAGGACATTAAGTTAGGAAAAGACAATCCAAACTTTTCATTGCTGAAGTGTAGCATATCTGTCTATCTTACATTTATGCCAGATCCACTGGTTTATCTGATCACATAGATCACAAACATCTCCTACAATCAGATTCTAAAGTATTTTAACTTGCAGGTATTAAGACATCTCCTTCCTCCTTGGATGCTCTTCTAGACTGATAAGTCACCTAATGAAATTTGAAACTCCTGAACAGGGAAACTTTTAAAATGTGATCGTGAACTATAGAGTATTTAATAAGGGATTAATGGGTAATAATTAGATTGAAGCTATTTGTTTCAGCAGATGAGAACATGGGGTTGACCTTGTCTGAACTTGGAAGCTAAATTGGGTCAAGTCCTATTAATCCTTGGATGGGAGATATCCAGGAAATACCAGAGCTGAGACTAGACTAGAAAGCCATAAAAAAAAAAGTCAGCTCAGAATAAGGCAATGGCCATGAATTCCATATGGGTGCCAAGAAAAGTACATAGTCTGGTTCATGAGGTGACCATTAAGCTTGATTCAAAGAGATCTTTATTTTAGCAATTCTACTATGAAAATGTAACTTTCAAAATTTTAAAAAACAAAAAGAGGAAAGGAATAGAAATAAGTGTTGGAGATTGTATCATCTGTTCGCACTTATTTTAGCATATTTGACCCCTTGGGTAGATGAGGGGAGGGTCTTCACATATTGGCTCTTTGTTTTTTATTCATCTTATTATTAGTTAAAGGAGTTTCTACTTAAGAAATAGGGAGCATCCTGTCTCTATTTGTGCTTCTGATTTAATTACAGTTTTCAATCTCTTCAAGGTCTAATTTACTTACAAGTGAGCTTTTTTGTTTTCTTGTGTTTCTTAAGAAATATAGCTTTTATTTCAAAGAATGTCTGTTAGCATTCACTGATAACTGGGCTATGCACATACTCTATTTCCAATGTTATTGTAACTTGCATTCATATCAATAAACTTATAACATCCAAGACAATTGTATCATTTTTGGTTATAAGCATTTTTAATGCTTCTTAATTAGTTCATATTATTCGGCCCTCAGCTTATATTCAAGAACATATTCTCTAAAGGCTCCTGCTGAATTGAAACTCTTATAAAAAGGGAAAAAAAGTAAAATTACGTACTTCCAAATGTTTCCAGTATTCCCTTCCAAAAAAAATGGTTTCTCCAAAAATATTATTTGCATAATTGCTTTCAAAACATTATTTTAAGTGCAACATTTGAATGAAAAACAGCTGTTTTGATATGACAGGGAGTGTGGGCCACTGGTTAGGCAATGGACTGAATGCTGTTGTACTTTCAACGCTAACGCTCACTTGAGCACAGTCTTGCTGGACAGTTTCCTACAAGTGGCCTGTGACCTCATCTTTGTTTCCTGACAGCTTGTCTAAGGCACTGAGGTTTTCCACATAGTTATTTAGTCACGATCCTCAAAATTTTTATCTTGGAAAATGAACTGAAAACAATCAGATAATTTCAAATCAGATAGTTTAGTCCTGAATATTAAACATATGAATGAACAAATAAATGTTATCAAGATAAGCAATCTTATAATCCATTGGCAGTAGAATTGATTGGGTGCAATTGAGTCAAACCTGACTCTTGGTGACTAGACAAACAAATGAACTCCATTACAATTTAATGCTAGCAACAATTCACCACTCTTCCAATGACATTTCCCTGATATCCTGACATTGACCCAGGTCAGATATCCCGCCCAGATCTTATCTGTTGTTTTTCTACTTCCCTCCAACTTTCTAAGGATAGTTGCAGATAGCAGTCTATAATTTATTTGTGTTACATGACCAAGGAATAAAATTTTCTGCGTAAAAATCATTTCCTCAAAAAAGCAGAATATTTTATCCAGACCTTATTGATTGGTTCTTCTTGCAGTACTGTAACAACCGTCTCCAAATCCATAATTCAAAGATATTTTTTTCTCTTGCTCTCTCTCTCTTTCTCTTTCTCTTGCATAGAAATTCTAATTTCTATGAGAATAAAGTTCAGAATAATTAATTGTTTTTCCAGAGCTAATGTTTGCAATGTTTCGAACTGTACATTAGTACTGAACTTTATTCCCATAGAAATCACTTTATCCTTTACAATAAACTTCGTAATTGTCTTTCTCCCTAGGATTAATCTGTTTACTTCTCCAGTATCCAAAAAAATGGAACTGTCTATTATCTTCACTTCTCCACTGCACTATTCACTTGCTGGTTGACATTATGTTTACTTCTTAATATTTAACAGTATCTCAAATTTTTATTTTCATTTTTCTCATTGTTAACTGAAAATTAAGAAGATTTAAAAGAGCTAAAAAAGCTGTATTGTCCCTTTAATTCAAATTGTTACTATTTTGACTTTCAGGTTTGATTTCAGGTGTCATCTTTTTCAATCTCACCATTCTTACACAGTACAGTAATTATTTACTAAACAAGAAAAACACTGAGGCACCCTCTCATTGTCTTTCTTATTCTGAACCGTCTGTTCCTCCCAAGTAAGAACAACTTAAAGAAAATTAAATAAATACAAATTCTTTAGATGAGACACATTAAAAGGTCTTCTATGAAAACCTTGCTTTCAAATCTATTGTTGAATGCCTTTGTCACATCTATAACATTTTTTTAAATTTAATAATAATTTTTTGAATTTATTTTAAAATAATTCTCCTTACTCCCAGCTGCAATTTTTATAACTACAGCTCAGAATATCCTTCAAAAAATATGTTTGATCATTTTTTCCATTCTTTTAACTGAAAATAATTTTTGTATGTGGTACAGTTTGCTTCATACTTGAATTCCCCCATGATTCTTTAACAGAATCATGGACAAAAGTGTTCTAATTTGCAACCCATTTCCATTCCACAATACCAACAACCCACACACACCCCAACCCCACAGCATAAACCTGGCAGCAAAAGAATGTGTCTCCACAAACTTAGTAAAATTTTACAAATTGCACCTATGGGGAGGGGAGATGAAAAGAAATACAGATACATGAATACCAACAGAGTTGTAGAGCTGATGTCTGTAGTCAGTGAACAAGCAAGCCCTTATCCTTACATTCATTCTCACAAACTACCAGGGATGTTTGCAACAATCCAAGATATTTTTTTTTCAAAATGTTGAAGCATATGTTGTGATGTCATGATTCAAGTACTACCTTTGTACTTGTATGAACATCGTGATGCAAGTAGTAAAAAAGAAAGCAGAGCTTTGCATCTCCAATCACAATACATGTTTGGTAACTTGTTTGGTAATCAGGGGACTGGAGGCTAAAACGTATAGTATAAGGAATGGTTGCTGGAATTGGGAATGTCTAGTCTAATGAAGAGAAGGACGAGGGGGGACATGATAGCAATGTTCCAATATCTCAAGGACTGCCACAAAGAAGAGGGAGTCAAGCTATTCTCCAAAGCACCTGAAGGCAGGACAAAAAGCAACGGATGGAAACTAACCAAAGAGAGAAGCAACTTAGAACTAAGGAGAAATTTTCTGACAGTTAGAACAATTAATCAGTGGAACAACCTGCCTCCAGAAGCTGTGAATGCTCCAACACTGGAAGTTTTTAAGAAGAGACTGGACAGCCATTTGTCTGAAATGGTATAGGTTTTCCTGCCTTAGCAGGGGGTTGGACTAGATGACCTCCAAAGTCCCTTCCAACTTTATTTTTATTATTATTGTTGTTGTTGTTACTATTGTTGTTGTTGTTGTTGTTGTTGTTATTATTATTATTATCTTGTCCAATACATTCCATTGCATGCCAGATATTCAAATTCATAGAACTGGTGAAATGCCTGTGAGGAATGCTGCCTATGAAGGGGCAGCTGGTGTGAGGGACTGTAGTGAACTGGTAATTTCCCAAGAAGCAGGGAGCACATTCTAATGAGGAAGGGGTGAGACAATTGGCAACACATCCTGGAGCTGAATAGGGTCCCAGCAATTAATCAGTATCATCTCATGAGATCCAGAAGGTACCCCAGGAGGTACGATTCCTCTGACATCATGCCTGCCCTATTCAGATAAGTCATATGTTGGGCCACAATGTTATATGAGCCCATTTAGTTTTTGTGATTCCAGATGCTTCTGGCCCATTTCTATTTCACTGGCTTTTATTATTTGATTTAATGATTTCTGTTTCATTTCTGAAAAATGGTTATGTGCTTTTTTGAGTTATGAATGAACTTTCAGTTTTCTCTGAATAGATTATTAGCTAAAGTAATTTTTATAACGTGTTCTTTAACTAAGAGAACGTAACAATTGGTGATTACCTGCTGAGGTATTCTCTAGGCATAAAACACTATCATTAGTCCATTGTAATTTTTAATTCCATAATGAGTCCACAGTCTCTAAAGGCACAAATAAAACAAGACACAAATGAGATACACTATAATAAAAACGCACAAAGTGGGGAGAATAAGAGCGGGAAAATCTGAGTGAATATTCAATAAGCATTGTGTGATCTCTATCTTCCTTGGTGTTTCAGAAGGCTACGTAGCCAACAACTTCTGGATAGGCTATCTTTAGGGTTTAGCAAACTGGCAAACATTGCATAGCCATTATCTAAACATATTTACACCTTTACAAATACCTATAAATATGTGTACATCTATATATATTTCTCATGTGCAAACAAAGTTATCTGACTAGTCCTGCAGAATATTCAGGGATTCGTGGGATAAGACAAGAAGACACTGCCCCATGGATTCAGTGAATGCTCAGAAGGCATTTGAAAATATACAACATACCCAACTGCTGCAAAAATATGTTTGCATTTGTATCTGCTGTGCTGCTTATTTTGCATTGGCTTTCCAGACATTCTCTTCTTTTGCTGATTTAATAATTGCTTTGGAATGCTCCAGTGTGATGTAGCAAGTGAAGAATTAGAGAGGTGCAAAGAGGAGCAAAGGATCAACATTCAGTCTTCCTGTCTTGTTTCTACTCAGAAGGAAAAAAACACATTCTAAAATGCAGATGAGTCAAGACAGTTACACTGAGTTCTTTCCAATTTTACAGTTGTTACAATCAACAATGCCTCTCTTCTGACATGCATACACATACATTCTCAGCACTGTGTTTAATGTAAAACTCTATGACAATTATTTTCCATTACACTGCACACATGTTTTTCATTAACCTTATTTTCATTGCTGAAGTCCCTATCTGTTAGTTTTCATCTTTTGAAACAATGTATGAGCTGTGCTCAAATAGCAATAGAAATTTGCAAAGTTTAGTTTGCAGAAAGATGGACAGAATACCAGTGAAACATCATTCGGCATGTGAAAGCCTTAATTAAATATATGAAGAAAATATTAATAGATTGCCTGTCAAGAGCATAATGGTTTGGGAACATATATCCCACTTGAAAAATCCTGGTCTGAACATGTTCCAGTTTTCATCCTCATATTTTATCAAACAAGCTGTGTGTGATTTACAAAAGAACCATTTTGTTTATTTACTTTACTTTACTTTACTTTACTTTACTTTACTTTACTTTACTTTACTTTACTTTACTTTACTTTACTTTACTTTACTTTACTTTACTTTACTTTACTTTACTTTACTTCTGCTTTGTGGAGATAGATTTCAGAAACAGTTATATCTTTTGAGAAGCTTGTTTCACTCTGGATCTGATGCTATAGATCAGAAGTCAGGGCCATATGATCTTTTACATAACCAATTCTTGTGCGAATCAGTGAACTAAGTTGGGAACAATGAGATCCACCCAGACTCCAATCCTGATCAGAAACAGCCAATATCGAGATGTATCTGCAGCTCTGGATCACAGAGAGACTTCCAAAATACAAAACCTGTTTGTGTAAGCTCAATCAGCAGAAGGTAGGTACACAGAACCCAATTTGTGCACCTTAATGGGATTCTGGCAGGATCAGGAAAAATGCATTATCTAATAACAATTCAGTTATTAAACTGACCTTAATATTTAGGTCTGGGTACTAATCTAAATAGAGAATATCTACTGTATGTAGTAGGGTCAATAACAACTTAATGGCAAAAACTAATCTAAACACTACATTTAATCATAACAATTCCAACTTCATATTATTATCAAATTTCCTCTCAGAATAAAGATTGGCAAGAGAAATTGAAAGCTGGTGATGTGTCTATACGAAAACTTGATGTGTTTCTCTTATACTGAGAGTTACATAAACCAGTTCAGATTTTGTGCAATATGCCTCACTCTCTGTTCTGATTGAAGGATATCAGCTCTGATATAATGATTTCTTCATTTGATTTTAGTATAACAGCATCAGTGCAAGAATTAGCAAAAGAAATCACTAAATTGTTGCCCGAGATCTGATATGTTAAAATACTTGACCACTAATCAAATAAAGAGGAGCGATATGTGTTGTATTTCTGTTCTCTTC
The DNA here is from genome assembly GCA_023970755.1 of Azemiops feae. Classification (NCBI taxonomy): domain Eukaryota; kingdom Metazoa; phylum Chordata; class Lepidosauria; order Squamata; family Viperidae; genus Azemiops; species Azemiops feae. Next base: position 1,304,107 of record JALGBA010000099.1, read on the forward strand.
TCTTTTACAACAACAAAAGGGCTTTAATAACACATTTATTATGGTATATATGTGCAGACTACTTCATTAGAGGAATAAAATGTTTGTATTCTGGTTTCAGATATGCATAAGTAAAAGGATTTATATGAACATAAATTTAGGTATCTTATATTAAGGTAATTTCTTGATGATACTGGCATGACTTTACATCATCAGCAATCCCCTGATTTCTTAATTAATTTTGATCAGAATAAAGCTGGAAGAGAAGTTAATACATTTATGTTAATACATTTACAGTAATGCATTAGGGGCTTTTGCACACTAGAGGGCATTGCTGCACTGTACGATTGATATACTATAACTAAAAAAGGTACTTCTGTTTAAAAAATCTTAAATTACTCTTGGCTAAGTTAAATATGATTTATATTATGTGTAAAATATGTCTTATTCAGCAGTATAGTTAGCAGTTCCCCCAGAATTCTCTCTAGCTAGTCCGAAATACAAAAACTAGATCATAATAAAGTAATAATAATTAAGGTATGAAAAGCATACAGGGTATTAGATGTTTATTAATTTATACCCAACATTTCACTTTGTAGCCAAATATTCCTCACCTTTGGAAACAACCTCACTTACATTGTGCTGGCTGTTAGTCTAGAGCACGGGTATCAAACTCGCCGCATCACATATCGTGACTTTTTTCGCATTGCCGGAAGCTGGGTGGGTGCGGCCTCCGCATGATGCAACGGGCCCGCGGGCCGGCAATTTGACACCTCTGGTCTAGAGAGTGGGTAGCTTATTGCAAGTAGTTTCCATAAATGGAGGTAGTGACAGATTTTATCTTCCTGGGCTCCAAGATCACCACAGATGGGGACTGCAGCCAAGAAATTAAAAGACGCTTGCTCCTGGGGAGGAAAACTATAGCAAATCTAGACAGCATACTAAAAAACAGAGACATCACCCTGCCAACAAAAGTACGTATAGTCAAGGCTATGGTTTTCCCAGTTGCAATGTATGGCGGTGAAAGTTGGACCATAAGAAAGGCTGAGCACAAAAGAATTGAGGCCTTTGAACTATGGTGCTGGAGAAGACTCCTGCGAGTCCCTTGGACTGCAAGGCAATCAAACCGGTCAGTCCTAGAGGAGATCAACCCTGACTGCTCCTTAGAAGGCCAGATCCTGAAGTTGAAACTCAAGTACTTTGGTCACCTAATGAGAAGGAAGGACTCACTGGAGAAGAGCCTAATGCTGGGAAAGATTGAGGGCAATAGAAGAAGGGGACGGCAGAGAATGAGGTGGCTGGATGGAGTCACTGAAGCAGTAGGTGTGAACTTAAATGAACTCCAGAAGATGGTAGAGGACAGGAAGACCTGGAGGAACATTGTCCATGGGGTCGCGATGGGTCGGACACGACTTCGCAACTAACAACAACAAAGGATTGTAAAGACCAACGTTCAGCTTCATACTCAGCCATGGAAACTCACTGGATTGCTTCAATCCAACCATTCTCCTTCTGACTCAAGGGTTGTTTGTGGGATAAAAGATATGCCTTGCATAAATTTGCAAGAATTAATAAAATCACATGAATTAATGAATCTAGAGCAGGGGTGTCAAACTGCCGGCCTGTGGGACGGATGCGTCATGGCGAAACCACGCCCACCCCATTGCCGGCAATGGAAAAAAAGTTGCGATACATCGCAACACGTCACGTGACGTTGCGAGTTTGACACCCCTGATCTAGAGTGTTTTGGAACAGCCTAAGTTTACATTCCTGTCAAATAGGCATATACCAAAAGTAAATGTGTTAAGTTCATAAACTAATATATCTAATATAAACCTATGTTTTGAAATACTGTCAGGAATTACAGAATTCTTTTAAAGAAAATGGGTGCTTTCAGGGAAAGCAGGACAAATGTTTTTGTGTTAAATTCTATCTGCATGTTTCCAAATGGCCAACCAAAAATGACATCATTGCTTCTAACTGTCAAGAGCAGCTCACTTGGGAAACCTTAGTTTATATTACAGTCAGCTGTGGGAATGCAACAGGGATGATCTCATCCAGAGATGAATAGGTTTGAACTTGGCACTTTTTCTTTACATGAAATCAACCTGTCCTTAATTGGTGTGAGTCTGAGAGATTCGGATTTCCTGTAGCTATTCACTATTGCTTAAAAACAGATATAAAATTAAAGAGAAAATCTGGTTTATGCAACTGTTCAGTGCAGTAAAATTTATGATAGTAGAAAATAGTTATGTACAAATGGATTTCTGTTGGACTGTGTGGGAAAGACTTCAGTTGTTAAGCATATTACGCTTCTAGATGTCCAGTGATTAAAAGTCACATTGTAATATAAATGTCAATATATACACATCTGTGACAGATTAATAGTGGGGATTATTGTATATGTATATAATAGCAACTTCAGCATAATGCAAATCTGTTTGGTTTCTCTGATTGGGCTAAAGTATTTCTAGAAAATAGACAATGGAAAGCAAGCAAGCAAGAAAATGCACCAATAATATAGCTAATAAGTAAAAACTAGACAAAAGGCAGAATGTATTTATACTTTTAGGGAGTAGCTATGTTTTCATTTTTTTTTCTGTGGAATTTGTGGAATGTTCCTCATCCTTCTGAATTGCCCCAGTGCTGGATATACTGCTCTGTTTATGCCTTTGAAAGAAAAACTGCCTCAGGAACAATAGAGAATTCATTGTTTATCTTGGACTACACTGCAATAAAGGTGCTGGGCACAGTTTGGAAAGATAACAAATACTGCATGTCTACAAACTGCCTGTGTATTCAGTTACTATAAGAGGCTAATAACAGAGAGATCAGTAAACAAGTCAATGTCTATTTCCCCCTGCCCTGCTTTATTTTAATACATAAATCTGTGGGAAATGAACTGCAGCTCTTTGGCACTTTTACTCTTTTTTTTTTTTTTTAAAGGGGCAATGCGTACAATTTTGAGGTCTGAAATTAACCCCTCATAAATGTTCTGATGCTAAATTCATGCAAAATAGATGAAATTGTTATTGAAACAGAAAGATAGGAACAATATTCAGCACATTAGATCAGTGGTCCTCTTAGTTCAGGGGTCTTTAACTTCGGCAGAGAACTTAGGACCATCTTGGCCACGGAGAGTTTCACTGAAGGTTACATTTCAGAATGTAGCTAGAACAGCACTTCAGTTAATTAAAATTATTTAAATACAATTAGCATTATGTTCTCATGCATTTTTCCTTCTGTTGGAATTTATAATTCAGTGCTGCCCAGAGCTATTTTAAGCCTTATAGAAGTAGAATGGGAGTTGCAGAATTGGAAGGGAAGGATTAGCCATTTTCCTTTTCTTTTCTTTTTTACAGCAACTATCTCATTGAACATGTGGCAGTGATGCTGATTGTTGAAGCTGTTTGGGTCTCTGATTACTGCACTGTCCAAGAACAATAACAGGATGCTATAATTAAAGGAATACAAGGACAGATTCTTGAAATGATGATGGAGAGACGGGATGAAAGCTTATCCATTTTAGCAAAAATAGAATTTCTAAAGTTACCTAAGTTTTAAAATTCCAAAGAATGCAATTTACAGAAGACAAACCTTTCAGCATCAATTTATGAAAACATATTATAAGACATATCAAGATTTAATTCATTACACTTTGGTTCCGCATACTATTCAAATGATGTCCTGATAAAACTTACATCGGAGTGGTGTCAAAATGTTCCCAAGTCTATTCTTCACAATATTGCTGGTGTTACTCCACTTCTATATATTTTTCAAGAAATGTTTTCTGATAAATAGGAAGATATAAGTAATGAATAAGTAATTGCATTTATTTCACTAAAATCAGAAAATTACCTCAGATTTTTACCATAGCTTGATCAATTTTTTTATTTAATTAAATGCTGGAAATTTTTCTGTGGCTTTATTGAAACACGAAGCAGTAAATCATTAAAATATGAGTCAGCCATTAAATATCAGCTTAGTGCTTTTATTGTGAAGTCATTCAAAACTCCAGCTCATTTCTTATTTCTTTCTTCCACACATTTCATTAAATCTATGATTTTCTGATACTTCCTCTGAAAGATTACTCTCCCAGAATCAACATCTGCAGACACTGAATGGACTGGTATTTTGGTGTTATCAAAAATTCATCTGATGAGTCTCAGTTAAAAGGGTTGATGACTTCAGCAAGTGTTTCAGAAGTCATTTATTAGTCTTGTATGTAATAATGGATATCAAAAAGCAAGTTTTAGATGGCAAGATGCATTTTAATGCAACAGTTTGGAAATCTCATTGAACCATTTCCTATGGCTCTGTGTGGCAGTCTTTAATATCATTTTTTCTATCATTCACTTATTAACAATAAAGCAACAAACAAGACATTATTGTTAACAAATTGTAGAATTTACCCTCTACAGCAGAGTACCTTTTATAGTTTTGAAAGTTGGTTAATATTTGTGCGTTTGTGTGTGCAACACGCCAGGGTCTTTCCCAGCTTCAATTTCATGCAGAATTTTCTCCATGCAAATATTTCCAATATTTTGGGGGGGAATATATTTTGTTATAAAGCATACCAAAAAGATGTTTGATAGTCAATTTTAATCCAATAACAGGTTTGACAGTAGCTACATGTGTTCCATTATGGCAAATTCAATTAATATGTATTTGTTTCATAAATAAGTTTGAACTGACTCTGGAAGAGAATTACACATAAATTGGGAAAGTGCTGTACCAAATAGGACAGTTGGTTCATCTAATACAGGGGTCCTCAACCTTGGCAACTTTAAGACTTGTGGACTTCAACTCTCAGAATTCCTCAGCCAGCTTTGCTGAGGAATTCTGGGAGTTGAAGTCCACAAGTCTTAAAGTTGCCAAGGTTGAGGACCCTGATCTAATGCCTTACTGTCAAATGTGACAATCTGATTTCAGGAATATGTTCTTCTACTCTATCACTGAATAGAATGAAAAAAGACTTGTAACAGAAATCAAAGATAATAAAAAAAAAGTTTCTTTCAACATATAAATAATAAGAAAAAAAGTCAAGGAAACTGTAGGTCCGCTAAAGAGAGAAGATGGCAAGGAAGTAACAAGCAATAGGGAGAAAGCAGAGCTGCTTAACTCATTCTTTGCATCGATCTTCACACAAAAAGAAATTATAGCACAACATACCCCCCAAAAAAAATACTGGAAAAGACAAACTAGAAACAAAAATTAAAATAAGCAAGAAAATGATAAGAAAACACTTATCCAACCTTGATGAATATAAATCACCAGGACCTGACAGACTACATCCCAGAGTTCTGAAGGAGCTGGCAGATGTTATCTCAGAACCGTTGTGCCATATCTTTCAAAAGTCCTGGAGCGCCGGGGAAGTACCTGAGGATTGGAAAAGGGTTAATGTGGTTCCCATCTTCAAGAAAGGAAAAAAAACAGACCCAGGAAACTACAGACCAATCAGTCTAACATCTACCTGGGAAGATCCTGGAAAATATAATAAAAAAATAGAACAACTAGAAGCAAACAAAGTTATAACTGATAGCTAGCACGGGTTTATTAAAAACAGATCATGTCAAACCAATCTTATTTCATTCTTTCCTAAAGTGACCAAATTAGTAGACCAGCAAAACAATATGGACATAGTATACTTAGATTTCAGTAAGGCATTCAACAAAGTAGACCACAATCTACTGCTTGGTAAGCTAGAAAAAGGTGGAATAGACAACATCCACCACCAGATGGATTTGTAGCTGGCTGACAAACCATATTCAAGGAGTAGTCCTCAATGGTACTACATCCACATGGAGAGACGTAAGCAGTGGGGTATCACAAGCTCCGTCATAAGCCCAGTACTCTTCAATATCTTCATCAATGACTTAGATGAGGGAATAGAAGGGGAACTCATCAAATTTGCAGATGACACTAAACTGGCAGGAATAGCCAACACCCCAGAAGACAAGCTCAGGATTCAAAAAGATCTTGAGAAACTGGAACAATGGGCTCTATCCAACAAAATGAGTTTTAATGTGGAGAAAAGCAAAGTTTTACATTAGGCAGGAAAAATCAAAGGTACAAGTACAGATTAGGTGAGACCTGGCTCAAAAACAGTAAATATGAGAGGGACCTTGGAGTCCTAGTGGATGATCACTTGATTATGAGCCAGCAATGTGCAGCAGCAGCCAAAAAAGCTAATACAATCCTGAGTTGCATAAACAGAGGCAAAGAATCAAGATCATGTGAAGTATTAGTACTGCTTTATAAAACCCTAGTGAGACCACACCTGGAATACTGCAGCCAATTTTGGTCACCATACTACAAAAAAGATGTTGAGACTTTGAAAAAAGTTCAGAGAAGAGCAACTAAGATGATCCAAGGCCTGGAGACTAAAACATATAAAGAACAGCTGCAGGACTTGGGTTTGCCTAGTTTAAAGAAAAGAAGAAATAGGGGTGACATGATAGCAGTATTCCAGTATTTGAGAGGCTGTCACAAAGAAGAGGGGGTCAAATTATTCTCCAAAGCACCAGAGGGCAGGACAAGAAAAAATGGTTGGAAACTGATCAGAGAGAGAAGCAACCTGGAATTAAGGAGAAAGTTCCTAACTGTGAGGACAATTAACCAGTGGAACAGCTTACATTCAGAAATCGTGGGTGCTCCATCACTGGAGGTTTTTAAGAAGAGACTAGACAGTCACTTGTCTGAGATGGTACAGGTTCTCCTGCTTGAGCAGGGGGGCTGGACTAGAAGACCTCCAAGGTCACTTCCAGCTCTATTCTATTCTATTTTATTCTATTCTATTCTATTCTATTCTATTCTGAATATGTTAGGATGTGAACTGGAAATGTTTGCATAAGTACTGTAAATGTTCTGAGTTCCAGTAGTTCTAGATGATAATATAAAAAGTAGTCACAGAGCTCAAGGATTCATTAAAATGATAGCTATTCCTTGTGGAGAGGCAATAAAAGAATATAAATATAAATATATAAAGCATCTGCTAAAATGTTTTATTATTCATAACATAGGATGTTTCTCCACAAAAGCTACAATTTCAAAATTGTATCTCGGAGGATATTCTATCCCTCTCTATTCACTCACCTATAGACACAGTGAAAAGTTTAAGTGCAAATGAAATAAGTGTTTTAAAAAAGGAAGTGGGCAATCTACTTTTACACAGCTCATTTATAAGTCCAGTTCACTAGAGCAGACTATGCTCCCAAGTCTTTGAAACAAGTCATATATCCAGATGTTTCTTCACAATGTCTGGCACTATTTGTACTTGTTTGCAGTTCTAACTTTGATAGAGTTGGGAACAAAATGATCTAAACCAAATTCTTAAGAAAACTGACCTTTTCTAAAGTTGCTTATGATTAAATACACATGAAATACCAAATTTTGTAAAAAAATATCCTAACTGGCTGTCAAATGCTCTCATTCTTTGGTATCAAATTAACTTATCACTGATAAACTTCTCATATTTCCTGGCATTAGAAAAAAAATTGTCAGAGCCCAGATATTGTTATCAGAATGTGAGATATTGCACTGTAAAGGTCCCAATGGCATACTTGTACTCCCACATGGCAAAGTCAGAACTGAAGGAGTAACATCAATATTCCAAGGAAAAAATGCATCCAACTGTGAAAAATTCAACTCTAAAAACAAACAAAAAGAACGAATATTCAAACTCTGTACTTTGTAATAACAAGTCTCTAGCCCATTAAGATATACTTTATATTAATGATACTTTATTAAACACACCTTGGCAGCTGTTTGTTATATTCATATGATTTATTTCCAGCTTTTAGATCTTGATGATATGGAAAAGATACATGGAAGAATAAGCGCCACCATGTGCTTGCTTATCTCTTGCTGATTAATAAAGCTAGATTTGGTCTGATGCTAAGATTAAGGGAAGCAATTAATGTCTCCTTGACTGAAAAAGGTGTTTATGCATGCTTAAAAGAAGCAGTAATGACAGATGTATTCAAAAAGTTCTTCCAGTAAGGCCTCTGTAACCATAAGCCAGATCCAACTCTTTCATTATAGGGAATGGTGATTATGAAAAAAAATGACCTCATAGTCTCTCTTATCTATAAAGAAATACATAAAGCACCATCATTTCAAGTCCAGTTTCAGCAAAAATCCATTAAGGTTTACCAGAAATAACAACATATCTTTTTTAACCTTAATGAAATGAACCAGCTTTGTATTCCTTCCTTTACTTATAACAATTTTAATCTATAGTCCATTCAAATAAAGTCTTAGGACTTGGTTATCTTTCCATTTTTTTTCTTGTCCCTTTTAATAAGATTCTTCAACATTTTAACAAGCCTTTTTTGTAAATACATTATAAGAAAATTATCCAAGTCACTCTCGTCTTATTATTTATATGTATCTCTTTGTATTGTTAATACAATATCCAGTTTCTTTTGAATATCCAGTGTAGTATATTTTTCCATGTCATTCTTGTAGCCTATCATTTGTAAATTCACTTTCAATTCAGTCTTGATCTTGCCAGGTAAAATTCGTTCCTTTTCTTTTCAACAATAGCCATACCAAACTGATAGACACACAACTGAATCACAATATGAATCATATCGGGCACAATAAGAACTACCCCCATATCACTGATGCTGTAAACAACAGCTTTGCCCCAGACATCCACCTATTAGGACAGCCAGAAACTTGTTGCATAAAAAAATTCAATCTGCTTCAGGCCTGGATGCAAGAATGGTTCTTTATTGCTCCTCTAGAATGTCACAACATTCCCTGCTTTACAGCTAAACCAAAAGGATTTAATCTCTCCTGTAAGATCTGGTCAATCCTCAGTAGAATTAGGACTCAACATGGCAGGTGTGCTAATTTCCTCCTTAAATAGGGAAAGCTCTCCTCTTCGGAATGTAGCTGTGATGCTCCAAAGCAGACAATGCGACTTATTGTGAAAGCCTCAAAGGTGCTTTTTCAAGAGAAAACTAAAGACTTTCTACTTTTTCTCTAAAGACGTTTTGCTTCTCATCCAAGAAGCCCCTTCATTTCAGAGCTGAAGAAGCTTCTTGGATGAGAAGCAAAACTTCTTCAATGAAAAACAAGAAAGTCCAGTTGCCTCTTGAAAAAGCACCTTTGAGACAACCATGACCTGGATTACTGAAAATCTCCATAGACATACCCTTCGAGTGCATATAAGGGAAACCCGAGAGACTTTCTGTATGCAACTCCATCATATATTGACTATATAGTCTACCTTTGAATTTGTAAATAGAGTAAATAGTTTTATATTTGCTTGAGAATGTAATTGTGATGTGCTTTTTAATATTTTTGCCATATGCTAAACACATAACATCTTTAGATATGGTCTCTCCGTACAGTAAGATGTCTCTCTTTTTTATTATAACATTTTATTTTTATAATAAAAAAAATTATTATAATTTTTTATAAAAAAACAACAACAGATAGTAGGACCCAGTGGGAAAGGAAAAGGGAAAAAGAAGTGAGGGTGAGGAGGGAAGAAAGAAAGAAGAACATTGACTTCTGACTTCCTTTGTTGCAGTAGAATAAAGCATTAATATCGAACCTCCACTTTTTACTTTTCCAAAGTAGTATAAACTAGCCATTTCTATAACAATCTAATCAGTAAATCCCAAAATCAAAGTTTCATTTTTTTCCACCTCAAGCACAAAATCTAGAAGTGGTTTTTAGCAACTCCATCAACTTCTGTAGCCATTCATCCATAGTAGGAATTGAAATGTCCTTCCATTTTTGTGTATACAATAGTCTTGCTGCCATTGACATATATAAAATCGGGCAGATGTCTCTCTTGATATTATTAATTTCTGAATCCCATTTTTCAAAAATATACCTGGAGGTTAAATATCTGTTAGAATATTTTGCTTTATTCTGCAATTGTGAGTGTATACATTTTTCTCCTTTAGCTGTAATATTATTAAAATCCTTCTACCATGTTTTCCCGAAAATAAAACCCAGTTTTTAATATATTTTTTTGCCTCCAAAAGAGGCATTAGGTCTTATTTCCACGGTGGCGGTGGCACTTACAGCCCCCTCCAGCATTAGCCCACATGGCCATCACCAGCCCACTTCTTCTGCGGCTGCTTGCCGCCGCTTGCGCTCATCATCCCCAGCCTCCATTTTGCCAGCCGAGAACGGACCCCCAGATTAATGCGTGTGTCGCCTCTGGTCTCCGTTTCGCCTGCAGAGGCCTTCAGGAAAGGTGTCTGCAGCCGAGAACGGAGCCTCAAATTGACGCATGCATTGCCTCCGGCCTCCATTTCGCCAGCAGAGGCCTTCAGGAAAAGGCAGGTGTCAGCGCATAGGAGGCCTGGATGTAGGAGCCCTGAGGTAAGCTCCACCCCCTCCTACCTCAACTCATGGCGGCGGCACCGCTAACAACCATTTCTTTTTTAATTCAAAACAAAATCATTTTTTCCCTTGGAAAATATTCTTTATAGTAATTCCAAAAACTTAATCTGAAATTTATCTTAGTCTACTTGTAAGTTTCTTTTAAAAAAGTTTAATCTTTTGCTGTTTCCTCTAGAACACAGGTGTCAAAATTGCCACATCCCGTGACGTGTCACAACGTATCGTGACTTTTTTCGCATTGCCGGAGCTGGGATGGACGCAGCCTCAGCATGATGCAACCGGCCTGTGGGCCGGCAGTTTGACACCCCTGCTCTAGAAAAAAAAAGTTCTGAAACTTGTTTTAATTTTACTAAGGGTTGAAGGAAACTCACCCAATGCTGTCAAACCCACCCTCCAAAGGTATCCAACAGCTGAAAAGCAGTTCTGAAAGGAAGTATGCAAACTTAGTGTCCTTTTAAGACACTATCATGGTTTGAACAAGATAGCTATTCCCTCATTTCCCAAACTCTAAACTTGTTGGAGACTGCTATCTTGCAGTCTCCTTGCAGGAGCAGCTGTCAGGAACACTTTTGGGTAATCTCAATTCTTTCCCTTGTCTGGAGAGGTTTTGAACAGCCAGTCTGCTCACCTGGATTTCATTCTGCTGCAGGTGTCGGCACTGTTTTTTGCCATTTCTTTCTCCAGAGGTCCAAATTCTAGATCCTTTCATGGTGTCCAAGATTCTACTGTGTCACCTATACGGTTTAAGCGCATTTGCCCAGTTATGTCTAGTGCCCCATCTGCAACATTTCTTGAACTGCTCAAACTTAGCACAATTAGCCCCAACTTTTTTACAACCTATGCAGACTTTTTCAATGCACTTTTTGCATGCCTTCCTTGACCAGAAAAAAAGTCCATACTTTGCAATGTGTGCAAAATATTGTGGTAGACTGTTAACTAGCACAAGATCTAGTGCAAAAATTACAAGAGTGTCCCGATATTACTATGTTGCCTGTCAAATTCCTACTAATGCTGATAAAAAAAAACTTTAAAAGCCCTATCTGATGTACCTTACTATCTGATGTACCTTGTCAGTATATTAGACCCAAGGGTGAGATTACAGGGTTGGAAAATGTAGGATGTATAAATAAAATGAAATGATGTGTGGCTATAATATATGTTCATGGAATGTAGATTTTCATTGATCAGATGAAAGATTTATGCTGAAGAGGAATGAGTTTCCACATATAGGAAATCAATAGGAGTCCATCTACAAAAAATATAACATTTCTGATCATGCTTCAGCTGAGATAGATCTATTGATAAGTGTGAGATATCCTACAGTATATAAATTCCTAATTCATTTAAAATACTCAAAGAAAACATGCTAATACTTCATATAAGCATTATAAGATTTCTGTGTTGCAAAATGCATGAAATTGCTTCTGAAACTACCATGTGTATAACATGTGTTAAACAGAGGTAGCCATTAGTTTTACTGTTGTGTGCTTAAAAAATATGGGGGAAAAAAACCTTAAAATAATTTAGTATAATTTAATTTCATTAACATACAAGGTGAATTTTCTCCATATTCCCTTTCAGTTCATGGTTTTGTGTGAATTCTAAATCCTAATGATTGGAAACCTGCCAACAAAAGTATGTATAGTCAAGGCCATGGTTTTCCCAGTTGCAATGTATGGCTGTGAAAGTTGGACCATAAGAAAGGCTGAACGCAAAAGAATTGAGGCCTTTGAACTATGGTGCTGGAGAAGACTCCTGCGAGTCCCTTGGACTGCAAGGCGATCAAACCAGTCAGTCCTAGAGGAGATCAACCCTGACTGCTCCTTAGAAGGCCAGATCCTGAAGTTGAAACTCAAGTACTTTGGCCACCTAATGAGAAGGAAGGACTCACTGGAGAAGAGCCTAATGCTGGGAAAGATTGAGGGCAGTAGAAGAAGGGGACGACAGAGAATGAGGTGGCTGGATGGAGTCACTGAAGCAGTAGGCGTGAGCTTAAATGGACTCCAGAAGTTGGTAGAGGACAGGAAGGCCTGGAGGAACGTTGTCCATGGGGTCGCGATGGGTCAGACACGACTTCGCAACTAACAACAACGATTGGGAATATGGAAGATGAGCAGTAGCTATTTCACAATTATTAACCCTGAACAGATGGCTTTCTGCTAATCTTTATAACAAAGAGAAAGCACTGACCAACGCCAAGGAAACTTTATTCTTTTTATGCTTACAGAAAGGCAAATTTTGGAATTTAATTTAAGTCACACAATTTAATTTCAAACCTATTTTCAATGTCAGAGATTTTACCGTAAAAACTTAACAGAAATTATGTGAAAGTGCTACTACATCTCCTTGCTTGCAAGTAAAAGGATGCTTTCTTGCCATTCTATGTCCTGAGATCATAACACTTTTTCTTCTGAATACCTGGAGCAGTAAACAGCAATGGTTCTAGAAAGTTTTGTTTGAGGAGGAAGATGGGACATAAGTGAATTTTAGCCTGAACAGGACTGCATCTTAAGCTTATGTTCTCTAAAATAAATCTTTCTGATTGAGATCAAGTTAGATAGCAGTTCTTTATTCTGAAAAAAAACAACCCCAAAAACAAAACCCACATACATTTACCAGACTTGCTAGCACTCCTTAATTTGTTCTTCCAACAAATGCTTGTTTCAGCAGATCTCTCCAAGGAAGCTACCTGGACGTCTGTGAATTTGATTTGAGGATTGTTGGTTGGTTTTGCTGGCATTTATGAAATACTAATCTAAAGGTTACATAAATTAGATAGACATCCTGAGAATGGGTACATTTGTTTAGAGGGCAAATTCGGTTGACTGTTGGGGCTTTCCTACTTTCTTTAGGATTGTCCAACAGGATTGAGAGTTGGCCATTCCTTCCAGTTGCAAGGGGCAAACGCTTTAAACGGCGATACTAGAGATCTCCGTTCGATTCACCCACTTGAGCCTTTTAGAAAGGCCTGAGTCTGTCCCATCACAACATCTGGCTGCTAAACTGCCCCCCCCGCCCCTCCCCCCCAAGCGCGTGGTTGCCGTTTTCTCCGCCCGGGACTCCCTCCGTCTCCTTCCCTACAGCGCCAGCCGCAACTCAGCCGGGCCAACGAGAAGGCTCTGAAGACTAGCCCTGGAGACCCTCTTTTGCAGGAGGCACGGAAGGGGGCGGCTGCCGCTGTAGCCGGGAAGCCGACAGACCCGGAAGTGGTTGAGGCTACCGGGGGACGGCGGGAGCCAGCGGTGGGTGGGGGGAAGGAAAGGAAGGGGAGGGGGCGGCGGCCGGATCCACGAGCGGCGGCCGGAGACGCGCAGTCGTTCGGCTCGGGATGCATTCGGACAACCGGCTGCTGTGCAGGAGACGCGGGAAATGGTGAGCGGCCACGGGCGCCTCCTCCTCCTCCTCTTCCCCCCGGGGACCCGGCCGGCGGTGCTCTCCCTGCTGTTGCTCCTGCTGCTCAGACGGGACGCGGTTGCTCAGAAAGGTAGGTGGAGACCCGGTAGCAAGGCAGGAAAAGTCTTCCCGCCATTGTGCTTTGACGCTCGCCCGGAGCGCACCCAGGAGGAGCATCGCCCTCTCCCTTCGCCTCGGAAGTCATTTAATACGTGGGGAAGGGGAAAAGGGAGGGGAAAAGGTGGGGCAGCGTAATCCAGAAATGCTCCTCCCATAAACCCAGTTCTGTGCATCTGTAGCGAGCTTCTTCCACCCCTTCCTGAAGTTCTGCAAACTTTGAACGCCCTTCCCAGGCTCATAATTTGGAATAGTAAAGAAATGTAGAATGGCTGTTTTCAGTTGAACTCCAGTTTTTGAGTTCGCACAACTTATTTTTAATCGACAATGCAATCTATAGTAAAATGTAATGAGGGTTTTGCAGTCCGGGGTACCGTTTCTCTCTCTGCCCTGAGAGTTTTCGCAACTTTTCGCCCCGAAGAAAAAAGTCTCATCTCAGGCAGCGCTCGTTGCATCTTCGCTGATTAAGCTGAACGTCCGCCTAAAAGAAGTGCTTGCTTTTTCTTTTTTTCTTTTTAAAAGAAGTCGTAAAAGAATTAAGTGTATCCCGAATAGGCAAAAAAAACAACAACCCCAAAACCTATAGTGGGAAAAAATACACTGTCATCTCCAGAACATCCCCTATTAATTTATTAAACAAGACCTAGTGCTTTGAAGACTAGTAGTGTAGCCCAGTTCAAAAGTTTCCCCAGTTCTGGAAAAGTAGGCAGAACGGGGTACATTCAAGAAGCACTGAGGGCATGATGCCAGCCAATAAGTTAGCCTGTTTTGCAAACTGCAATCCAATTGATGTTTAGGAATAATGAGAACATTTAGTCTACATGATGAAGAAAAGGTGTGTGTAATTGGAAGTGGATTGTTTTGAACTGTATTGTTTAATATGCTTATTTTTGATTTGTATTGCTGGACTTTGTAAACTACTTAGGATCACTCTGTCTCTGACCATAGAAGTTTTACTAACAAGAAAATAAACATAAACTTTAGTTGAAATGCATTAATTTTTTAGAAATGGTAAGGATTTCAAATCTTTTGGAAATAGTATCTGTATGAGGAGCCTACTTCTACAGCAGCATTGCTCAAGTGAATGAACCTCTCTTTCCATCCATAATTTTTGCAATAGGTTAGCACTACCTAACATACAAATACATCTATCAGTGAGGCCAAATAAGGGCAGAAGCAGAGATACTGCTTGCAAAGATAAAATATTGTTTGCAGTTAAAAAAAACGGTTGGCTTTAAGCAGTATAGATTTAAACAATGTAAAGTAAAAGACTTGAAAGGAAAGGATTACAGTATGTGAAATGATGGGATGGAATTAAAGAATCAAGAATTGGAAAAACAAAGAGGAGGCTCATTCAGAATAGGAGTGTGGATTTTAAAGGGGGGAAAAAGATGCTCTCACATTGTCTCAAACAGAATGAGTGCCAGAAAATATATACATTTGTCCTTCTCTTCACCTCACCACAGCATCCCTAGATTTAACATTCATTTCACAGAATGCAATTAGGGCAATTAACTGTTAGGTTACTTTGATTTGAGGAATGTGGTTTGGTCTCTGAATGTAAGATAGCTTCTTTTTCTTCTTTGTGAAGTTGTTTTCTTAGGTAAGTGCCAAAAGTTTTTAAACATCTTTTTTTTCACTTTGACATATGGCACTGCTGGCATGCTAAACTTCCAAACTTATCAGAAGGAAGAGACTACAAACAGTTTGGAATCAGGATCAGGGACATTTAGAAACTGCAGTTCTATCTCAAGTCAGTTAAAATACTCACATTCTGTGCCATTTGGGTCTGGATCCATTTCAGAGTACAGCCATTGCATATATATAAAAGTGTTTATAATGCAGGATTTGTTTTTCACAAAAAAATGTTTTGTTTATTTTGTTTAGTTTTGAATGATAAAATATGTGATGGATTCTAAAGTCAACAATTCTGTTTTATTACATCTACTACAGTGTTATAACTATTTACAATGTAAAGTCTACTGTAAAATGACAACTGTCAATATGCATAGTCTATTTTGCCTTGCATTATTGTAGGGATAAATAACTGCATAAATTCAGATTTTCCACAATGACCTAAACATTAGCCCTCTGTAGATTCAATTATCTCACTTGATTTCCTACATTTCCTCAAATGTAGTCAAATTAAGAGAATTATCAAAGGATGATATTAAATACCTGAGGGAGACCTCATGCTAAAATCTAGCCAATAATGGTTTAATTACCCCAGTGGAAAGCAGCTAATTTCATTGACTACAGATCCCTCCATTTCAACAAAGTTTTTCTTCAGAGTCAGCTACAATATAATAGCTTGCTTTCATCCCTTTTATATGGGAACTTGCTCTTGTTGTGATGGTTAAATGGAATCCATTTTCCCTATTCTACTATATTACTGTATAATGATACTGAAGAAGACTCATTTTTTTTGTTCTTATATGTCCCAGGTGTCTCTGAGGAGTTTTCTAATTTTCTCCCATCAAATAAAAAAAGCCTTATTACAGATAATTTAGCCAAGTTTTATACAGAAGCTTTGAATGTGCACAAACAACTGATTATGATATAAATGATTAGCATTTCTATATTTGGTCCATAAACCTTTGGTGAATTTGTAGGATACTAATATTTTATATTATTAGAAGCTGCTATATATATATAAACAGGGAGCAAGCTCCACATTTAGTCTCAATGATTATGTTCCTAGTTGGGTAATGAAACATCTGCAAACAAACTAAGCCCAGAGAACACCAAGGACTTGACAGTTCAATCTGGACCTACATATGTTGTCTTTTATTGGATTATTAGATTTTACCATGCATTTTATTTCTATACTGCTAATATATTGCACAATATCTTCCTTAAGATTTTTTTTACAATTTAGGGTTCTTTTTTTCTTATCTAATCTTAACATTAAAAGAGTACAGGTCTGTCTGTCTGTCTGTCTGTCTATCTATCTATCTATCAATCAATCAATCAATCAATCAATCAATCAATCAATCATTCCAACAAAAATGTTGTGCCCAGAAGACTCTGAGAAGACCATGTATAGTTAGACAGATATACTTTCCAGAACATGTTCTGGATTTAAAGAAGTGTTTCACTTGTGAATACAAAACCTATTAAGTAATTTGAGTCACTAGAACTAATAAAAATACCAATTACATGAATTAAATTACAAATCTTGCTGAGTATAAACATATTTAACTGCCATTCTTCTTTATATGTCCAAGACACTGCATACAAATATATTAGTTCCTTCCAAAATATATTAATGCTTAAATAAATTAGTGATTAATTTAGTAAGCTGGATGAGGCTTTCTAAATTTCAAAAACAAGATTAATTTTTTACTTTTGAGATAAAATATATTTTAATATGGAAGGACATGCAGATTCTGAGGTACTTACTTAGTATTAAAAATATTAACTACCATTCTTTTATTGCATCTGTTTTTGTGTGTGTATGCATAGAGAGTGCTTAATCTTCACACAAGGTAGATTGCAAAAGTTGGCAGATAACAGTGCAGTGAGTGTGCTACAGCATCCAAGCAATACCACTTCCTGACTTCTGGTTCTGCTTTCTCTTAACAAGGTCCCATTTTTTGGATCTTGGTTAGTTTCATGGATGAATACATTGTTCTGTTGAATATTGAATGTTTCCGTCAGTTCTAAACTTTCAATAGTATGTAATACAATATGCAGGATATCATATAAAGTAAGGGTGGAAACTTGTGGCAATCTCTAAACTGTTACTCCTGTTACCTCTCAATGCTATTTGTACTAGCTGAAGATGTTGAAAATTACTGAACAAAGCAGGAGAGGCCACAATTGATTTATGCTCTCAGACATTATGAAGATTTCAAATTGTTTGCTTGAAAATAAGGTAGAATTATACTGTATGTCCTTTTTATTCAAATACATTTGCAAATAATGTCTTAAAGTCCACGGGAGTGAATGAGGGATATCTGTGTTGTTCCCTCATCTGTTTTGCATTAACAGTAAAAAAAAATATGCAAAGAATTCTTTGCTATCTTAGATTTAGTAAAACAATACAGTCCTTTTTTAGAAAATTAATTTTAAAAAAATATTTAATAGTTTTTGATGAAAGTAAAATCAATGTTATGTTTGACTGATATTTTATGCATTCTTCGGGAATGAGAGTTTAAAATTCCCCTGTCATGAAATTGACATATGGTTTTTCTCAGTAGCAGAGGCACAACCTGCTTATTCAGATCAGTCCCAGTGCTGGGTATCTTTTTCATAATTTCTTGCTCATATTCTTTACTGTGATGTATAGTGTGTTATAAGGAACTGAATTATAACAGGAGGCCAAGAAAAGCTATTCATGAATATGGAACCATAATCCAGGCTGTGATTTTCTATTCAACAAATACACAGTTCAGATAAAGGATTCTAAAATAGTAAAGGGAAATTTTAGATATTACAGTTGCCCCTTTCTCAATATTTTTTCCCCAGACATATTACTAAGTTAAGCACATAACCATTCACTATCCATTATCATAACAGAGATAGCTGAAACCATTCTAAAGCACTTGTTTGTTCAAGGCCTGCTTAAAAGAGGTTGGTGTCTTTTAACTTTTAGACTCTAAGGAATTCTGATTTTTTCAAAAGAGCTTTTTGTAAGCCTGCCTTCAAATGTGGGCTGTGATCATCAAAGTTACTATAATATTGATTTTACTTTAATTATATGCATATATAAAATCTGTCAGAAGATCTTTCTCATTGTAGGGTGCAGATTTCACATTAATAAAGAAATCAAGATTAGATTTAGCATGTGTAGCTAGATCCGAAAGGTTATAACTAAATCTATAATTATGAAACACTAACATATAACATTTATTTTGTAGTCTACCCTTGAAGAGCAGGCACACATTCTTCTAAGTGTGAGAAAGCAACCTTACAAATGGATTTTTGTTTTGCAGGTGATGGATGTGGATATACTGTCTTAGGTCCTGAAAGTGGAACATTTACATCAATTAATTATCCACATTCCTATCCCAATAGCACAGTGTGTGAATGGGAAATTCGAGTAAAGCCTGAACAGAGAGTTCAGCTCAAATTTGGGGATTTTGATATTGATGATTCAGATTCTTGTCATTTTAATTATGTGAGGATTTATAATGGAATTGGACCTACAAGAACAGAGATAGGTAAGGACATATTTTATCTCTAGTATTAATCTATAATGTTTATATATAAGAGTAGAAAAATATTTCTTATGATTTTTTTCTTTTTTCTGTGCCCAATTTCTGTGAATAATTTGGTATAAGCAAAGCAAAATGTTACCTGATTTTGTGATAACACAAAGTTGAACAGGTTTTGAAAATATTTTGTAATATTTCTTCACTACACTGTCCTTTTTCCTAATTAGCCTTGTACAAATGAATGTTTAGCATATTCATGTTTATTTTTCAAATTACATATTCCCTGAAGTTTATTTCTTTTTTGCTTGTTTTTATTTTATTTTCATTTATACATTCTGCACTTTTAATAGTTATATTGATTGTTTATTTCAATAAAAATCATTTAAAAAGACATATATATATATATTGAATAGAGCACTGTTTTGATTCATTACTTGGTATAAAGTATCTCATAAAAATACATATAGCAAGTTTATACTTCAGTGTTATATGAAAAGTGATTTTCTCTAAAGCAAAAAGCAAAACTTGAGTTCTTTAGATGGCAAAGATCTTTCAATCTTGATTTACAAGTAGAGTTCACTGGCCCAAATAATTCTCTACTTTTATTCTCTTTATGTACAGCTTATTTTATGTACATAAAGTGTAAAAGATCTTATGTAAAAGATCTTAGTCTGCTAAAAATGAATTTTTAGTTTTGATAACTCAGTGAAATTATAAAAAGAAATAATATAAGGGAGCATAGATTTTATCCATCTACATGTCCAGCAATATGAAAAATGTCTAAAACTGAATAGAATGAGACTAAATTTGGTATTTGGAAAAAAACCCAAGCAAAAGAGTGATCAAGCTTGAAAATCAACCAGATCAGATGATAAATGAATTTCATAAGCCATATTTTACATGCTTTTCTTATCTTGCTTAGAAATATTAAGGTCACATTAAAATTGGCAGCACTTGTTTCTTGAAGTTTTGAAATAAAATTCATTGGTAATCACTTGCTATATTGGCAAATGGTGTACATCTTTAGCATATATTATGATTTAAGTAAGGGGAGTTAAAAGTCAAGGGGAGATAACTTAAGGAGAGTTATACTGAAACTGCACTGAAAGTATGTTTCATTTCCTTTTATAGGAAGTTTCATTACGACAAGTTCTTCGGAATAAATTCATAGAACCCTTATTAAAATTAATGAGGCAAATACAACACACACACATGCACACAGTATATATACACACATTTAGGAAAATCACTCTATTTCTCTCCCTAGCTTGGAAAGGGTTCCCAGATGAGGAGATCAGTCCTTGAAAAGACTACACAATATATTTGATAAAATGAAAAGTCATAAGTGCTTTGATACTAAATAACAACTCAACGGGCTTTGAAATGTTGAAAAAACTATACCTCTCTAAGTCTTTGGTACCTCTGCATTTCTAAGAGATTCTCAAAAACCTGCCTTGAGAGAAAAAGGAAACATCTTGTTCATTTTGTATTTTGTTATCGTTAAACTTGTGCAGCTGCTATATTTAGTGTAGATTAAACATAGATCTACTAAATGATGAGAAGTTTAATACTACATTTACATATGTGTTAAGTATCTCTATTGTATCTATTCTAGGGAAATACTGTGGTTTGGGCCTTCAGGTGGACAAATTAAATGAATCAAAGAGTAATGAAATTACAGTACAGTTCATGAGTGACATTCATTTTTATGGACATGGGTTTCTTGCTTCATATTCAACAATAGATAAACCAGGTATAGTATCTAATTTAGCCATATTTTAGCAGACTACATATCTATTTCTGTTTAATAATTATATAATCTTACCATAATAGGTAATTTCTTGTTAACCAGTTTCCCATAAATAATGTATAAAA